>CM057004.1:1781626-2436626 GCA_029891345.1 Dryococelus australis
TTGCCAACATGCAAAAAATTAATATAAATCAAAAAAGGCTATCTTAGAAAATCCTATAAACGTTCTGTATGAGCAACATTTACGTAAATAAAGTTAGTTCCTTTACAATTGTTTCTGTTTCAGTATTTCTGCTTGAGATAGTTGAGCGGCAAAAGTAAGCTGTTTCAAAAATCGTGTTTGAGCAAATGATTATTCTAATAGACAAGTGTAGATAATATTCTTCAGGGCGGTCTCGAAATAGAAGTTCCTGAACTTTTTTTGAATGGGCAACTTGTTAATTTGCAACTATCCTGAAGCCCTGCATGAGTTCTACTTCCAGAATATTCTTCCACCTAATGCAAACCAAGCTTACAGAATTACACCAGTTCGTACGCACCCAGTGTAATAAGAAACATTTCTTACTAGGCATTTACCAATGCGCCTATTTTCTTTGTCTTATTCATACTAGTTATAAATTAAATATTTTTCATTTATAGATCAAATACAACTGATTTTCATTTATAGATCAAATACAACTGAAATAAATTTGACCAATAAATAAGGTGCCTTAAACACTTGTGATACATGACATATATTGGAAGCATCTAAGTACGCCATACATAAGGTGATTTCTTTTTTCAAAAGTTGTATTCAAGAAGTGTGAATAAATCGCGAATACACTATAAGGAGATAGCCTGCTATGACCTGAATAGTGAGAAATACGTATGAACTGCGTGGCCGGAGATTGTTGAGATCGGGTTGCGAGTGGAGCTGTTGGCAGGGCAATGGTGAACTCCGAGTAGGCCGTCTAAGCGAGTGTGTGTGCATATACCGACACAGAAATGACAACAACGAGCCTGAGAGTTCAGCCTCAAACAATAGAAGATTAACAATTTTTTTTTTACACTGACTGTGCGACGAAGTGATGGTGAGTGCCACTTTGGCCACACGCAGCCGAGTGCTGTCATCTCTTCCCGAAGGTGGAACGTCTGGACGAAGAGAGTCAGAAGGAGATGGTATGTACCTCACGTTTATTCCCGATGCATACTTATCTCATTCGAGTAGTAGCATGGCGTCGCCCAAGTATTTCAAACACTTTGACGTTACGTGCCCTTGATACCACCTGCCACTGCAAAGGCTACTAAAATGCACCACTATAATGCCTTCATCCTGCCATGAGGTCATATTCTCAGCCAACACATATGTCTCTCAAATACATTGAACGGTTTGTCCATGGTTCTGTTGTGTGAACGGCAAGCTGTTCGTTAGGAGGGGCCATCTATGACTCTTTCATAAGCATTGTCGGAGTTGCTGTGTGTTCACATTTTTACTATGTTGCAAGGGAGTGTTTACTGTATGGTAATGGTACTTTTCGTTGAAGTTACGGGGTCGATTGTGCGATCAAAATCGTAGATATTTCACAGAACTATTGTCATGATTCTTTTATAGTTATGAAATTTTTCGGAAAAAATTACAAATTAGAAAAAATTCTTAGATTGTATTTACTAAACACTTTATAAGTGTCAGTAATGCGAGAAATTCGGTTAAAAAAAACGTACACTGATGACTCGTTAAATATAATTTCATTGGGAAGTGCTTAAAAAAATTAGAACCTGTGTGTTTAAAGTAGTCTTGGATGTTCAGTTTGTATGACCAGTAGTGCGTACTGCACTCGTGTTTTGTGTGCGAGTGTGTACCGGCGACTGGTTAGAAGTGCAGAGATTGCCTCTGGATGCTCAGTTTGTGTGACCAGCAGTATGTAGGGAGCTCGCATTGCGTGCACGCGATTGTACGGGGGGCGGGTGGGAAGTGCGCACGGCCGCACATTGTCGCAACAGTGACGTCACAATGGTGGCACGGGCGTGAGAGGCTGTATGGACCGCGTGTGCTGCGTGGCGAGCAGTGTTGTGGCAGCCAGCCTCGAGGCGAGCGTCTCTCCGAGGCAGGGTCGGCATGGTGTACAACACGCCGCCCGCCTCTAGGCCCAGGATCAAGGATGCCAACATCGTGCAGGTTCGTGCGTTCACGTCGCTTGCACTCGATAATCAGCTGTGGTAATCGCCATTTTAAATTCATTTCGTGTACACTAGTAACTGGGATACCAATATAGTTAAATTAATTGAAAATATTCACGCAAGCAAAGATTTATTGGGACTTTTCACATTGCGAACCGATTGACTCTAAAGATTACGGCGTGAGATAGAGCTTGGTAGAAAAGTTTCACACTGGCACAATGTTTGATCACGAAATTGGCAGTAATCACTATAACGCACTGTTCTTGTGACTTGTGTATTGCCGTTCAAAACCTGTACATGTGCGTTAACGTGCTTGTAGCTAATTTGTGCCACGCGCCTTGTAATAGTACGCGACCACTGGAAATATTTCACGGGGCGAAGACACAAGCGAAGGAGCGATAAGGGCGACACTAACACGCACGCCTAGCGCCTATTCGCTCCTACGCGCAAGGCGTGCAGAGTTTTCGTTGGTGCGATGTACTGAGCAAATTAGGTTGGTAACAGTGGCACTTTATTGCACGAGATGAAAGCCCACATATTAAACTACACTCTTATAGGTTCTATTTATCTCATACCTCTTAAGGAAAAGGGATTTTTTTACGGTTTTGAAAAAAATTTTCTCTTTGACTACACTTTAAAAAGTAAAACCATACAGTCGTAGATAACTGACTAATGTTCTGAGCCGATGCCTTTATATATGCCTATCACATAAAGTAAAGAAGAGGCAGACCAGTGTTCATCTGCGCTTGACACGTCCTTCGCCAGTACAAATGTCAGTCACGTGATGAGGACCGTGTTTGTTTACATTTGTATCTTCTACAGACCCGACCTTACACTTGTATCAAATAATTCACTAACTTGAAAATACTGCAGGTACATTAAAACTATGTTACAGAAAACACACAATTATCTCAAAACACTGAGATACATGAACAGATTTCTACCCTCAACTCGTGTCCATGTTGTTTGTAGCCGACTACTTTCCGAAGGAAAGAAAGGCTTATGAGATCACTTTCTTGTCTGTGTGTATTTGTGTGCATGTGCAAGTAGAACGAGCGTAGGATTACTGCCATCTCATTTTTTCAAAATGGCGGTGATGCACCATTGCAGTTGTCCGACCCCAACCCCCGCTGCAATTACACAAGCAGTTGCGTGTGCATGATTAATTGCAGAAGAAGTTGCATATGCAATTCCAATTGCAGATGCAATTGCGAATGTACTTCCGCGCCCCCCTCCGTCGCACCTTCCATAGCGAGTACAGGTGATGTGATGATGTGTTTTGGCGATCTTCGCAAGATGGCTGACCACCACGATGGACATGTAGTGTGTTAGGGACGGTACTAATATTTTTTTTTGTGTAATCAGGTAGTAAGTACACATGTTTTCTGGTCTGCAGCGAGGTAGACTGAATAAGTTGGAGGGGGAAATACATTTAATTGTTGTCTCGTTGGCAGCTGGTTGGTGGGTGTATGGATGAGGGGGAATTGCACTTTCATAGGCATGCATTCGCACAGTGAATTATTAATAGTGCATTGAATATTTATTCGCAAAATGAATAAATAATGAGATTTATATAATTTAACCGTGCACTGGGTATGTAAGCACTTGTGTAAGCGGCAATTAATTATTTAATAGCGCATTTGCATTATTACAATCGCAATGAACAAATACATGTGCTGAGGAGAGAGTACATACTCCGTTGAGTATTAGGGTTTGTAATGTTCACGTGCAAGGGATTGGGGAGCCGTCCGGCCGCCATGTTGGTACTTCAACCGACTGTCATCTTAGCCCAATATGACGACCTTTACCTTAGACCCTTGGCATTGACGATAGCTACCTCTGGCCCCAGAAACCCAAAAAGTTACCAAAAAATTCTTTAAAATTTATGAAGAATTTATTGCAAACAATAATATACAAATGCGTGAAAAAAAAAATTGATAAAATATTTCTTACAAAAATTTTTATAAAAAAATTGTTTTGAAAATTATGAAAAATCTATTACGAAAAATGTTATTGAAAAATCTTTTAAAAATTATTAAAAATCATTCAACATTTATAAAAAAAAATCTGTTTATCAAACTTACATTTCTGGAGGTTCCCCCAGCACAACTCCCAGCAGATGACTGACTACCTCACCCCCACTCCTCTCATCTATACTCATTTCACCATCTTGATTTTTCGTTTGTCTTATGCTTATACATTACTGGAGGCCACCATTTTGGTAGACACGTTCAACACTGTATTGGTAATCATCATTTGCTCTGAAGTCCGCCATCTTGGTGGGTGACCGCCATATTGGTAGGTGACCACTATCTGTGTATGCAAACGAGATCTTCGTATGTGACCACCATCTTGGAAGGCAACCGCCATTTTGGTAGGCAACCATCATCTTTGTAGGCGACCATAATATTGGTAGACATCACCCACCAGCCATATTGGAAGCCAGTGACCATGACCTTGAAAAGTAAATCGAGAAAAAAAAGTTAGCAAGCCTATTACATTACAAACTATTACTGCCATATTAGATGCATAAGATCCTGGCCTTGACCCCATGGCCTTGAAAACAAAATCTAGAGAAAAAATACATAATAGTAAACAAACATAATACATTACAGACTACCACCGCCATATTAGATGCATATAACCTTAACCTTGATCCCATGATGTTGAACGACCTTGAAAACAAAAATTTGCGAAAAATACATAAAAGTCAGCAAGAATAATGCATTACAGACTATTGCCACCATATTAGATGCAGACTACCGTGACCTTGATACCATTACTTTGAAAACAAAAACTCTAAGAGGTGGTACATTCTGCACTTGCGTTTATGCCAAATATGGTATTACCCAAGGTTTCCAAAAGGCACGCAGAAGATAACATTTACATGGGAGATAAGTACGAACCCAGTGTGACAGTCAAATAAATTTGCTTTTTCGATGTAAATGGCCTGTACAGTCACATGATGAAATGCAAGTTACCTATTGGGAATTTCGAGTGAGGTGAATCGGAAGTGTTTTCAGCATGTGATTTCTCTAACATGGACAATCATGGGGGGACATTTTTTTTTTCTTCGTAGAAGTGGATTTTCTTTTCCGAATGAATGTCATGATGCCCTAGCTGATATGCCTCTTGCCCCAGTATCTGGCATACCTCCGAATGGCAAAACTGAGTAAATACTGCTAACTCGCGCCTCAGAAGAAGTATGTTACTCATAGGGAAACACTGAAACACTACCTGAAGTATGGAACCAAACGCGACACTGTTCATCGCGTACTGCGCTTTGAGCAGAAGACGTGGATTGCTCCATGCATCATGTTCAATATTCAGAAACATGCCCAAGCGGCGAACAAGTTCGAGAGATCGTTTTTTTTTTAAATTAATAAACAACTTAATTCAAAGACTTGACAGAATGTCCGCTGGGAAAGGGACATCAAAGTGGTATCACAGTATGGCACGATTTTCGGGGCGGTAGAACTGATTGGACGACCTACTTTCAAGGCCGGGCAAATCCTCGGTGAAAATCTAGTCCTGATCGAAATGGAAAAGTTATCTGTTAAATTCAACAAGCCTGTGTACACTGGTGTTGCTATTTTAGATTTGTCTTAATTGTATGTCTACGCATTGTCGTGATATCTGCAAGAGTATTTCCCCCGATTTGGCTACATGTTTTGATATTTCTAAGTATGCTTCATAGAGTCTGAAAACGTTCCCATATGTGAAAAATGTTACTACAGGTATTATGAAGGATGACTGTGCTGGTGACATCATCATACAATTTGTAGGCCTATGTTCTAAACTTTACTGGTGCATTGTTTTGAATGAACAGTGTGTGCCTAAAGCGAAGGGTGTAAAGCCTAATGTATTGCAGTAAATCCTGTACGGAGATTATGTGGATCGCCTCCTGCAAAATCCAAGGCTTATGGGGACCCAATTTCTCTTGTGTTCGCGTGATCACAAGACCTACACCGAATGCATAACAAAAGTCGCCTTGTCAAGTAATGATGTCAAATGGTATACCGAACTGGACAACATGATGACATTTTATGGGGGCAATATACGATAATTAAATAAATTTCCGCTACTTGTGAACATCAGCCAGCCACAACATTTGCCACGCCATCTGCCAGATCTGTCAGCCAACACATCTACCTGACCTAATATCCACCATCCGCTGTGAGGACCTATCCACACCAACTATCTTCATCGCTGTCTCCTAGGCGTGAGACCATCAACTTTGAAGGGGAGACCGTCTTACTGCGAGGCCACATCTCCAACTACATGTCAATCAACAGTTCTCCTGGTTTGCCGCAAGTGGGGTAAACCTCACAACACCATTAAACAGCGAGTTCACTTGTACTGATTCGCCATCATCTGCATTCATCATCATCATTCAACATCGAGGACAGTGACTCATATTTCAATCAATATTCGCAGCTGTGAAGGTTGGCCCTTAAGTGCGGAAGGACCTCAAGCTATAACGATTTACCCTTATGTGAAAAAAGCTAGTTTGAAATATTATAAAGAAATAGTAGTGAAGAGGCATCAAAGAAATGTGCTCCTCTATATAGAATATGTCTATAAACTTTTATATAAAATGTTGCCAAAGAAGTGTGATCTAGAAATGTTATGTAAGAAGATTTGATGTATATAAATGTTTGAAGAAGAATGTTAAATGAATATGGTTGTGTAAAAAATTATTTCGTTGTTTATGGAATAAAAAAAATTGTTGCATAGTAAAAAGTATTTCAATTTGAATGTTTGTTTCATTTATTTATTTACCTTGTCTTCTATAATTACCTCAATAGTTTAGACAAACGTAAATTTCTAGCTAACAGTCACACGAAGTGATGTTTTTATAACAATAATAGTAATTTAAAACTAATGATGTGATGGAACAATAAACAAGAGTAGTAACTTATACTACAAGAAAAAGAGTTAATGAGTCAATGTGTGAACAAATATAAAAAAAATTTGATGAAACAAAACAAGAAAAGGATGTATTTAACATGGAGTTACACTAATGCATTTTAAACTTTTACTCCTCAAACAATATTTTTATTAAAATATAGATATCAAAGTTATGACATATGATGTGTGAGAGAAAATATGATCCAATCATAGCACATTATTGTAATCCAATATTGCGGCTGGCCGGTGAAGGTAATAGTATTATATATTATTGAAACTCTTCTCAGTTGTGCTGGGACTGTCCTGGGGAGTGGACATGTAATTAGACCTTGTACTTAGTAATTGATGGGTACGCAAGTGTGTATGTACATTCTCTCTGCACATGTACTTGTTCATTGCATATGTAATAACGCAAGTGCGAGATTAAATAATTTATTGCTGCATATGCAAGTGCGTACATACCCAGTACATAATCAAATTATCTAATTAAATTATCTCATTATTTATTAATTGTGTAAATAAACTTTCAATGCACTATTAAGTATTCATTGCATAAATATATCCCTATGCAAGGGCATTGCCCCCTCCCCCCTCCTTTTACCTTCCAGCTGCCGACGAGACAATGCTTAAATGCATTCTTACTGCGAGGCCACATCTCCAACTACATGTCAATCAACAGTTCTCCTGGTTTGCCACAAGTTGGGTAAACCTCACAACTTCCTCAGTCCGCCTACCAGACAACATGTGTAATTAATATGTGATTACGCAAATAAAATATAAGTACCCTCCTTAACACACTATCGGTCGCTGCAAGTCCTTCCTAAAGGTTAGCCACCACATTTCACCTGCTAAAGAAGGGGGGAGGGGAGAAACAAAAGGAAATGCCATACAATGCTTCCAGGGGGTGGGATGGGACCACTGCAATGCTACATCGCCGCCATTTTGGGTAAATTAAATGCGAGTAATCCTATGCTAATTCTACTTGTATATGCGTGTCTGTCTGTCTCTCTCTCTCTGTCTCTCTCTCTCTCTCTGTATGTGTGTGTGTATGTATGTGTCCTTCAATGTTTGAGTGGGTGAACCGAATTTCACCAGACTCAGTACGCATTTAATGCTACGTAAGGACACGTGGCTTATACAGTTTTCGATCACGTCGGGTGCATACTTTCGAAATGTCGGCCATTAAAAAATACAGTCCGATATGTCATATCTCGGAAACCATTCAACCGATTTTAACCAAATTTTTTTCGCTAACAGCGAATTTTATAAGCAATTAATTAAGTGGTGAATATTGTTGTTGTTGGTCCGCCATTTTGAATGATAGTGCTGCGTGTATAAATCAATATTTTACATTATATCTCGAAAACTACTAATCTAATTTTCGCCGAGTTTGGCTTTTATGAAATACTATGATAGGCCAGATAAAGTAATTGAATTTTATTAGTCACTTATTTTCAAAATGGTGGCCAGAAAACTGCTTTAGTATTATTAGGTATCAGTAACATACCATTAGACTAATTTCGACCAAATTTTGTACGCCGACAGTATATATTACAAGCATCAAATGAGTGAAAAGTAACGTTTGTCCGACATTTTGTAAGGTAGCACTAAATGAATTAATCAAGGTTTTGTGTAATTTATTTGGCAACAATTGACCTATACCTACCAAATTTGGCTATCAAGTAATCCTGCCGCAGTTGATATGTACAAATATGTTTCGAGTATGTCAGACTCTTATTTTAAAAATTGTGACCATCTAGCAATTTAAGCATAGTGTGCCATATCTTCGAAACCATTTTGTCACTCCTAAGTTAATTTTCTATGCTGAAAGTGTATATAACATACATCAAATATATCAGCACGGGCCCTCTTTTGTCCTCCATTTTGTAAGATAGTGCCACACAAATATATATACTTATTATGTCATATCTCAGGAAACAATTGGCCGATTCCAACAAAATATCGCACACAGGTAGTACTTTGTTGGATGATGTTAACTAATATGTTTTAGGTATGTTGACACTTATTTTGTAATTGGCAGCCAAATAACTATTTTAGATTTGTATGTTATAGCATCGAAACCATGTAATTAATTCCAATGAAACTTTGTATATTAGCTGTATATATTACAGCAAACAAATTTGTACACACAAAATCTCTCTTGTCTGCCATTTTGTAAAATGGTATCACTTGACAAATTTGAATTATGCGATTTCCGAAAAAACAACCAATTTCTACCAAATTTGGCAAACAATTAGCACTATGGCAGGCTATGTAATCTGATAAATTTTGAGAGGGTGCGACTCATATGTTTTAAAATGGCAGCCATATAAACTGTTTGGTTCCGAATTTTTTACCTATAAAACTGCAAAACGAATTTCAACTTAACATTGTATGCTGACAGTTTCAGTTATGTCCTTCAAAATTGTATATGCAAAGCCTCATTTCTCAAAACATTTTGTAAGATATCCCCTCATGAAATAATACAGTTTTTTTTTTTGCCGTATCTCGGGAAACAATTAGACTATTGCTTTCTAATTTGGCGAAGAATATGTACCATGGTAGGCCATATTAGTTTATATTTTTTAATATGTACCGTGGTAGGCCATATTAGTTTATATTTTTTAATATGTACCATGGTAGGCCATATTAGTTTATATTTTTTTATATGTACCGTGGTAGGCCATATTAGTTTATATCTTTTAATATGTACCGTGATAGGCCATATTAGTTTATATATTTTAATTTTGTAAGTCTCTTATTTTATGATTGGTGTTTATACAAACATTTTAGCTTAGTTTGCTCTATCTACGAAACTATGCAATACATTTAAATTTAATTGTGTATATTGTATCTATGAAAATAATCGGAAGTTCTAATATATAAACTTTTTATCCTCTATTTATGAAGATCGTCTCATGATCAATGTCTTTTTATGCCATGATAGATGACTAATCAACTGATATGCATACAGATATCAGCCTTTGCTGAATTTTTTTCAAGGTAGTGTCAGCTGAGTAAACTGAACATTTTCTCATATTTTTGGTTTGATTTGGCTAATTTTTACAAAAATTTGCACGCCACAGAAGGACACGCAAAGTTACATGATTTAAATGGGGGTATCAAAATGATTGTATAAATGGTGCCCATATATATTTATATGTTTGAAATATCTATTTATCAATTTCAGTCAAACTTTACGCTGACACTGTCTATTACAAACCTCGTGTACAGAGCCTCTTTTTAAGCAATTTTGTAAGACAGCTCCATTTAAGAAAATAATTCTTGGATGCCATATCTCGGAGAACAATCAACCCATTCCCATGACATTTTTCACATACTTGGCATAATGGTAGGCTATGTAAACTTATGTTTAAGAGGCTCAGGCATTTATTTTTAAAATGATGGCAGAGTATATATTTCAGGTCAGTGAACGCTATTATTCGAAACATTAGACTGATTATACCCGAGGTTGATACTCCGAATCCTACCTCCGTGATACAGTTGATTGCAAGCTAGCTTAATTTTACGAGTTTTTCTTAATGCGAACCTCGAGTAAGTCGCTCGCGTATTTTAGTTTTCTTGGTACAGTTTCACATATTTCTGGTACAGTTTCACATATTTCTGGTTTCATCTCTAATGATATTGCTGTCAATGAAACGTCAACACCTACCAACCATCTAAGCCTTCGATAACTTCATTAAAATGTATTTGCCCTTATGGAGATGAAACTAGACTCATTAGTTATCATTACCCTCTTCTTGCTAGTGCTATTGTCAAGAAAGATGTCCAGTGTTGGAACATGACAAGTGGAGCTCACATGCGCATTCTATCCAATATTCCTTCTACAGTGTTCAACCATAAATTTAACTTTGTTAGAAACGTATTATGGTAGTAATACGATAATTCCTTCTCTTACGTGCTCTAAACAAACAAAACTAAATGAAAGGCATCGAACTACAGTTCCTACATCGCCGGCAACTTGATTCAGAGCTTGTCGTTCTTTAAATTGTATATACACTCACAGTTAGAGCCAATGACATTTTAGCCTACTTTCCGAAATTAGATCAATTTCCTATCCGTGTGTCTGTGCTTGTATGCATGTGCGTCTGACTGTGTGTGTGCCCCCCCCCCCCCCCATCAATCCTTTTTCCGAACGTATTCCTCGAATATCTGCAAACTCGGTACACATATTGTAGGCCCTACTAAGTAAGGACAATTGAATTTCAAAGTTTTAGGCCACGCCAGTTACTACTTGTTTTCGAAACGGCGGCCATTTTAGTATTTTGGTTGGTCTCACAGAAACTATTCAACAAAATTAAACCAGTATTTGTATGGTGACAGCAAGTCGTAATCACTGAATTCAGAATTGGATATTGTTTTAGGTCCGCCATTTTGTAAGCTAGCGGCACATGAACAAATAATGTTTCTACGTAATTGATCGAAAACTTCTCAACCAATTTTCACCAAATGTGGTACGTATGTTAAAATATGCTAGGCCAGATAAATGTAAGTAATTAGATTTAATTAGGCTTTTATTTTCAAAATGGCGGTCATATCAATATTTAAGGTTTATTTGGTATTATTCCCATACCGTTTGACCAATTTCAACTAAATTGTGTACGCTTACAGTATCTATTACAGGCATCTTATTAAGCCACAACACAACCACTTTTATGGGCCATTGTAAAAGATAACGCTAAATGAATTAAATTTTTTGTGTAATATCTGAGGAAACAATAGACACATCGCTACCA
This sequence comes from Dryococelus australis, assembly GCA_029891345.1. Lineage (NCBI taxonomy): Eukaryota > Metazoa > Arthropoda > Insecta > Phasmatodea > Phasmatidae > Dryococelus > Dryococelus australis. The sequence continues at coordinate 1,793,289 of CM057004.1, forward strand.
AATTTGACAAACAAATAGTACTCCGGCGGTTGATATGTACGAATGTTTCAAGCATATCAGACATTTATTTTAAAAAATGACTGCAATTTATGTATTTTGGCATAGTATGCTATATCGTCGAAAAAATGTAATAAATTACAATGAAACTTTGTATGCTGGAAGTTTTTATAACAAACATCGAATGTATCTACACAGAGCCATATTTGTCCTCCATTTTGTAAGATAGTGCCACAAATATATAACATTTTTGTCATATCACGGCAAACAATTGATCAATTCCTTCCAATATGGCAAACAAGAAGTACTGCAATAGATGACATAAACTGATATACTTAGGTATGTCAAACACCTATTTTAAAAATGGTGGACGTGTAACTATTTTAATTTTGTATGTTATATCGGCGAAACTATGTAATTAATTCCAATGAATCTTTGTAAGCTAGCTGTATATATTACAACCATCAAATGTTTGCACAAGAAATTATTTAGTCCACTATTTTGTAAAATAGTACCGTTTGACAAATTAAAATGATGCTATATCTCCGAAAATCATCCGGTTTCTTCCAAATTTGGCATATAAGTAGTAGTATGGCAGGTCATGTAAACTGGTCAACTTTAACAGGGTGGCCGTGTATTATTTTAGCTCAGAATTTTTATTTACGAAACTACAAAACAAATTACAACTTAACTTGTATGCTACAGTACCAATTTTATCCATCAAAATCGTTTATGCAAAGCCTATTTCTCCACCATTTTGCAAGATAGTCGCACATTATATAATAATACAATTTTTATGTCATATCTTGGAAAACAATCAACAGATTTCTTTCGAATTTGGTGATGAAGTTGTAGTGTGGTAGGCCATATTAATATATGTGTTTTTAAAGTATGTAAATCTCCTATTTTCCGAATGGCCTATACAATAATTTAAGCTTAGTGTGCTAAGTCTACGAAACTATGTGACAGATTTACATTTAACTTTGTATATTGTATATATGAAAATCGTCCAATATCATTATACATAAACTTTATGTCCTCCATTTTGGAAGATCGCCAAATGCGCAATGGAGATTTTATGTCGTATCTTGGAGATCAACCAATTTCCACAAAATTTTCACACAAGTGGCGCATAGTAGGCAATGTAAACTGATGTGTTCGTGGCTCATTCACTTATTTTCTACATCACGGCAGTAAAAAAAAATGTCAGGATAGTGAATCGTATCATTCCAAACATTGGACTGATGAGGTATACATCCAAAGTTCATACACCGAATCCTTCTTCCGTGATGGATTTGATTGCCAGCTCGCTGAACTTGACGAGGTTTTTCTGTATTCGAATCCCGGATAAGTCACTCGTGTATTTTAATTGTAAGCTTTTAAGAATTTCACTAAAGTTTATTTACATCCATGTTGAAGAAATTAAGCTCATTAGTTATCAGTAACTTCTTCTTAAATGTAGATCTCCAAATTGTTCAGTTAAACTGGAACCAACTGTTTCAGCTTTACATTGGCAGACTTTGTTCAATTTATGCCCGCTTTCAAAATTATTTTACAGTGGCGTCTTCCAATTGATTTAATAACAAAATTGAAAGTATTTAAAATTGAAAGAGGGTTTTAATAAAGGATTCAAGTCAAAATTGTAAGGATGTTTCAATAATTAATAACACAATTCAATAATAATAATTTAAAATGTCTTAAACATTAAAATGCATCATGTTTGAGCCAATTTCTAGGCTACTTTCGGAAGTGTGTCTCTGTGTTTGTGTGTGTCCCCCTTTCAATTTTTGAACGAGTCGACAGAATTTCATTAAATTTGGCTGACTTGATAGTTTTCGACTACGTCGGGCACTTACTTCAAAAAATTTTATAAAATTTGGTGTAATTTGTCATATCTCGGGATCATTCAACCTATGTAAACCCAATTTGGTGTGATTTGTCATATCTCGGGAATCATTCAACCGATTTAAACCCAATTTGGTGTGATTTGTCATATCTCGGGAATCATTCAACCGATTTAAACCAAATTTTGCGTGCTGGCAGACCATCGTGTAAGCATTAAATTTTGTGGTAGATATTGTTGTTGGTCCACTATTTTGGAAAATAGCACCAAATAAAATCAATTGATTTTTCAGCATATCTCGAAAACTATTAGTCCATTCTCACCCAATTATACAGGTAAGTAATACTATGGTGAGCCACGTAAACGTAATTGATTGATATTTATTAGACACTTGCTTTCAAAATGGCGTTCTAAAATTTTTTTGGCTTGTGTAGTATATATGCCATACCATATAAACATTTTCTACAAAATTTTGAATACTGAAAGTATATGTTAGAAGCATCATATATTCCAACGCATGACGACTTGTCAGCCATTTTTGAAGATAGCACAATACAAACAAAGAAAGTGATTGTAATATCTCTGTAAGAGATTTACTGATTACTACCCAATTTAGCAAACAGGTAGTACTGATGCAGATGGTGTTAATTGATATGTTTAAAGAATGCCAGACACTTATTTACAAAATGGCGTCCACACAGCCATTTTTAATTTCGAATGCTTTATCGTCGAAACTATGTAATCAATTCCAACTTAACTGTGTATGCTCTAAGTAGGTATTACAACTATCAACTTTATCTACATGGAGTATCTTTTGTCCTCCATTTTGTAAGATAGCGCCACACTAACAAATAAATTTTTTGTCTTATCTCGGGAAACAATTGGCATATTATTACCAAATTTGCAAACAAATATTACTACAGCAGATGGTGTAATCTGGTTAGTATGTTAGTCACATATTATTAAAATGGTGGCTATATATATATATATATTAGCTCTTTAAATTTAATCAACAAAACAAATTCCGACTTAACTTTGTATGCTGGCAGTACCTATTACAACCATAAAATTTGCCATTCCACTGCCATTTTGTAAGATAGCCCCACCAATAAAAACTAAAGTTTTTAGCTCATATCTCGTGAAACAATCAACATATACTTACCAAATTTGCCGAATATGATGCACTGTGACAGGCAACTGTAATATATGTAATTTTTAAGTTTGATACACTTATTTTTAGAATGGCGGCTATAAAATCATTTTAGTTTTGTGTGCTATGTCTACAAAATTATTTAATCTATTCCATCTTAACTTTGTATACTGGCAGTAACAATGCTACCACATTACTGTTTGTCCTCCATTTATGAAAAACGTCACAAGAAAATTATGGAAATTTGATGCCATTTAACCGATTCCCACCAAATCTTAACCGGAAAATCTCAACTAATTTGTACCAAATCGTATACACCATAAATGCTACCGACGGTCATGTAACCTTCCATGATTTAAGTTGCTCAGTCACTTATTTCAAAATGGCGGCCCTCTAAATATTTTAGTTTAATAAACCATATAATTCTAAACATTACACTAATTAAATCCAAAGTTGGTGCTCTGAATTCGATCTCCATAATGCAGTGCATTGCACAGTAGCTTATTGTACGAGGTTTTGTGGGTTCAAGTCCCAGATAAGGCAACTGTATATTGTCTTACTAATGTATACGTTTCTGGAATTATTTCTATTGTTTTTGCTTTCAAACAGAAGTCAAATACTACCTATCAACTCAGCTTTTCGGAACTTATTTAACAATTAATTTTACCCACATTGAGGGAAGTAGGCTTATTAGTTATATCAGGAACTTGTTGTTAACAAAAATATCTTATGGTCTCCTTATTAAAGTCATATAATTAACATACAAGTCTTTGGAAGAGTTGCATTTCCTCTTATGTCTATATCATTTCTATCATTAATTCGGTTTTTTTTCTACGAAACTTTTGCGCCGCACATGCGGCAATCAGGCGGCGTGGGATTGTTCTGCGAATACTGGGAGGAAACACACTAGTTTGTATAAGCGGTTTAATTTGAAATGTTGCGGCGAACAGAGATGTCATTAGCACTGGAAAGTCTCTGGGCGCCGCAGTTCCACGTTCCCATTAGTAAGACGGCGATCCGAGCCCCCCCCCCCCCCCCCGGCACCAACCGATTTACCAACAAAATACTCAAACTTCATAAGTTAAGATACATACTATTCAAGCAGTTTTGAATGTGTTTGTGTTGGCAGATATAACAATGCGAATTAATTCGCTATCAAGCTCCATTATGGAGTTTTGTACACGTTGCTATCGCATGAAACCTTTCCCGCCTTTGCAATATCAGGAAACCTGATATCCCCTCCACAGCCTCAAAGGACTTCGTCAACAAACTTTCACGAGCAAAAATACATTTCAGGCAAGAAAATTATAGTTTTTATATCTGAAATGGATATTGACAAAATTAATTATCAATTTTATTTGTGAACAGTATTTCTAATTTTTATTATACGCAGTTAGAGTAATTATTAAGATAGTTTTGCACAATGAAGGGGGTTTTCTTTGCAGACTGTGCTTTATGAAGAATCGAAAATAAAGACACGCTTAATCTGTGGTTAAAATTATATTCTTATAAATCGAGTTTTCAGACACTCAAATAAGTAAACTACAGAATAGTGTTTTACAGTGTTACAAAATACACACTTTTTTTCTCAAGCGGAGCAGCGGTTGTGTACTTGTCAGACTACTCACCGACCACATAGACGAACTGTGATTACAGGCGGGACGGGGTCACTACTGGATTCCAGGAGGGGAGGGTCACTCCCGGATTCCAGGCAGGACGGAGTCACTCCCAGATGGTCTGGAGTCACGTCTGGATTCTTGGTTGGACGGGGTCTCTCCTGGATTCCTTGCAAGGGAGGGGTCACTCCTGGATTCCAGGTGGGGTGGGGACATTCCTGGATTCCAGGTGGGGTGAGGACACTCCTGGATTCCAGGTGGCGTGGGAACATTCCCGGATTTGAGGTGGGGTGGGGACACTCTCCTTATTCCAGCTGGTCATGGGTCACTCCTGGATTCCTGATGGGTGGGGTTACTCCTTGATTCCATGCAGGTGGTGTCATTCACATATTACAGGTGCCGTGGGGTCACTCCTGGATTCCAGGTGGTGAGGAGTTATTCACGGATTCCAGGTGGGGTGTGGTCACTCCTTGATTTCATATGGGGTGGTTTCGCTCCCGGATTTTAGGTGGAGTGGGATCACTCCCGGATTCCATGCAGGGCAGGGTCACTCATGGATTTCATTTTGTGTGCGGGTCACTCCTGGATTCCAGGTGGGATGGAGTTAGTTCTGGATTCCAGGCAGGACAGAGTCACTCATTGTTTCCAGATGGGGTGGGGTCAATCCTGATTTACAGGTCGAGTGGTGTTAATCCTAGATTCCAGGCGGGGCGGGGTTACTCATGGATTCCAGGCAGTTTGGGTCACTCCCAGATTCCAGGCAATGTGGTGTCACTCCTTGACTTAAGGCAGGGTGGGGTCATTCCCTGATTCCTGGTGGGGTGGGGTAACTCCCAGATTCCAGGCGGGGTGGGGTCACAGCCAGATTCCAGGTGGGGTGGGGTCACTGCCAGATTACAGGCAGGGTTGGGTCACTCCCAGATTACAGACACGGTGGGGTTATTCCCACATTCCAGTTGGGGCGGGGTCACACCTGGATTTCAGGCAGATCAGGGTCACTCCCGGATTCCAGGCAGGGCAGGGCCATTCCCGAAATCCTGTCTTGGCAGGGTTACTCCTGTATTCCAGGTGGGGTGTGGTCACTCCTGGTTTCCAGGCAGGGCCATTCCCGGAATCCTGTCTGGGCAGGGTTACTCCTGGATTCCAGGTGGGGTGTGTCCTGGATTCCAGGTGAGGTGTGGTCACTGCTATGTTCCAGGGGGTGGGGTCACTCCCAGATTTCAGGTCAGGTGGTGTCACTTGGATTCAAAAGGGGGCATTGTCATTCCCAGATTGTAGGCGAGGCGGGTCACTTCCGGATTTCAGGCGGGGCGAGGTGACTCTCGTATTCCAGGTGGGGTAGTATCACTCCTGGTTTTCAGGCGGTGTGGGGTCACTCCGGGATTTCAGGCAGTTTGGAGTTACTCCTGGTAATGTACACTACGACTATGTGCGTGAAGATCTACATTGCATGCAGTATGGTATTACTTTCAAAAATGAATGTGACGATATTCACAGCCCGATGTACTTTGAAATATGTAGTGAGAACGTACATTTTCATATACAGTGGAAAGAATCCACCATAGGAAACCTTCAAGGTACTATCCAGCTTTGTGAGCGACATTCGTAAATAAGACATTCATCTCTGTGTTCCTATGCCAGCTTCATGCCATGCCCAGAGACTCCAAAGACATAAACTACAGAGAATCTTGCGATGGTAACCATCATTTTATAAGTATAAAGAAAGACATTACTTAACTGAGGGCGCAATTTGTAATACATCTCAGTTGAAGTCTGGTTGTCTTGCTGAGAGGACGTATGCAAATGTATACTGACTTAATGATTGTGTTTATGCTTATGCTTACGCCAGGGTGTACCTGCATACTGTGTTGATGTTTGTCAAGTGTGTGTATTTATTACATGTTTACGTCATTGTAGGTTTACGCCATACAAATAAGTATTAACTTGCACAATCACGTCATACAAGTTTATTCGCACGTCATAAGCTGACCTGTAGCAGTCGCTAAGCATCAGTTGCGCTCTGGCAGTCAACGAAGTCACATAGATGTAGCTTTTCTAGTAAGTGTAGTTCCATTTTCCCAAAACGTCACTTGAGATAGCACAATTTCTGGGAAATTTACAAAAACTTGCATAGTTACTCCAACTGGGAATCAAACCCAGAACTCCAAAAATAACCATATATTAATTACCCTGGTCAAGAATCCCTTTCGAAAATAAATTTTTACTAAACTTCAAAATAGAATAATATTAAATGACCTTTCCAGTTATCAAAGTCAGTATTAAAAAACATATTATTTGCCCTAATCAGCTATCCAACTTAGAAATAAATTTCTATTAAATTCAAAAATAAAATAATATATAATGTCAGGTAAACAATGCCGGCATTTCAAAAATACCATTACATTAAGTGTCCCGCCCATTAGCCGAACTTGCAATCTCCCAGGTCAAAAAACTTACAAAATTTACCAAATATAACGTAACTGCATTGCACAGTAGTCGAACTTACAATCTCCCAAGTTTAAAAACTCAAAATGTTAGAAAAATCACTAATTTACAAATAAAGCATTATGTTAACTACCCTCAGTAGGAATCCAAGTCAGAAATAAATTTGTGTTAAATCCAAAAATATAATAATAAGTGCTCCATCCGAGATTCGAAGATTGTAATCTAAAAATAGCATTATGTTAATTACCCTTAGTTGGAACACAAGCCAAAAATAAATCTTTGTTAAATTAAAAAATATAATAATAAGTGCTCCGTCCAATATTTGAAGTCGGTAATCTAAAAATACCATTACATAACTTACCCTAACCAAGTATCCTGTTCAAAAATAATTATTTAAATTCAAATATAAACTAATAATAAGTGCTCAGTCCGAGTTTCGAACTCGGTAATATTAAATTTCCATTACAGTACTTATCCTAACCAGATATCCAACTCAGAAATTTATTTTCGTCAAATTTAAAAATAAAATAAGTGCACTGTCCGTGATTCAAAGTCGGTAATATAAAAATAATGTTACATTGAGTAGCCCGCGTAGTCGAACTCGGAATATCCCATGTCCAAAAACTTTCATAATTTCCAAAAATAAAACAATTTCATTGTCTGGGAATTGACTATATATAACATATCATTACTTACCTTTATCAGGAATCTTAACTCAAAAATAAATTTCTTTTAAATTCGAATACAAAATAATATTAACTGTGCTGACCCAGAATCGAAGCCGTTAGTCCAGAAATAACATAACATAACTTAACCGTACCTGGAACACAAGCGACTATATCAAGCGACACTAGTGCTCCTAGAGTCAGCAATGCCCCTTGCAGTCAATTCTGGAACCAAGAAGATTGTCGGTAACAAATGTCAAACACATATAAGAGGAAATATAGAGAAAATGGGAGCACTCTGAAAAAATTATTAGAGTAATAGAGCATGAAAAACAGCATCAAAAAACCACATGGAATAATACAGCATGAAAAATGACAAGCTGGCTACAAAATATGGCGGCGTAATGGCTACCAAGATGGTGGAAACCGAAATAGCGGAATAACATTTGGCGGCCGTCCTTCAGTCCTAATCCCCCAGTCCCGGTACCAGAACCTACATAATCTATCTACAGATTATTCGTATCGCTCTTATGAAAGCCATGCATAGTCTAGTTTCTCAGCACATTGTTTAACTTCAGTCCTAAGCCCCCAGTCCCGGTACCAGAACCTACATAATCTATCTACAGATTATTCGTATCGCTCTTATGAAAGCCATGCATAGTCTAGTTTCTCAGCACATTGTTTAACTTCAGTCCTAAGCCCCCAGTCCCGGTACCAGAACCTACATAATCTATCTACAGATTATTCGTATCGCTCTTATGAAAGCCATGCATAGTCTAGTTTCTCAGCACATTGTTTAACTTCAGTCCTAAGCCCCCAGTCCCGGTACCAGAACCTACATAATCTATCTACAGATTATTCGTATCGCTCTTATGAAAGCCATGCATAGTCTAGTTTCTCAGCACATTGTTTAACTCTAGTCCTAAGCCCCCAGTCCCGGTACCAGAACCTACATAATCTATCTACAGATTATTCGTATCGCTCTTATGAAAGCCATGCATAGTCTAGTTTCTCAGCACATTGTTTAACTCTAGTCCTAAGCCCCCAGTCCCGGTACCAGAACCTACATAATCTATCTACAGATTATTCGTATCGCTCTTATGAAAGCCATGCATAGTCTAGTTTCTCAGCACATTGTTTAACTTCAGAAGCATTTGTGAACGTTGACCTAGATGTCTGCCGAATGTATATGTAGCATTGTTACAAACACATATATTTGTTACTATCACACCATATTAATACTCTGATTATAAAAAGAATTAATACTCTGATTAGAAAAAGAATTAATCTAATTTAGTTTAAACATTACGTTTTACGAAGATTTAAAGGCGTTCAACAGTCTAAAAATAATTTGTATATCTTCAGCACATTACATTTTATTTTGTTGTAATATCGAATGATAGCGTGGAAAAGTATGACAGTGAAGGTAAACTACTTCTTACAAACAAACAAAACAACGTATAAAAATTTTAATTTTGTATTTTTTTTCATATTAATGTTAAAACTAGACAAAATGAATACGTTAAGCTAGAGCTCCAAATAATTTATCGTGGTATTAAAACGTGGTGATGAATATTTCTTGATAAATTGGTATTGTTTTGGCTTGTGTTTCAATTGAAACTTTAGCGATAAAAATTAAAAGTAAAAATAGCCAGAAGTTAATCCCTTTCCTCATCGCATGTGAACCAAATTTTGGGTTTCAAATAAATTACAGCACTTCAATAAACACTTGAACTGAAACGGAACATATGTTGAAGTTATCATAGTTAAACTAAAATGTATGATAAATATTAATTTTTGTATGATTCGACATTTTTAACAAGTTATTGGAGTACCACACATATAAGAATTCTCTCAAAATGTTATAAAGAGTGTTAATATCTTAAACAGCCCATATTCGCAGGCTACTCTTTATCATGCGCTAGGAACTTTGTTGAGACCGCCACCGCAATGTAAAGGCTGTTCACAATAAAGTGAGCACTTTTGAAAGCCCTGCTTAAGATCTACTTGTATACCCATTGCGTATTTTTCCGCCTTATGTAAAATTAACATTGCCATGGGCTTCATCACTTTATTCATGCGTCGGTCAGGTGAAACTATTAAATGATTAGAAAAGTAAATACTTTACAAATCAGCTCGTTTTTACACTTCGATCTATTAAAAATAACAGGAAGCGAAAGAAATAATTTAAGTTATCAAAAATGGTTACCTAACACTTTCTATTTGACGTTATGATATGGAACTACATTCCCTCCACCATTGCCAACTTTACTGGGCGTCTGTCACACTGTGCGCCCGTTAAAGATGTGACGTTAGTAGCAGTGGATTTTTTCTTACGTTGATTTTTCAAAAGTGTTCACTTTATCGTGTACAGCCTTTAACATGGTTGCCTCTCTTCAACATCTCCAACTTACGAGGGGCGCGCCTTCTACACTATATACAAAACATTCTGTAATCCAGAGGCGAATTCAGAGATTATGTACATACAAAATATCAACTCATTTTGTCAAACGAAAGCACATTTTCTCTCATTCCGGCGCCTGTTAGTTATTACGTTTAGGGAGAGGTATTATGTACCCTGCTACCCTTGACCGTCTCTCCTTTCGGTATGACAGCAGCACTGTCACTGTCTCTCTCGTGGGTATTGCGAGTTGTGTTGTTCTCGATACAGAATCCTGGAACAGTGAAAGTGCCGGATGTGTCTGGTTCACACCCAGACTGCGGAAGGCAGTGGTAAACCATTGTAGTACCATGAGACCGGTTTACGTGCTGTCCGCCCATCAGATTCACTATCACCCTTCACAATGGAAGCAGTTAGGGGAAGTCTGAACGAAAATTGTTATGGCAGTGCATGTTGTGTGGGCCAGGCTTTATATAAGGCTCTTAACACGCAACTATAACTCTCAACTTAATACCTACATACTGTTACGTACTGACTACTGAGGGGCGTTTCTGAGTTCGTGAGGGGTGGGGGTGTTAATAAAAAAAATTAAAAAACTATATTTGATTTGTAGTTTTTTCACTCCGCTATTATTTACAGCATTAAATTTTTTGCCTTAACTTTTACTCTTTTTTATTTATCAGTGAGCACATTATTTACTCTCTATTTCAACTCTAATTAACGTGCTTCTTAATTGTCTCTGTTGGTTACTGTCAATTCATACTCATTATCAACACGTGTTCAGTCTTTCTGTTGCCATCATTTAAAATGTCTTCCACTCACGCATCTAGTCCAATAGTCCAGCTTGCTAGCCGCACCCTCCACTGCTTGATGCTCGCAGTCGCAGACTTCTCTTTCGCGGGTCGCTGCTCGTTCTTCTATCGCTCTGAACTCAGACACTCATTCATTAACTCCAACTCAAAATCGCGGCCCGAAAGCTTGCCCCAATATTTATAGAGCTCGTCGTGACATCTGGAAGTTTCAACACACCCCGAGTTGCGCTGAGAGAACGACGTCAGTAATCCAGATCATTCTTCAGATAAACGCAGAAAGCAATCCAACCAGGGTCTGCGGCGTGCGTCTGTAATTTGAAAGTCGTCATTGTCTTGCCTCCGCCGCCGTCGCTATCATATAACTACTCTCTGTCTTCACTTGCTCGCTCGCACTGAAAGAAGCACGAAGCGCCAACTCATGGGTTGTACCAGGGCAATGTAATGTTCGCAGGCTCATACACTCCGACACTATGACGTCGTGACCAGTAGTACGATTGAAGTAAATGTGGCCTCGTTCGATCAGATATGTAAATACGATACGAGAATGATGTTAGCTGGTTCCGTGCGTGCATGAGGTGGGGTGAGGATGGTTTGGGGGGGGGGGGCGTAGTATATTTCGCGACTCCGTGGCGCCAGACGAAATGTCTCGTACAGATCTGCCAACACCAGCCCTATTAGCTATGCATCCATTTTGTACTGTTATTTAATTCCTATATCCCAAAAAAAAGAATTCCTGCTAACGCAGATGCACAACCCACAGCCATGTACCCAACTTAGCCACACCTCGATTCTTTATACCTTCAAAGATTTCTATGAAAGAAGTATTTAAATGCTGACTGCGAAACAGTGTATAGAAATATGATACTGTACCCACGGTCTTAAACTTGAGTAAGTGGATATAAGGTATCAAGAACAGAGGCTTGGCTTGTATGTGTGTGGCATAACAGGCGTAAAGCTTCACCTAGGAATATGGTAACGTAACTCCTATAACTTCTACATTTCCCCAGTTTCTTCCAGCAGAGTTCCGAAGTGTTTAGTCAAATTAAGGAGCAAAATTCCAGAAGTGGTGTCTGGTCCCATTAATAAGTTTCTATGAAACATGATATTGCTTGTTAGTGTGAAAAGTAGTCTTTGTTAATTTCACGGAAAGATAACTCTTGAAATAAAAATAGCTTCACATGTTGGGCTGAGGAAGCAAACAGTGAAAAGATGTTCGTCTGTATGTAAGACATTTATTGATTTCTTGTAGATGGCAGCACTAGCACTTCCTTAATATAGGCTATTCACAGTAAAGTGTGCACTTTTGAAAGCCTTATCATTTGGAATAAGAGCCAATAAATATATTTTATTTGAGCCTTAGACATTAACTTCCATATGCGGTGGAATATACACACTTTTTTTTTATTACTTACATGGCAATATTTATCGTAAAAGCTGGTTAAAGGACAAGAAATGGCTGAAAGGAAAAAGTAACTAGGGCCTCAAAAGTGCTCCCTTTTTTCCGTGAACAGCTTATAATGTACTTCACCTTTACATACACAACACAGTTATTCTAGCTTTTTCTTGTTTCTGCTCCGTAACTGTACGCAAATAAAGATCAGTGGGCACTTGAGCTTAATTTTTCTGCATAATTCCATAATCATATTTGGATTGTAGTGTAGTTACTTTCATATTTTCGATATCACTTGAAGAGTTAACGCTAACATACAGTCGGTGGGTTATTTGTTTTGTCACTGTACATAAAGCAACGGTGCAAACTGCAATAAGTTATTTGGTAAATTATTTTTAAAGTTGAAGATTTATGGAGAATTATATATTCTGCTCAGCTGATGATTTTCTCAATATATTAATTCATTTAGAATTACTGGTACAGGGTCATGCCAAGTATAAGTCATCACTCTGTTCGTTATTACATTAGAATTACTAAATATAATTTATGTACACAGGGTTCTTACCCTTTGTGGATTTTGATTGACACTATTTTAAGCATCATATAAGGAACAGTATCAATATATGCTCTCGACACACTATGTTCACATGTCTCGCTAGTTGCTCTAGTTATTGTTGTATTTTATTTGTAATTTTGAAGCATATATAATGTATATATGGTATTATATCGACTGCACTGTCGGTTTGTTGCATTTGTAATCTTGTTCCATAGAATTAAGACAACAATCTAATGGACTGTAGATAGTTTTTACGTACAGTCAAACTGGATATCAATATCAATATGTCAGATTGTTTCGGTCCTTCATGTGGTTCTACCTTCAACTGTGTAGTTCCTACTTCAAACACGTTCTAACTATAGTACATACTATCCCTTCAACAACACATTATCAGTAACAATTGTATTGTTTCCTGCAGAAACTGGACAATTATTATATGGGTACAAAAAGTTGAGCTGATGCTACACTTAGTAACCTGATAACAGATTTTTTGTTGTCAATTCCCTAGTGATTTTTCTCCATTGTGTCTCTGAGATTTGTTAGCCGACGTGGCAGTTGTGGAATGAAAATTTCCCAGCAGAGAAATCAGATGCTTGCAACAAGAGTTTCTGCGTAGTTGTATTTCAAAACGTTTTTTCTCAGAGCCACTTACATTTTTTAGGTGTCTACCAGCAAATGAATATGTTCCTGCGATGGAGTAACTTATTCTGATTGATCAAGCCAAGTGCATGAATATCTTCTCAGCGGGCTGTTACCAAAGAAATGTGAACGTAGAACACTAAAGTCTCGCTGTGTGTAACTGTCTTCTCTAGAAGCACATGCACTGTACATCATTTGTGTATATTCACGGGAATTTACAGAACATATATAGAAACACGATCAGTAATGACGAAAAATGACTCCGTATTTTCAATAGTTTCAGGACTCGGGAGCGAACAATGCCGAGTCTACAGAAGCTCTCTTGTTACTTGCTACATCGTTTCTGCAGCAGTTAGTATACCCCCGCCACATAGATATATTTCTTCAAACATCAAAATGTAGCATTAGGTACCTGTAACAAGTAAATTTAGATATGTCACAATTTAAAGAAATAACATATTCATACCCTACGATGCCACAAGACATTCTTAGGTGAGTGGTCATTGTCTTTCAAATATCAATCTGAAATACATATTTTAATATATCAGACATTTTTTATATAGCCCTATAGTAAAACACTTAAACACTGAAAATTAAATGTTATTTCGCAATATCCTTTTTTTGAAACAGAAAATATAGGTAACTGGCAAATTTACAAAGATGTTCAGTGAATTCATATAAGGTTCTCCAAAATGTCTGTAATTTTATGGATAGTTCTGGAAAAGATATTTTTGCAAGCACGTTCGTGTTAAATTATAGTGAGTTATTGTAAGGATTTGTGCCAGTTGAGATGACGAGTGGTGACGTGTGGTGCAGGAGGCGCTTCGCAAGAGGAAGGAGGAAGAGGAGAGAGCTGCGCAACAGGCAGAGTTCCTCAACCGCTCGCTGCGTGGCTCCAAGAAACTCCAGGCGCTAGAGAGCCACCCGCCTCCAGCTGGCATCGTCAACGATGGCTACTCCTCCGAGGAGCTCGACCTGCCTAGCGACGACCAGGCCCCAGTCGAGGAGAACGAGTCTCTCCACAGGATTGTCAGTGAGTACCTGCTTCCGCACACAGCCTCCATATTAGCTCCATACATTACTGTATCTATTCGAGGGAGCTCCAAGTGAATTATCAGTATTGTTAAGAGCCTAATTGGGTAGTCCTCACCTTGTTCATGTAGCTGTAGACCAAGTTCAGGCGGCGTTTAGTGATGGATGGGCACACCTATATTTAGACTTCTTCTTGGTTCGATGCCCCGATGAAAAAAGACACCACTCATAACATTACATTATTCTATAACGGGCACATTGTGCAAGTACAAGACTTACTAACTGACTGGTGATGTTGCTGTTTCCAGTGTGATTCGGCAATCATGGCCCATGTCTGGGTTTGGTATTTTACATTTGAAGGTGTGATTAGGCAGGCCGTTCAGCAAGTCTCCAGTTTATAACAATGGCTACATAAAAAAAAGATATTTCCTCATTCCTCTCCCCCATAATCAAGCAATGTGGCACCGTGGTAAACTTCTGAGTATCTATATGGGAGGACTCAGGTTCGAATCCTGGTCTGGCCATCTTGATTTTGGTTTTTCTGTAATCTCCGGAAATCGCTTCATAGATTCGGGCGAATAATGCTGAGCTGATACAAGACATGGATAATTCCTTCCCTGTTCCTGCTGCTCGGAACAACTTATTCAGCCTCTAATGATCTCGCTGTCAGCGAGGCATTTTTCCAGAGGGAATAAAGAGTCACAGGAAAAAATACCAGCAGTTCGTAATGCATAAAGTCGTTTGTACAATCTTCAAGAATTCAGATCCCACAATATAAAATAGTATGCAGCTTAGTGGAATATCTGTCTGCGCTGATATAAATATATGTAAGAAAGAGGCAGCACATTTAGTCAGAATAATCTAATTATATCAGCACACACAAGAATTAAAATAGTCATGCACACAACACAGTAAATATTTCACTAACTACGTTTACAAAAGTCAGTGTAATAGGATATCTCAGTTAACACTTAAACCCAAACACTCAAGTGTCTCATCCCTGTCACAAATGCTCACACGCCGTATGCATTGCCGTCGTTATATTCGCTAAAAGAGATCCTTGAATGGGCTCATGGAAACACCCTGCATATTTACTCAAAAGAAAGTAAAGGAAACCCAATAAACACACATGTATTCAGTTAAGTTAACAAAATTACACTACTAAAAATGAAAAGAGAACACTTACACAGACACTTTGCAAAAGATTCAAGTGTGATTCACATACAGGAATGGTAGTATATAGCACATCATCAATGTCACAAGGATATCCACCAGTAAATAATGTCTGCAGAGGTGTGCTAAGTGATTGATCAGTATTTAGTGCACCCTCTTAGAGCAGCAATGCAGGCAAAAATTCTTGCATGTAAACGATCACAGAGGTGAGGAATATCGCCCAGTGGAATGGAATTCTACACTCAATGAACTTGGTGGCTTAGTTGGGCAAGATTCATCAATGGTACAGAAGATCGGTCAGACGACAACCAACCAAGTCCCACAAGTGCTCAATGGGGGAAACATGTGGTGATCGGGCTGACGAGGGAAGTTGATGAACACATTAAAGATCATGTTGGATTGCCCGAGTGAAATATGGACGATCATTGTCCTGTTTAAATAATGCATTTCCTTGTCCCTGCAAAAGTGGTAGCAGTTGAACAGTTTTGATAACATTGTGTATGCACTGTGCACTGGTCAATGTTTCCTGTAATAACACCATAGGCGAACGGCCATTTTAAAATAACGCTACCCAAACCATTGTCACAGGAATTGGTCCCAAGTGCTGCTGCTGTATACACTGCTTAGAAGGCCAATGCCGACTATGCAGTTGACGATCATTAGCCCCAAGGCAAAACCAGGACTAATAACTGAACACAATGCTTCAACATTCTTCCCCCTAGGCACTCCTTTCTCGACATCACTGGAGGCGTACTAACATGATGCTGTGGTGTGATGGTAGACCAACTCCACGTAAACGACTGCAGATGGTCCTAGTAGACACTCCTTGGGTGACATTACATATACTCTATCCTGGGGTGATTTTGTGATTCACTATGGCCGCTCGTATATTGCGACGGTCTTGGGGTGCGCTCGTACGTTACTGACTTCCGAAATCAGGTTTTTGGGTATGTGCATCTTTCTCATAAATGCACTGCTGACAGTTCCCATCCACCATGTTCCGCAATTCTCCTGTGTAACTTTTTAGCTCCCCAGAGTTCCACCATTTGATCCTGTTCAAACTCAGTTAAGTGTACCAATATGGAGCTCATCTTCGCCATGTTGGCATGCTGACAGTAACCTCCGGAGTACAGTAAAGCCCTTGCAACTATGCACTTCTCCCGATGCTCAACAGGTTACATCTGTGTACTATGCCTGTCCCACTTCACATCTGCTGTCTTCCCAGCGTAGTATATATACAGACGAAGATAATGTCGAATAGCAGCTGAAAAAAAAATTAAAATACCAAATAACAGTTTTGTCCTTAACATAGCTTAGCGAAAAGTGAAATGTTATATGCAAGTAGATTTCACTATGTGCACCAGATTGAAAAATGGTTGGTGTAAGTGTTCGGTTAACCTTCCTAAATAAAAAACAGTCTTCTATCATTGTGCTGTGGCCTGTCCTGATGGGATCAGGTCACACACCCAAAAGGAGGATGGTAGTTGCTAGAGGAAGGAGCACTCAAATTATATGAAACACTACATTTATTCAAGTCACAATACTAATACAAAGATCACCCAAAGGCGTTACTCTGAGAAACTAATATCTTTACAACAAGACTCAATACGGCAAGAGCTAGAGAAGCTGGCTTAAGGTTCAGTTACGTGCACTGACTCAGAAGGAGTCCAATTATGCCAGCGCCTATCCTTTTGTCTCAGCAACCTAGTGCGCCCTAACGTCTGTCACGTAGTCGGCAGTGGGAAGACCCCTATGCGACTGCGGCTGAGGATGGCGTCGATCCCGCACCACTGGCGTGGTGGTCCTTATTCAATGTGTTGCTCGGGCGGCTAGATCAAGATGGCCGCATGCCGCCATTGTTCCAGTCTTATATAGTCGCGGCCCCGGCCTCATTACCCTTCCCTTGGGAATGTTGCCAAAACAGCTGGGTTAGCCCGTCGAGGTTGCGCAGCCCCGCACACTAGCTTGTCTCCTGCCAGCCCCAGCTGCTGGTGGCCACGCCGATTGCGAGGTGCCACTGGACTACAGCCAACAACTCCTGCACGAGGGTATATGTAATGCTCTCCAAGATCAGTCCCAGACCTCGACGATACACTGCGCATATATAGTACTGCCTGGATTCGACGAAATAGACAAGAGTACACCTGTGAGCTGCTATTAAGTAGTCCGTCAAATATGAACCTAAACATCTTCAAAGGCAGTTCGGCTCTCAAGACCTCGCTCTTAAGAGCTGCCCAAATTTCTTCACTCACTCAAAGGCAGTCTACAAATCTATATTACAAGCGAGAAGTGAGTTTGCTGTATTCACGACCGCATGACCCTCACTTGTATTCCCATTCACAACCATCCTATTGGCTCGCATGACACCGGACACACATACTACGTTGTACGGTGTTCGCTACTGGCCGGCTCTCAACAAATATAATGCCGAATTGAGTGTGCCTCAATTAAATTTCCTTTCCTTAGTAAAACAATATACAGTTAATTCTGTTCATTTGAGAAGTTTAAAGTTTGAGTGTTGCTGTCATAATATTACATCGTAGAGAACCGTATGAAAAATGATGGTGAAATAAAATTCCTTTATCCATGTCTTCAAAGAATGCAGGTACTGTAATAATACAGCATATTCCATACATAATTGTTAAAATTCTGGTGACTCAATATTACATCAGCAGCACACGGAATGTTAAACAGCATATTTGTAGTAATCTCAAATATGCTTGATAACATTCAAATAATGTGAACTACTAGATATGGCATGCCCCTTAACTCGTATGGTTGTACCCCAGGTATGATTTAGTGGCTCAGTATATGTACTGTGGCATATTTTCCTGTTGGAAGAAATCAAACCCGTGAGGATAAATGCAGGACATGAATGAGTGTAATACTTCCGAAAAGACACGTAGATGTTGTTCACGGTGTGATGAAGATTCACAGATAAATTAAAGTTCTATCCTGTGCTAGTTCAACACACCTCATATCGTTATGAAGCCACCACAATACGTACAGTATCACGTTAATGCAGAATCCATGGAGTCAAAAGCGTTGTCTCCATGTGCAGACACTTTGTTCTGTCCAAATTTGTTCTAAACCCGACTCACCCGACCAGGCTAAGATTTACAGTGCTATTATTAACTTAAAAAATTATAGTTAGCAGTGAAAATTGAATTGTGCCTACACTTTTAAGAAGTAAATCGTACAATGGATGTGGCACAGTCTTCACACTATTGTTCATTAAGGTCCCAGCATTGAATCCGATGTTATTCGACATGATGTACATCTATCACCTGAAACAAATCTTGACAAACTTTTGCCAGTTACATTCGCCCAGAGTCTTGATAACCATACTGCTGCTGTTATTTTAAAGTTTTATTGATATTAGTGTAGCCAACTGTACAAACTGTGTCTGTATCTTCGATATGTTAAGAACCATCTGACGAGATTCTACTGTAACAGCTCAATGAAAGTCTTTTGAATTATGCTCACTTGACATCCTCTCTGCACAAACAACCCAGTAAACTGTCGCTGTATATAGTTACCTGAGCGCTGCAATGTTTCATGCATACAGGAGCACTGCAATGAGTGTGCAATTGACTTATTTATCTTAATTTTTATGCCACATGAGTGTTAGTTCATATGTTGCTGTTTGTTAAAGTCTCCAAATAATTGAACGATAATACATGGTAGGCGAGCGATTATATGAGAAAGGGAGTGAGTAGAACGATTATTCCGATGCTGGCATAGCAGGATTATTTGACCCAAAAAATTCCGAAAAAAATTAAAAAATTCCCAAAAAAATAAAAATATATATAAAAAATGTTTAAAAATTCTAAAAAAATATATACAATATTAAAATTATTAATAAAGATTTTTCAAATTATTATAAAATCATTCAAAATTATTTTAAAAAAATCACTCCCTGGTGGCCATTTCCCTAAACAATTTCTCTTTTTCCCGTAAAAGTTCGAAGAAATTGCAAAAAAAAATTTAAGTCAGCAATAATTACATTACTGACTACCCCTGCCATATTGAATGCAGATGATTGTGACCTTGAATGACCTGAATACAAAACTCGAGAAAAAAATTATAAAAGCCAGTAAGTATATTACTTTACTAACTTCTACCGCCATATTGGATGTAGGTGACCCCATACCCTCGAAAGACCTTGAAAACAAAAAACCGAGAAAATGCATAAAAGTCGGCAAGCACATTACATACTACTGTCGCCATATTGGATACAGGTGACCTTGAAAACAAAAACTCCAGAAAAATCCACAAAATTCAGCAAGCACATTAAGTTACCGACGACCACTATATAGGGTGAAGGTGAACTTGACGTGGACCTCACAACCTTTAATGACCTAAAAAACACAAACGCGAGAAAAATTCACAAAAGTAAGCAAAAATATTTTATTACTGTCTACTACTCTCATAATGAGAGTAGAGCGCGCATGTCACATCTAGACCATGTGCCCAAAGGGTTAAGTGTATAAAGGGTTAATAAGCGAAATGGTTAATTAGCGAATGGGTTAGTTAGCGAACATGTTGATTAGTTAATTAGTCTATTAGTGAAAGGGTTAATTTTATTATTTGGTAATTGGTGTTGAAAGGGTTGTGTCATATGGGTGATATTAGCGGAGCATACTCGAAGTGCACCCTGGGGTGTCCAACTTGTAACTGAGATGAGTTAGGGTGTGTGGGCAGCATGTGTGTTTATTTTTGTGCAAGAGTGACATAAATGTCATTTTGGGGCGAAAGTGTGCTAGGCCTATTTTTTTTTAAGACTGATTTGTTGGCTGGAAGAGGGCAAGAAGGTTCGTCGGAGTTTGAGGTTATGTCGACTAGCGAGATACGTCCGCACGATCGGGCTGATTGAGGAAGACCGAAGTGGTGGAGCACTAGCGACTAACGCTAGGCAGGGTAAGGGGAAGGGCTGGAACGCCAGTGACTAATGGGATGTCTAGCTCGAAGTAACACTGGATTGTATAAGTTTTGTATTTCGAGTAATGTCGAATAAAATATAATATTCCTTAAATATTATACACACGCGACATTATCATATTTGTGGATTACTTTTAACAGAAAAATATCAACGAACGAAAGAAACGTCTTAAGAATGGAATGACGTCCCAAATACCTTCAAACCGAGCGATTCTAGGAAATGCACTATTAAGAGTCAAAAATGTATTCCGTTGAACTGCCAGTGTAACATTATTGAATTAAAAGCACGACGCAGGCTCATTTCCCCACACACCACACACAATAAAGCACCAACCCCCTAAGACAATTACACAAGAGCTTGAAATCACACTGAAACACTTCATCACCACAACCCAGATACCCAGGTGTGTTAAAACACCTAACATGGTCCCCCTCCCAACACAAAGTCACACTGAAACACGTCAACACCACAACCCAGATACCCATGTGTGTTAAAACCCCTAACATGATCCCCTCCCAACACGAAGTTACACTGAAACACGTCAACACCACAACCTAGATACCCATGTGTGTTAAAACCCCTAACATGATCCCCTCCCACACGAAGTCACACTGAAACACGTCAACACCACAACCCAGATACTCAGGTGTGTTAAAACCCCTAACATGATCCCCTCCCAACAATTAGTCACACTGAAACACTTCAACACCACAAACCAGATACCCAGGTGTGTTAAAACACCTAACATGGTCCCCTCCCAACACGAAGTCACACTGAAATACGTCAACACCACAACCCAGATACCCATGTGTGTTAAAACCCCTAACATGGTCCCCTCCCAACACGAAGTCACACTGAAACACTTCAACACCACAATCCAGATACCCATGTGTGTTAAAACCCCTAACATGATCCCCTCCCAACACGATGTCACACTGAAATACTTCATCACCACAACCTATATACTCAGGTGTGATAAAACCCATAACATGATCCTCTCCCAACACGAAGTCACACTGAAACACTTCAACACCACAATCCAGATACCCATGTGTGTTAAAACCACTAACATGATCCCCTCCCAACACGAAGTCACACTGAAACACTTCAACACCACAACCTAGATACTCAGGTGTGTTAAAATCCCTAGCCCCTCCCAACACGAAGTCACACTGAAACACTTCAACACCACAATCCAGATACTCAGTTCTGATAAACCAATAACATGATCCCCTCCCAACACGAAGTCACACTGAAACACGTCATCACCACAACCCAGATACCCAGTGTGTGTTAAAACACCTAACATGGTCCCCTCCCAACACAAAGTCACACTGAAAAACGTCAACACCACAATCCAGATACCCATGTGTGTTAAAACCCTAAAATGATCCCCTCCCAACAATTAGACACACTGAAACACTTCAACACCACAATCCAGATACCCAGGTGTGTTAAAACCCCTAACATGATCCCCTCCCAACAATTAGTCACACTGAAACACTTCAACACCACAATCCAGATACCCAGGTGTGTTAAAACCCCTAACATGATCCCCTCCCAACACGAAGTCACACTGAAACATGTCAACACCACAATCCAGATACGCAGGTGTGTTTAAACCCCCAACATGATCCCTACCACACGAAGTCACACTGAAACACGTCATCACCACAATCCAGATACCAGGTGTGTTAAAATCCCTAACATGATCCCCTCCCAACACGAAGTCACACTGAAACACGTCATCACCACAATCCAGATACCCAGGTGTGTTAAAACCCCTAACATGATTCCCTCCCAACACGAAGTCACACTGAAACACTTCAAACACCACAATCCAGATACTCAGTTGTGATAAACCAATAACATGATCCCCTCCCAACAATAAGTCACACTGAAACACTTCAACCCACAATCCAGATACCCAGGTGTGTTAAAACCCCTAACATGATCCCCTCCAACACGAAGTCACACTGAAACACGTCATCACCACTATCCAGATACCCAGGTGTGGTAAAACCCCTAACATGATTCCCTCCCAACACGAAGTCACACTGAAACACTTCAACACCACAATCCAGATACTCAGTTGTGATAAACCAATAACATGATACCCTCCCAACAATTAGTCACACTGAAACACTTCAACCCACAATCCAGTTACCCAGGTGTGTTAAAACCCCTAACATGATCCCCTCCAACACGAAGTCACACTGAAACACGTCATCACCCCAATCCAGATACCCAGGTGTGTTAAAACTCCTAACATGATCCCCTCCCAACAATTAGTCACACTGAAACACGTCAACACCA
The DNA here is from genome assembly GCA_029891345.1 of Dryococelus australis. Taxonomy (NCBI): domain Eukaryota; kingdom Metazoa; phylum Arthropoda; class Insecta; order Phasmatodea; family Phasmatidae; genus Dryococelus; species Dryococelus australis. The sequence continues at coordinate 1,816,266 of CM057004.1, forward strand.
CAATCCAGATACCCAGGTGTGTTAAAACACCTAACATGATTCCCTCCCAACAATTAGTCACACTGAAACACGCCAACACCAAAATCCAGATACCCAGGTGTGTTAAAACCCCTAACATGATTCCCTCCCAACACGAAGTCACACTGAAACACTTCAACACCACAATCCAGATACTCAGTTGTGATAAACCAATAACATGATACCCTCCCAACAATTAGTCACACTGAAACACTTCAACCCACAATCCAGTTACCCAGGTGTGTTAAAACCCCTAACATGATCCCCTCCAACACGAAGTCACACTGAAACACGTCATCACCCCAATCCAGATACCCAGGTGTGTTAAAACTCCTAACATGATCCCCTCCCAACAATTAGTCACACTGAAACACGTCAACACCACAATCCAGATACCCAGGTGTGTTAAAACCCCTAACATGATCCCCTCCCACACGAAGTCACACTGAAACACGTCATCACCACTATCCAGATACCCAGGTGTGTTAAAACCCCTAACATGATTCCCTCCCAACACGAAGTCACACTGAAACACTTCAACACCACAATCCAGATACTCAGTTGTGATAAACCAATAACATGATCCCCTCCCAACAATTAGTAACACTGAAACACTTCAACACCACAATCCAGATACCCATGTATGTTAAAACCCCTAACATGATTCCCTCCCAACACGAAGTCACACTGAAACAAGTTATCCAGGTAACAACACTTTTGAGTACATAATGGTAATAAAATTTTTCCGAAGTTGTGTAGCCCTCGGTTTGCCAGATGTGAAAACTTGCTTTATCTGCTAAGTGTCTGCCGTTCAATTGCGCCGGTGTTTGCCAGATGTGAAAACTTGCTTTATCTGCTAAGTGTCTGCCGTTCAATTGCGCCGGTGTTTGCCAGATTTGAAAACTTGCTTTATCTGCTAAGTGTCTGCCGTTCAATTGCGCCGGTGTTTGCCAGATGTGAAAACTTGCTTTATCTGCTAAGTGTCTGCCGTTCAATTGTGCCGGTGTTTGTGTTGCTGTTGGTTTAGAATTCGTAGTCTTCGCACGATTTGTTTTCACGATACTTTTAGCAGCGCACTTAAAGTAATTAGCTTTGTCGTTTTGTAAACATAAAATCAACTGTCGCAACTGTGTTATTTAAACAATAAAATGCATGTGTGTTAATCATGGTCAGTGGTTGTGTTTGCCTATGTCATTATAATGTCGTACGAGAACGTGTAGCGTATCTTTATACGTAAGCAAGAGAATGTTTTAAACATAAGTTACTTCAATATTCCATCTATCAATGCATTATTTCAGGAGATGGAACAATTAACCTAGACAGGAATATAACTATCACCACAGCTCATTATACCCACTAGTTTCCAGCAAGAATTTAACGGAAGTATATGTTAATTTGAAGGTTGGTTACATGCAATTTAAGTAGATCCACGTGGCCTGGGATATGTAAGAAGTAATTTTGAAAAATTAACTGTAAAAAATCTTTTAAAAACAAACTTTTATACACAAATGCACGAAAAGAGAAAAATAATGATAGTTGTAGTTACAGTGTGTAGAACTTGAAAGACGTGGACTAACATCGGTAATAAATTTACTACAGATTAATACTTTTGTATCAATTTATATTTAGCATATAAAAGTTTGGCGGGAATGGTTAGGAGACTTACGCAAGAAATATGCTTACCACGCTTACACAAATAGAGTATAGACCTACATTCTATATTGCGAAAAGTTAAGAGACTTACGCAAGATATGTGCTTAATTTGCTGATGCTATTGAGGCATACGTTCTGTATTGCGCCAAGCTTTTATATACGAAGTATAATTTGTTGCAAAAATATTAATTTGTATTAAAGTTTATAATTGTTGTTAATCCAATTCCTAGAAGTTCTACACCTTATGTAACTACAACTATAATTATTTTTCTCGGTTTAGTGCAATTGTAAATTAAAGTTTGTTATTAAAAATTTTTTTGCAGTTAATTTTTTTTTTGGTTTCTCAATTTTTTATTATTATTATGAAGATCGCCTATTTATACATTCACTGACTCGTCCGGCATCGATATTGCTTGTGATCCCTATGACGGACGAGTATGAGAATGTATAAAATAAACATAATTAGTGAGTCTAAAAAGACTAAAATGTACAGTTAAACACTGGTGGCCCTTCAACACTTCGCGCTACATCCTGACGAAAAGTAATGCAAAAAAATACGTGAGACTAAAAAGACTAAAAAAGTATCGATATAGACATTTTGTTACATTCATTACTAGTATTTTATTACTATTGCTATCTCTATGACACACATATTTTAAATTTATAATGTATTTACATTTTATATATTTCACAAGTAACTCCTCTATGGAAGTTTTAATTACCTTCGTGATATTATAACAATTTTTATAAAAGCTCATTCTTCTTTGCTATTGTAACATCTAAAAATTATAAAATTGCTTTTCTTACTTTAATAATTAATACACAGTTACCTTAAACGAAACTTCTTACTTTAATAATTAATACACAGTTACCTTAAACTAAACTTCTTATCTCTACGACACCCATATAAACGTTTTCGCGTAAATACGAATCTTAATTTTCGGGCACATAAACATCACACCCCCGGACGTGGTGAGAGGCTACCCTAACTGGCCCCTTTCCCCAGGGTGCACTACCGATTTGCCAATAGGCCCGTTTCCACCCTCCTCACCGTTTTAGGGTCAAGTGTTAGACAAGGCAAAGGGTGAGCGCCGGACAGACACCGTATTTACAAACCTGGACAGACACCGTATATATAAACAATTACAGTTAAATACAAGATTGTAAAAATAGTGAAAAATATTGTTTAGAAAAAGTGATTTACGAACTGTACTAGGCAGTTTAACAACATATTTGCGGTTAGATTGTGTTGTAATGTTATGGAAAATGGCTTTCTTAACGTAAAAAAATCACTTAGTGGACGTGAACTAACATTGGATACTCAGTAAATCACTGTTAAACTAACCTGTAATGCTTAATGAATCATAGGCGTCGAGTACAGGGGAGCGAGTTTCCCCAGCAACCAGAAGATGTGGGGGGGGGGGGGGCGTCGGGGCGTCGCCCCACTGGGTTAATAAACACTGGTTGTTCATTACTTCAGTTTGTAAACTGATTGCCGCATCTTTTTCTAAATATAACTTTTTATAGGTCTTTGCTTAACCAAAAAACAGCCATACTTCAATATAAATTATTTTATTTAAATATTCGAAACCGTAGCCTGCGTGATACTAGTGCTATGTACATGCATAAACATACAACGTGCAGTATGACTGAAAAGAGGAAAGGGGCGATAGGGATGAGATTTAAATGAACATAGATACTGTCACAGATGGTTTGAGATCTGCCCCTGTTCTGAAAACAAGCTGTCGGCTCCTGTGAGGCAAACCATTATTTTTGCTCATTTTTATTACCCCTCTTCGCCAGCTTAATTGTTTTCTAACCTTTTTGTGGAATAGTAGTTTTTTATTTTATATTTCAAATAAACCAGGACATGTTTTTTCCTATAATAATATTTTTCTGTGTGTTTGAATTCCAACAATTGCCTCGCTTTATTTGTAATTATATAAATACATGTTGAGGTGATCGCAGGCTTTTGTGGCGAGTGGCAAGTCGGTTTTATTGGTTCTTGAGAGCAAACCACGTAAATATACAGGGAAATTTCTATAAAATCTGCCTTTATGGCGCGGCTAATTCTGAAAGCCACGACAACATGCATATCATGAAAAGGTGAAGAAGACACTATATTTTATTTATGCAAAACCAATAAGGTGCCTTGTTAGGTCGCGTGCAATAAAGTGTGGCTTTTGAATTGGCACATCTACGAATGTAATCGAACTGATGGGAATACGAGGGAAAATGTATGGCTATATGAGTCTTTCAGGGTTGACTCTAAAATGCCCAGTACCTTCATGTCTTTGATGGCATGTGGAATATTACAAGGCACACGATATCAGCCAGCAGAGTCACTGACTGTCAGAGTGCCTGAATAAAGACGGGAGATGTTTAAAGTAGGAGGTATAACACACACACGCACCCTAGGTGGGCGGAGACGCTAGTTCCTCTGTCGCAGTGTACACTAAGGCGTCACATTTGTATATCGAAGACACTTGACTGGTAATGGATCATGCCTCTTTGTGAGCACTGCGTGGATCTAAATAGTTTCGAGCTTTTATAATCATTAAGGCCACGTCAGCTTAGTTTCTTTGCGCAGACGTGTATTGAGGTGGTGTAAAACGAAAATTAAATCCTTTTAGTTTTAAGAAAGCAGAGTAATACTTGTCCCATTTGAAATATAATGATCGATAAAATAGAAAATCGGAGATTTCTAGGAGACTACAGGCTGACAATAATCAGAATGATGTTTTTACTGGAATCCCTTCATTATGTCGAGTCGCCTGATTGATCTGAGTAGGAGGAATTGTGGAATTTTTTAGAACAATAAGTGGCAGGTTGTTCGATTTTCTTATTTCGGATTGATTCACAAGTTACTAATGAAGTTTTGATTACAATCAATCAGTAAACGAAATGATAGGTGATTTGTGCCAGCCAATTGTGCAACCATCTGTATGCATAATGCTGTTAGCGCCTGGCAAGATTAACAGCTGTTGCAGCAGGATATGGAAAATGTAAAGGTTGCTTAGTGGGCAGATGAAACTAGTAGAGGCAGTACAAAATATGCAATTTCTGATGAAGCAAAGATAATGGATTTATCTGCGTGTCTATAGTCCATTACCGATTGGAAGTGACTTATGAAAATCATCCTTTGAAAAAACACTCTAGGCATAACATGTATTCCACAAACATATAAAACCGTAGTTAACTTTAGAGTACTGTGTTATTGATCAAATGAAACTTTACCTTAATATCTTCTATAACTTGTTATATTTATTTCTTTTTAAATATGAGTTAACAGCAGCGAGATCAGCGATGTGTTGGCAACGGCCGGTAAGAAATAGTTCACGGTAAAAGTATTATTTTAACCTATATTTTTAATATACTATTTGTAAATTAAACGGCGCCTATTGAAATATTTAAATATTTAGGTAGCCCCGATGGCAACATATCTCATTTTTACAGTTAAAAATAACAGCGGAAAATATTGTGAGTAGGCCGTAATGGTAAAGTGTTATTTTTTTGAGCGAGAAAGCAACAGTCTGCTGAGCGAGGCTTGTCGCTCTCTCTCTCTCGCTCTCTCTCTCTCTCTCTCTCTCTCTCTGTCTTTGTATCTTTTACACTCGGGGAAGTTTCACTTCACTAGTACGCTACAAAATTGTACATGTTTTAAATTGTAGCATATTTCATACTTATTACAGCAAAATAATGATTTTTGAATTTACAACTGAAAAGAGATTTTATTGTTTGAATACTCATTATAAATATTTAGATATGATGGCAGGACAGAAACTAAGTGAAGTTGGCAGACGTGGCGAGTCATGGCATGGCGTGTTGCTTTTTTACCAAACGAAGCATAAATTATACTTACTTCGTAAAATACTTCAAATTACCACATCACGTTTGTAGACGTGTTTTGTAAACCTACCTAAGCAAGTTACGATGCGATAAATCTGTGTTTCTGGGCCAGTAATAAATATACTGTTACGGTATGTTTCGTTAACCGCTGCGTGTGAAATAGCATAGCATGGCTTGGCTGCGTGGTGATCGTTACGCTGGATGTGTGTGTGGGTGTGTGCGTGATTTCAAATATTTTATGTGAACTATTTATACGTTTTAAATGAGAACTGTTTTTATGAGGAAGTTATTTGTTTACATCCACGTCTGTTTATTTATCACAACATTGAACCTTTGCTCTGGGTGTTTGAAACACAGTCGTGTAACGTGATTTACCACCAATCCCAACAAAATATCTAAGCCCAGCCCCAATTAATTACAATAAACAAAATACACAGTAAGTAGCAATACATAGAAAAATGAATGGAATAAAAGATACAATAGGCTTATTTGTGTGTATGTTCACCTCTATATTCTAAGTTTGTATGACAAAAAATGAGCGACACGAGTTGCGTGCTTGATTTTATTGTCTCTTTTTCGTTGAACTGGTTATTCCTTCGTTATTAGAACTGAGGTCGTACTTTTAAAGGAATAACCCAACACATATCAATAACAAAAAGTTAAATACTTTAGTTCAAAACCCCGCAGTCGTAACAGTGTTAAACACAGTGATGGCAAAATATTAATGTGCATTACGTGTAATGTGCTATGTCGGGGAAAACAAATATGTTAATGTAACATAACCATAACAACTATCATTAATTCAGGCATTTTGAAAACGTCATAAAGCTGACGTATATAATGTTATAGGCCTAAACTGTGAATATTCGTAAGAAATGGTTTTTGAAATAGACCTAAGACAGAAGTCTTTGAAAAGCTGTAAACAGTAAACAACACATTTGACAATCAACACATAAAAGAAGAAGTCACATTTCAATTTTTATGTTTAGGTGCAGCGAAAGTATACGAACACATGTACACACACAATGACATGTAAACGTTGATTTTGACAGATGCTACATGGCAGTCACATGGCAATGTTTGTTTACATTTGGCGGAAGGATACGAGACGGGCCTGCACGTAGATACTATTGCCCTGGAACACAACCACTGAAAGTCGCCTAGGAACGACACTGTCAATGAAATCAACAATCTCATTATTCAAAGAGTTCCCGGCCAAGTCAAAGCCTATAAGTCGATTGACACAGTCACCAATGTTGACGATGTCGTCCACTTTCCTCAAGTTTTTCTAAATTCGCTTAATCCTTCTGGCTTGCTACCTCACGAACTGTCATTAAAAGTCGGTACTCCTATCATGCTTTTAAGGAATATAAGCCCTCCTAACATGTGTAATGGCACAAGATTGCTCATTAAAGACTTGAAAGAAAATTTGATTGTCGAGGCCATCCTCACCAGTCCAGCAGCCGGCCAGCTGGCAAACATCCCGAGGATTCCCATGACTCCCACGGATTTGCCAATATCTTTCAAACGGTTGCAATTTCCCGTAAAAACATCGTTCGCGATAACTATTAATAAGTCCCAGGGTCAAACTTTCTCTTTGGTTGGAATCGACCTACGAAAAGAGTGTTTTTCCCATGGCCACCTATATGTTGGTTTATCACGAGTTGGAAGTCCCGAGAAACAGTACATTTTGCTACCAAACAATAACAGGACGTCAAACATTGTCTACAGAGAATGTCTTAGCCAATAACATATTAAATACTTCTATCTCAGATAAGTTGCATTGTAATATAATGTATATTAATATGAAAAATTATAAAAAAGTAAAAAAATATCAAATAAAAATAGCAAAAAAACTTTAAATTATAAACTATTTAATTAATTATTAAATTATAATGTGCTTTTTTTAATGCTTTAGGAGAGTTTACCCAACCAAATTAACGCCGGGTTAAGAAGTTTTTTTATCTAAATTGCACCCGTGCGAAGCCGGGGCGGGTCGCTTGTACTTAATATTCCAGCAAATTACTCTGATAAACCATTTCATCATATACTGTAAAAACGCACAACTCACAGACTAGATATATTAACCATCGAAACATTCATTATGATTAGTATTACCAACACGCAATATTTGAACAGTTTATTCAACTGAATACTGCTACCCATCACTCATACTATCAGAACATTCCTATCAATAACTCCAGTAAAAAATATTAAAACCTTGAGAACTATATCATCTTACCGTGCAATACTCTTGTTTCTAGTAAACCTCTTACATCTACATCGCATCATAGAAGTTCGGAAATCAGTACTACTTGAAATAATTTACTGTATACTCATCATCACTAGTTACTAAAATAATTATAATAAAACACCTTTGGTATTTATTTCCATCTAATACTAGGATTAATTATATATTTAATTATAAAATGAATACAAACAATAGTCTTCCAGACACTTTAATTTTATTTCATACACTTATAAACAATATTACTTACATACACTCAAACATATTCACCATTCTACAAAAGTATTTATGATTTACTCTAGTTTTAATGTAAACAGTCAAGGGTCGCTTATTCGCATACACAACACAGCAATTATCACATGTGCAGGTCTTGTAGCTGAGGGCAAATGGAATGGACAGTTACTATCTTCGTGTTGTCTGGCTCTAGACCTAGTCGTGAATGTCTTCCTGCAACACTTGCACTCAATTCCCGATGAAAGACAAACATTACCTTTGCAAATCATTTTATGTCCAGACAGCTTATCACTGCAGGTAAACACAGCATCGCACTTATCACAGTGGAATGCCTTGTATGCTGGACTTAACAAATTATGACTACTTTCATGTCTGCGTGCATGGCAGCTTTTATTAAAAGTTTTTCCACAAAAACAACACCAATTCCGTAGTGCATGTAAAGAATCACCACCATCCCTTAGTGTTGATGGTAGGTATTCGACTGATGATTCTACCTTCATATTACGAAAGAGTGATTCCATTCGTGACGATCCACCTTCCATCACAACCACCGAAAAAGTGAAAACATTCATACATGATACATACTTATATAATGTTTTCACAACAGAACAGTTAGTGTATATCATCCATTTCTAATATCTCAGTATATGTCTGCTTAGTATGTTTATGTAAAAGCAATATGCTTGGAGCATTGTTATACGAAGCTTAATCAGTCCGTTCATTATCTAACCTGCGAAGTCAACCATTAAACAAGCATTCGTATTTACACTTATACGTCTTTCAATGGTGGATGAATCTTTACTTGTTCTCTTGTAACACATTCTATTTCATGTCACGCATACTTCAGAAGGAATTTTTTAAGTAGGTAAGTATGAGAGTTTAGTAATTGTGCCGAGTTCTGCAACTGATTTAAGCTTTCAAAATAACACATTTCCTTATAAAATTTCTGAGCTGTAGAACAACACGCCATCATTTTCACTAAACCCTAACGACGAGAGAAAAACGTATTGGATGATGTATACCGAAGAAACACATACTGCTTTTATATGTCTAAAAATGATGTGGCTCTCACTCGAACATTAAACTAACTGCGAATGAGACCCATTGGAATGTCTCAATATATGTATGAAAATCATGCGCCCTATCCGATATCCGAATCAATGTTACCCTTACAAAGATGTAAAGCTTAAATCTAGCATCTTAAACCGCTCGAATAACCTCATAATTTCAGGAACATTTTTTATAATGTAAAGTTTTAACGTTAGCCTTGGATGATGTCATATGATCTTAAAATTATTGTTTAAAATCTATAGTTTAAAACAAAAAGAAACATAATATATTTCGAATCATTTTAAAAAACCTAGGTCAAATGTGAGAACTTCGCGGTATGGCAGCACTCTTGAGGAAACCAAATTACTAGTTTGACACAGAAGAAAACTTGCAGATAATTATGTATACATTAATATTTAAAAATAAAATTCTTTCAATTTTTCATAACTACCCATGTAAAAATATTGAAATATAAAATCCTTTTTGATATGTAAATTATGGAAAAAAATGTAAACATAAAATTCCTTTCACTTAACACAACTATGCATATATAAATATAGAAATATAAAATTATTTTATCCATAGTTATGTATATAAGTATGCAAATATAAAATATTTGAACTAATATAACTATGTATATTTATATATACATATATAATAATATATAAGATGGCAAAAGATTTTTTTTTAGAAAGTGCCACTATTTCATCTCCATGTAGGCAAGGCATTTTCAAAATATAAATAGAGCTATTTGTAGTTTTTCGTTCTAGTTGGTTTTTGAAATTCAGATGCGAGTGGTAGCAAGTTACTTTGTAAAGATGTCTCACATTGCGGAAAATGTAGAGGACTCGATAGACGCAGAAAAGTATTACAACACCATATCAATTCAATCGATTGAGGAAGAGATTATTAGATGGGAGGAATTGATGACTAATGAGGTTCCGCCAACTTCTAATGATGAGTTGGTTGATTTGCGAGTGACTTGAAGTGAACAGCGGGAGGAGAGGTTTATGTTCGGTAAAAGCTTTAGACCTTAATGTTCTGTTTCCTGTCAGTATGAGAAGAATGCAGGAACCGAAACTGAGGCCTTCGCTTCCCTCTCGCAGTATGACAACCCTAGCTATCCACCTGCGAGGGATGCTACGTCTGTGACCGCATTTCCAAGGGAGACCAGTCCCCACTCGTGTGGGTTTGTGTCGCCCCTGCTGCGAGCCCAGACCACCTGCTTGCTTTAGAGAAGGGTGTAGGAACAGAAACTGAGGATTTCACTTCCCCCTCGCAGAATGACAACCCTGGCTATCCAGCTACGAGGAATGCTATGGCTGTGAGGTGTAGCATACCTGCGTCCTCCTCTTCCATGGGAGACCAGCCCCCACTCGTGTGGGTTTGTGTCGCCCCTGCTGCGAGCCCAGACCACCTGCTTGCTTCAGAGAAGGGTGTAGGAACACAAACTGAGGATTTCACTTCCCCCTCGCAGAATGACAACCCTGGCTATCCAGCTACGAGGAATGCTATGGCTGTGAGGTGTAGCATACCTGCGTCCTCCTCTTCCATGGGAGACCAGCCCCCACTCGTGTGGGTTTGTGTCGCCCCTGCTGCGAGCCCAGACCACCTGCTTGCTTCAGAAAATAATGTGATATTTTTGCATGTAGATGGTGTGCTTACTGAATTTCTGCATTTCAATTTTATAGAAACTAGAACATTGTGTTTTAGTCCGCCAGAGGTGGTGGCTGTAATACCTTCACCCCCTTCATAATCGCCACCACACTCACCACCATCACCACCACAAAAGCGAACAATATGTTCTAATTATTAGTGTCGGAAGGAACGAGTAAATGACTTCAATTATTCGCTGTGCAAGAAGGTGGTGATCGATTTTGAATGTATATCAGTAATCATTTTTTAACAGATGCATGTGAAAGCTAGTGATGAACATGTTTTTGCATTAATGTGTAAACAAACAGTGCATCGTTGTAAATAAAATGTGTTTGTATAGATTTAAATTTTTTTTGTGCATGTTTAATAAATATGATCTTTCTGGTGATTTTCAGGTGAATTTTTATTTAATGATAAATTCTTTTATTTGTGTAGCTTTTTTATTGTATTATTTAATTAATTTTACAATGGACAAAAAATGCAAATAAAATAATTTTACAATTCAGTATATTGGTGAATTTAACATGATTGGAGAATTTTTACTTATTATACAGTTTTTTGGTATATTTAAAATGTTTTATTTACAATTGGCAAACAGTGGTATTTATAATTTTGACATGAATTATTATTTTTTACTTAATCTGTGTACAATCAAACATTATTCTTATACAATATTATATTACTAACTTTTTTTTAGTCTTAAAATCTTTATAGTTTTTCTTAAGAATTGATTTGACAACTCGCACAAGATAATTTTCTCTTGTGGGTGATATTTACAACACAAGTGCTTTTGTCTTATGCGAAAAAACAAGTGAATTTAACAAAACAAGTTATTTTTCTTAAAACTTTTCAAAAATATGGTGGGTGGTCGTACACGTATGCTCTTAATACTTCGCTCTTACAACGAGTATAAAATAAATAGTTGGAGCAGTGATTTATGTTAATCTAACTATATGTAGACTCGAAGCTTGGGGCTTCATAGTACTTCCTAATCAAATAATTATCCCTGAGTTTGTCAGAGGCCTAAGACTATGTTTTTTAGAGTTTCCGAGCACATATAGGACATCCTTGTACAATTAAATTTTCTATTTGTTGAACTGTCTCATTATGAGGAATAATTCCACTGTTCCATTTTAACCCACGAACCTCATATGTCTGATGATGAAACATTTATTTAATATCTGAAGATAAGTTGTCCCACATATAAGGTGAGGGAAAATGCATAAATTTTGTTCACTCATCTTCATCAGAATAAGAGATTGCAATATCTTTAATTTAAAATGTCTTATCAAAATAATTATGAAAACCCTCCATGCAAGTAAGCAATGTTTTCTCACTTAAGAAAACACCCACGAATAATAAACGCACAGAAAATGTCTTTTAAAATTACAGTGTAACAGTTGTAGCTTCTGAGTCGACTTCGTCTACCCCAGAGTAACTTGAAAGCAGACCTAAACCTCTAGTAGCTTCAATTTCCAGTTGAATCTTGAATAACATGCAATCGCATAGCATGTGTGATTGAATAGGGTGGTTTGCAAATGCAGGAGTACCATGGTCACAGTTCATGAAATTTAAATAACTAACAATGTCCGCGTCACCTCTTAACTCTTCTGAAAGGGAAGGATAAACATATGGTATTTCGTGCGGAGCATACAAATCTAAAAATTCATTGGGCAGAAGCCACAACTCGGAATGAATGTCAAGAGTTAATAAACTTTTAGTTCTTCCAAATGCCCAGATAGCATTCAGAACACTTATGCACTCGCTATTGCAATTTTTACAGCAATGGCCATGATTCATATTACCTTGCGAAATCCTTAAGTTGATTTGTGGGGCAGGGTGGGTCGAACAGTTCAGGAACTGTTTACAACCTTTGGCGCGAAAGCTGGCAGGAACTCCGTGGAGCTCTTGTCCACTGCTACTTTTATTCACCAGTCAATCCGCCAACCCTCACCGCCACCCTCGGCTCATGCCCTTGTAGCTTTCCCAGTGAAAAGGCAGGACTCAGCTTCGCAGCTATCCACATCTTAAAAATTACCTTCACCAAATATTACACTTCTACATGATGTGTCTATCGCAACTGGGAACGCTACCACTTCAAAAATTAGACTGAATATTTTCTACATAAACTTCATGCCGTACATATTAAATCACGAAGCAATATGTCTGCCAATGATGTGTGAAAGAAATAAGATCTTTCCAATATGGTCGCCTGTCGACAGAGGTCTTTGTAGTACATAACATCGAAAATCTGTTCAGTTGAGAGAGAGAGAGCTGTGTTACGGAATGGACATGTACACAGATTTTGTACCTAATAATTGTTCATTGCCGTATGTAAAAATGCAATAATTAATTGCTGCATATTACATTTATATGATCTAACTAATCGAATTATTTATTTTATGCACAATTCAATAACCTCACTCCTATGCAATGCCTGCCCTCTGTCGCCCCTACATCAGAGCTAAGTCATGCGCTGGACATCGACTTGTAAAGATGTATACTTGGTCTCTCTGCTCATGTATAAGTACTTCAATGCTGCATGTGCACGGACGTACGTACCTTAGTGCACATGAAAGTGTGCTTAATAAGTTAGTGCATGATTAAATAATTTAATTAAGGACATAAGCATAACCAAGTGCATTTATCCCTCCCCTCATCCAAATGAATTTAACTTCCACCTCCCTACCACTCAACACCTCTGCAGTAGGCAACCTCGTCAGAGCTCAGTCTGCTTCCAGCTCCCGAGCAGTCAACAGATTGCATGTCAGGCAGCTGCATTTTAATTAATTGCTGTAGTATAATCTGAACTACGCTGAAGGAGAAGCTCAGCCTAGATTAGTTATTACTAATTAGCTTAGATTATGTTCAACCTCTCATCCCAGCCAGCTGTATGTATGTATGGTCCTTTCTCCACTGCCGATTCCAAGGCTGCCTCCTGTCACATGATCTGGAACATCTGAGGAGGCTGTGCCGATAGTGTGCTCTCTACAGCAGATGGTGAGAGTCCCTCTTCAAGAATGAAGATCCCCTCCCCTATGCGAAGCTTCGTGCACTTGTATCTCAAGACCGTATAAATGCTTTGTTACAGCCTATGGCTACAGAGATTGGCCGCTGCGAGGTAGCACAACATTAGTAAGGCACATATGTCCCCGAGGAAATATGCTACTAAAAAGTTATTTAGGTTAGATTAATTTCATCCTATCTGTCCAGGCTGTTACCATCTCTTCCTGGTCATCCAAAGACATTGTGTTGGCTCTGCTCACTCTTACTGGCAGCTCACTCTCTTGTCTTTTAGTTTACTGGTTCTAGTGGGGAATCGGGGGGAGAGGTCCAATAGCGCCACTTCCCTCATCAGAGTGATGTGCAAGCACCACTCTGGTTGGACCAGTACTCCCTCCCACAAAGCAAAGGCAAGAAGAAATAAAGTACCTGTCCTCTCTCTACTAGCTTTCATCTCTACTAACACAAGCATGTTGACACACACCATCTGCCTCCTATATAATTTCTGATTAATGTATGAATATTTTGAATTCTTTCCTGTCGACTGGGCTTTTACAGTGTCTATGCCGGTTTTTCCCAGTCTCTTCCTAGATATAGTTAAACTATAGGTACACTTAGAGAGGTAGTCATGGACCCAGTCGCTGGCCATGGCTGCCCAATCCCCTCTGCCGCGATGCATGTCCCCTTGCAGGTTTGAGGGGCGCAGCTCTGAGACGCAGTTAGCTCCCGATCCTACCTCGGACACACATCTAACTATTTGATGTAGGGTAGGTTAAGAAAGATCCCAGCCGCCAGTGTACTACAGACTCCCTTGGAGACAGTACAGTATGTGTGACGCCCAACCCTAATGCCATTATGCAGGCAGTCCAAGTTACTGTTGGCAGCGACCCACAAATCAGCCAGCTCCCAGATCTGCCCGGTTTATTGCGGTCTCTCTGCAATCTAATAGTAAATAGTACTAACAACGGCATGCAAATGCATGACAAAATAACCGTGACGATCGCATTCTCGCTACAGCTGGTCAAGAATGTTGGCCATGCTGGAAACTCAAAATAATGCAGCTACAGTAAATAACTCTGAATCACACACCCCCTTCACTCCATTCTTTTCTAGGATGCACGAAGCCTTAGCTCATAAAAGGAAGAATTTATAGACTACTTGTCTCGTCCTAAAATTAAAATCGCGACAATTAATGAAACACATTTTACACAAAATTCTTGCTTTACTGTTGGCGGGCTATGCCATATAATGAAAGGACGGACAGGCCTCAGGAGTGAGGAAGGAGGAGAGGGGGTGGCAATTAATTTTTGTCCACAACTTTGTCACATACAGTAAAATAATGCCTCCAGATTTTTCAATTCTGGGAGCTGTAGTCAATAAATTAAATCTAGGCCAGCAATGCACTAAATTATTAGAAATGTATACCGCTCCTGGGCGCTCGCTATGCTGACCTAGACTTACTATATAATAATACAGACCATACCTTCCTCGCAATGGGCGACATAAATGCCAGGCATCCGAATTAGAATCCTAGATATAGAACAGCCAATGGGATGCTCCTGCAGAGGCACCAGTCTACTATAAATTGCCAAGTTATGGCCCTAGTTGAGACTACTTTTAATCCACCAAATATAAACCAATATCCTGGCAAACTAGCTATTGTTCTAGCTAAACAGTTTACAACTGGGTTCGACCTACGAGCCGAACATCATCTATCCTCAGATCATTACCCAGTTCACATTGATCTTTATAATACATAGAGATAAGCAAATGCCCCGAGAAAAATGAAAGATTACACGAGGGCCGATTGGCATGGCTTTGCGGGCTTTATGTCTGGAAATCTGCCGCAAATAAACAACGATTCTTTACAAACAAATAGGGTGTTGACGAAGCTATATACGCCCTTACAAGCACTATACAGCAGGACGTGGAAGAGTGTGTTCCTGATAAAAGACAAATAAACTTGAAAGAAACATTTCCACAGTATATACAGGATTTAATTACGTAGAAAAACTGCCTAAGGTGCCATTATTCTAGACACCGTGATTGGCAAACTAAGGCGTGAATTAACTAAATAAAGGCCTTTTATTTCAGAGGAAGTAACACTATCGGCCAGTATTTGGGATGCTTAAGTTGCTAAGCTAACACCATACGAAAATATTTTATGGGGCCTAACTAAATGCCTCCTAAACAAGACAGTCCCACCCTTAGAAACTAACACAGAGTTCTATTTCACTCCTGAAGAAAAGTATAAGTCTTTGCCAATGTGCTGGAAAATACATTCCAGCCAAATCAGTACCCATGTGGTAAGAAATTTTCAACCCAAATTTACAGCGAAATTAATTTAAAACAAAGAAAGCCGACCGAAGATGAATCTGAGTTTACTCAACAGCACGAAATGAAGTTTGCAGTTCGCTGCATACATCCCAGGAAAGCACCGGGGGCTGATGGCATACAAGCTATTGTATTAAAGAAAATCCCGAAACTGGTCCTGAGTACATAGCTATATGTGTACATACTATTCTCAAACAAGAATACTTTCCAAGCGAATGGAAAGCTGCAAATGTAGTGTTGTATCACACGAGCCAGAGAAAGATAAGAAACTTCCCCATAAATTACAGGCTAATTAGCCTATTCAAAGTATGTTCAAAAGTGGCTGAATATAATCCTAAGAAGGATTAATTTCTACCGTACCAGTCATAATTTTTTTTCAGAAGAGCAGTTCGGCTTCTGATAAAAGCATTCGACAATACATCAACTTGTTCGAATAAGAGAGTACATAACTTATGCCTGCAACTGGAATAATTATGTTCTCGCAGTCTTTTTGGTTATTGAACAGGCTTTCGATCGAATTTTTAATGCTCGATTAATTCACAAATTATATGAATAAAAATCACCCGACTGCTTCATTCAATTATTATCCAGCTAACTATACTGCAGAACTTTTTCTGTTTAATGCGACGGGGCGAAATCAGATAGGAAAACTATTTATGCTGGAGTATCACAAGGCAGCATACACAACCCTATATATTTAACATTTATATACATGATTCGCCTAAGCCCGACCAGCATCTGGTGCAAATCGATTACTCTGCTGACGACACGGTCATTTTCAGTCACTCTCCAGACCTCGGCTTAGCAACACGGAGGCTACAAACTGCTCCAACAGACTTTCAAGAATATTATACGATATGGCGGATTCAAATTAATGCCGGGAAAAGCGAGGCGATCGTGTTCACGCGCAGGACACTACCTCAAGTTGCCAATCGCACGCAAACCACACTATTTGGAGAACCAATACGCCATAAAGATGTTAAATATCTAGGCGTACATATGGACCGAAAACTCACCTGGAAAGTATAGATAGACGCGAAATGCATATGTTCATACGCCACACTTTCCGTCCTTTACCCCTTACTTAATAGACGAAGTTCTAAAACACGAAACACAGCTGTATTTATTTACACAATGCTTATACGGCCTGTTATTACTTATGCTGCGCTAACATGGGCACATTCAGCTAAAAAACATATCAAGAGACTGCAGACTGTGCAAAATAAATTCCTGCGAATCGCGGCAGATTCGTCCACATACTGCCCTGTTAGAGACCTGCCTAATAAACTACAAATAGAAAAATTAAATGAGCAATTTGTCAAAATAGCGCATAAATTTTTTAATGATTGTTCCACAAATGCGAACCCGAAAAGATCTAGCCTCGGCGATTATGACCGCGACGAGACTCAGAAATATAAGCGGCCTAAAAGCATCTTAGCTCACAGACCGTCCTAGTATACCTTAATCTTGAATGCAGGCACTCAGCCATGCACCCGAATTAAAATAACCCTGGGAAACCCATATTACTCCACTAAATCAGTACACATGCTATATTCACTAACGAAATAACTAACTAAAATTAGGGAAGCACTATTTGATCACAGAATAAGGCGAAGCAGACTCTGTACAGCCTCTGGCTCAGAGATGAACCAGTGATTTGCACTGCAAACACTCTTCACTACACACACACATGTGCTGCAAAGGTTCTCTCATCCGACAGCTACACACCTACATCAACACTCACTAGCCCACATATCATGACACACAGCTTCAAGCTAAATCACAGGCAAATTGTAACATTATTACCCCTAGCTATAAGTTTTCCGTATTATACATGTTACAGATAGATGGCTGGCATCGGTCGGGTTGGTGGCTCAGTTCTGTCCCCCACCACCAGGACACACCCGGTGCGGCCTCTTTTCAAATCACCCTGCACCAAACTCGCAAAAGTCTATCTTCAAGAATTAATCTTATCCTCCGTGTTTGTCGCATAGATTTTCCACGGCCCTCTCTGCTTCGCCGGGTTTGCTATGCTGTTCTAACTAGACCCTTCTTCCTTGCCATGGCACCTGACAGCAATGCTATAGCCACGACACATTTTATCATTATAAACCCGACCTAAAGCGTAAAGGGCTTTTCCTGAGACGCAGCCCATTCTCCAGCAGTCTTAGCTACTAACATGCATGCCGGAGGGCACACAGAACTGTGATGGTGCTCATGTTGGTGTAACGGGATTTGGGGGCTCGCCAAAAAAATATTTAAAAAATCTCGAAACCAAAATTTCCCAAATCCAAAAAAAAAAAAAAAAGAATTTTTGAATTTGTCCTGTCTGGGAATTGAAACCGATATTCCCAAAATATTTTTTTTTTTCTTCAAAATTGCCCTTAGCAGGAATCTAACTCACAACCAAAGTTACCCGAATCCTAAAAGAAAATTACAAATTTTCCAAAATGACTCTGTCCGAGATTCGAACTAACAAATTTTCCAAAATAGCGCTCACTTGGAATCGAACCGGTAGTGCAAAAATGCATGAGAAAAAAGGCATGTGCAAAAATTGGAAAGTAGGTCAAAAGTGCATTCAAAATTATGTCATGGGGTCAAAAGTTACGTGAGGTCAAAGTGAGCCAGTAGACCCCGCGACCCGCACTGTAGTCATCTTGTAATGTACACTACACTATGATCAGACATGTGTAGTGCAGTCGTCTTGTAATGCGCACTACACTATGATCAGGCATGTGTAGTGTAGTCGTCTTGTAATGCGCACTACACTATGATCAGGCACATGTAGTGCAGTCGTCTTGTAATGCGCACTACACTATGATCAGGCACGTGCAGTGCAGTAGTCTTGTAATGCACACTACACTATGATCAGACATGTGTAGTGCAGTCGTCTTGTAATGCGCACTACACTATGATCAGGCACGTGCAGTGCAGTAGTCTTGTAATGCGCACTACACTATGATCAGGCACATGCAGTGCAGTCGTCTTGTAATGTGCACTACACTATGATCAGGCACGTGCAGTGCAGTCGTCTTGTAATGTGCACTACACTATGATCAGGCACATGTAGTGCAGTCGTCTTGTAATGTGCACTACACTATGATCAGGCACGTGCAGTGCAGTAGTCTTGTAATGCACACTACACTATGATCAGACATGTGTAGTGCAGTCGTCTTGTAATGCGCACTACACTATGATCAGGCACGTGCAGTGCATTCGTCTTGTAATGCGCACTACACTATGATCAGGCACGTGCAGTGCAGTCGTCTTGTAATGCGCACTACACTATGATCAGGCACATGTAGTGCAGTCGTCTTGTAATGTACACTACACTATGATCAGGCACATGTACTGCAGTCGTCTTGTAATGTACACTACACTATGATCAGGCACATGTAGTGCAGTCGTCTTGTAATGCGCACTACACTATGATCAGGCACATGCTGTGCAGTCGTCTTGTAATGCGCACTACACTATGATCAGACATGTGTAGTGCATTCGTCTTGTAATGCGCACTACACTATGATCAGGCACGTGCAGTGCAGTCGTCTTGTAATGCGCACTACACTATGATCAGGCACATGCAGTGCAGTAGTCTTGTAATGCGCACTACACTATGATCAGGCACATGTACTGCAGTCGTCTTGTAATGTACACTACACTATGATCAGGCACATGCAGTGCAGTAGTCTTGTAATGTACACTACACTATGATCAGGCACATGTACTGCAGTCGTCTTGTAATGTACACTACACTATGATCAGGCACATGTACTGCAGTCGTCTTGTAATGTACACTACACTATGATCAGGCACATGCAGTGCAGTAGTCTTGTAATGCACACTACACTATGATCAGGCACATGCAGTGCAGTAGTCTTGTAATGCACACTACACTATGATCAGGCACATGCTGTGCAGTCGTCTTTGTAATGCGCACTACACTATGATCAGGCATGTGTAGTGCAGTCGTCTTGTAATGCGCACTACACTATGATCAGGCATATGTAGTGCAGTCGTCTTGTAATGCGCACTACACTATGATCAGGCATATGTAGTGCAGTCGTCTTGTAATTCGCACTACACTATGATCAGGCATATGTAGTGCAGTCGTCTTGTAATGCACACTACACTATGATCAGACACATGTAGTGCAGTCGTCTTGTAATGTGCACTACACTATGATCAGGCACATGCAGTGCAGTCGTCTTGTAATGTGCACTACACTATGATCAGACATGTGTAGTGCAGTCGTCTTGTAATGTGCACTACACTATGATCAGGCATGTGCAGTGCAGTCGTCTTGTAATGCGCACTACACTATGATCAGGCACATGTAGTGCAGTCGTCTTGTAATGTACACTACACTATGATCAGGCACATGCAGTGCAGTCGTCTTGTAATGTGCACTACACTATGATCAGGCACATGCAGTGCAGTAGTCTTGTAATGTGCACTACACTATGATCAGGCATATGTAGTGCAGTCGTCTTGTAATGTGCACTACACTATGATCAGACATGTGTAGTGCAGTCGTCTTGTAATGTGCACTACACTATGATCAGGCACATGCAGTGCAGTAGTCTTGTAATGTGCACTACACTATGATCAGGCACATGCAGTGCAGTCGTCTTGTAATTCGCACTACACTATGATCAGGCATATGCAGTGCAGTCGTCTTGTAATGTACACTACACTATGATCAGGCACGTGCAGTGCATTCGTCTTGTAATGCGCACTACACTATGATCAGGCACGTGCAGTGCAGTCGTCTTGTAAGGCACTACACTATGATCAGGCACATGCGTGCAGTCGTCTTGTAATGCGCACTACACTATGATCAGGACATGTGTAGTGCAGTCGTCTTGTAATGCACACTACACTATGATCAGGCACATGTAGTGCAGTCGTCTTGTAATGCACACTACACTATGATCAGGCACATGCAGTGCATCGTCTTGTAATGCACACTACACTATGATCAGGCACTGTCAGTGCATCGTCTTGTAATGCGCACTACACTATGATCAGGCACAGTGTAGTGCAGTCGTCTTGTAATGCACACTACACTATGATCAGGCACATGTAGTGCAGTCGTCTTGTAATGTGCACTACACTATGATCAGGCACGTGCAGTGCAGTCGTCTTGTAATGCGCACTACACTATGATCAGCCAGTGCAGTGCAGTCGTCTTGTAATGCACACTACACTATGATCAGCACATGTATGCAGTCGTCTTGTAATGCGCACTACACTATGATCAGGCATATGTAGTGCAGTCGTCTTGTAATGTGCACTACACTATGATCAGGCACGTGCAGTGCAGTCGTCTTGTAATGCGCACTACACTATGATCAGGCACATGCAGTGCAGTCGTCTTGTAATGACACTACACTATGATCAGGCACTGCAGTGCAGTCGTCTTGTAATGAGCACTACACTATGATCAGGCCATGTAGTGCAGTCGTCTTGTAATGCGCACTACACTATGATCAGGCACATGTATGCAGTCGTCTTGTAATGCACACTACACTATGATCAGGCACATGCAGTGCAGTCGTCTTGTAATGCGCACTACACTATGATCAGGCACATGTAGTGCAGTCGTCTTGTAATGCCACTACACTATGATCAGCACTCGTGCAGTCGTCTTGTAATGCGCACTACACTATGATCAGGCATAGTAGTGCAGTCGTCTTGTAATGCACACTACACTATGATCAGGCATATGTAGTGCAGTCGTCTTGTAATGCGCACTACACATGATCAGGCACTGTACTGCAGTCGTCTTGTAATGTGCACTACACTATGATCAGGCACAGTGCAGTGCAGTTCGTCTTGTAATGCGCACTACACTATGATCAGGCACTGCTGTGCAGTCGTCTTGTAATGCACACTACACTATGATCAGGCACGTGCAGTGCAGTCGTCTTGTAATGCGCACTACACTATGATCAGGCACGTGCAGTGCATCGTCTTGTAATGCGCACTACACTATGATCAGGCACGTGCAGTGCAGTCGTCTTGTAATGCCACTACACTATGATCAGGCACATGCAGTGCAGTCGTCTTGTAATGCGCACTACACTATGATCAGGCATGTGCAGTGCATTCGTCTTTGTAATGCGCACTACACTATGATCAGGCACGTGCAGTGCAGTCGTCTTGTAATGCGCACTACACTATGATCAGGCAGTGCAGTGCAGTCGTCTTGTAATGCACACTACACTATGATCAGGCACATGTAGTGCAGTAGTCTTGTAATGCGCACTACACTATGATCAGGCATTGTAGTGCAGTCGTCTTGTAATGCACACTACACTATGATCAGGCACATGAGTGCAGTCGTCTTGTAATGCGCACTACACTATGATCAGGACAGTGTAGTGCAGTCGTCTTGTAATGCGCACTACACTATGATCAGGCACGTGCAGTGCAGTCGTCTTGTAATGCACACTACACTATGATCAGGCACATGCAGTGCAGTCGTCTTGTAATGACACTACACTATGATCAGGCACATGTATGCAGTCGTCTTGTAATGTACACTACACTATGATCAGGCACGTGCAGTGCATTCGTCTTTGTAATGCGCACTACACTATGATCAGGCACGTGCAGTGCAGTCGTCTTGTAATGTACACTACACTATGATCAGGCACATGAGTGCAGTCGTCTTGTAATGCGCACTACACAATGATCAGGCACATGTACTGCAGTCGTCTTGTAATGTCACTACACTATGATCAGCACGCAGTGCATTCGTCTTTGTAATGCGCACTACACTATGATCAGGCACATGCTGTGCAGTCGTCTTGTAATGCGGACTACACTATGATCAGGCATATGTAGTGCAGTCGTCTTGTAATGCGCACTACACTATGATCAGGCACGTGCAGTGCATTCGTCTTGTAATGCGCACTACACTATGATCAGCCATATGTAGTGCAGTCGTCTTGTAATGCGCACTACACTATGATCAGGCACATGTACTGCAGTCGTCTTGTAATGCGCACTACACTATGATCAGGCACGTGCAGTGCAGTCGTCTTGTAATCCCTACTACACTATGATCAGGCACATGTACTGCAGTCGTCTTGTAATGTACACTACACTATGATCAGGCACATGTAGTGCAGTCGTCTTGTAATGCGCACTACACTATGATCAGGCACATGTAGTGCAGTAGTCTTGTAATGTGCACTACACTATGATCAGACATGTGTAGTGCAGTCGTCTTGTAATGCGCACTACACTATGATCAGGCACGTGCAGTGCAGTCGTCTTGTAATGCACACTACACTATGATCAGGCACATGCAGTGCAGTCGTCTTGTAATGTACACTACACTATGATCAGGCACGTGCAGTGCATTCGTCTTTGTAATGCGCACTACACTATGATCAGGCACGTGCAGTGCAGTCGTCTTGTAATGTACACTACACTATGATCAGGCACATGCTGTGCAGTCGTCTTGTAATGCGCACTACACTATGATCAGACATGTGTAGTGCAGTCGTCTTGTAATGCACACTACACTATGATCAGGCACATGTAGTGCAGTAGTCTTGTAATGTACACTACACTATGATCAGGCACGTGCAGTGCATTCGTCTTTGTAATGCGCACTACACTATGATCAGGCACGTGCAGTGCAGTCGTCTTGTAATGTACACTACACTATGATCAGGCACATGTAGTGCAGTCGTCTTGTAATGCGCACTACACAATGATCAGGCACTTGTACTGCAGTCGTCTTGTAATGTACACTACACTATGATCAGGCACGTGCAGTGCATTCGTCTTTGTAATGCGCACTACACTATGATCAGGCACATGCTGTGCAGTCGTCTTGTAATGCGCACTACACTATGATCAGGCACATGCTGTGCAGTCGTCTTGTAATGCGCACTACACTATGATCAGACATGTGTAGTGCAGTCGTCTTGTAATGCACACTACACTATGATCAGGCACATGTAGTGCAGTAGTCTTGTAATGCGCACTACACTATGATCAGGCACATGTAGTGCAGTCGTCTTGTAATGCACACTACACTATGATCAGGCACGTGCAGTGCATTCGTCTTGTAATGCGCACTACACTATGATCAGGCACATGTAGTGCAGTCGTCTTGTAATGCGGACTACACTATGATCAGGCATATGTAGTGCAGTCGTCTTGTAATGCGCACTACACTATGATCAGGCACGTGCAGCATTCGTCTTGTAATGCGCACTAACACTATGATCAGCCATGTGTAGTGCAGTCGTCTTGTAATGCGCACTACACTATGATCAGGCACATGTACTGCAGTCGTCTTGTAATGCGCACTACACTATGATCAGGCACGTGCAGTGCAGTCGTCTTGTAATCCCTACTACACTATGATCAGGCACATGTACTGCAGTCGTCTTGTAATGTACACTACACTATGATCAGGCACATGTAGTGCAGTCGTCTTGTAATGCGCACTACACTATGATCAGGCACATGTAGTGCAGTAGTCTTGTAATGTGCACTACACTATGATCAGACATGTGAGTGCAGTCGTCTTGTAATGCGCACTACACTATGATCAGGCACGTGCAGTGCAGTCGTCTTGTAATGCACACTACACTATGATCAGGCACATGCAGTGCAGTCGTCTTGTAATGTACACTACACTATGATCAGGCACGTGCAGTGCATTCGTCTTTGTAATGCGCACTACACTATGATCAGGCACGTGCAGTGCAGTCGTCTTGTAATGTACACTACACTATGATCAGGCACATGCTGTGCAGTCGTCTTGTAATGCGCACTACACTATGATCAGACATGTGTAGTGCAGTCGTCTTGTAATGCACACTACACTATGATCAGGCACATGTAGTGCAGTAGTCTTGTAATGCGCACTACACTATGATCAGGCACATGTAGTGCAGTCGTCTTGTAATGCACACTACACTATGATCAGGCACGTGCAGTGCATTCGTCTTGTAATGCGCACTACACTATGATCAGGCACATGTAGTGCAGTCGTCTTGTAATGCGCACTACACTATGATCAGGCATATGTAGTGCAATCGTCTTGTAATGCGCACTACACTATGATCAGGCACTGCAGTGCATTCGTCTTGTAATGCGCACTACACTATGATCAGCCATGTGTAGTGCAGTCGTCTTGTAATGCGCACTACACTATGATCAGGCACATGTACTGCAGTCGTCTTGTAATGCGCACTACACTATGATCAGGCATATGTAGTGCAGTCGTCTTGTAATGTGCACTACACTATGATCAGGCACATGCTGTGCAGTCGTCTTGTAATGCGCACTACACTATGATCAGCACATGCAGTGCAGTCGTCTTGTAATGTACACTACACTATGATCAGGCATATGCAGTGCAGTCGTCTTGTAATGCGCACTACACTATGATCAGGCATGTGTAGTGCAGTCGTCTTATAATGCGCACTACACTATGATCAGGCACATATACTGCAGTCGTCTTGTAATGCGCACTACACTATGATCAGGCACATGCAGTGCAGTCGTCTTGTAATGCGCACTACACTATGATCAGGCACATGCTGTGCAGTCGTCTTGTAATGCGCACTACACTATGATCAGGCACATGCTGTGCAGTCGTCTTGTAATGCGCACTACACTATGATCAGGCATATGTAGTGCAGTCGTCTTGTAATGCACACTACACTATGATCAGGCATATGTAGTGCAGTCGTCCTTGTAATGCGCACTACACTATGATCAGGCACATGTACTGCAGTCGTCTTGTAATGTGCACTACACTATGATCAGGCACATGCTGTGCAGTCGTCTTGTAATGCGCACTACACTATGATCAGGCACGTGCAGTGCAGTCGTCTTGTAATGCACACTACACTATGATCAGGCATATGTAGTGCAGTCGTCTTGTAATGCGCACTAAACTATGATCAGGCACGTGCAGTGCATTCGTCTTTGTAATGCGCACTACACTATGATCAGGCACGTGCAGTGCAGTCGTCTTGTAATGCGCACTACACTATGATCAGGCACGTGCAGTGCAGTCGTCTTGTAATGCACACTACACTATGATCAGGCATATGTAGTGCAGTCGTCTTGTAATGCACACTACACTATGATCAGGCACGTGCAGTGCAGTCGTCTTGTAATGCACACTACACTATGATCAGGCATATGTAGATGCAGTCGTCTTGTAATGCACACTACACTATATTCAGGCACGTGCAGTGCAGTCGTCTTGTAATGCACACTACACTATGATCAGGCACATGCAGTGCAGTCGTCTTGTAATGTGCACTACACTATGATCAGGCACGTGCAGTGCAGTCGTCTTGTAATGCGCACTACACTATGATCAGGCACGTGCAGTGCAGTCGTCTTGTAATGCACACTACACTATGATCAGGCACGTGCAGTGCAGTCGTCTTGTAATGCACACTACACTATGATCAGGCATATGTAGTGCAGTCGTCTTGTAATGCGCACTACACTATGATCAGGCACGTGCAGTGCATTCGTCTTTGTAATGCGCACTACACTATGATCAGGCACGTGCAGTGCAGTCGTCTTGTAATGCGCACTACACTATGATCAGGCACGTGCAGTGCAGTCGTCTTGTAATGAGCACTACACTATGATCAGGCACATGTAGTGCAGTAGTCTTGTAATGCGCACTACACTATGATCAGGCATATGTAGTGCAGTCGTCTTGTAATGCACACTACACTATGATCAGGCACATGTAGTGCAGTAGTCTTGTAATGCGCACTACACTATGATCAGACATGTGTAGTGCAGTCGTCTTGTAATGCGCACTACACTATGATCAGGCACGTGCAGTGCAGTCGTCTTGTAATGCACACTACACTATGATCAGGCACGTGCAGTGCAGTCGTCTTGTAATGCACACTACACTATGATCAGGCACATGCTGTGCAGTCGTCTTGTAATGCGCACTACACTATGATCAGGCACATGCAGTGCAGTCGTCTTGTAATGCGCACTACACTATGATCAGGCACGTGCAGTGCAGTCGTCTTGTAATGCGCACTACACTATGATCAGGCACATGTAGTGCAGTCGTCTTGTAATGCGCACTACACTATGATCAGGCACATGTACTGCAGTCGTCTTGTAATGTACACTACACTATGATCAGGCACATGCAGTGCAGTCGTCTTGTAATGTACACTACACTATGATCAGGCACGTGCAGTGCAGTCGTCTTGTAATGCACACTACACTATGATCAGGCACATGTAGTGCAGTCGTCTTGAAATTGCGCACTACACTATGATCAGGCACATTTAGTGCAGTCGTCTTGTAATGCGCACTACACTATGATCAGGCACATGCTGTGCAGTCGTCTTGTAATGCACACTACACTATGATCAGGCACGTGCAGTGCAGTCGTCTTGTAATGCACACTACACTGTGATCAGGCATATGTAGTGCAGTCGTCTTGTAATGCACACTACACTATGATCAGGCACGTGCAGTGCAGTCGTCTTGTAATGCACACTACACTATGATCAGGCACATGCAGTGCAGTCGTCTTGTAATGTGCACTACACTATGATCAGGCACGTGCAGTGCAGTCGTCTTGTAATGCGCACTACACTATGATCAGGCACGTGCAGTGCAGTCGTCTTGTAATGCACACTACACTATGATCAGGCACGTGCAGTGCAGTCGTCTTGTAATGCACACTACACTATGATCAGGCATATGTAGTGCAGTCGTCTTGTAATGCGCACTACACTATGATCAGGCACGTGCAGTGCATTCGTCTTTGTAATGCGCACTACACTATGATCAGGCACGTGCAGTGCAGTCGTCTTGTAATGCGCACTACACTATGATCAGGCTCGTGCAGTGCAGTCGTCTTGTAATGCGCACTACACTATGATCAGGCACATGTAGTGCAGTAGTCTTGTAATGCGCACTACACTATGATCAGGCATATGTAGTGCAGTCGTCTTGTAATGCACACTACACTATGATCAGGCACATGTAGTGCAGTAGTCTTGTAATGCGCACTACACTATGATCAGACGTGTAGTGCAGTCGTCTTGTAATGCGCACTACACTATGATCAGGCACGTGCAGTGCAGTCGTCTTGTAATGCACACTACACTATGATCAGGCACATGCAGTGCAGTCGTCTTGTAATGTACACTACACTATGATCAGGCACGTGCAGTGCAGTCGTCCTTGTAATGTACACTACACTATGATCAGGCACATGTAGTGCAGTCGTCTTGTAATGCGCACTACACTATGATCAGGCACTTGTACTGCAGTCGTCTTGTAATGTACACTACACTATGATCAGGCACGTGCAGTGCATTCGTCTTTGTAATGCGCACTACACTATGATCAGGCACATGCTGTGCAGTCGTCTTGTAATGCGCACTACACTATGATCAGCACATGCTGTGCAGTCGTCTTGTAATGCGCACTACACTATGATCAGACATGTGTAGTGCAGTCGTCTTGTAATGCACACTACACTATGATCAGGCACATGTAGTGCAGTAGTCTTGTAATGCGCACTACACTATGATCAGGCACATGTAGTGCAGTCGTCTTGTAATGCACACTACACTATGATCAGGCACGTGCAGTGCATTCGTCTTGTAATGCGCACTACACTATGATCAGGCACATGTAGTGCAGTCGTCTTGTAATGCGCACTACACTATGATCAGGCATATGTAGTGCAGTCGTCTTGTAATGCGCACTACACTATGATCAGGCACGTGCAGTGCATTCGTCTTGTAATGCGCACTACACTATGATCAGCCATGTGTAGTGCAGTCGTCTTGTAATGCGCACTACACTATGATCAGGCACATGTACTGCAGTCGTCTTGTAATGCGCACTACACTATGATCAGGCATATGTAGTGCAGTCGTCTTGTAATGTGCACTACACTATGATCAGGCACATGCTGTGCAGTCGTCTTGTAATGCGCACTACACTATGATCAGGCACGTGCAGTGCAGTCGTCTTGTAATGCACACTACACTATGATCAGGCACATGCAGTGCAGTCGTCTTGTAATGTACACTACACTATGATCAGGCACGTGCAGTGCAGTCGTCTTGTAATGTACACTACACTATGATCAGGCATATGTAGTGCAGTCGTCTTGTAATGCACACTACACTATGATCAGGCAATGCAGTGCAGTCGTCTTGTAATGTACACTTCACTATGATCAGGCACGTGTAGTGCAGTCGTCTTGTAATGTACACTACACTATGATCAGGCACATGTAGTGCAGTAGTCTTGTAATGCGCACTACACTATGATCAGGCACATGCTGTGCAGTCGTCTTGTAATGCACACTACACTATGATCAGGCACATGCTGTGCAGTCGTCTTGTAATGCGCACTACACTATGATCAGGCACATGCAGTGCAGTCGTCTTGTAATGCACACTACACTATGATCAGGCACAAGCAGTGCAGTCGTCTTGTAATGCACCACTACACTATGATCAGGCACAAGCAGTGCAGTCGTCTTGTAATGTACACTACACTATGATCAGACATGTGTAGTGCAGTCGTCTTGTAATGCCACTACACTATGATCAGGCACGTGCAGTGCAGTCGTCTTGTAATGCACACTACACTATGATCAGGCACGTGCAGTGCAGTCGTCTTGTAATGCACACTACACTATGATCAGGCACATGCTGTGCAGTCGTCTTGTAATGCGCACTACACTATGATCAGGCACATGCAGTGCAGTCGTCTTGTAATGCGCACTACACTATGATCAGGCACGTGCAGTGCAGTCGTCTTGTAATGCGCACTACACTATGATCAGGCACATGTAGTGCAGTCGTCTTGTAATGCGCACTACACTGGGGGGGGGGGGGGGGGGGGGGGGGGGGGGGGGGGGGGGGGGGGGGGGGGGGGGGGGGGGGGGGGGGGGGGGGGGGGGGGGGGGGGGGGGGGGGGGGGGGGGGGGGGGGGGGGGGGGGGGGGGGGGGGGGGGGGGGGGGGGGGGGGGGGGGGGGGGGGGGGGGGGGGGGGGGGGGGGGGGGGGGGGGGGGGGGGGGGGGGGGGGGGGGGGGGGGGGGGGGGGGGGGGGGGGGGGGGGGGGGGGGGGGTGCAGTAGTCTTGTAATGCGCACTACACTATGATCAGGCATATGTAGTGCAGTCGTCTTGTAATGCACACTACACTATGATCAGGCACATGTAGTGCAGTAGTCTTGTAATGCGCACTACACTATGATCAGACGTGTAGTGCAGTCGTCTTGTAATGCGCACTACACTATGATCAGGCACGTGCTGCAGTCGTCTTGTAATGCACACTACACTATGATCAGGCACATGCAGTGCAGTCGTCTTGTAATGTACACTACACTATGATCAGGCACGTGCAGTGCAGTCGTCTTGTAATGTACACTACACTATGATCAGGCACATGTAGTGCAGTCGTCTTGTAATGCGCACTACACTATGATCAGGCACTTGTATGCAGTCGTCTTGTAATGTCACTACACTATGATCAGGCACGTGCAGTGCATTCGTCTTTGTAATGCCACTACACTATGATCAGGCACATGCTGTGCAGTCGTCTTGTAATGCGCACTACACTATGATCAGGCACATGCGTGCAGTCGTCTTGTAATGCGCACTACACTATGATCAGACATGTGTAGTGCAGTCGTCTTGTAATGCACACTACACTATGATCAGGCACATGTAGTGCAGTAGTCTTGTAATGCGCACTACACTATGATCAGGCACATGTAGTGCAGTCGTCTTGTAATGCACACTACACTATGATCAGGCACGTGCAGTGCATTCGTCTTGTAATGCGCACTACACTATGATCAGGCACATGTAGTGCAGTCGTCTTGTAATGCGCACTACACTATGATCAGGCATATGTAGTGCAGTCGTCTTGTAATGCGCACTACACTATGATCAGGCACGTGCAGTGCATTCGTCTTGTAATGCGCACTACACTATGATCAGCCATGTGTAGTGCAGTCGTCTTGTAATGCGCACTACACTATGATCAGGCACATGTACTGCAGTCGTCTTGTAATGCGCACTACACTATGATCAGGCATATGAGTGCAGTCGTCTTGTAATGTGCACTACACTATGATCAGGCACATGTGTGCAGTCGTCTTGTAATGCGCACTACACTATGATCAGGCACATGCAGTGCAGTCGTCTTGTAATGTACACTACACTATGATCAGGCATATGCAGTGCAGTCGTCTTGTAATGCGCACTACACTATGATCAGGCATGTGTAGTGCAGTCGTCTTGTAATGCGCACTACACTATGATCAGGCACATTACTGCAGTGTCTTGTAATGCGCACTACACTATGATCAGGCACATGCAGTGCAGTCGTCTTGTAATGCGCACTACACTATGATCAGGCACATGCTGTGCAGTCGTCTTGTAATGCGCACTACACTATGATCAGGCACATGCTGTGCAGTCGTCTTGTAATGCGCACTACACTATGATCAGGCATAGTAGTGCAGTCGTCTTGTAATGCACACTACACTATGATCAGGCATATGAGTGCAGTCGTCTTGTAATGCGCACTACACTATGATCAGGCACGTGCAGTGCATTCGTCTTGTAATGCGCACTACACTATGATCAGGCACGTGCAGTGCAGTCGTCTTGTAATGCGCACTACACTATGATCAGGCACGTGCAGTGCAGTCGTCTTGTAATGCACACTACACTATGATCAGGCATATGTAGTGCAGTCGTCTTGTAATGCACACTACACTATGATCAGGCACGTGCAGTGCAGTCGTCTTGTAATGCACACTACACTATGATCAGGCATATGTAGTGCAGTCGTCTTGTAATGCACACTACACTATGATCAGGCACGTGCAGTGCAGTCGTCTTGTAATGCACACTACACTATGATCAGGCACATGCAGTGCAGTCGTCTTGTAATGTGCACTACACTATGATCAGGCACGTGCAGTGCAGTCGTCTTGTAATGCGCACTACACTATGATCAGGCACGTGCAGTGCAGTCGTCTTGTAATGCACACTACACTATGATCAGGCACGTGCAGTGCAGTCGTCTTGTAATGCACACTACACTATGATCAGGCATATGTAGTGCAGTCGTCTTGTAATGCGCACTACACTATGATCAGGCACGTGCAGTGCATTCGTCTTTGTAATGCGCACTAACAACTATGATCAGGCACGTGCAGTGCAGTCGTCTTGTAATGCGCACTACACTATGATCAGGCACGTGCAGTGCAGTCGTCTTGTAATGCGCACTACACTATGATCAGGCACATGTAGTGCAGTAGTCTTGTAATGCGCACTAAACTATGATCAGGCATATGTAGTGCAGTCGTCTTGTAATGCACACTACACTATGATCAGGCACATGTAGTGCAGTAGTCTTGTAATGCGCACTACACTATGATCAGACATGTGTAGTGCAGTCGTCTTGTAATGCGCACTACACTATGATCAGGCACGTGCAGTGCAGTCGTCTTGTAATGCACACTACACTATGATCAGGCACATGCAGTGCAGTCGTCTTGTAATGTACACTACACTATGATCAGGCACATGTACTGCAGTCGTCTTGTAATGTACACTACACTATGATCAGGCACGTGCAGTGCATTCGTCTTTGTAATGCGCACTACACTATGATCAGGCACGTGCAGTGCAGTCGTCTTGTAATGTACACTACACTATGATCAGGCATGTAGTGCAGTCGTCTTGTAATGCGCACTACACTATGATCAGGCACTTGTACTGCAGTCGTCTTGTAATGTACACTACACTATGATCAGGCACGTGCAGTGCATTCGTCTTTGTAATGCCACTACACTATGATCAGGCACATGCTGTGCAGTCGTCTTGTAATGCGCACTACACTATGATCAGGCACATGCTGTGCAGTCGTCTTGTAATGCGCACTACACTATGATCAGACATGTGTAGTGCAGTCGTCTTGTAATGCACACTACACTATGATCAGGCACATGTAGTGCAGTGTCTTGTAATGCGCACTACACTATGATCAGGCACATGTAGTGCAGTCGTCTTGTAATGCACACTACACTATGATCAGGCACGTGCAGTGCATTCGTCTTGTAATGCCACTACACTATGATCAGGCACATGTAGTGCAGTCGTCTTGTAATGCGGACTACACTATGATCAGGCACATGCAGTGCAGTCGTCTTGTAATGTACACTACACTATGATCAGGCACGTGCAGTGCAGTCGTCTTGTAATGTACACTACACTATGATCAGGCATATGTAGTGCAGTCGTCTTGTAATGCACACTACACTATGATCAGGCACATGCAGTGCAGTCGTCTTGTAATGTACACTTCACTATGATCAGGCACGTGTAGTGCAGTCGTCTTGTAATGTACACTACACTATGATCAGGCACATGTAGTGCAGTAGTCTTGTAATGCGCACTACACTATGATCAGGCACATGCTGTGCAGTCGTCTTGTAATGCACACTACACTATGATCAGGCACATGCTGTGCAGTCGTCTTTGTAATGCGCACTACACTATGATCAGGCACATGCAGTGCAGTCGTCTTGTAATGCACACTACACTATGATCAGGCACAAGCAGTGCAGTCGTCTTGTAATGCACACTACACTATGATCAGGCACAAGCAGTGCAGTCGTCTTGTAATGTACACTACACTATGATCAGACATGTGTAGTGCAGTCGTCTTGTAATGCGCACTACACTATGATCAGGCACGTGCAGTGCAGTCGTCTTGTAATGCACACTACACTATGATCAGGCACGTGCAGTGCAGTCGTCTTGTAATGCACACTACACTATGATCAGGCACATGCTGTGCAGTCGTCTTGTAATGCGCACTACACTATGATCAGGCACATGCAGTGCAGTCGTCTTGTAATGCGCACTACACTATGATCAGGCACGTGCAGTGCAGTCGTCTTGTAATGCGCACTACACTATGATCAGGCACATGTAGTGCAGTCGTCTTGTAATGCGCACTACACTATGATCAGGCACATGTACTGCAGTCGTCTTGTAATGTACACTACACTATGATCAGGCACGTGCAGTGCAGTCGTCTTGTAATGTACACTACACTATGATCAGGCACGTGCAGTGCAGTCGTCTTGTAATGCACACTACACTATGATCAGGCACATGTAGTGCAGTCGTCTTGTATTGCGCACTACACTATGATCAGGCACATTTAGTGCAGTCGTCTTGTAATGCGCACTACACTATGATCAGGCACATGCTTGTGCAGTCGTCTTGTAATGCACACTACACTATGATCAGGCACATGTACTGCAGTCGTCTTGTAATGCGCACTACACTATGATCAGGCATGTGTAGTGCAGTCGTCTTGTAATGCGCACTACACTATGATCAGGCATATGTAGTGCAGTCGTCTTGTAATGCGCACTACACTATGATCAGGCACATGTACTGCAGTCGTCTTGTAATGCGCACTACACTATGATCAGGCACATGCTGTGCAGTCGTCTTGTAATGCGCACTACACTATGATCAGGCACGTGCAGTGCAGTCGTCTTGTAATGCACACTACACTATGATCAGGCACGTGCAGTGCAGTCGTCTTGTAATGCACACTACACTATGATCAGGCACATGTACTGCAGTCGTCTTGTAATGTACACTACACTATGATCAGGCACATGTAGTGCAGTCGTCTTGTAATGCGCACTACACTATGATCAGGCACATGTAGTGCAGTAGTCTTGTAATGCGCACTACACTATGATCAGACATGTGTAGTGCAGTCGTCTTGTAATGCCACTACACTATGATCAGGCACGTGCAGTGCAGTCGTCTTGTAATGCACACTACACTATGATCAGGCACATGCAGTGCAGTCGTCTTGTAATGTACACTACACTATGATCAGGCACGATGCAGTGCAGTCGTCTTGTAATGTACACTACACTATGATCAGGCATATGTAGTGCAGTCGTCTTGTAATGCACACTACACTATGATCAGGCACATGCAGTGCAGTCGTCTTGTAATGTACACTACACTATGATCAGGCACGTGCAGTGCAGTCGTCTTGTAATGTACACTACACTATGATCAGGCACATGTAGTGCAGTAGTCTTGTAATGCGCACTACACTATGATCAGGCACATGCTGTGCAGTCGTCTTGTAATGCACACTACACTATGATCAGGCACATGCAGTGCAGTCGTCTTTGTAATGCGCACTACACTATGATCAGGCACATGCAGTGCAGTCGTCTTGTAATGCACACTTACACTATGATCAGGCACAAGCAGAGCAGTCGTCTTGTAATGTACACTACACTATGATCAGACATGTGTAGTGCAGTCGTCTTGTAATGCACACTACACTATGATCAGGCACATGCAGTGCAGTCGTCTTGTAATGCGCACTACACTATGATCAGGCACATGTAGTGCAGTAGTCTTGTAATGCGCACTACACTATGATCAGGCATATGTAGTGCAGTCGTCTTGTAATGCACGCTACACACTATGATCAGGCACATGTACTGCAGTCGTCTTGTAATGTACACTACACTATGATCAGGCACGTGCAGTGCAGTCGTCTTTGTAATGCGCACTACACTATGATCAGGCACATGTCAGTGCAGTCCGTCTTGTAATGCACACTACACTATGATCAGGCACAAGCAGTTGCATGTCGCACTTGTAATGCGCACTACACTATGATCAGGCACGTGCAGTGCAGTCGTCTTGTAATGCGCACTACACTATGATCAGGCACAAGCAGTGCAGTCGTCTTGTAATGTACACTACACTATGATCAGGCACAAGCAGTGCAGTCGTCTTGTAATGTACACTACACTATGATCAGCATGTTAGTGCAGTCGTCTTGTAATGCGCACTACACTATGATCAGGCACGTGCAGTGCAGTCGTCTTGTAATGTCACTACACTATGATCAGGCACAGCAGTGCAGTCGTCTTGTAATGACACTACACTATGATCAGACATGTAGTGCAGTCTCTTGTAATGCGCACTACACTATGATCAGCACGTGCAGTGCAGTCGTCTTGTAATTCGCACTCACTATACACACGTGCAGTGAGTCTCTTGTAATGTACACTACACTATGATCAGCACATGTAGTGCAGTCGTCTTGTAATGCACTACACTATGATCAGGCACATGAGTGCAGTCGTCTTGTAATGCGCACTACACTATGACAGCACATGCAGGCAGTGTCTTGTAATGCGCACTACACAGACAGCACTATGCAGTCGTCTTGTATGGCACTACACATGATCAGCAATGAGGCGTCGTCTTGTAGCGCACTACACTATGATCAGGCATGAGTGCATCGTCTTGTAATGCACACTACACTATGATCAGGCACGTGCAGTGCAGTCGTCTTGTAATGCACACTACACTATGATCAGCACATGCTGTGCAGTCGTCTTGTAATGGCATACACTATGATCAGACATGTTAGTGCAGTCGTCTTGTAATGCACATTACACTATGATCAGGCACATGCTGTGCAGTGTCTTGTAATGCACACTACACTATGATCAGGCACTGCAGTGCAGTCGCTTGTAATCAACTACACTATGATCAGGCACATGCAGTGCAGTCGTCTTGTAATGCCACTACACTATGATCAGCACTGCAGTGCAGTCGTCTTGTAATGCACTACACTATGATCAGGCACGTGCAGTGCAGTCGTCTTGTAATGCACACTACACTATGATCAGGCACAGTGCAGGTCCTTGTAATGCCACTACACTATGATCAGCAATGCAGTGCAGTCGTCTTGTAATGACACTACACTATGATCAGGCACGTGCAGTGCAGTCGTCTTGTAATGTACACTACACTATGATCAGGCACTGCAGTGCAGTCGTCTTGTAATGCGCACTACACTATGATCAGGCACATGCAGTGCAGTCGTCTTGTAATGCACTACACTATGATCAGGCACTGCAGTGCATCGTCTTGTAATGCGCACTACACATGATCAGGCACGTGCGTGTAGTCATCTGTAATGACACTACACTATGATCAGGCACATGTAGTGCAGTCGTCTTGTAATGCACTACACTATGATCAGGCACATGCAGTGCAGTGTCTTGTAATGCGCACTACACTATGATCAGGCACGTGCAGTGCAGTCGTCTTGTAATGCCACTACACTATGATCAGGCACTGTACTGCAGTCGTCTTGTAATGCCACACACTATGATCAGGCACATGCAGTGCAGTCGTCATGTAATGCGCACTACACTATGATCAGGCACTGCAGTGCAGTCGTCTTGTAATGCACACTACACTATGATCAGGCACATGCATGCAGTCGTCTTGTAATGCACACTACACTATGATCAGGCACATGTAGTGCAGTCGTCTTGTAATGCGCACTACACTATGATCAGGCACATGCTAGTGCAGTCGTCTTGTAATGTCCACTACACTATGATCAGGCACATGTAGTGCAGTCGTCTTGTAATGCGCACTACACTATGATCAGGCACTGTGTAGTGCAGTCGTCTTGTAATGCCACTACACTATGATCAGGCACATGCAGTGCAGTCGTCTTGTAATGCGCACTACACTATGATCAGGCACGTGCAGTGCAGTCGTCTTGTAATGCCACTACACTATGATCAGGCACATGTAGTCAGTCGTCTTGTAATGCGCACTACACTATGATCAGGCATAGTAGTGCAGTCGTCTTGTAATGCCACTACACTATGATCAGGCACATGTATGCAGTCGTCTTGTAATGCGCACTACACTATGATCAGCACATGCAGTGCAGTCGTCTTGTAATGCGCACTACACTATGATCAGCACATGTGCAGTGCAGTCGTCTTGTAATGCGCACTACACTATGATCAGGCACATGCAGTGCAGTCGTCTTGTAATGCCACTACACTATGATCAGGCACATGTAGTGCAGTCGTCTTGTAATGCGCACTACACTATGATCAGGCACATGCAGTGCAGTCGTCTTGTAATGCGCACTACACTATGATCAGGCACAGTGCAGTGCAGTCGTCTTGTAATGCGCACTACACTATGATCAGGCACTGCTAGTGCAGTCGTCTTGTAATGCCACACTACACTATGATCAGGCACATGTATGCAGTCGTCTTGTAATGCGCACTACACTATGATCAGGCACATGCAGTGCATCGTCTTGTAATGCGCACTACACTATGATCAGGCACATGCAGTGCAGTCGTCTTGTAATGCGCACTACACTATGATCAGCACATGTAGTGCAGTCGTCTTGTAATGCGCACTACACTATGATCAGGCATGTAGTGCAGTCGTCTTGTAATGCGCACTACACTATGATCAGGCACTGCAGTGCAGTCGTCTTGTAATGCGCACTACACTATGATCAGGCACTGCAGTGCAGTCGTCTTGTAATGCACACTACACTATGATCAGGCACATGTACTGCAGTCGTCTTGTAATGCGCACTACACTATGATCAGGCATGTATGCAGTCGTCTTGTAATGCGCACTACACTATGATACAGGCACTGTGCTAGTGCAGGTCGTCTTGTAATGCCACTACACTATGATCAGGCACATGCAGTGCAGTCGTCTTGTAATGCGCACTACACTATGATCAGGCACATGCAGTGCAGTCGTCTTGTAATCGCACTACACTATGATCAGGCACATAGTGTGCAGTCGTCTTGTAATGCCACTACACTTGTCAGCAGATGCAGTGTCTGTAATGCATACACTATGATAGGCACATTGAGGAACCTCCAACAATTGAGTCTCTGTATCGCACTCACATGATAGCCATGTGGTCGTCTTGTAATGCGCACTACACTTGACAGCATAGTGCGTCGTCTTGTAATGCCACTACACTATGATCAGCACGATCGTCGTCTTAATGCGCACTACACTATGATCAGCACTGATGCAGTCGTCTTGTAATGCACACTACACTATATCAGCACATGTACTGCAGTCGTCTTGTAATGCCACTACACTATGATCAGCACATGCAGTGCAGTCGTCTTGTAATGCCACTACACTATGATCAGGCAGTGCAGTGCAGTCGTCTTGTAATGCGCACTACACTATGATCAGCACTGCATGCAGTCGTCTTGTAATGCCACTACACTATATCAGCACATGTACTGCAGTCGTCTTGTAATGGCACTACACTATGATCAGGCAGTGAGTGCAGTCGTCTTGTAATGCACACTACACTATGATCAGCACATGTACTGCAGTCGTTTGTAATGCGCACTACACTATGATCAGGAGTGCATGCAGTCGTCTTGTAATGACACTACACTATGATCACACATGTACTGCAGTCGTCTTGTAATGCGCACTACACTATGATCAGCACTGCAGTGCAGTCGTCTTGTAATGCACACTACACTATGATCAGGCACATGTACTGCAGTCGTCTTGTAATGCGCACTACACTATGATCAGGCACATGCAGTGCAGTCGCTTGTAATGCCACTACACTATGATCAGCACTGAGTGCAGTCGTCTTGTAATGCCACTACACTATGATCAGCACTGCAGTGCAGTCGTCTTGTAATGCACACTACACTATGATCAGGCACATGTACTGCAGTCCTGTAATGCGCACTACACTATGATCAGCACATGCATGCAGTCGTCTTGTAATGCGCACTACACTATGATCAGCACATGTATGCAGTCGTCTTGTAATGCGCACTACACTATGATCAGCACTGATGCAGTCGTCTTGTAATGCCACTACACTATGATCAGCATGTGAGTGCAGTCGTCTTGTAATGCGCACTACACTATGATCAGGCACATGCATGCAGTCGTCTTGTAATGCGCACTACACTATGATCAGGCACGTGCAGTGCAGTCGTCTTGTAATGCACACTACACTATGATCAGGCACATGTACTGCAGTCGTCTTGTAATGCGCACTACACTTGATCAGGCATGTAGTGCAGTCGTCTTGTAATGCGCACTACACTATGATCAGCACATGCAGTGCAGTCGTCTTGTAATGCGCACTACACTATGATCAGGCACATGCAGTGCAGTCGTCTGTAATGCGCACTACACTATGATCAGGCACATGCGTGCAGTCGTCTTGTAATGCGCACTACACTTGATCAGGCATGAGTGCAGTCGTCTTGTAATGCGCACTACACTATGATCAGGCAATGTAGTGCAGTCGTCTTGTAATGCGCACTACACTATGATCAGGCACATGCAGTGCAGTCGTCTTGTAATGCGCACTACACTATGATCAGCACATGCATGCAGTCGTCTTGTAATGCGCACTACACTATGATCAGCACATGCAGTGCAGTCGTCTTGTAATGCCACTACACTAGATCAGCATTGTAGTGCAGTCGTCTTGTAATGCGCACTACACTATGATCAGGCACATGCAGTGCAGTCGTCTTGTAATGCGCACTACACTATGATCAGGCATGTAGTGCAGTCGTCTTGTAATGACACTACACTATGATCAGGCACATGTATGCAGTCGTCTTGTAATGCGCACTACACTATGATCAGGCACATGTAGTGCAGTCGTCTTGTAATGCGCACTACACTATGATCAGGCATGAGTGCAGTCGTCTTGTAATGCGCACTACACTATGATCAGGCACATGCAGTGCAGTCGTCTTGTAATGCGCACTACACTATGATCAGGCACTGCAGTGCAGTCGTCTTGTAATGCGCACTACACTATGATCAGCACTGCAGTGCAGTCGTCTTGTAATGCCACTACACTATGATCAGCATGTATGCAGTCGTCTTGTAATGCGCACTACACTATGATCAGGCATGAGTGCAGTCGTCTTGTAATGCACACTACACTATGATCAGGCACATGTACTGCAGTCGTCTTGTAATGCGCACACACTATGATCAGGCACGTGCATGCAGTCGTCTTGTAATGTACACTACACTATGATCAGCACATGTACTGCAGTCGTCTTGTAATGCGCCTACACTATGATCAGGCACATGCAGTGCAGTCGTCTTGTAATGCACACACACTATGATCAGCACATGTAGTGCAGTCGTCTTGTAATGCCACTACACTATGATCAGGCACATGCAGTGCAGTGTCTTGTAAGTACACTACACTATGATCAGCACATGTATGCATCGTCTTGTAATGCGCACTACACTATGATCAGGCATGCAGTGCAGTCGTCTTGTAATGCACACTACACTATATCAGGCACATGATGCAGTCGTCTTGTAATGCGCACTACACTATGATCAGGCATTGTAGTGCAGTCGTCTTGTAATGTACACTACACTATGACAGGCACGTGCTGCAGTCGTCTTGTAATGCACTACACTATGATCAGGCACATGTATGCAGTCGTCTTGTAATGCGCACTACACTATGATCAGGCATGTCAGCATCGTCTTGTAATGACACTACACTAGATCAGGCACATGTACTGCAGTCGTCTTGTAATGCGCACTACACTATGATC
Source organism: Dryococelus australis (assembly GCA_029891345.1). Classification (NCBI taxonomy): domain Eukaryota; kingdom Metazoa; phylum Arthropoda; class Insecta; order Phasmatodea; family Phasmatidae; genus Dryococelus; species Dryococelus australis. Next base: position 1,857,839 of record CM057004.1, read on the forward strand.
AGCAGTAGTGCAGTCGTCTTGTAATGCGCACTACACTATGATCAGCACATGAGTGCAGTCGTCTTGTAATGCCACTACACTATGATCAGGCACTGCAGTGCAGTCGTCTTGTAATGCCACTACACTATGATCAGGCACATGTACTGCAGTCGTCTTGTAATGCGCACTACACTATGATCAGGCATGTGAGTGCAGTCGTCTTGTAATGCGCACTACACTATGATCAGGCACATGCAGTGCAGTCGTCTTGTAATGCGCACTACACTATGATCAGGCACATGCAGTGCAGTCGTCTTGTAATGCGCACTACACTATGATCAGGCATATGTAGTGCAGTCGTCTTGTAATGCGCACTACACTATGATCAGGCACATGCAGTGCAGTCGTCTTGTAATGCGCACTACACTATGATCAGGCACATGTACTGCAGTCGTCTTGTAATGCGCACTACACTATGATCAGGCACATGCAGTGCAGTCGTCTTGTAATGCGCACTACACTATGATCAGGCACGTGCAGTGCAGTTTTCTTGTAATGTGCACTACACTATGATCAGGCATATGTAGTGCAGTCGTCTTGTAATGCGCACTACACTATGATCAGGCACATGTACTGCAGTCGTCTTGTAATGTGCACTACACTATGATCAGGCACGTGCAGTGCAGTCGTCTTGTAATGCACACTACACTATGATCAGGCACATGTACTGCAGTCGTCTTGTAATGCGCACTACACTATGATCAGGCATGTGTAGTGCAGTCGTCTTGTAATGCGCACTACACTATGATCAGGCACATGCAGTGCAGTCGTCTTGTAATGCGCACTACACTATGATCAGGCACATGCAGTGCAGTCGTCTTGTAATGCGCACTACACTATGATCAGGCACATGTAGTGCAGTCGTCTTGTAATGCGCACTACACTATGATCAGGCATGTGTAGTGCAGTCGTCTTGTAATGCGCACTACACTATGATCAGGCACATGCAGTGCAGTCGTCTTGTAATGCGCACTACACTATGATCAGGCATGTGTAGTGCAGTCGTCTTGTAATGTACACTACACTATGATCAGGCACATGTACTGCAGTCGTCTTGTAATGCGCACTACACTATGATCAGGCACATGTAGTGCAGTCGTCTTGTAATGCGCACTACACTATGATCAGGCATGTGTAGTGCAGTCGTCTTGTAATGCGCACTACACTATGATCAGGCACATGCAGTGCAGTCGTCTTGTAATGCGCACTACACTATGATCAGGCACATGCAGTGCAGTCGTCTTGTAATGCACACTACACTATGATCAGGCACATGCAGTGCAGTCGTCTTGTAATGCGCACTACACTATGATCAGGCATATGTAGTGCAGTCGTCTTGTAATGCGCACTACACTATGATCAGGCACGTGCAGTGCAGTCGTCTTGTAATGCACACTACACTATGATCAGGCACATGTAGTGCGTGCCCTACCATTCTAATTGCCTCTGAAATACGGGCCTTTCTAGCCAACAGTGTACTTTCTGCTCTTTTCTTGCCGACATCAGACGTCAGTTGACAGTTTCCCGCTGCAAAATCTGTTACGTAAAAGTGAACAGCTTCTATAATACCTGCAGGTACATCATAATAAAACTTTTAAAGTTGCAGTATACATTACGTATTTTATTTATTGACACACATTGCAAATGTGCACGTTATACTTAGTTAATTTCCTCAGCGTGTACTTATAGAAAAGTTCTTAATATCAACATAATAGCCACGCCAAAATAAAACTATAGTCCTCGTTGTTCACACGTAAGTTAATGTGAGATTATTTTTATGTTTTTTTATAGAATTTTATAGTGGACTATCAGAATGATAATTCTCTGCAAGGTGACAATGTAAACAGGTGCCTAATTGTCTGTTTCAAGGGCAAAAAATTGCTTAAAAACAAGCCTAAAAGACAAATGAGGTAATTTTTTTACACAAACGCGTGAGGTAAAAATCCTTTTTAATCTATGTATATGAATTATGAATGTTGTGCATACTTTAACATATCTACATTCTAGTCTACAGGCGCTAGCTTATTTTTGTCTCGAGGGAAATGTAGCGAACGAGAAACAATGATGACCACAAATACTTTCGGTTGTCACTTGTTTATGAGGGCCAGAGATCTAACTTGGGTCGTTTCCAAATGTTCACTATATACTTATAAGTACGTACATTTGTGTACTAGCAGGGATGTGTACGTGTGTAATCATTGAAACTATTCGGACTGTTCTTCGCCTCTTCATGTTGGACTGGTCGCACATTTTGGCGGAAACTAAAGTACGATTTGTGTTGCGTACGAGAAAATAATGTAGATATTTCATGATATTTAACTATGTTGGTTATTTAAAAGTCAAAAGTCAATAAAGAATGCTGTTTCTGTACAAACTCAAACATACCTGCATTCTGGATGCTTCAGACAGCACATTATAAAATGCATTCATCAAGCAAGACCACTATAATGAATACTATAATTGTATGTAACTAAAAATATTAATATTTTTTTAATATTTTTAAAAAGTAATTTTATTTACAACCTCTTTAGTTGCGAATAAAGGAAATGCATTCTTCTCCCTTGTACAACATAATGTTTCAATATTGCTCGTGTATGCAGTAGTTTGTACTAAGTTGTGGATGTCGTAGTTTGACAGGCTACCTACTTCAGCGTCGTAGATATATATTCCTTCATTCGAGTGTGTGTCTCGCACGGGCGGAGATGTGAAGTGAGAGCACCGTGTTTCAACAGTTGGCTACACGGCGCGACTCTTGTCGCCCGCCATCACGATGGCAGCCCTGACGCATATATCCGTTTGAATTCCGTTCATAGCTGTTCTCCCCTCGCACGCGGGACATTGTGTGGGGTTGTGCGTCTCTCTCTCTCACTCTCTGCTCAGGTGCGTGGCTGCAGGTGAGTCATGGCGCGTGAACATTCTGCCTCACGTTCAGTAGCCCCTCTCCTCCTTTTACACTGGCACAACTGCCACCTTGTGTACTCTGTCACTCACTCTCTTAGGCATACCAAATGATGACGTGCCCCCACGATGCCAAATAAACTTGTAGCGATATGTTTTGGGAGGGCTAAGGGGCCGTTTTTAATGAACTGGACACTTTTGGAGATTTAATATGAACATATGGAAATGGCACACGTGAATGATCGGTTGTAAATACTTAAGTCTCTTATATCGTTTGGGAATATATGTTAAAATATTCCTAACGAACTATACAAATCCAATGGGTATAAGTTTTTATAAGCGATAAATTTTTAGCATTAAGTATATACACTAGAACGTCTGTCAACAGTAGAGAAGCTGGGGTGAAGGTTTCTACCGATTTAGAATTCTAAAATTTTTTGATAATTATAAACAAAGTTTTTGTATTCAAAGTTATAAAACAACACAGTACACAAACATTTAACGAACTTTTATATATACAATTGTGGGTTTTATTGCCTATGTCAATACAGTATTTGACGAGAAGTGTACATGACCAGTAGAACAACTACATATACACAATGTAATTTTATGTTAGAAATTACTTTTTAGGGTGATATGCCGCCAAAAATTGTTAGACTACACATTTCTAAATAGTATATAATATTGTTTCATAATTCTGTAAGGCCCTTTCGGTTAATCGGTAATACCGTCAAAGATGTTACTGTTAATAACGTTTCTACTGTACTGTATAAATATGTTAGCCGTATGTGGCCTCGTGTAATATTCTGCCAGTAATTTCAATTTTAAGCAGGCATCAAGCTTTGTTGTTATAATTTGTACGAGGAAACTATTCGTCTCGTCAATCATCGTGCAGTACAACTCTCAGGGAGGCACATTACTTTCACTGGCAGCGAAGTAATTGTTCTCATATAATCCAGGAGAACAATTTTATATGAGGGGAAATCCCAGGCATCCCGTCACCATTCTCCACAAAATTGATTTACACCAGGAGCGGATCTGGTGGGGGGATCACTTGCACAGATCTGTTGGGGTGGGGGTTACTTTCACAGATCTGGTGGGGTGGGGGTTACTTTCACAGATCTGGTGGGGTGGGGGTTACTTGCACATGGTGGGGGGATCACTTGCACATATCTGTTGGGGTGGGGTGTCACTTGCACAGATCTGTTGGGGTGGGGGTTACTTGCAAGGATCTGGTGGGTTTAGGGTTACTTACACATGGTAGAGGGGATCACTTGCACAGATTGTTGGGGTGGGGTGCCACTTTCACAGATCTGGTGGGGTGGGGGTTACTTGCACGGATCTGGTGGGTTTAGGGTTACTTACACATGGTAGAGGGGATCACTTGCACAGATTGTTGGGGTGGGGTGTCACTTTCACAGATCTGGTGGGATGGGGGTTACTTGCACGGATCTGGTGGGTTTAGGGTTACTTGCACATTGTAGGGGGGAACACTTGCACATATATGTTGGGGTGGGGTGTCACTTTCACAGATCTGGTGGGGTGGGGGTTACTTGCACGGATCTGGTGGGTTTAGGGTTACTTACACATGGTAGAGGGGATCACTTGCACAGATTGTTGGGGTGGGGTGTCACTTTCACAGATCTGGTGGGTTGGGGGTTACTTGCATGGATCTGGTGGGGGATCACCTGCACGGATCTGTTGGAGGGATCACCTGCACGGATCTGATAGGGGGATCACTTGCACTGATCTGTTGGGGGGTAACTTGCAAGGATCTGGTGGAGGGTCACTTGCACGGATCTGGTGGGGCGTCACTTGTACGGATCTGTTGGGGGGTCACTTGTACGGATCTGTTGGGGGGGTTACTTGCAGGGATAGGGTGGGGGTCACTTGCACGGATTTAGTGGGGGGTCACTTGCTCGTATCTAGGGGAGGGTTACTCGCACGGATTTGGTGGAGGGTCACTTGTTCGTATCGGGGGGGGGGGGGTTACTTGCTCGTATATGGAGGGGGGGGGTGTCACTTTCATGGATCTCGGGCAGGGTTGGAGGGTGTAATTTGCTCGCTGTCCCACTCCAGATCATCACATGAGAGAATTCGCTGTCTCGTTATAATTTTAGGAAACAGTATTAAATTCATAAAATTACATCACTATTTTCAACATTCCTGATATTATGTCAGTTCAGTTTGAAAATATTTACAAGTAAGTTTCTTATCATTGTAAGGTTTATTGGGAGGAGGAGGATAGTGTACCCTACACCCCCCTTATTTTTTTCCGGATCTGTCCATGATCCGGACATTCTGGTGCATGCAGGGAACAGGAATGTATTGTAGTCATATCTAATGGGCAGCTCGAGTACACTGCCGGATCTGTGAGCAGTGACTAACCTGGTCAAATGGACCATAACAACTTTTAAAAGCGGATAACAAATATTGATTTCAAACTAGCTTGAGAAAAAAAAGTTTTTTAGTAATGGGTAATATACCGCGTCATTATATGCAAGTGGATAGCCACTTTCGCTACTCTTCTGTGTACCTAACGTGTCAGAAGAAAGGCGCACAGAGGCGTTATTCAAGAAAGACGTGGAACTAGCAGCTTATAATCACACAGTTGTATGAACAGTATATATGCATATATGTACTTCCACATTTGTGTACTGACAAAATAATCAGATTCTTTTATATTTAATGGACCAAATAATAAATTTACGAGCTGACAACGGTGGTAGTGACAATTCCTGTGATAAAATATCAACAGCTGACAGAACAGTTTCTACAAATGTGTTGAGTTCGGGTTTGAGGGAGACTCTGGTAGCCATTTTGAAATGGAGAGTGAAGGTTGGTTTATGATTCTATAGTGAAGAATTAATACTTGTACTTATGACTCGATAAGTACATGAATATTAGTTTAGCAGTTCGCGATTGTCTAGCAACTGTTAAGAATCCTATGTACTGAAACGTTTCCTGTGTAATCGTTGTTGTTGCGTAAACGCAAATCTCGGTAAATGCAATTCTAGAAATATAACACTTTTTGGCAGAAAAGACAGAAAACAATTATCTATGGCCCTATATTTTTACTTTTGTCATATTAGGGCCTAAGTGTATTCTTGAAGAAAAAAATCCTGAAAATGGTCAAATATCGCATTTTTTAAACTTTCCTATGCAGTTTCCTTAAGCGGCAAGATAAAAGTACAAAGATACAGACGCAATTTAATCGGTGGTTTTTCATCGCGTGTAGTAAAACTCCTATGTTACATCTCTAATTTGTACAGTACATCGTTATGTCGGAAACACTTTATACCTTCGCGTAGGAGCGATGAGGTGCTAGGTGTGCTTGTAACTGTCGCCCGTATCGCTCCCTTGCTTCTCGACCTAGCACCCGAAGCTACATAGAGCCCTTAAGTCTATCCTGCCAGAATGCTAGGAAAGAGAAACGTTCGATATAGGCTGGAAAAAAGCACAAGCGTGAAGATTATTTACACATATTTAATTATTTGTGGTTATTGCTTGTATAATCGTTTTAAGAAAAAAAACTCGCGATATTTTATAAACGGAGATGCCGATGGTATTACTGTGCAGTTACGTCAATAAATTTGGGGGAAAAAAAAAAGGTTAAAACATGACGAACAGTTCTTTAAATACAGGAGAACACTGCCACCCGATTTAGAAATTCATGGGATACAATTTCACTACATGACATAACCTAAATCCAAGATTAAATACAGTTTCCCTCCAACAACAGTTGTCACTGTGCTGTGATTGGCTGCTTCGTATTTACTTGTACTTGTGATATAAAATATAACCATACCTCAAGTCAAGCGAAGAATACACACGATCCGTACCCTGCTTAATGTTACTGCTAAGTCAGTTGCAAACCCACCTCAGCCTACTACAACACCGTTATCCCAAGGAGCTAGCTGCGGGGTGTGAAGAGGGGCATGAGAAACTGTATTTGTCACTCTCTTCTGAAATTCATCCCCCCTCTGGCCCACACAGTACAGTCATCACACTGCAGCAAGCGGTGAATTTGGCTACTTGTCCCCCTAGGGGATATAACTATTTCCTTCTCCTTTGGCAGGTGAGTGATCTCCAACGAATGGTGATAATATTGCACGAGCATTACGATTTAGCCGGGTGCAGTGCGTGAGCTGTTACCACGGACATCTTGTCATGAACGAGGGTGATACACTCTTACCTTAAGGAAGTAATGTATAAGGTACCGTAAATACCGAAGAGAAAGCTAAGCCGGAAGTTATTTCGGTGTTATTTTTTTACATTTAATCTAAAAGTAAGTGGAAATTCCTTTTGGTTCTTTTAGATTGCTTTCCGGTTTTCGAGAATTCCAGCAATTTTGGGGGCCTTAAAAATCCACCACGGTAGAGTCAGTGGCCTAGAACAACCCCCCCCCCCCCCCGGTTGTTCTAGGCCACTTTGACCCTTACGGACTCGTGACGTAAGGGCTACATACATGTGAGATACAGTTTTGCTTCCCCTTCCTTCAGTAACCCCTGTGGCGGTACCCCGGGGACTTGTCTGAGTGGTTCACTCCACCCGCCCCATCCCCACCCTGGGGCCATGGTGGCTGAGCGGTTAGCTCGCTCGCCTCCTACCAAGGCGATCAGGTTCACTCGGGATTTTCGCATGTGGGAATCCTGCTGTACGATGCCTTTTATCGGCGGGTTTTCTCGGGGATCTCCCGTTTCCCCGCCCTTTCATTCCGTTACTGCTCCCTACCCACTTCAATCACCCTGATCGGCTCTCAAGACCTCGATGTTAAGAGCTGTCCAAATCTCTTCACTCATTCACTCACCCCATCCCCAGTCCCCTGAGCCCACTAACCCCATGTCACTTTTTCCTTTGATAGAATTGTACCGACCTACGCCCCAAGCAGTTTCCTGAGTTTTTTTTATACACCCCGTCCTCTACGTCCTCCAACCCCCATTGCATTTTTCCTTTGACGCATCTGTGCCGCCTGTAGTTTATTACTTTGTGTCCTCCGCCCCCCTCCACCCTTCCACCCTCCTCAGACCTATAAAGCCACACTGGCGGAACCAGAGTTTCAAGATGCACTATCCAGATGTTTTTCTGGAAGCAATTTTGTATGCACTTTTCCCCCCACTCCCCTGCCCTTGTGAGTGTGACAGTGATTTTGAAGGGCTGTTCTGATGGACGTCGTCGGGTCATTGGCAGCGAGGCTGGACTTGCAGCAGGCAGTGGTTGGTGGTACTTATATTTTATTTATGAATTTGCACAATTAATAATTACCAACAAGTAGAGGTGTTGTCAGGTCGGGGTCTGGCAGTAGATGACGAGGGTGGAGGGGGGTGGCTAGGTGTATTTGAGTTGGAGGGGGAATGCATTTGGATGCGAGGAGGGAATACATTTTGGTGAAGGGAGGGAGGGAATGAATTAGGATGAAGAGAGGGGAGGGAATGCATTTGTACGAGGGAAGAGGAGGGGTGAATGGACTTGGTTAGGTAATGTAATTAGATAATTTAATCGTGTAATAACTTATTACACATACTTGCATGTGCACTGGGATATGTACATCCATGCATATGCAGCATTGAAGTTCTTATTACAGCTACCGAGAGTACATATTGCATTGAATAAATAATTTGTTTATTTAATTAGAATATTTAATAATCCATTATTATGGATATTTAATTATAATCGAAGTCTTTTATGTACCGAGGGAGTACATATCGCAATTAAAAGTCTAATTACACAAGTAGCATACCGAGACACTTTTGCGTAAAATATAAGTAATTGAATCGCGCAGAGAATAAATAATTAAATGAAATATGTTCGTTAATTTGCGCCCTTGCATATGCAGCAATGAATTATTGAATTATTACGTGTCGCAATGAATAATTACTAAATACTAAACCTCTGTACATGTCCATTTTCTAGCGCAGCTCTCTTTCAACTGACCAGATATTCGATTTTATGTAATACAAATACCTCCACTGGCAGTGGCCATATTGAGAAGAGCTATTTCGTTATTTCTTTCACACACAGCAGTATTCTCTGGTGGGAATATTGGTAAACGTTTAATATATAAAAAGCAGGAGTTTATTTTAGAACATTGTTAGTTAATGTTTGTAAGTTGTAGACCTGGAGCGCATGCACACCATGTGTTCGCAGTGTGACACAACCATATATATCGCTTTGGGTATTTAATCGTTAAAATTAAAATAAAATATATTATTCATTATTTTATATCAGTATCGTGTCAGGTTTACACCAGTGTGCGTGCTACGAGAAATGCGTACAACATTTCACATAAAGTAAGTGATGAACCGATGCATATAGATTACTTATTTATATTATTTAATCGCCCACTTATATACTTAGTAAGAGACTACGTATGCAGATGCATATCCAGCAATGAAATATTTAATCGCCCACTTATATACTTAGTAAGAGACTACGTATGCAGATGTATATCCAGCAATGAAATATTTAATCGCCTACTTATATACTTAGTAAGAGACTACGCATGCAGATGCATATCCAGCAATGAAATATTTAATCGCCCACTTACATACTTAGTAAGAGACTACGTATGCAGATGCATATCCAGCAATGAAATATTTAATCGCCCACTTATATACTCAGTAAGAGACTACGTATGCAGATGCATATCCAGCAATGAAATATTTAATCGCCCACTTATATACTTAGTAAGAGACTACGTATGCAGATGCATATCCAGCAATGAAATATGTAATCGAACACTTACTCCATTTACTTACTATGCGAAAATGATTTCTTTTTTCGTGCAATTGAAATAATAAATACGCACTTGCAATAGTCATCTTCTACAGTTGTCGAGATATACATATAACCTTAGATTTTATCCCGCTCCAATAGAAGGTATTCACATAAGGCGGAAGTTACGAGCACAGTGAGTAGGACACGACAAAATATTACCGAGACGCCACGCTTTTAAAGCAGGTCATTGTCCTCGCTAGTCACAGGTCTGAGGAAGGCACACTCATATTGTCTCCAGGGACGCATGAGATGACATCCAGTACCCGGTGATATAATACTTTTCCCGTAAAGCGAGAGCCACCAGCCAATATGCAAGACACTGTAAGCTTTGATGAGTAGGAACAAGTTCAAAACAAACAATAGAAATGTTCTCCTCCTTCTCACCCTCGCATCACAAGGTGAATGTGCAAGATGCCAGTGAACCTCCTGACTACAGGTCATCTCTCCCTCTGGAGTCAATGGCTTGTCTAGAGAGCATGCAAACATCTCTCGAAAAATATAAAATATTAGTTTGTGATGAAAAAATGCCTGGAAATCCTTACATACTATATTTCAAATACGTAAATATTACACGACTCGTGTGTGTACAAAGTTTACATTTATAATTTATCAAACATTATGTACGGAAAATCAAAAAATATCGGCGTACGAACTTGACTGCAGTGAAAATTCGACGAGGCTAACAAACATATTGGAAGTGATTAAAATAAAACGCGGAAAATTCTCTTCTAAAAAATTCATTAACATAAGTTTTTAAACCAAACAGCATCGGTTTGCGGGAGAATACCAAAACATGTTTTTACTCTATTGTATTTCCATAGAGACTTGAAACACATTAATCGATCTCGTGATTGACGCGTTGTTTAAATGTGTCTTTTAATTATGCAGTTTCTACACAACTCGGTTCTGTCATGCACCTACTGCATCATCGACTTCTTAGATAAGTTTATATTTTTCTTGTTAGGTTGTCCGACTCACATACCGTAATTAATACTGACTGGCTGGCCAAAAACACGTGACACTGAATAATAATGATAAATTAGTCTTCCCGCGATACATACAAGAAATATAATTTAAAATCAAGGTATAGCTAGCATGATATTACGAGTACCACGTTAGGGTTTGCAATAGCATACCTCAGCCTCCGAGAGTCTTGTGAGGGAAGATTAAGGAGAATGACCAGTGTGACTGACCGACGAAGATTCTACACGATGTTGCTGCTACCAAATTTTTAAGATACGTATTTCAACGCAGGGACTGAGTCAGGAAATTTATTTTTATATCATTAATTTGGGTTAAGTGTAAAACATCTTGTATTTTCAGTACGTTAAAGTTGCTCTACGCATTTACCTACGAAACCCTGAACAGATGTCTTGTATTTTCCGAAGTTAGTTAGTTAGAGTGAAACTATAATTTGTTTTTAAGTTGCACACATTTTGAAATAATTTTAAAAAATTTGAAAGTAACATTTTTTTTGCATTAAGAATAAAACTATATCTTTATTAATTTACTCGAATCACGTTTCGATAATGAAATTGATAATATTGTCCTATTTTAAAAGTAAAATGTTTCACTGTTATCCTATTGCTTTTCCAGATATAACAAACGGACAAGAATTTCCAATATAGGTTAACTACCATCCGTAACTCATCTCTCACTAAATTTGTATTGCTTAGTTCGTGCTTCAATCGCCTAAAAAGATATAAAAAAAAGATATTATTCTCAATGAAATAAATACGTATTTATCGATTTACTTATTTACATAACGTGAACGAAGACAGAGGCATATAGATAGTTACTACTCGAAACAAATATGCAGAAACAATCTAAAAATCAATTCTGTTTAAACATCATTTCATCTTGAACATTAAATAAGAAGTTTATATTTTAACATTTATACCACAAGATCTGCATACCCTCTTCATGGCAGAGAGAAAGCACCTGCCCCGCAATGGATAGGTTAGGAGGGTAGGGGAGCCAGACTAGTTAGAGATTTTTTCGGTAGGGTGCATAACCGCCAACTGAACGACCAACACACTACCTGCCCTCCCCCTTTTCTCCACCCGCAGACGCGCTGGGTGAGCGAAGACTCCGAGCTTCATTTTAGATAGAAATTCTATTACGGCAGAGCGTCACATGGAAACAGAAGCTACATCAGCACATCACCTCTCCAAGCAGCGTTGTCATGATCGTTAACACTACGTTACAAATTGAAATTTACAAAAATAAGACTTTTTTTCAAAATGTAATTTATTTCATAAATTGCTACACAATAAAGAAAAACAAATACATTTTACGTTAGCATGTAATACATTATTTACATTATATTCTATACTTATAACATCATAACTTTTTAGATCCAAAGCATTCCATTTCTCTATCGTCACACAGGAAATATCCTAGCTAAGTTTATGCTGGAGCAGAAATCAAGCCACTTGGCTCTTATAAAAAAAACATGCAATATTTCTCACTCCACAGCACAAATTCTCGACCGTTCAAACAAAACCGATGTGAATGGAAGAGAATATTCACTCTTTATATACACATCCAGTCTTAAACACAGGAAATTCTCGTGAGAGTTGTAAGATATAAAATATTCCCAACCCAGTTGTCAAAGAATTCCCAACCCAGATGTCAAAGGATTCCCAATCCAGATGTCAAAGGATTCCCAACCCAGATGTTAAAGGATTCCCAACCCAGATGTCAAAGGATTCCCAATCAAGATGTTAAAGGATTCCCAACCCAGATGTTAAAGCATTCTCAACCCAGATGTCAGAGGATTCCCAACCCAGATGTCAAAGGATTCCCAACCCAGATGTCAGAGGATTCCCAACCCAGATGTCAGAGGATTCCCAACCCAGATGTCAGAGGATTCCCAACCCAGATGTCAGAGGATTCCCAACCCAGATGTCAGAGGATTCCCAACCCAGATGCCAGAGGACTCCCTACCCCGATGCCAGAGGATTCCCGACCCAGATGTCAAAGGATTCCCGACCCAGATGTCAAAGGATTCCCGACCCAGATGTCAGAGGATTCCCAACCCAGATGTCAGAGTATTCCCAACCCAGATCTCCGAGAATTCCCGACCCAGATGTTAAAGGATTCCCAACCCAGATGTCAAAGGACTCCCAACCCAGATGTTAAAGGATTCCCAACCCAGATGTCAAAGGATTCCCAACCCAGATGTTAAAGGATTCCCAACCCAGATGTCAAAGGATTCCCAATCAAGATGTTAAAGGATTCCCAACCCAGATGTTAAAGCATTCTCAACCCTGATGTCAGAGGATTCCCAACCCAGATGTCAAAGGATTCCCGACCCAGATGTCAAAGGATTCCCAACGCAGATGGCAGAGGATTCCCAACCCAGATGTCAGAGTATTCCCAACCCAGATCTCCGAGAATTCCCGACCCAGATGTCAAAGGATTCCCAACCCTGATGTCAAAGGATTCCCAACCCAGATGTTAAAGGATTCCCAACCCAGATGTTAAAGGATTCCCAACCCAGATGTCAAAGGATTCCCAATCAAGATGTTAAAGGATTCCCAACCCAGATGTTAAAGCATTCTCAACCCAGATGTCAGAGGATTCCCAACCCAGATGTCAAAGGATTCCCAACCCAGATGTCAGAGGATTCCCAACCCAGATGTCAGAGGATTCCCAACCCAGATGTCAGAGGATTCCCAACCCAGATGGCAGAGGATTCCCAACCCAGATGTCAGAGGATTCCCAACCCAGATGCCAGAGGATTCCCAACTCAGATGCCAGAGGACTCCCGACCCCGATGCCAGAGGATTCCCGACCCAGATGTCAAAGGCTTCCCGACCCAGATGTCAAAGGATTCCCGACCCAGATGTCAAAGGATTCCCAACCCAGATGTCAGAGTATTCCCAACCCAGATCTCCGAGGATTCCCGACCCAGATGTTAAAGGATTCCCAACCCAAGCTATTGCAAGTCACTATAATTGTGCTGTACACAACATGTTTGTTAAAGTAATTACTAAAGAGATGGATGGAATTTCTAGCTTCCTTTAAGTATTCCATTTCATTGCTTCTTCTTGTACATAATAATTTTGCCTGTCGTGTAGACACATCCATGGTAATCTATTTAGTAGAGAACATTCTATATAGGATATAGTTTTACTAGATCCATCTCATCTCCTACAGACCATTTACTTATAAATTTTAATTTTAAAACATAATATATATACTACTTATTCTGTGTATTCTTTTATTTGGCTGACATATATAAGCAAATTTTTTCACATTTATAAACATCCCACTCAGAAAAGTTGCTTATTCTACGAGTCACATGATTACCTTTTTGTTTATTTTATTAACTTCAAAAATATTATATGTAATATTTTATCGTTTACATATCACCCATATCATTTATCATTTACATGATTTGTAATATCTCTTCATATAACACCTCTAATGAAAAACTCGAAATGCATTACAGGAGCTGTGGTAGCTCGAGACCAAAACTAGAGTCATTATGCATAGTAAATTATTATTTAAAATTACCACTCCTACTACATAGTTAAAACAAAAAAAAATGTTTCAGTTTCTTTATTCAAACATATCCCTATTATAGTTAATCATATATTATATTATATATAAATTACCGTGAAAATAATTATGTTGGAAATGAGTATCGTTCATCGGGGAGGGAATTACTAGAACCATTGCTAGACATTTTAGAATATCCCTTGAAACTAACGTTCTGAGTAAATTAAAAACAAGTCTATGCACCCACACTTAAAAAATTATTAACATTTTTATTTTAATTTACATTAATTTTTTATATGACCTGATAAGTCAATGTTTCTTTGCTATAAACAGGTTCTTTACCCCTCTTACCATATAATTATAATTGTTAAATAAATATGTAGACCAGGTTTCCCTAATGCCAATTCGTTATTAATAACACATCAATCAAATTTATACCCGACCCTCCATCCACCCATCGAAAAAATATTTAAACTAACTCACGATATTTGAGATAATATCATACTCACTGCTAAAAATCATGCCAAACATATGTTTCTACAAATTCTTCCAACCAAAATATTCTAACTTGTAATACCCCATTTACCTGAACAGGGCATAACATTACTAATCCACAAGCCATTCCATTATCCATCGAATAACTCTGACAAACCATATAATTATCGTATCATCATGTCATCATCATCATCATCATCATCATGCACACTAATACTTCATTTTTAAACAGACACAATGTCATACACCCTAAGTACTGTCAAAGCGATTGCTACTAGGGACGGATAACATATCGCATTTCACATTAATTAATAGAGGTTTTCCTTTATTTATGGGTGTTTTTTTACTGGAAAAATAATATAAAAAGTTTGGTATGTTTTTCTAATTACCATTTGAATTGTTAGATAAATCCATGTCGTTAGCTGTACTAAACATTTATATACATATATTTAAAGTTATTATATACTCATAGTTTACAGTTATTCTGTATATATCAGAAAGAAAAAATTGTATATTTGATGTTAAAAAGAATAAAAAAAAAAACTAAGTTCATTTCACACACTTGTCAATAATACATATTATTACTTTCATACACTCATAAAGATATTCTCCATTCAACAAAATTATTTATGCTTTACTTAACTCTAATTTTATAGAATTAATCCTAATCTGTGCAGTCAAGTCACCCCTATTCTCATATTCTCATACACAACACAATTATCAAATGGATGCATCTTGTATGAAGTGCTGAACATACAGTTATTTTCATGTTGTCTGGCGCTAGAAGTCTTCGTGAATTTCTTGCTGCAATAGTTGCACTCAACTCCCGATGAACGACTAATGTTACCTTTACACGTCTTGCTATGTCTATAGAGAACACAGCTACGGGTAAACAACATGGCAGTTAATCACAGTGGAATGCCTTGTATGCTGGGCTGAACATGCAATTGCGGCGTGCACTATGTCTTCTATTAAAAGTATTTCCACAGTATTATCATTGATACCGTAATGCTTCTAGCGACTCTTCAGATACCCTTTATTTTGTTGTTGCTGTCGGTGTTACACAGTCTTTAACCATTGATGCCATCTTTAGCGAACTACACACCCGTACTAGATGAGTATAATTGTACCGGTCCACGCTCAACCAAGTATGCCAAAGAAGTGGGAAAATTCCTGCAGGTTGTGTGATTATATATACTGTTTCCACAAGAGAACAATTCGTTTATGTATCCCATTAAAATTATCTCGGTACACGGCTGCTGAGTATGATTATGTTAAGATGTTAATATGCTTGATGCAGTGTTATATAAGTATAATCAACCCATTCTTTATATAACATTCAAAATCATCCATCAAACAACCATTATTCTTTAAACTTTTAAATCTTTTCGTTGTTGGATTCACCTATTAATTATTTTATAATAATATATTATAATTATGTAATTTCAATTTGAGAAGAAAGCAGTTCATCACATCATCTGCTATAATCCCGATCTTAAAATTCTCTAATGATTAAACATACCTCAACAAAGCACGAGAAATCCCCACATTTATGAAAGTCAAGTAAACATTTTGGTTCATAAACTAGTTCATTCGGGTCTTTGGTAAATATGTAGTCAGTATTCTCATCATCTTCTGCCTTCTTCACATCATTTGTCAGAGGAAATTTCTTGGTGAAATGTGTGGGAACATCGAGGGAATCATCATATTCACTGTCAACACTCTCACTATAGCCATTTTCATTAATGCTAACTTCATGACCATCTTTACTTCTTTTTAGATCATCAGTATCAAGTTTATTTTTTTAGTGATTAGAGCCGACAACCGTTATATGTAAGTTCATCAACTTCACGCGAATACATTGTATGTATACATTCCACACATACCGACTCAATTGTACCGTCGGTAAACATGACCTATCTTGTCATATGCGTCTGTGAAAACATCACCCATCGTTATAGCAGGAGGTATTGGCGACATCACTTGCTGGCTCCCACTATACAAAAACCTTGTAGATCTCGATGTGTTACTTCATTGTATCACCTTGTCTAAACTGCATGTGACCATTGTCGTAATGCTTCATTGCGCGAAAACATCACCCATCGTTATAGCAGGAGGTATTGGCGACATCACTTGCTGGCTCCCACTATACAAAAACCTTGTAGATCTCGATGTGTTACTTCATTGTATCACCTTGTCTAAACTGCATGTGACCATTGTCGTAATGCTTCATTGCGCGAAATGGACTCTTCATACATGTTCTTCTCTGATGACGTCGAGCATAGCAGCTCTCGCTAAAGATCTTTCCACAGTAGCAAAACTGTTTTCCATGTAATTTTCCAGCGGTGGGAGAAGGTATAGCTATAGAGGTAAGCTCTACAATACATTAACTACAGTCATTGGTTAACGACATATTCATGAAAAAGCTGATTATGTTTTACAGTAGCAACTTGTGTATCGAATTTGCCTAGCTACTGCTCAATATATAAACTTACTAACATATTTTGTCAACGAGATTTTTCCATTTTTATGTATCCATTCAAACATACATTTCATCTACTTCCTTCATTATATTAATATATAGTTACATCGTCAACAGTTTCTTCCACACAAGGTATTCGTTCAGCCTGAAATACTCTGCTGTGAAAATGACCCATTATTGTCCCATTAATTACCCAGTACAGCCCCATTACTAACCTGTTAATTAACCATTGACCCATTAATGACCCATTGGCCCATTAATGACCCATTGACCCATTAATGTCCCAATGACCAATTATGCTCTGCAAATGACCCAAGTAAAAACATGTGTTGGCATTCTCCCTCAAATTGAAGCTGTTGGTTTCAAAACTTCTGTTAGTAAATTTTTTAGAAGAGAATTTTCCGCATTTTATTTTAATCACTTCCAACATGTTTGTTAGCCTCTTCGGATTTTCACTGTAGTCTAGTTCGTACGCCGATATTTTTTGATTTTCCGTACATAATGTTTGATAAATTATAAATGTAAACTTTGTACACACACGAGTCGTGTAATATTTACGTATTTGAAATATAGTATGTAAGGATTTCCAGGCATTTTTTCATCACAAACTAATATTTTATATTTTTCGAGAGATGTTTGCATGCTCTCTAGACAAGCCATTGACTCCAGAGGGAGAGATGACCTGTAGTCAGGAGGTTCACTGGCATCTTGCACATTCACCTTGTGATGCGAGGGTGAGAAGGAGGAGAACATTTCTATTGTTTGTTTTGAACTTGTTCCTACTCATCAAAGCTTACAGTGTCTTGCATATTGGCTGGTGGCTCTCGCTTTACGGGAAAAGTATTATATCACCGGGTACTGGATGTCATCTCATGCGTCCCTGGAGACAATATGAGTGTGCCTTCCTCAGACCTGTGACTAGCGAGGACAATGACCTGCTTTAAAAGCGTGGCGTCTCGGTAATATTTTGTCGTGTCCTACTCACTGTGCTCGTAACTTCCGCCTTATGTGAATACCTTCTATTGGAGCGGGATAAAATCTAAGGTTATATGTATATCTCGACAACTGTAGAAGATGACTATTGCAAGTGCGTATTTATTATTTCAATTGCACGAAAAAAGAAATCATTTTCGCATAGTAAGTAAATGGAGTAAGTGTTCGATTACATATTTCATTGCTGGATATGCATCTGCATACGTACTCTCTTACTAAGTATATAAGTGGGCGATTAAATATTTCATTGCTGGATATGCATCTGCATACGTAGTCTCTTACTAAGTATATAAGTGAGCGATTAAATATTTCATTGCTGAATATGCATCTGCATACGTAGTCTCTTACTAAGTATATAAGTGGGCGATTAAATATTTCATTGCTGGATATGCATCTGCATGCGTAGTCTCTTACTAAGTATATAAGTAGGCGATTAAATATTTCATTGCTGGATATGCATCTGCATACGTAGTCCCTTACTAAGTATATAAGTGGGCGATTAAATAATATAAATAAGTAATCAATATGCATCGGTTCATCATTTACTTGATGTGAAATGTTGTACGCATTTCTCGCAGCACGCACACTGGTGTAAACCTGACACGATACTGATATATTAAAAAAGTACAATATATTTTAAGATATTTTCAATAATGAATAACCCAAAGCGATATTATTAATTGCGACATATAGTAAGTCAGTATGCAAGAGCGCAAGTGCGCGATTATATTTAATCTTACTATTTATCCCATGCGTGATTCCATTACCTCAATCCTATGCTACAAGTCTTCGATATGCTTACTTGATTAATTAATCTATGAAATTGTGACATGTACTCTCTCGGTACAAACAAGATATTGATTAAATATTAAATGGGCATAATATTGCACAATTAAATATTCCAATTAAATAAACTAATCATATATTCAATGCAATATGTATTCTCAGAAGCTGTTATAATAACTTCAGGAATACATTAACCCCAGTGCACATTCAAGTGCATATATCTTATTGCATGATTAAATCATCTCATTGCATTACCTAACCAAGTGTATTCGCACCCCCCCAAAACTCATCCAAATGCATCCCCCCCCCCAATTAATTCAAATGCATTCCCCCCTCCATACATTCAAATGCATTTCCTCTCCACCCCTCATCCAAATGCATTCCCTTCCCTCAATCTAAATGCTTTCTCCCTCCAGTTCCTATATGACTAACCACAGCCCTCCGTCCTCATTTTCCTACTTCCAGCTGCCAACCTGACATATCTGTACTAACTCTAATTACGTTATTACTTATTATACAGATGCATAAATAAAATATAAGTACGACAACCACCGGCCGCTGCAAATCCAGCCTCGCTACCAAAGACTCGACGATGTCCGTCAGAACAGTCCTTCAGAACACCAGCACACTCACAAGTTGGCGCGGAAGAGTACATCCAGTAGTGCATTCGGAAAGTGCATGTTAAAATGCCGCTGTCAACAGTGCCACACTATAGCTTTAAGAAGGGAGGTAGGGGGTGGAAGGACGCAAAGTAGGGGCTGGGCCTGCACAAATGCGTTTAAGGAAAAAAATATATAATGGGGGTTGGAGCGCGTATTAGGATGGGGAGAGAGTAAGCACTTAGAAAACTCCCCGGAGGTTCGGTGATACAATTGCGACAAAAGAAAAAATAACTTGGAGTTAGTTGAGTGTAGCCGACCACCCGTTTTGCAGTGGGTTGGTGCACCACGTTTCTGGGGTGCAGGAGCCTGTGGGTTCGAATCCTGGGTAAGGCATGGGTGTTAATTTAGCTTAGCTTATACGTTAGTCTGTAAGCCGTTCCGTGCTAACATTTCAAGCCTAAACTAGGAGATGTCAAAAAACACTTTACAATACAAAACAATTGTTGAGAGAAGGGGGATGGTGTTGAGGTGGGTGGCGTGAACCACTCAGACAAGTCCCTGTGTGGTCAGGCTGTACAATGTAAGTAGGTCACTTTATTGAGGGAGAGTGGAACACTCAGACAAATCACTGTGTGGTCATGCTGTACAATGTAAGTATGTCACTTTATTGAGGGAGAGTGAAACACTCAGACAAATCAATGTGTGGTCAGGCTGTACAATGTAAGTATGTCACTTTATTGAGGGGTGGGAGGGTGGAACACTCAGACTAGTCCCTGTGTGGTCAGGCTGTACAATGTAAGTATGTTACTTTATTGAGGGAAGGGAGGGTGGAACACTCAGACTAGTCCCTGTGTGGTCAGGCTGTACAATGTAAGTAGGTCACTTTATTGAGGGAGAGTGGAACACTCAGACAAATCACTGTGTGGTCAGGCTGTACAATGTAAGTATGTCACTTTATTGAGGGGTGGGAGGGTGGAACACTCAGACTAGTCCCTGTGTGGTCAGGCTGTACAATGTAAGTAGGTCACTTTATTGAGGGAGAGTGGAACACTCAGACGAATCACTGTGTCGTCAGGCTGTACAATGTAAGTAGGTCACTTTATTGAGGGGTGGGAGGGTGGAACACTCAGACTAGTCCCTGTGTGGTCAGGCTGTACAATGTAAGTAGGTCACTTTATTGAGGGAGAGTGGAACACTCAGACAATGACTGTGTGGTCAGGCTGTACAATGTAAGTAGGTCACTTTATTGGGGGTGGGAGGGTAGAACACTCAGACAAGTCCCTGTGTGGTCAGGCTGTACAATGTAAGTAGGTCACTTTATTGGGTGGTGGGTGGCGTGAACTATTCAGAGAAATCCCTGTGTTGTCAGGCTGTACAATGTAAGTAGGTCACTTTATTGAGGGAGAGTGGAACACTCAGACAAATCACTGTGTGGTCAGGCTGTACAATGTAAGTATGTCACTTTATTGAGGGTTGGGAGGGTGGAACACTCAGACTAGTCCCTGTGTGGTCAGGCTGTACAATGTAAGTATGTCACTTTATTGAGGGAGAGTGGAACACTCAGACAATGACTGTGTGGTCAGGCTGTACAATGTAAGTAGGTCACTTTATTGGGGGTGGGAGGGTGGAACACTCAGACTAGTCCCTGTGTGGTCAGGCTGTACAATGTAAGTATGTTACTTTATTGAGGGAAGGGAGGGTGGAACACTCAGACTAGTCCCTGTGTGGTCAGGCTGTACAATGTAAGTAGGTCACTTTATTGAGGGAGAGTGGAACACTCAGACAAATCACTGTGTGGTCAGGCTGTACAATGTAAGTATGTCACTTTATTGAGGGAAGGGAGGGTGGAACACTCAGACTAGTCCCTGTGTGGTCAGGCTGTACAATGTAAGTAGGTCACTTTATTGAGGGAGAGTGGAACACTCAGACAAATCACTGTGTGGTCAGGCTGTACAATGTAAGTATGTCACTTTATTGAGGGTTGGGAGGGTGGAACACTCAGACTAGTCCCTGTGTGGTCAGGCTGTACAATGTAAGTATGTCACTTTATTGAGGGTGGGAGGGTGGAACACTCAGACTAGTCCCTGTGTGGTCAGGCTGTACAATGTAAGTAGGTCAATTTATTGAGGGGTGGGAGGGTGGAACACTCAGACTAGTCCCTGTGTGTTCAGGCTGTACAATGTAAGTAGGTCACTTTATTGAGGGAGAGTGGAACACACAGACAAATCACTGTGTGGTCATGCTGTACAATGTAAGTATGTCACTTTATTGAGGGAAGGGAGGGTGGAACACTCAGACTAGTCCCTGTGTGGTCAGGCTGTACAATGTAAGTAGGTCACTTTATTGAGGGAGAGTGGAACACTCAGACAAATCACTGTGTGGTCAGGCTGTACAATGTAAGTATGTCACTTTATTGAGGGTTGGGAGGGTGGAACACTCAGACTAGTCCCTGTGTGGTCAGGCTGTACAATGTAAGTATGTCACTTTATTGAGGGGTGGGAGGGTGGAACACTCAGACTAGTCCCTGTGTGGTCAGGCTGTACAATGTAAGTAGGTCAATTTATTGAGGGGTGGGAGGGTGGAACACTCAGACTAGTCCCTGTGTGTTCAGGCTGTACAATGTAAGTAGGTCACTTTATTGAGGAAGAGTGGAACACACAGACAAATCACTGTGTGGTCATGCTGTACAATGTAAGTATGTCACTTTATTGAGGGGAGGGAGGGTGGATCACTCAGACAAGTCCCTTTGTGGGCAGGCTGTACAATGTAAGTAGGTCACTTTATTGAGGGGCGGGAGGGTGGAACACTCAGAAAAGTCCCTGTGTGGTCAAGCTGTACAATGTAAGTAGGTCACTTTATTGAGGGAGAGTGGAACACTCAGACAATGACTGTGTGGTCAGGCTGTACAATGTAAGTAGGTCACTTTATTGGGGGTGGGAGGGTAGAACACTCAGACAAGTCCCTGTGTGGTCAGGCTGTACAATGTAAGTAGGTCACTTTATTGGGTGGTGGGTGGCGTGAACTATTCAGAGAAATCCCTGTGTTGTCAGGCTGTACAATGTAAGTAGGTCACTTTATTGAGGGGTGGGAGGAAGGAACACTCAGACAAGTCCCTGTGTGGTCAGGCTGTACAATGTACGTAGGTCACTTTATTGGGGGGTGGGAGGGTGGAACACTCAGACAAGTCCCTGTGTGCTCAGGCTATACAATGTAAGTAGGTCGTTTTATTGAGGGTAGGGAGGGTTGAATACTCAGACAAGTCCCTGGGGTAGTATCACCAGGTAAGGGGTGGGGGCAGTTGGAAGCAAAACTGCGTTAAGTTCATATTGCCCGAGTCCATAAAGGCCAAAGTGGCTTATACCCCCCCCCCCCTGCACTGTTAATTCCACTTACCGCCGTAGAGCGTTACCCTACCTAAGCTGTTCGCAGTTTTGAAATGTATCTAGTTGCTTGTTCAAGGTTTTAAAGCGAAGGAGCGATGCGGGCGACCCTAACACGCAGCCCTTGTACCCCATCGCTCCTCAGCGCGAGGCTAGCAGTGTTTCCGTCGTAATGCTGTACCGTGCAAATTAGATCTGTAACAGTGGAAATTTATTACACCCAATGAAAGCTTACAGAAAAAACTATGCCTATATAGCCGTATTTTTCTTTTGCCCCTAAAAAAACTGCAAAGCAATTATTAAACATGCGATATTTGACCAGTTGCCGAATTTTTTCTGCATGAATACACTTAATGTGATAAAAGTTTTAAAAAAAAGAAAAAAAAAGTAGGGCACAGATAATTGTTTTAAATTTTCTGGCAAAAATTCGAATTTCCAAGACATGTATTTACCGAGATACACATATTCACGCAAACAACGACTTCACAGAAAATGCTGTAGTACTTACTCTCTTAATAAAGTACATTTGAAAGCCATGCCTAGGATATCCTTTTGAAAGCTATGCCTAGGATATTCTTTTGAAAGCCATGCCTAGGATATCCTTTTGAAAGCCATGCCTAGGATATTCTTTTGAAAGCTATGCCTAGGATATCCTTTTGAAAGCCATGCCTAGGATATCCTTTTGAAAGCCATGCCTAGGATATCCTTTTGAAAGCCATGCCTAGGATATCCTTTTGAAAGCATGCCTAGGATATCTTTTGAAAGCAATGCCTAGGATATCCTTTTGAAAGCCATGCCTAGGATATCCTTTTGAAAGCCATGCCTAGGATATCCTTTTGAAAGCTATGCCTAGGATATCTTTTGAAAGCCATGCCTAAGGATATCCTTTTGAAAGCCATGCCTAGGATATCCTTTTGAAAGCCATGCTATGGATATCCTTTTGAAAGCTATGCCTAGGATATCCTTTTGAAAGCCAGCCTAGGATATCCTTTGAAAGCCATGCCTAGGATATCCTTTTGAAAGCCATGCCTAGGATATCTTTTGAAAGCTATGCCTAGGATATCCTTTTGAAAGCCATGCCTAGGATATCCTTTTGAAAGCTATGCCTAGGATATCCTTTTGAAAGCCATGCTAGGATATCCTTTTGAAAGCCATGCCTCGGGATATCCTTTTGAAAGCCATGCCTAGGATATCCTTTTGAAAGCCATGCCTAGATATTCTTTTGAAAGCATGCCTAGGATATCTTTTGAAAGCCTACGCCTTGATATTCCCTTTTGAAAGCCATGCCTAGGATATCCTTTTGAAAGCCATGCCTAGGATATCCTTTTGAAAGCCACGCCTAGGATATCCTTTGAAAGCCATGCCTAGGATATCCTTTTGAAAGCCATGCCTAGGATATCTTTGAAGCCATGCCTAGGATATCTTTTGAAAGCTATGCCTAGGATATCCTTTTGAAAGCCATGCCTAGGATATTCCTTTTGAAAGCCATGCCTAGGATATTCTTTTGAAAGCCACGCCTAGGATATCCTTTTGAAAGCCATGCCTAGGATATCCTTTTGAAAGCCATGCCTAGGATATCCTTTTGAAAGCTAGCCTAGGATATCCTTTTTGAAAGCCATGCCTAGGATATCCTTTTGAAAGCCATGCTAGGATATCCTTTTGAAAGCTATGCCTAGGATATCCTTTTGAAAGCCATGCCTAGGATATCCTTTTGAAAGCATGCTAGGATATCCTTTTGAAAGCTATGCCTAGGATATCCTTTTGATAGCTATGCCTAGGATATCCTTTTGAAAGCCATGCCTAGGATATCCTTTTGAAAGCTATGCCTAGGATATTCTTTTGAAAGCTATGCCTAGGATATTCCTTTTGAAAGCCATGCCTAGGATATCCTTTTGAAAGCCATGCCTAGGATATCCTTTTGAAAGCATGCCTAGGATATCCTTTTGAAAGCTATGCCTAGGATATTCTTTTGATAGCTATGCCTAGGATATCCTTTTGAAAGCCATGCCTAGGATATCCTTTGAAAGCCATGCCTAGGATATCCTTTTGAAAGCTATGCCTAGGATATCTTTTGAAGCCATGCCTAGGATATCCTTTTGAAGCATGCTAGATATCTTTTGAAGCCATGCCTAGGATATCTTTGAAAGCCATCCTAGGATATCCTTTTGAAAGCCATGCCTAGGATATCCTTTTGAAAGCATGCTAGGATATCCTTTTGAAAGCATGCCTAGGATATCTTTTGAAAGCCATGCCTAGGAATCCTTTTGAAAGCATGCCTAGATATCCTTTTGAAAGCATGCCTAGGATATCCTTTTGAAAGCCATGCTAGGATATCCTTTTGAAAGCACGCTAGGTATCTTTTGAAGCCATGCCTAGATATCCTTTTGAAAGCCATGCTAGGATATCCTTTTGAAAGCATGCCTAGGATATCCTTTTGAAAGCCTGCCTAGGATATCCTTTTGAAAGCATGCTAGATATCCTTTGAAAGCATGCCTAGGATATTCTTTTGATAGCTATGCTAGGTATCCTTTTGAAAGCCATGCCTAGGATATCCTTTTGAAAGCACCTAGGATTCTTTGAAGCTATGCCTAGGATATCCTTTTGAAAGCATGCCTAGGATATCCTTTTGAAAGCCAGCTAGGATATCCTTTGAAGCATGCTAGGATTCCTTTTGAAAGCATGCCTAGGATATCTTTTGAAGCTATGCTAGGATATCCTTTAAAGCATGCCTAGGATATCTTTTGAAAGCCATGCTAGGATATCTTTGAAAGCATGCTAGGATATCCTTTTGAAAGCCATGCTAGGATATCCTTTTGAAGCCAGCCTAGGATATCCTTTTGAAAGCCATGCTAGGAATCCTTTTGAAAGCATGCCTAGGATATCTTTTGAAAGCATGCCTAGGATATCCTTTTGAAAGCCTGCTAGGAATCCTTTTGAAAGCATGCCTAGGATATCCTTTTGAAAGCCATGCTAGAATCTTTTGAAGCATGCCTAGGATATCTTTTGAAAGCCGAATTTTGCCTCTAGGATATCCTTTGAAAGCCATGCCTAGGATATCCTTTTGAAAGCCAGCCTAGGATATCTTTTGAAGCTATGCCTAGGATATCTTTGAAAGCCAGCTAGGATATCCTTTGAAAGCCATGCCTAGGATATCCTTTTGAAAGCCATGTCTAGGATATCCTTTTGAAAGCTATGCCTAGGATTCTTTGAAAGCAGCCTAGGATATCCTTTGAAAGCCATGCCTAGGATATCTTTTGAAAGCCATGCTAGGATATCTTTTGAAAGCATGCCTAGGATATCCTTTTGAAAGCATGCCTAGATATCCTTTTGAAAGCTATGCCTAGGATATCCTTTTGAAAGCCATGCTAGGTATCCTTTTGAAAGCATGCTAGATATCTTTTGAAAGCATGCTAGGATATCCTTTTGAAAGCTATGCCTAGGATATCTTTTGAAAGCCATGCCTAGGATATCCTTTTGAAGCATGCTAGGATATCCTTTTGAAAGCTATGCCTAGGATATTCTTTTGATAGCTATGCCTAGGATATCTTGATGCCTGAATCTTTTGAAGCATGCCTAGGATTCTACTTTTGAAAGCTGCTAGATACTTTTGAAGCCAGTACTTGGATATCTTTGAGCACTAGTATCTTGAAGCCACGCTGAAAGCTTGTGGATATCTTGAACCTGAATCTTGAACATCTAGATATCCTTTTGAAAGCTATGCCTAGGATATCCTTTTGAAGCATGCCTAGGATATCTTTTGAAGCATGCTAGGTATCTTTAAAGCCTGATTCCTTTTGAAAGCTATGCCTAGGATATCTTTTGAAGCCATGCTAGGATATCCTTTTGAAAGCATGCCTAGGATATCCTTTTGAAAGCCATGCCTAGGATATCCTTTTGAAAGCTATGCCTAGGATATCCTTTTGAAAGCCATCCTAGGATATCCTTTTGAAAGCCATGCCTAGGATATCCTTTTGAAAGCCAGTCCTAGGATATCCTTTTAAAGCATGCCTAGGATATCTTTTGAAAGCATGCCGCCTAGGATCCTTTTGAAAGCCATGCCTAGGATATCCTTTTGAAAGCCATGCCTAGGATATCCTTTTGAAAGCCATGCCTAGGATATCCTTTGAAAGCCATGCTAGGATATCTTTTTGAAAGCTATGCCTAGGATATCCTTTTGAAAGCCATGCCTAGGATATCCTTTTGAAAGCCATGCCTAGGATATCCTTTTGAAGCATGCTAGGATATCCTTTTGAAAGCCATGCCTAGGATATCCTTTTGAAAGCCATGCCTAGGATATCCTTTTGAAAGCCATGCCTAGGATATCCTTTTGAAAGCTATGCCTAGGATATCCTTTTGAAAGCCATGCCTAGGATATCCTTTTGAAGCCATGCCTAGGATATTCTTTTTTTTTTTTTGAAAGCCATGCCTAGGATATCCTTTTGAAAGCCATGCCTAGGATTTTCTTTTGAAAGCTATGCCTAGGATATCCTTTTGAAAGCCATGCCTAGGATATTCCTTTTGAAAGCCATGCCTAGGATATCCTTTTGAAAGCCATGCTAGGATATCCTTTTGAAAGCTATGCCTAGGATATTCTTTTGAAGCTCATGCCTAGGATATCCTTTTGAAAGCATGCCTTAATCTTGAAGCATGCCTAGATATCTTTTGAAGCATCTAGATTCTTTGAAGCAGCTAGGATACTTTGATTAGATATCTTTTGAAGCAGAATATCCTTTGAAAGCCTGCCAGATATCTTTTGATAGCATCTAGGATATCCTTTTGAAAGCAGCTAGGATATTTTTGAAAGCATGCCTAGGATATCTTTTGAAGCTGCTAGATATCTTTGAAAGCAGCTAGATTTCTTTTGAAGCATGCTAGAATTTTTGAAAGCCATGCTAGAATCTTTTGAAAGAGCTAGGATATTCTTGAAAGCCAGCTAGGATATCTTGAAAGCCGCTAGGATTCCTTTTGAAAGCAGCTAGATATCTTTAAGCCATCCTAGGATATCCTTTTGAAAGCCTGCTAGATATCTTTTGAGCAGCTAGGATATCTTTTGAAAGCCTGCTAGGTATCTTTTGAAGCATGCTAGTATCTTTTGAGCATGTGTTCTTTTGAGTATGCTGGTTCTTTTGAAACCCATGCTAGATATTTGCAGCCTGAATCCTTTGCTAGATATCTTTTGAAAGCCTGCTAGGATATCTTTTGAAAGCCATGCTAGATATCCTTTTGAAAGCCATGCTAGGATATCCTTTTGAAGCATGCCTAGGATATCCTTTTGAAAGCCAGCCTAGGATATCTTTTGAAGCCATGCTAATATCTTTTGAAGCTATGCCTAGGATATCTTTGAAGCCATGCCTAGGATACCTTTTGAAGCCATGCTAGGATATCTTTGAAGCATCCTAGGATATCTTTTGAAAAGCCAGCTAGGATATCTTTGAAAGCCATGCCTAGGATATCCTTTTGAAAGCCATGCTAGGATATCTTTGAAAGCATGCCTAGGATATCCTTTTGAAAGCCATGCTAGGAATCTTTTGAAAGCAGCCTAGGATATCCTTTGAAAGCATGCCTAGGATATCTTTGAAAGCCATGCTAGAATCCTTTTGAAAGCCAGCCTAGGATATCTTTTGAAGCTATGCTAGGATATCCTTTGAAAGCATGCCTAGGTATCCTTTTGAAGCATGCCTAGGATATCCTTTTGAAAGCCTGCTAGGATATCTTTTGAAGCATGCTAGATATCTTTTGAAAGCATGCTAGATATCTTTGAAAGCCTGCCTAGGATATCCTTTTGAAAGCATGCTAGGATATCCTTTTGAAAGCCATGCTAGATATCTTTTGAAGCCATGCTAGGATATCCTTTTGAAGCCATGCCTAGGATATCCTTTTGAAAGCCATGCTAGGATATCTTTTGAAGCTATGCCTAGGATATCTTTTGAAAGCATGCTAGGATATCTTTTGAGCAGCTGGATACTTTGAAAGCATGCTAGGTATCTTTTGAAGCATGCTAGGATATCTTTTGAAGCATGCCTAGGATATTCTTTGAAAGCCAGCTAGGATTTCCTTTGAAAGCCATGCCTAGGATATCCTTTTGAAAGCATGCCTAGGATATCCTTTTGAAAGCCATGCCTAGGATATCCTTTTGATAGCATGCCTAGGATATCCTTTTGAAAGCCATGCCTCCTTTTGAAAGCCATGCCTAGGATATCTTTTGAAAGCCATGCCTAGGATATCTTTTGAAAGCTATGCCTAGGATATCTTTTGAAGCATGCTAGGATATCCTTTTGAAGCCAGCTAGGATATTCTTTTGAAAGCATGCCTAGGATATCCTTTTGAAAGCCATGCCTAGGATATCCTTTTGAAAGCCAGCTAGGATATCTTTTGAAGCCATGCTAGGTATCCTTGAAAGCATGCTAGGATATCCTTTTGAAAGCCATGCCTAGGATATCTTTTGAAGCTATGCCTAGGATATCTTTTGAAAGCATGCTAGGATATCCTTTTGAAAGCCATGCTAGGATATCTTTTGAAAGCATGCCTAGGATATTCTTTTGAAAGCCAGCCTAGGATATCCTTTTGAAAGCCATGCCTAGGATATCCTTTTGAAAGCCATGCTAGGATATCTTTTGAAAGCCATGCCTAGGATATCCTTTTGAAACCATGCCTAGGATATCTTTTGAAGCCATGCTAGGATATCTTTTGAAAGCTATGCCTAGGATTTCTTTTGAAGCTATGCCTAGGATATCCTTTTGAAAGCCATGCCTAATATCTTTTGAAGCCATGCCTAGATATCCTTTTGAAAGCCAGCCTAGGATATCCTTTTGAAAGCCATGCCTAGGATATCTTTTGATAGCTATGCCTAGGATATCTTTTGAAAGCAGCGCCTAGGATATCCTTTGAAAGCCATGCCTAGGATATCCTTTTGAAAGCCATGTCTAGATATCCTTTTGAAAGCTATGCCTAGGATATCTTTTGAAAGCATGCTAGGATATCCTTTTGAAGCATGCCTAGGATATCTTTTGAAAGCATGCTAGGATATCTTTGAAGCTATGCCTAGGATATCTTTTGAAAGCCATGCCTAGGATATCCTTTGAAGCACGCCTAGGATATCTTTTGAAAGCATGCCTAGGATATCCTTTTGAAAGCCATGCCTAGATATTCTTTTGAAAGCTATGCCTAGGATTATCCTTTGAAAGCCATGCCTAGATATCCTTTTGAAAGCCATGCCTAGGATATCCTTTTGAAAGCCACGCTTAGGATATCCTTTTGATAGCTATGCTAGGATATCCTTTGAAAGCCAAGTCTAGGATATCCTTTTGAAAGCTATGCCTAGGATATTCTTTTGATAGCTATGCCTAGGATATCCTTTTGAAAGCCATGCCTAGGATATCCTTTTGAAAGCCATGCCTAAGATATCCTTTTGAAAGCTATGCCTATCATATCCTTTTGAAAGCCATGCCTAGGATATCCTTTTGATAGCTATGCCTAGGATATCCTTTTGAAAGCCATGCCTAGTATATCCTTTTGAAAGCCATGTCTAGGATATCCTTTTGAAAGCCATGCCTAGGATATCCTTTTGAAAGCCATGCCTAGGATATCCTTTTGATAGCTATGCCTATTATATCCTTTTGAAAGCCATGCCTAGGATATCCTTTTGAAAGCCATGCCTAGGATATCCTTTTGAAAGCCATGCCTAAGATATCCTTTTGAAAGCCATGCCTAGGATATCCTTTTGAAAGCCATGCCTAGGATATCCTTTTGTGCACTTTTTAACCTTTCGATACACGTGAAGTGAGGGTATCGTTTGACCCCATATCTTTATTCATGCGCCGAAATTGCGATTATTTTAGGAACACTATGATGACAATATGCCAGTAATTTTTCCTTGTATGTGCTTGCAACAAAAGAAACTTAATTCATTAAATACACGTTCCATATAGGCTACTTAGATTTTATTTGGGTACTTGCATATAAGGTGAATAAATATAATAATTAATTAATAATTAGATCATGTAATCGCACAATGATATATTTAATAATGCAATTGTCAAGTACACACTTGCGTATAACTTACTACATATACCAAGGATCCACTTATGTAATTGTGCAATGGATATTTAATCATGCAGCGAACATTGCCTATTTATGTGTAATTATTATGTACAAACCTGAATTCCACGTCCTTTGGCTAGGACTGCCTACTCGAGAATTACCTGTGATTGCATATATCCTCAGATTTTACCCTGACCCGATATAATGGAATCCCGTTAGGCGCACACTGCCAACGCATCGAGAAAGTCGCTGCACGTCCTAAAACGTCCGAATGTCTCCAGGGCCATTTTTTATATTTATGTGCAAGGCCATTTTTAATATTTCTTCTAGGAATGATGTGTTGTGAATGGCTGACAAGTTCTCACATGCTTCTGAAGAATTTCATGATTCATTGTTATCTGCATAGGCCACCTTTTGATGGATAAAACACATAAACTACGTTTTGAGAGACTTTATAAATCCTTCTTTTTATTAAGTATGTAAGTCTAGGGAAGCAGTATAGGTTTACATCGCGACGGTTGAGGACTCGCTTCATTACCCATCAAGAGAACATATATGTCTTCGTGTAACAAATAATACTTAGCAAGCATATTTACATGTAATGAAATAACTACATGCAAGGTGTATATATACATGCATATACATTACCTAACTCAAAATGTCTGCAACTCTCGTGGAGCAAGCATAGTTGCTCTGAAAAAGCACCGCAGTTCGTCGCAAAACAAAGGTCTACCTATCCCTACCCACCCGACCTATGTCAGTCTGAATTCGTCTCTCAGTGCGAGAACAATGCTCTCTGTAAAGCCCAAGAAAATACCGGTGAGAAATTTTAGTAGACAGACTACACCAACACTCATCTCGCGTTGACGATGACACAGGATGCCCTACAGATATATTAAATTAAATTATGACAACACAAAAAAAAACCTCTTTAAAATCCAACTTTTCCTATTTATTACATATTATAATTTTAAAAAAGTAATCAAAACCCTTTCATTTACTAAACAAACACTTTTCCCCAGATAGACTCCAAAAATCAATTTTACATTAATGCGTTATGTTAAAAATGAAGTAAGTTTGGTACCTTAATTAGTATTACATCTATCAATCAGACGAGAACTTCAGAAATTCCCGCTTGAAGGTTACTATGATTTAAAAACCTTGTTTCCCTCCAGTATGGCGGCTCACTTATAGCACTCGCAAGGCTATTCAATGTGAACAAAGTTGTGTCCCTCCAGTATGGCGGCTCACTTATAGCACTCGCAAGGCTATTCAATGTGAACAAAGTTGTGTCCCTCCAGTATGGCGGCTCACTTATATCACTCGCAAGGCTATTCAATGTGACCAA
This sequence comes from Dryococelus australis, assembly GCA_029891345.1. Taxonomy (NCBI): domain Eukaryota; kingdom Metazoa; phylum Arthropoda; class Insecta; order Phasmatodea; family Phasmatidae; genus Dryococelus; species Dryococelus australis. Next base: position 1,890,188 of record CM057004.1, read on the forward strand.
AGTTGTGTCCCTCCAGTATGGCGGCTCACTTATAGCACTCGCAAGGCTATTCAATGTGACCAAAGTTGTGTCCCTCCAGTATGGCGGCTCACTAATAGTACTCGCAAGGCTATTCAATGTGAACAAAGTTGTGTCCCTCCAGTATGGCGGCTCACTTATAGCATTCGCAAGGCTATTCAATGTGAACAAAGTTGTGTCCCTCCAGTATGGCGGCTCACTTATAGCACTCGCAAGGCCATACAATGTGAACAAAGTTGTGTCCCTCCAGTATGGCGGCTCACTAATAGCACTCGCAAGGCTATTCAATGTGAACAAAGTTGTGTCCCTCCAGTATGGCGGCTCACTTATAGCACTCGCAAGGCCATTCAATGTGAACAAAGTTGTGTCCCTCCAGTATGGCGGCTCACTTATAGCACTCGCAATGCTATTCAATGTGACCAAAGTTGTCCCCTCCAGTATGGCGGCTCACTTATAGCACTCGCAAGGCCATTCAATGTGAACAATGTTGCCCCTCCAGTATGGCGGCTCACTTATAGCACTCGCAAGGCTATTCAATGTGACCAAAGTTGTGTCCCTCCAGTATGGCAGCTCACTAATAGCACTCGCAAGGCTATTCAATGTGAACAAAGTTGTGTCCCTCCAGTATGGCGGCTCACTTATAGCACTCGCAAGGCTATTCAATGTGAACAAAGTTGTGTCCCTCCAGTATGGCGGCTTACTTATAGCACTCGCAAGGCCATTCAATGTGAACAAAGTTGTGTCCCTCCAGTATGGCGGCTCACTTATAGCACTCGCAAGGCTATTCAATGTGAACAAAGTTGTGTCCCTCCAGTATGGCGGCTCACTTATAGCATTCGCAAGGCTATTCAATGTGAACAAAGTTGTGTCCCTCCAGTATGGCGGCTCACTTATAGCACTCGCAAGGCCATTCAATGTGAACAAAGTTGTGTCCCTCCAGTATGGCGGCTCACTAATAGCACTCGCAAGGCTATTCAATGTGAACAAAGTTGTGTCCCTCCAGTATGGCGGCTCACTTATAGCACTCGCAAGGCTATTCAATGTGAACAAAGTTGTGTCCCTCCAGTATGGCGGCTCACTTATTGCACTTGCAATGCTATTCAATGTGACCAAAGTTGTGTCCCTCCAGTATGGCAGCTCACTAATAGCACTCGCAAGGCTATTCAATGTGAACAAAGTTGTGTCCCTCCAGTATGGCGGCTCACTTATAGCACTCGCAAGGCTATTCAATGTGAACAAAGTTGTCCCTCCAGTATGGCGGCTCACTTATAGCACTCGCAAGGCTATTCAATGTGAACAAAGTTGTGTCCCTCCAGTATGGCGGCTCACTTATAGCACTCGCAAGGCTATTCAATGTTGTGTCCCTCCAGTATGGCGGCTCACTTATAGCACTCGCAAGGCTATTCAATGTGAACAATGTTGTGTCCCTCCAGTATGGCGGCTCACTTATAGCACTCGCAAGGCTATTCAATGTTGTGTCCCTCCAGTATGGCGGCTCACTTATAGCACTCGCAAGGCCATTCAATGTGAACAAAGTTGTGTCCCTCCAGTATGGCGGCTCACTTAAATCACTCGCAAGGCTATTCAATGTGAACAAAGTTGTAGCTCCAGTATGGCGGCTCACTTATAGGATTCGCAATGCTATTCAATGTTGTGTCCCTCCAGTATGGCGGCTCACTTATAGCACTCGCAAGGCTATTCAATGTGAACAAAGTTGTCCCTCCAGTATGGCGGCTCACTTATAGAACTCGCAAGGCTATTCAATGTGAACAATGTTGTGTCCCTCCAGTATGGCGGCTCACTTATAGCACTCGCAAGGCCATTCAATGTGAACAAAGTTATGTCCCTCCAGTTTGGCGGCTCACTTATAGCACTCGCAAGGCTATTCAATGTGAACAAAGTTGTCCCTCCAGTATGGCGGCTCACTTATAGAACTCGCAAGGCTATTCAATGTGACCAAAGTTGTGTCCCTCCAGTATGGCGGCTCACTTATAGCACTCGCAAGGCTATTCAATGTGAACAATGTTGTGTCCCTCCAGTATGGCGGCTCACTTATAGCACTCGCAAGGCTATTCAATGTGAACAAAGTTGTCCCTCCAGTATGGCGGCTCACTTATAGCACTCGCAATGCTATTCAATGTGACCAAAGTTGTGTCCCTCCAGTATGGCGGCTCACTTATAGCACTCGCAAGGCTATTCAATGTGACCAAAGTTGTGTCCCTCCAGTATGGCGGCTCACTTATAGGACTCGCAAAGCTATTCAATGTTTTTCCCTCCAGTATGGCGGCTCACTTATAGCACTCGCAAGCTATTCAATGTGAACAAAGTTGTGTCCCTCCAGTATGGCGGCTCACTTATAGCACTCGCAAGGCTATTCAATTGACAGTTGTGTCCCTCCAGTATGGCGGCTCACTTATAGCACTCGCAAGGCTATTCAATGTGAAATTGTGTCCCTCCAGTATGGCGGCTCACTTATAGCACTCGCAAGGCTATTCAATGTGAACAATGTTGTGTCCCTCCAGTATGGCGGCTCACTTATAGCACTCGCAAGGCTATTCAATGTGACAATGTTGTGTCCCTCCAGTATGGCGGCTCACTTATAGCACTCGCAAGCTATTCAATGTGAAAATGTGTGTCCCTCCAGTATGGCGGCTCACTTATAGCACTCGCAAGGCTATTCAATGTGAACAATGTTGTGTCCCTCCAGTATGGCGGCTCACTTATAGCACTCGCAAGCATTCAATGTGAACAAAGTTGTGTCCCTCCAGTATGGCGGCTCACTTATAGCACTCGCAATGCTATTCAATGTGACAAGTTGTGTCCCTCCAGTATGGCGGCTCACTTATAGCACTCGCAAGCTATTCAATGTGTACAAGTTGTTCCTCCAGTATGGCGGCTCACTTATAGCACTCGCAAGGCTATTCAATGTGACAAAGTTGTGTCCCTCCAGTATGGCGGCTCACTTATAGCACTCGCAAGGCTATTCAATGTGAAAAAGTTGTTTCCCTCCAGTATGGCGTCTCACTTATAGCACTCGCAAGGCTATTCAATGTTGTTCCTCCAGTATGGCGGCTCACTTATAGCACTCGCAAGGCTATTCAATGTGAACAATGTTGTGTCCCTCCAGTATGGCGGCTCACTTATAGCACTCGCAAGGCTATTCAATGTCTGAAAAGTTGTGTCCCTCCAGTATGGCGGCTCACTTATAGCACTCGCAAGGCTATTCATGTGAACAAAGTTGTGTCCCTCCAGTATGGCGGCTCACTTATAGCACTCGCAAGGCTATTCAATGTGAACAATAGTTGTGTCCCTCCAGTATGGCGGCTCACTTATAGCACTCGCAAGGCTATTCAATGTGAACAAGTTGTGTCCCTCCAGTATGGCGGCTCACTTATAGCACTCGAAGGCTATTCAATGTCAAAGTTGTGTCCCTCCAGTATGGCGGCTCACTTATAGCACTCGCAAGGCTATTCAATGTGAACAAGTTGTGTCCCTCCAGTATGGCGGCTCACTTATAGCACTCGCAAGGCTATTCAATGTGAACAAGTTGTTCCCTCCAGTTGGCGGCTCACTTATAGCACTCGCAAGGCTATTCAATGTTGTGTCCCTCCAGTATGGCGGCTCACTTATAGCACTCGCAAGGCTATTCATTGACAAGTTGTGTCCCTCCAGTATGGCGGCTCACTTATAGCACTCGCAAGGCTATTCAATGTGAACAATGTTGTGTCCCTCCAGTATGGCGGCTCACTTATAGCACTCGCAAGTATTCAATGTGAACAAGTTGTGTCCCTCCAGTATGGCGGCTCACTTATAGCACTCGCAATGCTATTCAATGTGAACAATGTTGTGTCCCTCCAGTATGGCGGCTCACTTATAGCACTCGCAAGGTATTACATAATTGTTTCCCTCCAGTATGGCGGCTCACTTATAGCACTCGCAAGGCTATTACAAGTTGTGTCCCTCCATTATGGCGGCTCACTTATAGCACTCGCAATGCTATTCAATGTGAACAAAGTTGTGTCCCTCAGTATGGCGGCTCACTTATAGCACTCGCAAGGCTATTCAAAGTTGTGTCCCTCCAGTATGGCGGCTCACTTATAGCACTCGCAATGCTATTCAATGTGAACAATGTTGTGTCCCTCCAGTATGGCGGCTCACTTATAGACTCGCAAGGCTATTCAATTGTTGTGTCCCTCCAGTATGGCGGCTCACTTATAGCACTCGCAAGGCTATTCAATGTGAACAATGTTGTGTCCCTCCAGTATGGCGGCTCACTTATAGCACTCGCAATGCTATTCAATGTGAACAATATTGTGTCCCTCCAAGTATGGCGGCTCACTTATAGCACTCGCAAGGCTATTCTACAATGTTGTGTCCCTCCAGTATGGCGGCTCACTTATAGCACTCGCAAGGCTATTCAATGTGAACAAAGTTGTTTCCCTCCAGTATGGCGGCTCACTTATAGCACTCGCAAGGCTATTCAATGTAACATTGTTGTGTCCCTCCAGTATGGCGGCTCACTTATAGCACTCACTAGGCTATTCAATGTTGTGTCCGTCCAGTATGGCGGCTCACTTATAGCACTCGCAAGGCTATTCAATGTGAACAAGTTGTTTCCCTCCAGTATGGCGGCTCACTTATAGCACTCGCAAGGCTATTACAATGTTTTGTCCCTCCATTATGGCGGCTCACTTATAGCACTCGCAATGCTATTCAATGTGACAATGTTGTGTCCCTCCAGTATGGCGGCTCACTTATATCACTCGCAAGGCATTATCAATGTTTTGTCCCTCCAGTTATGGCGGCTCACTTATAGCACTCGCAATGCTATTCAATGTGAACAATGTTGTGTCCCTCCAGTATGGCGGCTCACTTATAGCACTCGCAAGGCTATTCAATGGTTGTGTCCCTCCAGTATGGCGGCTCACTTATAGCACTCGCAAGGCTATTCAATGTGAACAATTGTGTGTCCCTCCAGTATGGCGGCTCACTTATAGCACTCACTAGGTATTCAATGTTGTTGTCCCTCCAGTATGGCGGCTCACTTATAGCACTCGCAAGGCTATTCAATGTGAACAATGTTGTGTCCCTCCAAGTATGGCGGCTCACTTATAGCACTCGCAAGGCTATTCAATGTTGTGTCCCTCCAGTATGGCGGCTCACTTATAGCACTCGCAAGGCTATTCAATGTGAACAATGTTGTGTCCCTCCAGTATGGCGGCTCACTTATAGCACTCGCAAGGCTATTCAATGTGAACAAAGTTGTTGTCCCTCCAGTATGGCGGCTCACTTATAGCACTCACAGGTATTCAATTATTGTTTCCCTCCGGTATGGCGGCTCACTTATAGCACTCGCAATGCTATTCAATGTGACAATGTTGTGTCCCTCCAGTATGGCGGCTCACTTATAGCACTCGCAAGGCTATTACAATGTTGTGTCCCTCCAGTATGGCGGCTCACTTATAGCACTCGCAAGGCTATTCAATATTGTGTCCTCCAGTTGGCGGCTCACTTATAGCACTCGCAAGCTATTCAATGTGAACAATGTTGTGTCCCTCCAGTATGGCGGCTCACTTATAGCACTCGCAAGGCTATTCATGTGAACAAAGTTGTGTCCCTCCAGTATGGCGGCTCACTTATAGCACTCGCAAGGCTATTCAATGTGACAATGTTGTGTCCCTCCAGTATGGCGGCTCACTTATAGCACTCGCATGCTATTACAATGTTGTGTCCCTCCAGTATGGCGGCTCACTTATAGCACTCGCAAGGCTATTCATTATGTGTTCTCTCCGTATGGCGGCTCACTTATAGCACTCGCAAGGCTATACAATGTTGTTGTCCCTCCAGTATGGCGGCTCACTTATAGCACTCGCAATGCTATTCAATGTGAACAATGTTGTGTCCCTCCAGTATGGCGGCTCACTTATAGCACTCGCAAGGCTATTCAATGTGACAAGTTGTTCCCTCCAGTATGGCGGCTCACTTATAGCACTGCAATGCTATTCAATGTGACAATGTTGTGTCCCTCCGTATGGCGGCTCACTTATAGCACTCGCAAGGCTATTCATATGTGTAACATAGTTGTGTCGCTCACAGTATGGCGGCTCATCTTATGGTCTCCCATATGGCTAGCTCTTATGTGATACAATATTGTGTCCCTCCAGTATGGCGGCTCACTTATAGCACTCGCAAGGCTATTCAATGTGAACAAGTTGTTTCCTCCAGTATGGCGGCTCACTTATAGCACTCGCAAGGCTATTCAATGTTAACAATGTTGTTGTCCCTCCAGTATGGCGGCTCACTTATAGCACTCGCAATGCTATTCATTATTGTTTCCCTCCGGTATGGCGGCTCACTTATAGCACTCGCAAGGCTATTCAATGTTGTGTTCCCTCCAGTATGGCGGCTCACTTATAGCACTCGCAAGCTATTCAATGTGAACAAGTTGTGTCCCTCCAGTATGGCGGCTCACTTATAGCACTCGACAGGCTATTCAATGTTGTTGTCCTCCAGTATGGCGGTCTCACTTATAGCACTCGCAAGGCTATTCAATGTGACAAAGTTGTTTCCTCCAGTATGGCGGCTCACTTATAGCACTCGCATAGGCTATTCAATAGTTGTGTCCCTCCAGTATGGCGGCTCACTTATAGCACTCGCAAGGCTATTCAATGTGAACAAGTTGTTTCCCTCCAGTATGGCGGCTCACTTATAGCACTCGCAAGGCTATTCAATGTTGTGTTCCTCCAGTATGGCGGCTCACTTATAGCACTCGCAAGGCTATTCAATGTGAACAAATGTTGTTTCCCTCCAGTATGGCGGCTCACTTATAGCACTCGCAAGGCTATTCAATGTGAACAAAGTTGTGTCCCTCCAGTATGGCGTCTCACTTATAGCACTCGCAAGGCTATTCAATGTGAAAAGTTGTTTCCTCCAGTATGGCGGCTCACTTATAGCACTCGCAAGGCTATTCAATGTGTTGTGTCCCTCCAGTATGGCGGCTCACTTATAGCACTCGCAAGGCTATTCAATGTGAACAAGTTGTGTCCCTCCATGTATTGCGGCTCACTTATAGCACTCGCAAGGCTATTCAATGTTTTGTGTCCCTCCAGTATGGCGGCTCACTTATAGCACTCGCAAGGCTATTCAATGTGAACAATGTTGTGTCCTCAGTATGGCGGCTCACTTATAGCACTCGCAAGCTACTTCAATGTTGTGTCCCTCAGTATGGCGGCTCACTTATAGCACTCGCAAGGCTATTTCAATGTTGTGTCCTCCAGTATGGCGGCTCACTTATAGCACTCCTAGGTATTCAATAGTTGTCTCTCCATTGGCGGCTCACTTATAGCACTCCAAGGCTATCATTTTTTCCCTCCGTATGGCTCCAGGTATTCAATGTTGTGTCTCAGTATGGGCTCCTTATGCACTCGATAGGCTATTCATGTGAACAATGTTGTGTGCTACAATGATTGGCGGCCTCAACACTTATAGCACCGCAAGGCTATTCAATGTTGTGTCCCTCCAGTATGGCGGCCTATAGCTCATAGCTATTCAAGGAACAAGATTGTGTCTCAGTTGCGGCTCATTATGCACCAGGCTTAAGTGACCAATGTTTCATCAGTATGTGGTCCTCCTACTGCGGCTACTTCATATGTCCTCCTAGGCATTCATTAACAATCGCAGTGCCTCCAGTATGCTGGTCCCTCAGTATGCGGCTCACTTATAGCATCTCGCATGTGGCTTCATTTGCCCTCCAGTATGGCGCTCACTTATAGCACTCCAAGCTATTCCAATATGTGTTCATCCATGGTGGCGGCTCCCTAGTAGCGTCATTGCATTCAATGGAACAATGATTGTGTCCCTCCGTATGGCGGCTCACTTATAGCACTCGCAAGGCTATCAATGTGAACAAGTTGTTTCCGTATGGCGCTCATATGCGCTCGCAATGCTATTCATGTGATCAATGTTGTGTCCCTCCAGTATGCGGCTCACTTATAGCACTCGCAAGGCTATTCAATGTGTAACCATCCAGTAGGCCCCACTTATAGCACTCGCAAGCTATTCAATATGTGTCATTCAATTGTGGCCGGCTACTTATGCACCGCAAGGCTTCATGTTTGACCCTCCATTATGGTGGATCACTTATGCACTTTCGCCAATGCTATTATGTGAACAATGTTGTTCCCTCCAGTATGGCGGCTCACTTATATCACTCGCAAGGCAATACAATGTTTTTCCCCCATTTGGCGGCTCACTTATAGCACTCGCAAGGCTATTCAATGTGAACAAAGTTGTTTCCCTCCGGTATGGCGTCTCACTTATAGCACTCGCAAGGCTATTCAATATTGTTTCCTCCAGTATGGCGGCTCACTTATAGCACTCGCAAGGCTATTCAATGTGAACAAAGTTGTTCCCTCCAGTATGGCGGCTCACTTATAGCACTCCTAGGCTATTCAATGTTGTGTCCCTCCAGTATGGCGGCTCACTTATAGCACTCGCAAGGCTATTCAATGTGAACAAAGTTGTGTCCCTCCAGTATGGCGGCTCACTTATATCACTCGCAAGACTATTCAATGTTGAACAAAGTTGTGTCCCTCCAGTATGGCGGCTCACTTATAGCACTCGCAAGGCTATTCAATGTTGAACAAAGTTGTTTCCCTCCAGTATGGCGGCTCACTTATAGCACTCGCAAGGCTATTCAATGTTGAACAAAGTTGTTTCCCTCCAGTATGGCGGCTCACTTATAGCACTCGCAAGGCTATTCAATGTTGTGTCCCTCCAGTATGGCGGCTCACTTATAGCACTCGCAAGTCTATTCAATGTTGAACAAAGTTGTTTCCCTCCAGTATGGCGGCTTACTTATAGCACTCCCAAAGCTATTCAATGTTGAACAAAGTTGTTTCCCTCCAGTATGGCGGCTCACTTATAACGCACTAAAAGACGACTTCAACAGCGTATACGGCGAAAAGCGAACAATGTAGGCAGTGGTTACCATGTAAACCAAACGTATACGGACTTATTGAGCTCATATTCGTCAAGTTTAACGTACTCTGTTTATTTTTATTTTTTTTATATATATTTCGTTTGCCTTCTAGAATCTCTCTATCGTAAAATTAGCATACTTGGTTTTAGGGGATGACTTCCATACTTTTTACTATTAGGTATTCAATATGGACGACGCACTGTCTTCTCGAACACTTTTCACGTCCTCACAAAATCGACGATCTAGTAAACATAACGGACGATGTAGAAACATAACGGACGGTATAGTCTGTTTCGTCAACCAGTGTACATCTCTGATGGTTCTGAAAGAAAGTAGTCCCGCGTACAACTGTTTCCATGGCATCATTGTATGACTCCGCTGCAGCTGACTCACAAAGTAACAATTGCCTATCAAACTCGCTTCAGAATAATACTGAAGTAGATTCTTTGGTAACCTTTTGACACATTACGTTATTTGGTCACCTAAAGAATTATATTGGTAATACACATTCATAGTTTGTAGTCCAAGTTTACAAATGTTCATTCCTACACCCATATAATTATATAAAAAAATCAGGAATTATTTACGTAATTAAATATATTCATGAAGCTACTGAAGTCATAATATCCTGTAAATGCTGCCACTCTTGCAAATAGGCAAAATTCCATATAACTCAAAACTCATGCAACACCACCTCCTTTCTTATTGGTGAGAGGAGTGTATTTGTTAAATATTTTTAATAGGCGATTTGAGTACAATATTTTAACTCAATGCTGCTATCATGTTTAGTTATAAGTGACGATAGCTATGGCACTATGGCTTGGCGTTCACACAAAAGCAAGCATTTAGATTAACGACAGTTTCAGACGGCATTTGCTGCTCTTTGCACGATGCTGTAGCAGTTTGAATGTTATTATTACTTTCGAGGTCCATGAAATTATTCTCTCCAGATAAAAACTTGCAAAGTTTTGTACTTAATAAGTTTGAACTATATCTAGAAAATAAAAATGAAATAACTTTCGCGCGTCTGTGTTTGAAATGGTGTGAGTACCAATACATTAATTATATAATTAATGAGTAGGCATTTATTAAATCTGTTAGCGAAGAAGCCGAGAGACAAAACGTGGTACTGGAAATTTCACGGTACAATAAAAAACATTCTCCGTAATTATAGAAAAATAACACGCTTTTCTATTCATATGCTGGTACATCTAAGGAATGCATTTCTTATCTTTTCCGTTAAACTACCTTTTGCATTTTAACACAAAATGTAGTCAAGTAGCAGTTTATTCTAAAATTTTAAAACAGAAAGCATGCACAAAAATACTGTTTGAGGCAAAGTATATCTGATAATACCTTCATCATTTTTTAAGTATTTTATTTACAAAATTTAGTTAGTATAGAATACACGTCGAAAACTTGCTAAATTTAATGCGTTGTCACAATGTCAGCACAAACATTGTGTTGAAACATATCTCCGGGTGATTACCCATAATACTTCCCAGGACAACACACCAATTATTTTTCTGGTATCAGTACGAAATAATAATTTATTTTCCTTTATACACTCCAAAAAAGCTTCGCTTATTTCCAACAATAAATGCAGAGACTCGCATGTAGCATCTGTTAATACTGCTGGTATAGTGACAGAGAGGACTCCGACTGTACAGCAAAACAACTCACACCTGATAGTTGTATCTATTTAGAACTCTTACACATTACTTTTTAATGAATAGTTTAGCCTGTAACAAGGTACAATAAAATTAATTAATTATTCACCTATGAACTGTTTCTGTTGTGCGTATTTTTCTCCGTGGTCTGTTTTACGTCGACAGTAGGCCTTCTGTTTTACATCGACAAAGTTCCCGGTGGAACCGGCGCTGGCCTCTCCAAACCTCCCCTCCAGGTGGCCGATACCTATTGAAAGGTTATACCTGGAGCTTTTATTTCTAACCAATCTACTTTAGCCCCCACAAACAAAAAGCTAAATCGGCTCTTTTGATCTCAGGTAACCACCGTGAACTTTGCAATTTTGAAACCATCATGCTGTCCGAAAATTGAAAAAGAACACTACTACTAGTCTACTCACTCACACACTAACAATAATACGCGACAGCGCAAATCCTACTCGATTGAAATTTAAGCATGACGGTATTCCCATAACTGCCTTCTCGGCTCAGTGCGTCTGGGTTGTGCCGGACTTAGTTTCGGGGGATGTCTGGTAACCAGTACCACCCCCCTCCACCTCGCCCCCTGACGCAAAGAGCTTGTAACGAAAACCCAAAATTACACTTTGAATCGGCACTCATGCACACACAGACACGTACAAAACCATCGCTGCTCGCTATTCCGCTTTGCCTTTGTCCATCTTAATAAAACTCATACATTTGCTTACAACTTTGTCAATCCGGTAAAATATGCGTGAGCTTTGCTCAGCATGTCGTCATTTCCAGGTTTTTCTTGATCGGGTGTATTTGCTACTGGCCGGGCGGTTGGAGGCTCAATGGGAAGGAATTAATTTCTTATTTGCCATGTTTACTCCATCCTGTTCTAAAGATCCTTCTAATCGAACAATTCCTCCCAGATCCTTCCTCCACCCGGCCAGGCCCCTCCCGAGGGAGGGGCGTGACCAAACTGGTGATAGGATGCCAGCCGAAAGTGAAGGACTAGTACCTGACCACAGTGTACCCATTGAAGGGCTTACTGTAATCAAAAGTACGCCTCCCGTATGTGCGGATGGCATCCTGAAGGGCGTCAGATTCTACGAATCTTTCGCCCCTATGCCAGAAGCATTCCTTTATCAGAGTGACCAGCTCTGTTGGTTTGGTTGGCAGGCCTGCCTGGGCGACGACAAGACTGTCCACAGTCGCCATTCTGGGGAAGAGTACCTTATCTCCCCCCTCCATATTCCTTATGACAAGGGCAAGAGCTGATGTCAACGTCGTCAGATCTTCCAACTTAGTTAACATCGCCCCCCCTGATCAGGTCGTTGTACAGCCATTGTGGGTCGCTTGGATCCGACTGTGCAGGCCAGGCTTGTACAGCAGCATCCACCATGTTCTTTTCATCCGGCCAGTCAATTTCTATTATTTTAACTTCTTCTAGGGTTGCCAACGATTTTCTCATTAGTACCTTATGGAGGAAGACTTTCCTCTCAGTCTCGACACTTCGTGGCTGTTCGGTCCGTACCTCCTCCATGGGCACTCCTGTTGACCATACCTCCCTGGCACGGGACATGGCACAGACAGTTCTCCTTCTGTTATCACGTTTGAGCTTGCTCATGTTACAAGTAACGCAAGCAATGCCCTCAAGCACAAAAACCACAGGGCTCCATGTACACGGCCAACCAGGTGGCTCTCTCTCTTGAGAGTCTTGTCCACTCGACATATATGGTTCTAGGTCTATAACTCGCGTTATAGACATAGACCTGGGTAGTTTGTTTCCCTTTTCTGATCTTGCTTCTATCCTGGAGGGGGGTTGCAAGGGTTCAACCCATGCACCCTTACAGGTTGTTAAAGGTTATCCAAAGATTATGGGGGATTTGTTGGGCCACCTTCATCATACAAAATTACAACTGGGAAAATGTGGTCACCCATTATGGATTTCAACATCTATCCCAGTCTATTCCCTTCCGTTGTTAAGTTCCGACAAGTACAGGTCCATACTCAACCGAGGGCCCGACCACCAGAAGTCAAACTGTTCCCTTCTTTTACCAACTCTTGTTAGGTGTTGCAACAAGCAAGCCATTTTGTCCCTATCCCACAGCATAGGCCCGAGACGGAGAGGTCCATGATTCCACTCAAATTCCAGTCTTATGTCTTCGATCTTAGGGCATTCCACAGCGTGAGTGGAGGTATCCTACTCGTCATGTGGGGTATCGCCTCCCCCTGGGTTCGCTACACCAGTCATTAGGAGGGTATCGCCTCGCTGTGGAGGGTATCGCCTCGCCCTGGCTGCACTGCACCAGCCATTAGGAGGGTATCGCCTCGCCCTGGGGGGTATCGCCTCGCAATGGGTGCACTTCACCCGTCAATAGGGGGGTATCGCATCGCCCTGGGGGGGTATCGTCTCGCCCTGGGTGCACTACACCCGTCATTAGGAGGGTATCGCCTCGCAGTGGGTCCACTACACCCATCATTAGGAGGATATCGCCTCGCCCTGGATGGTATCGCCTCGCCCTTCGTGCACTACACCCGTTATTAGTAGTGTATCGCCTCGTCCTGGGTGCACTACACCCGTCATTAGGAGGATATCGCCTCTCCCTGGGTGCACTACACCCGTCATTAGGAGAATATCGCCTTGCCCTAGAGGGTATCACCTCGAGCTTCGTGCACTACACTCATCACTAGTAGGGTATCGCCTCGCCCTGGGTGCACTACACACGTCATTAGGAGTGTATCGCTTCGCCCTGGGTGCACTGTACCTGTTATTAGTAGTGTATCGCCTCGCCCTGGGTGCACTACACCTGTCATTAACAGGGTATCGCCTCGCCGTGGGTGTACTAAACCCGTCATTAGGAGGGTATCGCCTCGCCCTGGGTGCACTACACCCGTCATTAGGAAGGTGTCACCTCGCTCTGGAGAGTATCGACTCACCCTGTGTGCACTACACCCGGCATAAATAGTGTATAGCCTCGCCCTGGGTGCACTACATCCGTCATTAGGAGGTTATCGCCGCGCCCTGGGTGCAATACAACAGTAATTAGGAGGTTATAGCGTCGCTCTGGAAGGTATCGCACCGCCATGGAGGGTATCGCCTCGCCGTGGATGATATCGCCTCGTCCTGTGACACTTCACCCGTCATTAGGAGGGTATAGCCTCGGCATGGTTGCAGTACACCCATCATTAGGAGGGTATCGCCTCGCCCTGGAGGGTGTCGCCTTGCCACGGAGGGTTACGCCTCGCCATGGAGGATATCGCCGCGCCGTGGATGATATCGCGTCGTCCTGGGACAATTCACCAGTCATTAGGAGGGTATCGCCTCGCCCTGGGTGCACTACACCCCTCATTAGAAGTGTATCGCCTCGCCCTGAAAGGTATCGTCATGCCCTGGGCGCACTACACCCGTCATGAGAAGTGTATCAACTCGCCCTGGAGGGTATCGCCTCAGCATTGAGGGTATCGCCATGGATGATATCGCCTCGTCCTTTGTGAACTTCACCAGTCATTAGGGGTGTATCGCCTCGCCTTGGAGGGTATCGCCTTGTCCAGGGGGGGGGGGGGTATCGCCTCGCCCTGGGTGCACTACACTGTCTAAAGAAGAGTATCCCCTTGCCCTGGGGGGTATCTACTAGCCCTGGGGAGCACTACACCAATCAGTAGTGTATCGCCTTGCTCTGGGTGCACTTAACCTGTCATTCGGAGGGAATCGCCTCGCCCTGGGTGCACTAGACCCGTCATTTGGAGGGTGTCTCCTCGCCCTGGATGCACTACACAACTCATTAGTGTTGTATCGCCTCGCCCTGGGTGCACTACACCTGTCATTCGGAGGGTATCACCTCGCCCTGGATGCACTACACCCCTCATTAGTAGTGTATCCCCTTGCCCTGGGTGCACTACACCCGTCATTTGGACGGTATCGCCTTGCCCTGGATGCACTACACCTGTCATTTGGAGTTTATCGCCTCGCCCTGGATGCACTAGACCCGTCATTTGGAGAGTATCGCCTCGCCCTGTGTGCACTACACCCGTCATTTGGAGTGTATCGCCTCGCCTTGGATGCCCTACACCCGTCATATGGAGGGTATCGCCTCGCCATGTGTGCACTACACCCGTCATTTGGAGGGTATCGCCTCGCCCTGTGTGCCCTACACCTGTCATTTGGAGGGTATCGCCTCGCCCTGTGTGCACTACACCCGTCATTTGGAGAGTATCGCCTCGCCCTGTGTGCCCTACACCCGTCATTTGAAGGGTATCGCCTCGCCCTGTGTGCACTACACCCGTCATTTGGAGTGTATCGCCTCGCCCTGTGTGCACTACACCCGTCATTTGGAGAGTATCGCCTCGCCCTGTGTGCCCTACACCCGTCATTTGGAGGGTATCGCTTCGCACTTTGTGCACTAGACCCGTCATTTGGAGAGTATCGCCTCGCCCTGTGTGCACTACACCCGTCATTTGGAGTGTATCGCCTCGCCCTGGATGCACTACACCCGTCATTTGGAGGGTATCGCTTCGCCCTGTGTGCACTACACCTGTCATTTGGAGTGTATCGCCTCGCCCTGTGTGCACTACACCCGTCATTTGGAGGGTATCGCCTCGCCCTGGATGCACTACACCCGTCATTTGGAGAGTATCGCCTTGCCCTGGGTGCACTACACCCGTTATTTGGAGAGTATCGCCTAGCCCTGTGTGCACTGCACCCGTCATATGGAGTTTATCGCGTCGCCCTGGATGCACTACACCCGTCATATGGAGGGTATCGCCTCGCCCTGTGTGCACTACACCCGTCATTTGGAGGGTATCGCCTCGCCCTGTGTGCACTACACCCGTCATTTGGAGTGTATCGCCTCGCCCTGGATTCACTAGACCCGTCATATGGAGGGTATCGCCTCGCCCTGTGTGCACTACACTCGGCATTTGGAGTGTATCGCCTCGCCCTGTGTACACTACACCCGTCATTTGGAGTGTATCGCCTCGCCCTGTGTGCACTACACCCGTCATTTGGAGGGTATCGCCTCGCCCTGGATGCACTACACCCGTCATTTGGAGAGTATCGCCTCGCCCTGTGTGCCCTACACCCGTCATTTGGAGAGTATCGCCTCGCCCTGTGTGCCCTACACACGTCATTTGGAGGGTATCGCTTCGCACTGGGTGCACTAGACCCGTCATTTGGAGAGTATCGCCTCGCCCTGTGTGCACTACACCCGTCATTTGGAGTGTATCGCCTCGCCTTGGATTCACTAGACCCGTCATATGGAGGGTATCGCCTCGCCCTGTGTGCACTACACCCGTCATTTGGAGTGTATCGCCTCGCCCTGTGTGCACTACACCCGTCATTTGGAGAGTTACGCCTCGCCCTGTGTGCCCTACACCCGTCATTTGGAGAGTATCGCCTCGCCCTGTGTGCCCTACACCCGTCATTGGGAGGGTATCGCTTCGCCCTGGGTGCACTAGACCCGTCATATGGAGAGTATCGCCTTGCCCTGTGTGCACTACACCTGTCATTTAGAGGGTATCGCTTCGCCCTGGGTGCACTTCACCCGTCATTTGGAGGGTATCGCCTCGCCCTGGATGCACTACACCCGTCATTTGGAGAGTATCGCCTTGCCCTGGGTGCACTACACATGTTATTTGGAGAGTATCGCCTAGCCCTGTGTGCACTACACCCGTCATTTGGAGTTTATCGCGTCGCCCTGGATGCACTACACCCGTCATTTGGAGTGTATCGCCTCGCCCTGGATTCACTAGACCCGTCATATGGAGGGTATCGCCTCGCCCTGTGTGCAATGCACCCGTCATTTGGAGTGTATCGCCTCGCCCTGTGTGCACTACACCCGTCATTTGGAGAGTATCGCCTCGCCCTGTGTGCCCTACACCCGTCATTTGGAGAGTATCGCCTCGCCCTGTGTGCCCTAACACCCGTCATTTGGAGGGTATCGCTTCGCACTTTGTGCACTAGACCCGTCATTTGGAGAGTATCGCCTCGCCCTGTGTGCACTACACCCGTCATTTGGAGTGTATCGCCTCGCCCTGGATGCACTACACCCGTCATTTGGAGGGTATCGCTTCGCCCTGTGTGCACTACACCTGTCATTTGGAGAGTATCGCCTCGCCCTGTGTGCCCTACACCTGTCATTTGGAGAGTATCGCCTCGCCCTGTGTGCCCTACACTCGTCATTTGGAGGGTATCGCCTCGCCCTGTGTGCACTTCACCCGTCATTTGGAGTTTATCGCGTCGCCCTGTGTGCACTAGACCCGTCATTTGGAGGGTATCGCTTCGCACTTTGTGCACTAGACCCGTCATTTGGAGGGTATCGCCTCGCCATGTGTGCACTACACCCGTCATTTGGAGGGTATCGCCTCGCCATGTGTGCACTACACCCGTCATTTGGAGAGTATCGCCTCGCCCTGTGTGCCCTACACCCGTCATTTGGAGAGTATCGCCTCGCCCTGTGTGCACTTCACCCGTCATTTGGAGGGTATCGCCTCGCCCTGTTTTCACTACACCTGTCATTTGGAGTGTATCGCCTCGCCCTGTGTGCACTTCACCCGTCATTTGGAGTTTATCGCGTCGCCCTGGATGCACTACACCCGTCATTTGGAGAGTATCGCCTCGCCCTGTGTGCCCTACACCCGTCATTTGGAGGGTATCGCTTCGCACTTTGTGCACTAGACCCGTCATTTGGAGAGTATCGCCTCGCCCTGTGTGCACTACACCCGTCATTTGGAGTGTATCGCCTCGCCCTGTGTGCCCTACACCCGTCATTTGGAGAGTATCGCGTCGACCCGTGTGCCCTACACCCGTCATTTGGAGGGTATCGCTTCGCCCTGGGTGCGCTAGACCCGTCATTTGGAGAGTATCGCCTCGCCCTGTGTGCCCTACACCTGTCATTTGGAGGGTATCGCCTCGCCCTGTGTGCACTACACCTGTCATTTGGAGTGTATCGCCTCGCCCTGTGTGCCCTACACCCGTCATTTGGAGGGTATCGCTTCGCCCTGGGTGCACTAGACCCGTCATTTGGAGAGTATCGTCTCGCCCTGTGTGCCCTACACCCGTCATTTGGAGTTTATCGCGTCGCCCTGGATGCACTACACCCGTCATTTGGAGAGTATCGCCTTGCCCTGGGTGCACTACACCCGTCATTTGGAGGGTATCGCTTGTCCTGGGTGCACTTCACCCGTCATTTGGAGGGTATCGCCTCGCCCTGTGTGCTCTACACCCGTCATTTGGAGGGTATTGCCTCGCCCTGTGTGCACAACACCCGTCATTTGGAGGGTATCGCCTCGCCCTGTGTGTCCCTACACCCGTCATTTGGAGTTTATCGCCTCGCCCTGGATGCACTACACCCGTCATTTGGAGTTTATCGCCTCGCCCAGGGTGAACTACACCCGTCATTTGGAGGGTATCGCCTCGCCCTGTGTTTACTACACCTGTCATTTGGAGGGTATCGCCTCGCCCTGTGTGCACTACACCTGTCATTTGGAGGGTATCGCCTCGCCCTGGATGCGCTAGAAGCGTCATTTGGAGGGTATCGCCTCGCCCTGTGTGCACTACACCTGTCATTTGGAGGGTATCGCCTTGCCCTGAGTACACTACACCCGTCATTTGGAGGGTATCGCCTCGCCCTGGGTGCACTACACCCGTCATTAGGTGTGTATTATCTCGCCCTGGATGCCTTACACTCGCCACATTTATTTATTTATTTGCAACAAAAATATATTCAAGTTTATTCGTGCAATACGGCGAGCGGTTGTGTTGAAAAGTGAAATGTAAACACACGTGCATTACTGTCGACTTCGTGACTGGCGACTGTAGGTGATGTTGAACTGTGACATCTTCCTACCTAATGCTCGGTATGGGCATCGAAACAAAATGATCGATTAAGAGCTTATCGATTTTTCCGTAAGTTTCCTATTATGAAAATTGATTAATTGCTTTAAAATTATCGATTATACTCCTAGTCGATTAATTTATGAGATTTTTTTATTGTTTGGTTTTCCCGGTCTAGCAGGGAAAACTATTGACGTTGGGAAGCTCAATGATTTTTGTTTTTCAATTAAAATGTTTGCCGCCAGATAGCACTGGTGTCGCACGTGTACAGGATTTTTAAATTTCTGCGGTTTAAAAAAATTAATCTAATTGTTATCAATATTCCGAGTTGTATTGTATTAGACCATACGTAAAGAATATACTTTGTTCTTAGAACTAGAATCCCATATAATAAGTTGACGATCTCTGTCTGTCTGTCCGTATTTAATACCTGTAAGTTCCTTGAAACTCTATTGAAGTTCTTCAAATTTTGCAGAGCGAATACTCAAGTTAAAATACAGGTCAAGTTCGAATTTCAGCAAGATCAGATTACTCAATCATTAACTTTTACCCTAAAACCTGATTTTTTAATTACATTTTCCTCATGAAAAGTTTTGTATTAATACTTAGAGATTATTGCATAGAGACATAAAGGTAATGGAATATAATTTTTGTTTACTTTAAATGTCTCGCTTCAATGTTGAGTTAATTTCCAAGAGGGGCCTTAGTGGCTCAGTGGATAGAGAGATTCCAAGTGGGGTCGCAGTGGCTTAGTGGATAGAAGTAAATTAATTGGGGCCGCAGTGGCCAAGTAGATATTGCATATATATATATATATGTATATATATATAAGCAATATTTTTTTGAGTCTTTGTATGATAACCAAATTTTTTAACATAGTAACAGTTGTAGCCCCGTGACAATCCAAAAAACAAAAAAAGGTAACGGGCTGGGTTCGCTAGTGGAAATATAATGAAATATATTTGCATATTGTTAAATGTTCTGTCGTAAATAGGATATAGCAAAACGTAGTTAGTGTTGCGCAATTTTTTTTTTTTTTTTTTAAGTATTACAACTAAATCGAAAAATGAAATAGTGAAATGGTTAAAAATATCATTTTTAGTATTTCTCTTCGCTGTTCCCTTAAACGAAAGGAGAAAAATACCAATTTCCTTTTAATGACAGCTATGTATTTTTTGCACTTAAATTCGTAATTTTTTATTTTTTTATTTTAATAGCTTCCTTATAAACACCGAATGTCAAACACAGTAATATTTTTTACTGTTTGAATTAATTGTAAAAACAAAATCGGAAGCACCCTACAGTTTTCAAAATATTCTACGACTTCCATTGGTGAAATTTGCTACTTTCAGAAATTCGGCTAAAACTGCAATAAAATAAATATACTTGTTTTGCAAGTGCAAATTGAACAGTCTTCGCAAATGGCCACACTCTCAAAAGTTCAAAATTCTTTTCTATATCTACAAGCTCATTATTTCCTGTCAAACAGACTTGAGACGACAGACGACTGACTGGTTGTAAGAATGCTTGCACAACTTATTTTTCGTAATGTCAATATAGTTTTTTTTTATATGGGAAGAAGTAGTAAAAAAATATTGAATATGTGTATTACAGTGGAATATAATTCTCAACTAATTTGTTTGAAATTTGACTCTTTCAGGTGGAGATGCCTCAGTCTTTCAAAGAAGGAATTCAAGCCTTATTAAAAATGCTGCAAACATGTGTTGTTACCGCAGTGTGAGAATATATATATATTTTTTTTCAAAATTCCAAACTGCTATTGGCCAAGTTTGTGAATTAGGGTCACTGATCGAAAAATAATTGATACTAATAAATCGATATAGTCATTAATATAATGAACAATAATCGATTAAAAATAATAGATTAATTGCAACGAAATAATCGATTACCTTACTAATCGGATCGTAATCGAGCGTCCCTACCTGGTGTTTAGTCCATGGCGTGTAGTGTCGCCCCCTGATCGTGGCAGTTCGTTGTTGCGCTCAGCGGGCGTCGTGTGGTTGAAAGGGGTGCGGTGGGTTACGGATGTGTGTTGTTGAATGGGGGGGGGGGGGAGGAAGTCCATAACAGAGCAGCGACCTCGTATAGTCTCCGACATGTAGTGCAGGAGGATCACAGCAAGCGTCACAGCTCAGGTATACACCCCAAACACATTTCTGTATGACGGCTCCCTCCTTCTTGACTTACCGGGCAGTTTGAAGTGGAGAAGTGCGGGAACGACAAGGACGACATTGCCACGAGCATCACGTGCGTTGTGCTCTAAGCACAAGGCTTGAATAGCACAGTGCACCGCTCTCTCCGCTCTTCGTCTACCTGTGGCACTTGCATGGTGATCCTATCATTTTGTTGGTGGAAAGTCTGTAGTGTGGTTCAGTGCAACATCCTCGAGTGCTTTCATGGTGATCCTATCATTTTGTTGGTGGAAAGTCTGTAGTGTGGTTCAGTGCAACATCCTCGAGTGCTTCATGGTGATCCTATCATTTTGTTGGTGGAAGTCTGTAGTGTGGTTCAGTGCAACATCCTCGAGTGCTTTCATGGTGATCCTATCATTTTGTTGGTGGAAAGTCTGTAATGTGGTTCAGTGCAACATCCTCGAGTGCTTTCATGTGTATCTGGCATTATTATTTAGAGATACCTACAGCGTTCGTTGTTTAGTTATGTTGGAGTTGTAAATTGTGTTTCTGATGTGTGTGGCTTCTGGGAGCACTCAACAGCCGTCGTCTTAAGTGCGCGTTCTTGTAGTAGATCAGCGCGCACATTGATTAGTGTCGTGGGGAAGAATGTGTGTAGGTATTTGAAACAATGTGCAACGCAGCTGGAACAGCAGGCCCAAATCACGTGTCATTTTTTACATTTTGTTGTTTGTAATGGTTGGGTTGGTCGGCAGCGTTATGGAGCGAACTTTTCAAATGAACTAGTTCCCACGAACTCACTCATATTTCGTGAAATTTTAAACGAACTCACTCATTTTTTACGTTGCGGACTTAACATCCCTTAGTTAATTTATTTTACGAATTGTATTAATTTCATGTCTATGTTCTATACCTTGCTGATTGTTCGGCAATCTCTAATCCTGCATGTTAACAGCAAATATACTGTGGCTAATTTTCTAGTTGCTAGTCGCTAGACAACCCTAGTGTAACTAGAATTGTCTCGCGACTAGCAACTGTGTAACTAGGTCTAAATTACTGGATTAGCATTTCTTGTTTCCATCATCAGATATAAAATAGTAGCACAGTTAGTTTAAAAAATAAAATAAGTGCTCTTAAAAATTGAAATTGCTGGAACACCCTCAACCTTCAAATGATGTTGTATATAGTTTGTATGACATAGATAATGACATTTCAACTTGCAAGGCAGGTCAGTTATCAGACGAGCATTCTACGGTGTTCTCCGTCTTAAAGTAGGACTCCGTTACGAGTTAATTATTTTATGGCTATACTTTTGTCTAAACCAGCGTTTGATATCATTCTATAGCCATATTTGTTACATTTTCGTTTACATAATGCCAAAATAATCTGTTTTGAAATTTGTGTGAAAATGTATTTGTGAATGAGTTCTTCTTAGCCATTCACGTCAGAGCTGTACTTGCCAAAGAACTTGTTATGAAATTGGCAACGTTCTAACAAGAGTTTCAACACTCATGTGAAGTTAGCGATCAAATGAACATGAACTTTTGAAAGTTAATTTCCCATTTTAAAAAACTAAACTACATGCTAGATAATTTTGATAGTGAACTTGCACATTACTGTATGTCAGTTTCAATATGTGGTAGGTGCTTGTGCCAGTCTGCCATGATGCAGTTTTCTGTACAAGCTTGTAACGAACCTGCTATCCAATCCTGCATGCCAGTTGAAATGGAGGTTTCAGTGGGACCTCCATTTGCAGAAGTTGCAGAAGTTACAACTTCTGCAACTCACGCGATATTTGCTGCCACACAACATAAGTAAACACGCTTGCACCTTCTATTACGACTTCTGCAACTCACGTGTAATTTGCTGCCACACAACATAAGTAAACACGCCTGCACCTTCCATTATGGTTTCTGCAACTCACGCGATAAAAGCTGCCACACGACATAAGTAAACATGCCTACACCTTCTATTACGACTTCTGTAACTCACGTGATATTTGCTGTCACACAACATAAGTAAACACGCCTGCACCTTCTATTACGACTTCTGCAACTCACGTGATATTTGCTGTCACACTACATAAGTAAACACGCCTGCACCTTCTATTACGAGTTCTGTAACTCACGTGATATTTGCTGCCACACGACATAAGTAAACACGCCTGCACCTTCTATTACGACTTCTGCAACTCACGTGATATTTGCTGTCACACAACATAAGTAAACACGCCTGCACCTTCTATTACGACTTCTGCAACTCACGTGATTTTGCTGTCACACAACATAAGTAAATACGCCTGCACCTTCTATTACGACTTCTGCAACTCACGTGTAATTTGCTGCCACACAACATAAGTAAACACGCCTGCACCTTCCATTATGGTTTCTGCAACTCACGCGATAAAAGCTGCCACACGACATAAGTAAACACGCCTGCACCTTCTATTACGACTTCTGCAACTCACGTGTAATTTGCTGCCACACAACATAAGTAAACACGCCTGCACCTTCCATTATGGTTTCTGCAACTCACGCGATAAAAGCTGCCACACGATATAAGTAAACACGCCTGCACCTTCTATTACGACTTCTGCAACTCACGTGATATTTGCTGCCACACGACATAAGTAAACACGCCTGCACCTTCTATTATGACTTCTGCAACTCACGTGTTATTTGCTGCCACACGACATAAGTAAACACGCCTGCACCTTCTATTACGACTTCTGCAACTCACGTGATATTTGCTGCCACACGACATAAGTAAACACGCCTGCACCTTCTATTACTTCTGCAACTAACGCGATATGTGCTGCCACACAAGTAAACAGGTCTGCATCTTCCATTACGGCTTCTGCAATAGGTATCCGTTAATGCGTGGAGCCGATTGTTTTGTTGTGATAATTGGAAATTTTTGTTCTTTATAGGCTAAACTAGGATGTTTACAGTAATTTTTATATAAAGCTGTTCTAGTGAATAAACCACATTTTCGCGGGGATTTATTTAATAAATAATCATGTTCAATATCCTGGTTGCTTTTTCTCAAAATAAAATACGCTAAATGGCAACTAACAATGGCCACTATGATCATCCTACCTCCATCCTCTCTCTACCTAAAATCTCTACCTTGGAGGAAATACTCCACTGATAATTGTTCGCGACTAATTTGCAAAATGTGCATGGAAACGGCCGACAGTCTACTAAATCTTCCATAGAACCATTTATTACAGAAAATTTCAGTCGTGGCACACATACAGTAGAGCTGGTGTGTTTTGCTTCGACTTTAATCCAGACACCATGCATAGTTCCTACTTTACCAAGCTACCAGAATCGATGAACTCTTGAGGAAAATTTTAATTACATAACTTTTTTTGTGAATATAAAAATTATACTCTGGTTTCTGCTGTCTTACAGTGAATGCTTTCACACTTAAATGCATTGACCATTAAATTTTAATTTATGGATGCAAAGTAAATAAATTCTGACAATTTCGAATTTTGGTGTGGTAAATATATTATTTCAGGCTTCCCATAAGATGCGTATACGAAATAATTTAAATTAATCTATGAGCTCTTAATGATAGTTAATAATTATACTTTGGGGCATTATAAATATCCCATTACTTTAAATAAAAATCAATGGTTTTAGTTTAATATTAGTATAATTATTCTAAGGAGATTTGATAACATCCATACTTTTCAAATATCAACATGTTTATATGTAAATTTTCATATCATAATTATGACCATTTTAAATAAAGCAACCTCATCATAAATGTTTAAATAAGAGGTTTAAAAAAAAATCTTGCGAAAGCAAATATTAAAACTATTCACTAGTTTAATTTTTGCGGGGTCGCCCCCGGATTTTCACATGTGGGAATCGTGCCAGACGATATCACTGGCTGGCAGGTTTTCTCGGAGGTCTCCATTTTCCCACACCCTTGCATTCTGACGTTGCTTCATACTCATATCACTTCGCCCTCATCAGCTCTCAAGACCTCGACGTTAAGTGCCGCCTAAATATCTCCACTACACCAGTTTAATAATGAAATATTGTTGATTAAGTTCTACCACTAAATACACTATGTGAACAAACTGAACTATATGTAGGCTGTATGGGTCATCAATCGGTAAAGTGTACATTTTACTGTGGTGCAATATCTTATCTAACACAAGAATATCAAGTCAATATATTAATTTTAAAAAATACACACAGGTGCAAAAATTAGAATTGAAGCAAGTTACAATACATTGACGGATTGCACCATCATTGAAGCACTGCAGTGTCGTGCTGAATGGGCTATACAAGTTGTGTCTAAATAGGCAGCAACAAAGACACTTCTAACTGTAGATTAAAAAACTGAGGCAGATCAATGTTCGTCTTCTGCATATGCCGCCAACATTGACGCGACCGTCCTCACTATAACTATCAGAGTCAACATTGATGTGTAAATCGTCACAACAACTGTCAAAGCCAATATTGAAGCGACCATCATCACTACAATTATCAAAGTCAACATCGATGCGGTCATAATCACTACAACTATCAAAGTCAACATTGGCGTGACCATTATCACTACAACTATCAGAGTCAACATTGATGCGTAAATCGTCAGAACAACTGTCAAAGCCAATATTGAAGTGACCATCATCACTACAATTATCAAAGTCAACATCGATGCGGTCATAATCACTACAACTATCAAAGTCAACATTGGCGTGACCATTATCACTACAACTATCAGTCAACATTGATGCGTTCATAATCACTATAACTATAACATTGATGCGACCATCATCACTACAACTATCAGAGACAATATTGACGTGACCATCATCACTACAACTATCAAAGACAACATTAACATGACCATCATCACTACAACTATCAGAGTTAATATTGACGTGACCATCATCACTACAACTATCAAAGACAACATTAACATGACCATCATCACTACAACTATCAGAGTTAATATTGGCGTGACCATCATCACTACAACTATCAAAGACAACATTAACATGACCATCATCACTACAACTATCAGAGTTAATATTAACGTGACCATCATCACTACAACTATCAATGTCAACACCCAGCAAACACGAAAAAAACTGGCTGGAATCGGGCCGGTAAAAGCTAGCCGACTAACTCTGGCCAGCCAACACCGGCCCGCTGTTTTATGCCGGAAGCGGCCCGATGGATATATGGACTGGCTGCTAACTGGCCGACAGTGTCGAGCCTGCAATGGTTGGATGTCATTACGATACCGGGCCTGCGACGGCTGGATGTCATTACGATACCGGGCATGCGTCGGCTGGATGTCGTTACGATACCGGGCCTGCGACGGCTTGATGTCATTACGATACCGGGCATGCGTCGGCTGGATGTCACTACGATATGGCGGGCCTCTGACGGCTGGATGTCATTACGATACCGGGCCTGCGACGGCTGGATGTCATTACGATACCGGGCATGCGTCGGCTGGATGTCGTTACGATACCGGGCCTGCGACGGCTTGATGTCATTACGATACCGGGCATACGTCGGCTGGATGTCACTACGATATGGCGGGCCTCTGACGGCTGGATGTCGATACGATGCGGGGCCTGCAGCGGCATGATGTCCAAAAATAAGCAGTATACCCATAAAAAAAAACAACTTTTCGATTAAAAATTTTTGTAATTGTCATTTCCTCTTTACATAGATTCATTTCATTTACTTCTCAACACATTGTATGATATGAAAATCTTTTGCTTTCCGAGTGTGGGATTCGAACCTAAGATTATTGAGTTCAGCATGCTAATCTATACACCAAGGGGTAAGTAGCTGATACACTCCAGTAAATTAAAATTTATCATGCAATTATAAAGATATGTATAAATCCAATTACAATATATCCAATAATTTTAAAACACTGATTATTTCAAAACTATTTCTTCACAGGCTTGCAAGAGAGTTTGTTAGTTTTTAATATATGTGTCGAATGATTGTACAAATGAAAAAAAAAAAATTCAAAGCACATAAATGCCATGGGCTACCACGTGACACATTTATAATCATGAAAAATCATGCTAATGGTTAACACACTGTCTCAAACAATACATCATGCCATTAA
Organism: Dryococelus australis; assembly: GCA_029891345.1. Lineage (NCBI taxonomy): Eukaryota > Metazoa > Arthropoda > Insecta > Phasmatodea > Phasmatidae > Dryococelus > Dryococelus australis. The sequence goes on from CM057004.1 coordinate 1,916,948, forward strand.
GAGCTAGTTAACATCGTGCCTATTCAAAACACTTTCCAAAAGTTTGTCGGCAAAAAGACATCATATATATCTTTATTGTGATAAAGAGGCTTGTCTCGAAAACTTTGCCGGGCAGGAATAAATAAGGGATTAGCCAGCTTACTGAAAAGACGAAGATGCCATATGGGAATCGGCCCAGAAATATTCTTAAGATGCTTGCAACATGTTTCCTCTGCGATATCATGCCGACATATTCTCGGTAATATCCATCTGTTATCCTAAGAAATACAGTGGGCCGTTGTATAACGGCTAGCAATCTGTCTCAGAAAAGACACGAGGCCGTTGTCAGATGGCTATCTTCTGGTATTGAAACGATAGTTGCCAACAATACAGGTATCGGGCCGACAATTTGCCGACACTTAGCCGACAGGTTGTGTTTGCTGTGCATTGACGTGACCATCGTCACTACAACTATCAAAGTCAACAGCGATGGACAGGTTTGTTTGCATTTGAATTTTCTTCAGACCACCGCTGCATTTGATTAGAGGACCTCTTCTGACTTGGATATATTCTAATTGCCTTAAAATTAGGTTAGAAGAAGTGTAGAAATATGTCAAAGCACACTCAAACAGTATTCTCCCATATTCTAATTGACAGTGCTATTGGCAGAAAAGCAGTGTAATGTTAGAACATGGAGACTGACTACTGCACAGCTAGCATAAGCACTCTAGATCATTTTCCCTCTATGCCTCAAACAGTTTCAAGGCAGATTGTGTAATGTGCAGAATACAACTGAACGGAGCGAGAAATGTGTTCGTGATGTGAAGTTGGTGTGTGTCCCACCATAATGGCTCAAAGAACTTATATCCATGATGTTACGCAAGGGAGAATCATCAGCCAACATGAGGCTGGCCATACTGTGATGGTGACAACATCCTGTGTTGGTGGTGACAATATCCTGCGTATCTGTCAAGTGTCATGTGCAGGGACTAGCCAAGTGTCAAAGTAGGTCGATGTCCAAGGAGTACGACTCCATGAGAAGATTGTCATTTGTCTCTGCCAGATAACACATTAGGAGCACAGCAGATGGCTTTCTTAGACCACTTAGAGCAGCTGCAAAGGCCAACATTTTCATTAATAATGTACAACGATGCTTGCGTTAAATAACACTTTACGGTCGGAAAAATGCGAGATGCATATTGTACACTGCCCAGAAAATGACCGATTAGTGTTGTGCAGAGATTATTGGGCCTGGACCAGAGAACAGCAGGTTGTGTAGTGTTTGAGGACGAGTCCATATTCAGCGAGATTGTACATTGCTAAATCTTAAGACTCATATTCGAGAGGACCAGGGTTCTAATTCAGTCCAGTCATTCTGATTTTGGTTTTCCATGGTTTCCAGTAATCACTGCGGGCGAATTATGGGATTATTCCGTACTACAGGTAATCACGGATTCCTTCCACACTCCTGCTTTTGTAACCAACCCGCTCCATCTCTAATGACCATGCAGTCAATAAGATGTTAAGCTCTACCTACCTTTTAGGATTGGCTAGCCATGTACTTTAATCTCAACTTTATCGAGAAAACTTCGAACACATTCGATTTGTGTTGAGTAATAATCAGTACCGCTACAAACTATAAAGGTATTTTGGGTGTTTTAGTGCAGGTATATTAGACCTACTCCGAATCCCAAAAACCTTCTCAACGATGCAATCTTGTTATCAGCATGGTTACTGTTCATTGGTACACATATTAATTATTTTTGCTCATGAGCATAGGTTTCAAAGAAAGACTTACAACAGCATAACGAACATAAGGAAGGCATATTTCGATGGCAAGACATGTGTATGTAGAATATAGGTAGATGGTGTAAAGGACAGAGGATGTATGTATGTGTAGCTGTAGTGAAGGACAACAGTACATGTGTGTGCAGGCTATGAGAAGCTGGTGTGAAAGACAAAGGCACATGTGTGTGCAGGCTATGGGTAACTGGTGTGGAGGACAGAGGGTGTATGTGTGTGTAGGCTATTGTAAGCTGGTGTGAAGGGCAAAGGGACGTGTGTGCAGGCTATGCTATGCTGGTGTGAATGGCAAAGGTACATGTATATGCAGGCTATAGTAAGCTGGTGTGAAGGACAGAGAATTCATGTGTATATAGGCTATGGGTAGCTGGTGGGAAGGACAGAGGATGCATCTATGTGTAAGTTATGTGTACCTAATTTGAATGACAAAGGGACTTGGGTCTGCAGGCTATGGATAGCTGGTGTGAAGGACAGAAGATGAATGTTTATTTAAGCCATGGGTTTCTTATATGTGAAGGACACGTCATGCATGTGTATGTAGGTTATGAGTAGCTGGTGTAAATGACATATTGCATGTGAAGCTATGTGTAGTTGGTGTGGACAGAGGGTGCATGTATGTGTAGGCTATAGGTGGCTGGTGTGAAGGACAAAGGGACATGTGTGTGCAGACTATGGGTAGCTGTTGTGAAGAACAACCGGACATGTGTGTGCAGATTATGGGTATCTGGTGTGAAGGACAGAGGGTGCAGGTATGTGTAGGCTATGTGTAACTGGTGTGAAGGACAGTAGATGCATTTATCTGTAGCCGTTGTGAAGGACATCGAGACATGTGTGTATATTATGTGGGTAACTGGTGTGAAGGAAAAAAGGGGCATGTGTGTGCAGACTATAGTAAGCTGGTGTGAACGGCGGAAATTGCAAGTATGTGTAACTGTTGTGAAGGTCAAAGGGACATCTGTGTTCAGGCTATGGTAAGCTGGTGTGAAGGACAGAGGGTGCCTGTATTTCTAGACTATGGTTAGATGGTATGAAGGAAAAAGTGATGTGTGTGTGCAGGATATGGTAGGCTGGTGTGAAGGACAAAAGTACATGTGTGAGCTGGCTATGGGTTGCTGGTGTGAAGGACAAAGGGATATGTGTGTGCAGGCTATGGGTAGCTGATGTGAAGGACAGAGTTTCGATATGTATTTAGACTATGGGTAACTGGTGCGAAGAACAGAGTGTGAATGTACGTTTAGGCTATGGATAGCTGGTGTGAAGGACAAAGTGACATGTGAGTGCAGGCTATATGTAGCGGGTGTGAATGTCAATGTGATTTGTTTGCAGGCTATGGGTATGTGGCATGAAGGGCAGATAGGGCAATTGTATGTAGGCTACAGGTAGTGTGTGTGAATGTCAAATTACGTGTATGCAGGTTATGGTTAGGGGGTGTGAAGGACAGAAAGGGCTTATGAATGTAGGCTAACAGAAAGGGCATATGAATGTAGACTATGTGTAGCTGGTGTGAATGACAAAGTGTAGTGTATGTGTAGGCTATGAGTAGCTGGTGTGAATGACTGACAAAGTGACATGTAAATGTAGGCTATATGTAGGTGATGTGAAGGAAAGTGAGGCCATGTGTATGTAGGGTAAGAGTAACTGGTGTGAAGGACAGAGGATTAATGTATGTGTAGGCAATGGTTAGCTGGTGTGAAGGACAAAATGTCATGTTTGTGCAGGCTTTGGGTAGCTGATGTGAACGACAGAGGGTGGATGTGTATGTAGACTATGGGTGGCTGCTGTGAAAACAGAGGTTGCATGTAAGTGTAGGCTTTGGAGATCTTGTGTGAAGGACAAAGTGACATGTTTGTTCAGGCTATGGTTTGCTGTTTTGAATGTTAAAAGGGACATGTGTGTGTTGGCTTTGGGTAGATAATGTGAAGGTTAGAGGTTGGATTTGTATGTAATCTATGGGTTGCTGGTATGAAGGACAAAGTGACATGTGTGTGCAGACTATTGGTAGATGGTGTGAAGGACTGAAGGTGGATGTGTATGTAGGTTATGGGTAGCTGGTGTGAAGTACAAGTAACATGTGTGTTTGGGCTATGGGTAGCTGGTGTGAAGAACAGAGGGTGCATGTATGTGTAGGCTATGGGTAGCTGGTGTGAAGGACAAAGGGACGTGTATGCACGGTATTGGTAGGTGGTGTGATGGACAGAGAGTGGATGTGTATGTAGGCTATGGGTAACTGGTGTGAAGGACAAAGTGCCATGTGTGTGTAGGCTATGGTTAGCTGGTGTGAAGAACAGAATTTGCATGTATGTGTAGGCTATGGGGAGCTGGTGAAAAGAACAGAGGGTTCATATATGTTTATGCTATGGGTAGGTGGTGTGAAGGACAAACTGACATATGTGTGCAGGCTATGGGGAGCTGGTGGCATCACTGCAGAGGCTGCAGCTGCAATTAAAGAAGAGCAGTGTGGAACCAGGTCTGAAGGGCTACACAAGTTTGGAGGGCCAGGTGGCCGCTGTGCAGACACTTCTCCTGAGTCGTGAGTTCGGGCGGGCGCTCGCTGTCCACAACAAGGTGCAGGAGGCGCTGCAGCATTGCCGACAACATCAACCTCTCACCGCAGCTGTGCAGGCGCTTGTCAGAGAGGTTAGGCTGTCCCTGCCTGCTCAAACCCTAACTTCTGCACTTTACCCACCCCCAACTGTACATATTATCAACATCCCCAGTATGCGTGTACTCGTCTTAACCTCACTATCTTGATCATCTTTCCCGCATTGGGAGAAAGTTTCAGATATAATTAAAAAAAAGCCAAAAATATATATATAATGTAATGTTGACTCACTATATATTCCCTTCTCAGGTAGATTTAGTTCAACTTGCAAAGAAATTGGTCATGTAGTTTATTAAATTAACATAATCAATTTTGATGCAATTGAAAATTTCTCTCAATGAGCTGTTTCTAGACTAAAATGCTGCTATCTCTCTCTGTCTTGTCCTCTAGAAAATCCTCCACATTCATTCTGCTCCACTTGTCCCTTATCTCCTGCCCTTTGCCATTATCAGACCTTCTCAGCTCCACCTTAACCTTGATTGTAGCCATTTTCCTTTACACCCCAGTTCCATGGTGCTTGTAGATAACCTTTCCCCCCTATTCTCTGCACATGGCTCTACTACCTAATAATCATTACTATCTCTGTTATATGTGTCAGGTTCTTCACTTCTGCTGTGGCTTGTACCATATCATTCCTGATTATGGTTTGCCTCTTCATTACCAACAAACATAATCCTTATTAAAACTCCACTCCTGTAGCTCTGATGTCTGCAGCCTCTCACTAATTTGTTGTCCAAGTCTGTGATACCTGTGTTACAAGGAGACAAAGTATTGCTTGTAAAGCATCTGCTTATACTTCAGCGATATTTATAATTTTTGATATTATCTCCATTGTGCATCTGTTAACACTTCATCTTGTAGTATTTTCCCGAAATTCTCTTTTGTAATTTATCTCCATGCACATTATTTTTTTAATAGGAATTTAAGATTTACACTCGTTTCAAATTCATTTTATTTAGTTCTGTACTCCTGCTGTCTCTATAATTATTCCTTGCCTTAATGATTACATCACAATTTTTAGTACTGAATCTCATTCCACTCTTCCTAACTTTGTTTCACTTTGGTTTACCAATTTCCAGGGCTTTGTTCTTTGTCACTCTCCCTTCACTTTTTGACATTGCCTAAGTGCTTACTTCAATTTACTTTCATCAACTGTGAAGACTTCGGTGCTATAATCTCTTAAAATCTCTTTACTCACTCACCTAATTGACATTCATTGCCTTTATCTCTTTCTGTACACTTCTGCTGCTACTGCCAGATTTTCCTGACTCTCCTCCATTCTGTCTCCACACCTTGCACATTTTCCTTGGGTAGCAAATCTGTTACCTTCTCTACATGCCTGTGAGTATCTTCTCTCCTCTTCAGTATCTAAGCCTACACTCTTACTTCTTTATCATGTTTGCAGGGCTGGTGCAAGGTGTTATATATTGGATTGTGCAGAATTAGATACATGATTAAAATCAATAACTATATTGTCGGCCAGCCATCTTGCTAACTACTTTATTTCAGGTCATAGATATAATCATCCAAGATAGATACATAACATGTCCCCTTTAAAATATTAAGCAGAAACAATGGCACAGTAGAATTAACAATGATAAACTGTAATACACAATACTAACACAAGACTTTGAACCCTACATAAACAATAGTTCTTACATTGATCCATTACATATAAAGTGACAACAGTTCTTTTTAAAATTAATCCAGTACATACAAAGTACACTGTTCGGATAACACACACACCAGGTCTCATCATACAAGTCAGTCTATTCCTCTCACATCTATCCTAGTCTTATACATGTGAGGTACAAATTTTTTAAATACATATTAGAACATCAGACACTAACCTAAAAACATTGAAGTAGTTAAGTAGCCTGTCTATGCAGCCTGGGGCACACACATAATGTTACATTAGTTATCTATTCTTTCTGCCATCAATTTACAACTACAAAACACTTACAAAATACCAGATTCTGTCTACCATAGCATTTACATCAGCAAACATATCCAACTTACATAATCATTTAAGGTGGCCTCACTATGTGGCCTAACCTAGACATTATCTATCGTCTCAGACTGACAAGATTGCTTAATCTACTGTTTTCTGTACTACCTATACTAGGATCGTTGCTCTCTGCAAACCCTCGAAATCCTTTGTGTTCATTATCACTGTACCCATCCTCTGTATTGAATGTTTTTTGCCCTTTTTCATTTGCACTTGTTATAGGTATAGGTTCTGAGTTATCGATTTCCTGAGTATTTCCCTCTTGTTCCTCTAAATCACCTGAAATTACAAAGGGTTGGTGACTGGTATCCTTAATAATGTGTCTGCGATTCCTTTCCACCTCGTAGCCAGTGTTGACTCTAACTCTATAAGACTTGAGTCTCCCAAGAACTTTAACAATCTGTCCTCATTGACACCTATCCCCTTTCTGACTCGAACTGGGCTCCCTACCTGTAGGGGCTTCAAAACCCTTGACTGGCAACCATAATAATGTTTCTGTTTCTGTTGTTTAGTTTCAAGATCTTGTTTTATGCTCGGTTCTGCCTGTGGCATTAACCTGCTTAGCTTGCAGTACATGGTAACAGACATCTCAGGTGCCTACTGAATAATAACTATGCTGGCGATTGCAATGTATTGTCAATTTGTGTATTTCTGTACTCCAAAAGCACCAGCATAATATCCTTGTGATCCTCTACTGCCATTTTGAGCATTCGTTTGACAGTCTGTACATGACGTTCTGCCAACCCGTTTGACTGTGGATACCCTGGACTTGAAGTTTTATGATTAATGCCCCACAACCTAGTGAACTCCTTGAACTCCCTAGAAGAAAACTGAAGGCCATTGTCACTGTATAGGATTTCTGGGATGCAGTGCATGGTCATGATTGTTTTGCAGTGTGTAACAAGCTGAGTTGAGGAAAGATTAGTAAGATGACTGAATTCAGGGTATTTCGAATGCACATTGACCATCAACAGATAATCCTTGCCCTGAAAGTGGAAAATATTGGCAGCCACTATTTGCCAGGGTCTGTCGGGAATTTCTTTATTGATCTGAGGTTCTCTAGAATTGAGATTCTGTGCAGCCCTACATGTGATACCATTGTCTACCATGTCCTGAATTTCTTTAGACATACCTGGCCAACAAACACACTCTTGAGTCCACAGTTTAATTTTCTGGATCCTCACGTGATTGTAATGAATTTTGCGTAGTATGGTGTGTCTCATGCTTTTGGGAACTACAATTTGGGTGCCTTTGTATACCAACTCGTCATGTACTGTTAGTTCATCCCTAAAGGAATGATGGCTTCACACATGCTGGTACTTGTTGACGTGAGTTAGGCCAACCATTCATTATGATAGTATTGAGATGATTCAATGTTTTATCATTCTGTATCTCTAATTGGAGTTCAGCCAAAGTATTCTGAGATGCATGTATATGGTGTACTACCAAACCCTGTTGAGTGCAATTTCCTCCTCTTGTAACTCAAATTTGGTATAAGGACGACTCGCTCGCGAGAAGGCATCTGGTATAACTAGTTCTTTGCCAGGGACATATCTTAACGTGATATCATAATTCTACAACTTGATTTGCATGTGTTATAACCTCAAAGGGCACTTATCTATTGGTTTGCTAAATATGGCCTCCAATGGTTTGTGATATATACTGATGAAAGCATTCACAGTCATATACAACCGCCAAGATTTCTTTCTCAATTTGGGAGTAATTTTGCTGAGCTGGTGATAAGGATTTTGACGCATAAGCCACTGGACCCTTAGATTGTGACAAAAGATCTCCCAAACCCTTTTAACAGGGTTTTCATATGTTCAAAGGCAATTTTATGTTGCTTTGTCCACTGCCAAATAACCCCCTATTTGCAGAATGCTCTTAACACAGCAGTATGACCAGACAGGTTGGAAATGAATTTCCCGACATAAGTTGTCATTCCTAAAAATCTTTGCAATTCACGAATGTTCGTTGGCTCTGGAAATTCTGTGATGGCACGGACCGTACCTGGATCAACCTTGGTCCCCTCTTTGCCAATGATGTGCCCGATATACTTTACCTCTTTTAGTCTAAACCTGCATTTGTCTAGATTGAATGTCACATTATTGTCTGTCGCCCTTTGTAGAACACTTTCCAACTTTTTGTCATTCTCAATTTCATCTTTGCCAAAAACTATAATGCCATCTGTGTATATTTGCGCCCCTTCAATGCCCGGAAACAGTGTACTAAAGACTCTGTAGAATATTTCAGGTCCACATGAAAGTCCATATGGTAAACCGTTTGCATCTGAGACTTCCTTGACTGGATGAATCAAATGTGGTTAGCTTGGAGCTGTTCTCTGTGAGGCGAATTTGCCAAAACGTCTTGTTTGCATCTAAAGTGCTCAAATATTGGGCTCCATTCATTTTCAGGGTAACCTCCTCCCAAGTTGGTAGTCTTCAATGTTCCCTCATTATGGCCGCATTCAAAGGCTGAGGATCTAAGCATGTTCTTAACTCCCCAGTAGGTTTTCTTACAACTACAATTAGGTTCAACCACCTGGTTGGTTCTGTCACCTTTGCTATTACCCCTAGTTCAATCATCCTATCTAGCTCCTCCTCTAGCTGATCATGCAATGAAAAATGTATTCTCTGAAATGTGACCCCTGGTGGTCTACTATCTGGTTTCAGCACAAACTGATGTGGTTGTATTTTAATGTCACCTAACCCCAGAAATACATGCTTAAACCTAGAAAGCATGTTAAGAATTTGTGGTTCCATTCTTGAACCTACTGTCTCCACTCGCTTGAGAATGCCTAACTGTTGAATGCCTGGCAGCCCCAGTATTGGTGTAGCATGACTAACTTTGGTCACCTGAAATTCTAGTTTGTGCACATTCCCTAGGTTAGTTTTACATTGTGAGCATTTTCCTAAAAGTTGTATTTCTGACCCAGAATAGTAACTGAGTTTAATATCTGATTTTAACAAAGCACACTTTCTTAATTTTAATTTCCAGAAAACTCTCTTTGCTAGTACATTTACCTGTGCACCGGTATCAACTTTGAATTTAACACATACATTAGACTCAGTCAAGTTTAAACTGTAAAACCATTCATTTTCTTCGTCATGCACTTTATACTGTGACTTACAATCAACTAATGGCTCTACTTGCTCATCAATTAATTAATTTGCTTACCCCTGTAATTAACATTTGATTCTAGTAGGCCTCGCTCAATATTGCGACTAGTACTATTAACAGATTTTAAAAATATAGTTTCATTTATTGTATCTACAGGTACTTTACCTGGCCTTCTTCCAGTGACACAACCTAACATTAAGTCAACACCATTATCAATGTTCACCTTCTGCTACCTCATGCACTGATTTGGACCCACATGCTCTTGAATAATACCCCCGTTTGTGGCAGTTGTGACCGACAGCGTTGAATGCAGGACACTGATAATTTGCATGTAGCTGTCTTTCTTCAAGTAAAACTCCTGGTGACTCTTCTGTTTCTGCTGCTGATGTTGCATGTGTTGTTCTGGCAGTCCCTATTTATTGGAAAGGGCGTGGTTCATGTTGTGAACCGTTCTCCCAGTGTGAAGTCCCGTACTCGTATCCTTCACTATCTCCTGCTGATGTTTCCAACACATTTCCTTCTGTGTGACTGCTACAAAGCACTACATGTAGGCCTACTGCTTCTTTCCTGTCGATTGTGTGCATCAACTCATGAGTTTGCTCCGCCGCTTTACATATTTATACAGCTTTAGCTAAAGTCAAAGTTGGCTCCTGAAGCAATCAATCTTTCAGAGTGTGTCTCTCACGCCACACACAGTTTTGGTCTTTAATGAGGTCATCACGTAGCGACTCATAACCACAATTTGTACTGAGGCATCTGAGTGCTGTTACAAATGTATCAATACTTTCACCATCTTCCTGCACACGGCTGTTAAATTTATGCCGTTCCATGCTCTGATTTGTGTGTGGGAGTAAATACGACTCTATACACTTCACTACACCATCATATTTTTTTTCTCTCTTCTTCTGAGATATCCATTGTGGAGAACAAATCTTGCACCTCTTCCCTGAGGAGGTGTAGTAATGTAGCTATTTTTACAGCATCCTCCTTGCTTTCTCCGTCGGTGACTTTAAGATATATTGTAAATTGCTGCTTCTAGTGCTTCCATTGTTGGCTAGGTCGCCTTCAAAGCTGAAAGGCTTCGGTAGCTTCAACCCCTCCATGTGCGTATACGTGTTGCTGTCTTCTTCTGTGATTAATTACGTACCACACTCGTAACCGAACCATCGTTATTTCCTTAACATAGCACATGTTAACTGCTACTATTAATACCAAAACTTTGTCCGCAGCGCCATGTTATATATTAGATTGTGCAGGATTAGATACATGATAAAGCCTTTACAACAGAATAATTGTGCTTGATGCTCCCCCAGACAATTTAAACAATGGGTGAGGTGAGAGGTGGGGTCCCGGGCGGCAGAAGCAAAACAATACCGGTGATTAATTAAGCTATTGCATGTTAATGATTAGTACAAAAGATGCTGCTGTCCGGGTGTGCAAACCGACGAGTAATACATGTCCACCCTATGAAGATATCTTGTGACTACCGAGCATCCAACATGGTGTGGGTGCCGGCGCACTTCTTACATCACCCTTGCAATAAAATATCCTATCCACTTATCATGTGTGCTCAAACATGCTACAAAAATACCGTGCAATGTGGGATAGGTATTACATAAGAAACACTGATGAAATGAGGTGTGGATGATTACACGTGAGAATGAGTGCACTTACAGATAATACATAACAAGACATTTGCACTTGGCTTTGGGGTATTAAAACTGCATTTGCGGGTTTCAGATATATTAGCATTACTTTGCGTAGTTACCCTTGCCTTTTTTATAGTCTTTATGAAATTAAGAGTACACTGTTACTCATGTCATGTATCTTTATGAAATTAAGAGTACACTGGTACTCATGTCATCTATCTTTATGAAATTAAGATACACTGGTACTCATGTCATGTATCTTTATGAAATTAAGAGTACACTGGTACTCATGTCATGTATCTTTGGGCCGCTCTGGTGCACGTGGTGGCTTGGTCACGCTCACTCTCGCTGCACTACTTTGCATTACATTGACTTTCTCACTATTGCACTGTCCATTGCGTTCCGTTTTCTCTTGCTCATGCGTGACATGGGCGCACTGTTCGCCAGCACGCTCAGTAGAGTGTGGCTTCCTGCTGCACTGTGGAGCTCGTTATGGCAGGCAAACAGCCTTGGTGAGGGGAACGCAGCACGTATCACATCTTATCTGTGTAGCATCTACCATGTTACTGATCCTAACGTCTCGGCTGTCCTAGAGAGTCACCTAGTTATATGGCCCTGCTTGTTGTGCTTTATTTTTACATCTTGTTAAAAGTTTTAAATTTGCTGTTCATTGGACTGTTGTACTAATTAGAGTGAGAATAAGTATCGTAGAGTGAGAATAAGTATGTATGTTTCTAACAACTTAAAAATGCTACTTGATCAAAGCAAGGATGTAAGTCAGTAGATCAATAACAGTCTGAAGATTATGTATGTCAGAGGACTACACAATGAGCAAAAAAAATCAACTTAGCAGGGCCTTCAAAACTGTTGATATATTGTCTATAATTCCAATGTATGATCCTCAAATTGAGTGGTTTCCTGTAGCTCCCATACAATTGTTGCAACAGATGTGTAAGGGCATAGTCCTTGGGTTACAAAAAAATGTAATAATTAATGCAAGGTTTTTTGTTCTTCATACATTTTTGTGGTGACAAATTTACTTTTACATGTTTTTCATTTTATGTGTTCTATGGCAGATGTTGCAAGAATACGTTCTGTGTCATATAACTTGGAAAGATTTTGCCAGTTTGGTGAAAGTAGCACCAATGTTTACTTTTCGTTTGTGTATCCTTATGCCACCAGCTGGTGGGTCAAGAGATGGCTGGGTATTTTCTTACATGTAGTCTGCTACTCCACTTGTCATTGTAATGCTAAACAAATTCTAGGTACCTATTTATACACTATCTACCAAAAAGTAACTGGGCACCTGTCCACAATGTTTGCTCGGTGGTTGTCACCCCGTTAGAATCTCGTAGGGCCACCTCTTGCGGTTATAACAGCCACCCTGTCTGGCATGCTCTCTACGAGTGTTTGCAGGACATCCACGGGGATTCGTCGCCATTCCTCTTGCAACCATTCCACGAGTTGAGCAATGGATTTTGGCTGCGTCTGACGAGCCCTCGCCCGGCGATCCAATTTGTCCCAAATATGTTTTTATAGGGTTGCGGTCGGGGCTCTGGGCGGGCCAGTCCAATCGGCGAACATTGTTGTCGGCATACCACTGCATAGTAGCCCTTGAAACATGTCACCTGGCATTGTCATCCTGGAAGTAACACGGGTCCATTCCGTAAAAACGCCACAATGTTGGAAGCATTTCACTATCCAGAATGTTACAATAGGCCTCTGTGTTCATGATACCACAGACAAACACCAGCGGTCCTATGCAGAAGGCAGTGAAACACAAGTCAACTGGCGTACTCAATTACCTATCTCCATGGGTGCCGAATTACTGTTTAGTAGATAGTGTATATTGACAACTGTCTCAAAAATTGTTAGGTAATAGTAGTAAAAATAGCAAACATTGCATAAAGCTATATTTGTTAGCACTGTTTGAATTTATTACAGACAGCAAATTTGGGTTAACATAAGTGAAATGGTAACTGTTGTATTACTACAATACAATAACAAAACATGTTATGAATGAGGTAATGGGTTTGCAGGAAGGGAAGCCATGTCAGTGAACATGGCATGCCATAAACACAGGCATAGCGATTATAGGCCAAATAGAAATTACTAGTAAGCAGAATCGCTGCACATTGAAATATGTTACTTTAAAAACTACACACAGCGCACAGAAAATATAACTCTTGGGATTCATTTGCATGTTTATTGTTTTACACAAAGACAGTGATTTATTTTAGTGGCTGGTATTGTCTGGGGAGCGCACTTACAGATGGTGTGACAGGCAGTATTTGGCGAGCTGAGTATGCTCACGGACAGCTAACAGCAAATTGGCCTTTTCATCCCATCTTTTTAAAAGTTAACATTTATCCTATTATATCAAAAGTTAAAAATATATTTCATTAAATTTTTTAAAAAAGTTCTTCAACAAACCTCACAATAGTTCTGTATATATCAAGCGTGAATGAATGGCATTGAAAGTGGAAATGATGTAACATGAACTTACAATGTTTCAAGTTGCATTTCAATTTGAACGCACACATATTTGCACTTTAGCATAAAGTTTAATTTGTGTTTTGTGACCACATAACATAAAATATATTAATTAGTCCACAAACTCTTTCTTGTCAGCATTTTCTCCAGTTCACACATCAGCTGATACAGGATTTGGCAAATGGCACATTGTTAGTTGAGTTGCAACTCACTGGTTATCAAAATATTCCCAAGTCATGTGAGACAGAGAGCATCATTTTTACTGCAGTATATTTCATGGAGTTAATAGCTTCAGTGTAGGCATCCTCACTGTGCTACGTAGATTCACCATTCCTACATGTGACAATAGTGGTGTGCAGTTTCCTTATATGAACTTGCCATCCATGCTAAGTGAGATGGTGTATTGTTAACACACTGGACATGTATCTGAAAGAATCCAGGTGCAATTCCTAGTCTCGTTTGTCTAATTTCATTTTTCTCAAGCCACTTGAGGCAAATACAAAGATGGTTCTATATTATAGGTCGTGGCTGATTTCTTCCCTTTTGTATTTGTTCAAACATGAGTTTCATCCCCAATGTGACCATGTCAATGACATCATTACCATTACTTACCAATCCCCTGAGGGACATCAGAAAGGGGGAGGTACAAAGGGCATTTGGCCATCCCCAAATCTCATTTATTGTGCCTTAGACTTAGTGTGCTATAAATCATGTTTGCATATTTTACATATATTTAATCAAATTGGAGGTTATTAACTAATCTTATACAGTAATCTTGTACTGGTATAAGCTTTTGTGTCAAATGTTTGTACAGGAAGCAGCATGTGTGTGTAAACATTGACATAATTGTTTGTAAAATTAATTTTTGGCAGAGATGCTTAATCCATCAACATAGGTGTTAAATTCTCTACATGATCAACCTCCTCTTCCACATCCTCCCCATTGTCTTTACTGACCATTATTGGTGTATTAAGGAATACTAAGTTTAATTATTTTTGTTTTTTAATTTATAATTTTAAATCCTTTAAATAATTGGGAAAATAATAAAAGGGTATCAGACAGCTTGTGTACAAGGAACTGTGTGTGTGTGACAGTGTCTAGACAGCCTGCAGCCATGCTCACTGGCGGATGCAGCGGAGCTGGTAGACCTGCTGACACGCTACGAGGTGGAAGGCTTGCTGCTGGCACATGACAGCATCGCAGCACAGCACTCTGTCGTACAGCCCCCATGCAGCCCCAGCGCACCCGCGACGCAGGCAGATGAGGAGAACCCGACTGCTGAAGAGAAGTTCCCTCCTGATGCCAACATCAAGATCATCAAGATAGAGAAGACCAATGAGCCTCTGGTGAGGACATCTCTATAATGTTCATTATTGTCCAATGAAATTATGAGTTGTTCTGTGCTCATTGTAGTGCTACTGCCTCTAAATTTTTTTTTTTTGTATTCCTGCAAAGCATAGAGTTACAGATATTTTCCTGTTTGCAGATAAGATTTGGCAAATCCTCCTGGATGCTGGTTAGTTGCAAACAAAGAAATTGTGTAGCCACAATATTGCAATTTTCTGAGAAAATTTTAAATGTAATAATCGTTTTTACTTTTATACCTTTAATTGGGCTTCAACAATTTATATCATATTTAATATTGTTTATCATTTTCAGTATCTTTACATTGCTCGTAAATGGGCAGAATGTAAATTGTACATTTTTACAGAATACAGACAGTTTCATTCAGTTTTTCATTTAAAAAAGCAGTTTTGATAAACCAACTTTAATGAAAATCCGGATATTTATTTAAACATTTTGCTGTTGAATAGCTACTAAATGGTGCACTATTACTGAGCTTTTATTGTGAAGAGATTATCCTCATGGACAGTTTATAATCCTGGGTTGGGTATCAGTAATTTCAAATTGTATTAAGACATCTGAAATGAAGTGTTTTGATAAACCTGCTGCTATGTGATATTTAAATTCTGTTGGTTTAAAGAAAAAATTTTCAGTTTATGGATGAGCAAATATGGCAGCATAGTTAATTAACTATGTACATTAAGGTAATGAAATTATTATGTCTACATATTTGATAACTTTTAATTTTTTATTGTGGTTTAATAATTCCTTAAGGAATTATAAACTATGCATATTTGAGACAAATCTCTTAACTTATAATTTAAAATTTAAAAATTTAATATTTTTTCATGTTTTCGATAGCCAAAATTTCATTGTAACTTAAAACTCTTCATGGTATTACTGGGAGAAACTTCCTGACTGAATGCTTCATCCAGTGTACATATTAAATGTGTTCACAGTTAATAATAAAATTAATACAATTTTATTAGTGCTAGGCTAATGGCAATTTTTGCAGAAGTACTTGATAAGAACAATATGTGTTGAAAATGCTACAGATTTCTACTACCATTACACACACTTTATATTTTATACTTTTTGAAATACAAATTACAAATACCTATTTCCAATAGACCAATGAAAAATCTGTAAAGTCAGCTTTTTTTTAACATGGCTTATGCGATACACACAGAAATATTTGAGTATTGATTTGTTCCTGTAAATTCAAGAGCTCAATTGTGCATTGTGGGGTGAAATAAATTCTATGTACTACACCTAATCACTTTCTTTATTAAATTCCAAATTCATCACCAACATATTTATTACAGTATTTATTATTTTTGTGACTACACTAGCCGTTAATTTCAACGACAAAATATTATTTTCCCCTGCAAAAGCCATCAAATTAAGTTGTGGAATGTCATGTTTCTGAATTTTTCCTGTTAAGATTCTTGTGACGATCACACGTGAAATATTGACAGAAAGTGTGTGTAAGCACTGACATAGGCTCAACCCAAAAAAATAGTGTTGCGATAACATATGGGACATAGTTTGTTGTAACTGTTACATGTTACAGATGTGAAAGGTGGTGATGTAGGGTGTGTATGGTGTGCAGGGGGCAACGGTGCGTAACGAGGGCGATGCAGTCATCATAGGGCGGGTAGTGAAGGGTGGAGCAGCAGAGAAGAGCGGACTGCTACACGAAGGAGACGAGGTGCTGGAAGTGAACGGCATGGAGATGCGAGGCAAGACCATTAACGAGGTGTGCGATATCCTGTCCGGCATGACGGGTACGCTCACCTTCCTGATAGTGCCACAGATGAGGAACAGGCCGCCGCCTCCCCCCACAAGGGAAACGCTGGTAAGATGATGTGGCGTGGATGTATTTTAACCCCTTAACATCCCTATCCCAAGTATACTCGTTCACATACGACATGTTCCAACTAACACCGATACAAACAGCATCTATTTCCTGATTAATGCAATTGACTGCTGCTAGCACACTCTAAAATGTTATAATTCGTTGATGCCGGTGCCATTGGTCAATAGAAATTCTTTTCATAGGTTCCATTGTGTAAGTTATTACAAGGTGTGCGTGAATATATGCCTGACCAAAAATTTCTTCTTTTGCGACACCTGTAATGAAAAATTAATGTGTAAGTTAAGGGATTGAGAGAATCTGTGGTTGGCGATGAATGTACACAGCTATGAACGCAGTGTTGCACCAACTGGCTGTAAGGGTATTGTTTTGGAACACAGAAGTTTTTAGCAGTATGACAAACAGACAGCACATATTCTTTGGTTGTGTCCAGAAGACACATAATGAAGGACATTGCATGCTCACAGTTTACAGTTAGATATAATAATTATTTTATTTAGAAATGGCGGAAAGGACACCAGATCAGAAATTAAGTAGCTATTATCAGTTGGATGATTTTGGATGTTTTATGGGTTAAAATATGACGGTATTGTGAGATAAGGATTGTATTGAAACATACCCAATCAGGAGCTAGCCACATTAGGTGATGCAGACGGTAGAGGTGTGGATCCTGCACACTATGGTGTGAAATTAAGTTAAGGTTTACTATTCCCTAGTATCCTGCACCATTAGAGCTACCCTACACCCCCATAATACACCATGCTTTTATACATATGTGGTTTATGGGATTCTGCACACCGATGTGCAGTGAATAGGTGGCAGGCGTAAAAAATTAAAGGAACTGTTAGGTAACATACTATGTTATGAATATTACATATGGATTTCTTGTACATGATTCACGTGAGAGTGTTCTGGAAAGAATAACATTTCAGTTAATTTAGACTACTGATTAATGACTTGTGTTAAATTATTTACATCTTCATGTTACAAAGTTTCATATCCCATGTCCCTAATGAAGGTGAATGATAATACTACCATGTGTTTTCAGAGGTTTAAGATCTCCATTTGACAAAATACAATTCACTGATTTGTACTTAGTTTCATGTACTTTTATATATATTTTGAATGAAAATCATTAAAAAAAATTTTTTTTGGGACAGACGAGTTTGTTAATACGTATTCACATTAAGGAAAAAAGTTAGTATATACATGTTCATTTCATATTTTCGTAAGGAATAAACCTGTCAAAGTTTGTTGGTGTTGGAAATATGTTGTATAACACTCTATTTACTCTTAAAATTATTTGACCCTACACATATATTGACACTTCTGTCAGGTTTGTCTTCCCAATATACTGTATGTTGTTTTCTGTGCCGTACATGACATTCAAAATGCAGCACTTCTTGAAGCCCCTGCTGTTTGAATCTAGAAATATTCTACTCCATGGAGTCAAAATAATATAAACAACAAGGAGTGTTAGATGTCCCCAAAATTAATTGAGCATAAGCATTTCCCTTTAATGGTGTGCCAGGTCTTCTGTACCACACAGTCATAACCATTGTTGCATTAAATTGAGCATAAGCATTTCCCTTTAATGGTGTGCCAGGTCTTCTGTACCACACAGTCATAACCATTGTTGCATTAAATTGAGCATAAGCATTTCCCTTTAATGGTGTGCCAGGTCTTCTGTACCACACAGTCATAACCATTGTTGCATTAAATTGCTCTTCATGCACCCTCTCTCTTGGCGATGAATGACAATGCCTCATAGAAATTACTTCTTAGGAATGGGTTCAAATTTTAAAATTAGGGGTTGTGACAAGTAGTTTCTTGTTCCCAGTTGTTCTGAATGTGGCTGCCTTAACACTTTTTGTGTCCATAGTGATATTACTTGGCATATCAAACTACACAGCAGTATTTTCTGCATTACCAGTTTGACTGTACAAATAGCAGTGTGTTTTTCTTAAACAAATGTGGCAATATGGGGCTGAAATCCTTCCAATTTTTAGTTGAAGCCTGAAGGAAACCCTTAAGCCTGAGAAACTCTGCATCTCAAAGTAATACCAATATATTGTATTATTATCCTTACACATCACCGACATAAGCTTTAAAATTTGCATATGGAAGTTCCCATGAAAACAACACAATTTCGCAGTCCTGCCTCACTTTTCTTCAGAATATATTAATTTTACAAAATTTTACTCCTTCATAAACTAGTAATCACTGTGTCAATACAATACCACATGAGCATGAGCAACTTAACTTGTCATGAGATTTGGAATCAATACTTTGAGAGCCAACAGACTATCAGCCCTGTTAATTCACGTTCCACCACAGCACTTCCAAGATACCACTGCCATGACAAGTGGCTGCCAAATTACCACTGCCATGACAAGTTGCTGCTAAGATACCACTGCCATGACAGGTGGCTGCCAAGATATCACTGCCATGACAAGTGGCTGCCAAGATACCACTGCCATGAGACAAGTCGCTGGTAAGATACCACTGCCATGAGACCAGTCGCTGGTAAGATACCTCTGCCATGACAAGTGGCTGCCAAATTACCACTGCCATGACAAGTTGCTGCTAAGATACCACTGCCATGACAGGTGGCTGCCAAGATACCACTGCCATGACAAGTGGCTGCCAAGTTACCACTGCCATGACAAGTCGCTGCTAAGATACCACTGCCATGACAAGTGGCTGCTAAGATACCACTGCCATGACAAGTTGCTGCTAAGATACCACTGCCATGAGACCAGTCGCTGGTAAGATACCACTGCCATGACAAGTGGCTGCCAAGTTACCACTGCCATGACAAGTTGCTGCTAAGATACCACTGCCATGACAAGTTGCTGCTAAGATACCACTGCCATGACAAGTGGCTGCCAAGATACCACTGCCATGACAAGTTGCTGCTAAGATACCACTGCCATGAGACCAGTCGCTGGTAAGATACCACTGCCATGACAAGTGGCTGCCAAGTTACCACTGCCATGACAAGTTGCTGCTAAGATACCACTGCCATGACAAGTGGCTGCCAAGATACCACTGCCATGACAAGTGGCTGCTAAGATACCACTGCCATGAGACCAGTCGCTGGTAAGATACCTCTGCCATGACAAGTGGCTGCCAAATTACCACTGCCATGACAAGTTGCTGCTAAGATACCACTGCCATGACAGGTGGCTGCCAAGATACCACTGCCATGACAAGTGGCTGCCAAGTTACCACTGCCATGACAAGTCGCTGCTAAGATACCACTGCCATGACAAGTGGCTGCTAAGATACCACTGCCATGACAAGTGGCTGCCAAGATACCACTGCCATGACAAGTGGCTGCCAAGATACCTCTGCCATGATAAGTGGCTGCCAAGATACCTCTGCCATGACAAGTGGCTGCCAAGATACCTCTGCCATGACAGGTCGCTGGTCATGCAGTGATGGTTATATAAGTTTGCAATTATTTTTTGTGCCTTGCTGTTTAATTTGTCAAAATCCAGAGGAAGAACCATGGAATAATTTTTGGGTTTTTCATTATAAGTAATTTTTTTTTCGTTGTGTAAAACTTACATATGAGCATACAGGCTGTTTTATATTAAGTTTTAATGTGGAAAAAAATTGTGTATTTTTATATTAGAACTTGAAAAAATCATTAAAAGTAGCACATGTCTTGTATTCCACTTCATCTTTCACCAATGACGTCCACAAGTTTGGTTAGCTATTACCAGTATAGAAAATTTTTTTAATGCACTTATATACAAAAGCTGTTGCGAATTATTTGAATAAATACAGTATTTTGCACAAAGTTTATTTACTTCTGTTGAGGTATTTCTTGTGTCCAAAATTTAAACATAATGTTTGGGCAACGTATTCTGTTAAATTAATATGTAGGTGCTAAGGGTTATTCAAAGGTAATTCTTTGTCACTAGCTATAGTTAAAATTGTATAAAGCTGAGTCTGCTGTTGACAACAAGAATGTGCTAGCAGCAGTAAAATAGTATACAGGAGCCTTTTTAAAGGATTTTACTGGAAAAGTTTTGGGACCTATGTAACACTAACATGCAACTTTAGATATTTTTATTGATGTTTTAGTTCACTAAGATTGGACATTCATTTGAAATATGTACACATGCTAGACAATGTTAATCGTATACATTGCCAAAGAAAAAAAATAGCACACACAGAATGATGAATGAGATGGAACTGAAACTTAATATGCAGAGGTAGTGATACAGATGAGTAATATGTAGATGTAGTGATACAGATGAGTAATATATAGATGTAGTGATATAGATGAGTAATATATAGATGTAGTGATATAGATGAGTAACATATAGAGGTAGTGATATAGATGAGTAATATATAGAGGTAGTGATACAGATGAGTAATATATAGAGGTAGTGATACAGATGAGTAATATATAGAGCTATTGATATAGATGAGTAATACACATGGTCAGTGAATCTGAGCAGCAAGATAATTACATATGGATGTGTGGTTTGCTGTCCTCACCCCTTCGTACTGTGATACATACCATAACACGGTCTGGCACGATAATCAGCCTCGTATACCCTTAGCGGGTCCTCTATGTCTGGATGCATTCACGTATTCACTGCTCCGAACAGCATCGGACAGAATGGTCTGAATGATCCACATGGTGCGCTATACTGGAATCCTTTGCTGCATACACCCTGGAGGTGGATCTCGCATACACCCTGGAGGTAATGCTGTCACAAGATCAGGAACCAAAATTCCCATAACTCATATGAGTTTACAACTCTAGTTTGCAACCTGACAGACTTGGGTTCAAATAACTGAGTTGTCAGCGAGCTGCCAATTTTTGTATTTGAGCTGGGCTCCAGTTTCATTTTCATAACTGTTAAGAACAGTTGCTATCTTAGTGAATGAATGTGCAGTTGTAGCAATGAGGAAGTGTAGCTCCCCATGTGTCTCCCAACTGTCGTGTTGTAGAACATGTATTTTCGGCAGGTGGCTACTTAAATTTGCATGTATTATGCTGGTAAGTACGTACAACCTGAGTCGGTGCTCATTGCCAACCCCACAATTAGCATTGGCCTTGGTGGCATAGCTATGGGCTGGCCTCACACTCATTCTTCAATATTTTGTTGTGTGGCATTTGTAATGAAAAGTGGCATGAAGTTAGTAGTTCACTTTAATATGTACTAGGACTGTTGTTAGCCCTAGTCAAAGCTAGGGCTAACCAGTTTAGTAGACATACCTAAATCAGTCTTCCGAAGAGCATCATGTAGAAATCGTGCCTTAATTTTAAAACTGGCCATAAAGTCTGCAGTACTGTTAGTAAAATTTACTAATATTTTAGTAATTTTTAAATGATTTTAAATATTTTTTATATCTTTAGTTATTAATTTAATTGTAGAAATTTGTTAATTTTTTTATATGTTTTTGTGAGATTTTCAAACTTTATAAACCTAAAAACTAACTTAAAACTAATGCCCACTAACCCTGTCCTGACTGGCCATGTGTGTCTCTCGGCCTGTATGCCTGATTGCAGAGTGGGGTGAAACTGTCTGCCCGTGTACCCACATGACCTGCCTTGACAGGGAATAAGTGTGGGATGCATGAGAGGATGCTGTATGTGTATGCAGGATGCTGTGGATGTCACACATTAGGAGGAAATGATCTAAGTTCACGTTACTGTTGTGTAAATTTTATTACATGGTAAATTTGAAGGTCAGTACACTTGAACTTATGACCTCCGTGCTTTGCATGAACATGATGGAAATATAAACATGGATAACAGAAAACCGGGATGAATAAAAATTAATAAACAATAGTTATGGAATTTTTAAAAATAAAAATGTTAGTACTAACTCATGGCATTCGGTAGCAGGCACAGTGTGGCAGACACATGGATAACCACAAAAGCCCCCTTCCCTCCGGACCTGTCTCAGGCAGAAATGGAAAAAAAAAAAACAGTTGCAAATAATAATGTGACCCAAGGCTCCAAAAGTGCAGCTTAAGGGACGTTTTAAAAATTTGCTTCATATCTCTAAAGGCAGTGTACATTCAGCAGAAAACTTTCCCAAGAGGAACTCCGGGTTAGTTTTTATTTATTTTAGCTGGGTTTGAACTAGTTACTTATATGTTTTCTTAGTTTATAATTTTTTATCGATTTTTTGTTTTTATTAATTTTTACTTTATTATTAGTCATATTTCCTTGCTTTTTTATATATTATTATTTTTTAAACGAACCTAGCGTACATGGTACATCATTTTACTAATTAAAATGAGCTAAATAGATTATATGGTTATTTCAAACTAGAACATATTCATATGTACATGGGGTGGTGTGAGGTGAAATTTCAGGGTTTATGTATGTGGTGTAGCTATGGCCTGTATTATTGAACATGAAGTGTAAGAGTGTTGTTGACCCACTGAGCAGCGCCACATCTGAGTTTATACTGATGTTTATGAGGGAGGTGTAAATAGTTTTGTTAATGTCTGTCCCAGACCGTCAAAAAAATTTTGTCAGCCCAAGCGGTGTTACTAAGCCGGACTTTTTACAAGTATTTTCTGTAAATATGGAAACTATTGTTAGATGTGTGGTGAAGGGTCTATCTGTATGCCAAACTCATGAGCCACTGTCTCCCCTCCCTGTACCAGAAGCGGGGATTTGGTCTACGGAGAGGGCTGTCCCTCTCGACTTGTGGGCTGCTGAGTTTACCAAGCAGGTAGGTCAGTGCTGCACAGCTCTAGCACGTCCTCATTCCTGTCTGGGCGCTGTTGATGGGGTGTCTGCTCTATCGTGGAGGGCCTGAGGTGAAATGGAGGTCCTGGTAATGTTGACCTGTCTCTAGAGTTGGGCTGCATGGTTCTTCTTGGCGAAGACAACTCTGTAGAGGCAGGTCGGCTGGCCTGTAACCCGCCAGCAGCGCTCATGGTGGTGTCAAGCCTGATCGCTCCTGTTGTTGTTGCTGCTCGCTTGCTGGGCATCTGGAGGTTGAACTGACTTTGTCAGCCACCCTTTTCTTCCTGGAGATATGGTGGTCTATGCTTTATCTCAGGTATGCTCTGGGTCGGGCTTGGAGTTGTGGTTCACAGCTGCTGTAGTCATAGAGGCTGCCTGTGTCTTGTGGTGTGTTGGCAGCAGGCTGGCTACATCTGCATCCCGCGCTGCCTCCTGCTGCAGTGGGACGTGGCTCATGGTATTTGTTGGTTTTTCAGTTTACATTTACCTTATTGTCATGATAAGGAGGTGGGTTAGAAGGCTTTCAAAGAGGAATGCTTCCCTCTCTATTGTAGTATTCATACAGGTCCTCGTGGCAGTCGTTGTGGCGTAGAGGCGCCAGGCACCAGGTGCGGACCCAGTGTTGGAATGGCTTTAAGCTTCTCTCCCAATGCCGCCTCATAACTCTCCACAACAGCCATCTCCAGTTGTTCGTTGTGCTGAAAGTTCAGCGAGTAACAAAATACTCTGCTGAACTTCAGGTGTACCTGTGTCAGCTGGCTTCATAGAAGCCTGTCAACTCAGGCGACAGCAGGCTGAGTGGTGCAGCTGTGGAGACTGAGCTGGCATTGCTGGCAGCCATTTTCTTGTGTGTCTTGATGCTTGGATGACTAGGTATCACCTTTGATGACCTCTTCCCAGGCATACTGGAGCAGGAATCCTGGTCTCCCCTCGACCCCTCTGAGCGAACACTAAGTTTGTCCAAAGCGAAGCAGTTTTTGTAAATTTTGTCCTGAACTGGTTGGAGAATTCTGTCAGCGCAAGAATCTGGGCAAGGTTTGTGTAATATGTGTGGTATAAGGTGGTTTTCTCATGTTTTAATGCAAGTTTGGCTTGTTTTGTGTAACATTATGATGTACATTATTTTGACATTACTACAACTGCTACATAATTAAGGCAGCATTATTAAATCAACAATTGAGCAGTGACATCAACTCTAATGTTCAGTCCATGTGTATGTTGCTTTGCCATTCGTCAGCTACAAGTTTCCTTAGCCATGGGCCTTTTGGAGCATTTTCCCACTGTTTGAAGATGCATAACACTTTTGCAAAATTGAAATGTGGAGGAAATATTAATTATGTCCTTTGTAGCAAGAGATACCATAATTTGTTGTGGTGCAAAACCCCAGGCTGCATGTCTCCTCTGCCATTGGCCTCTCAGAGTCTATTTCGATGAAACTGGGGCTGCACAATGCATTCGTAAGCTGTTTTTTTAACAATTATATTATAGTGTATAGAGAGCTGGACATCCGGTATGTATGTGGCGATATGACCACTGTCCTGTTTTCAGCTCATTTTTGAGTGATTGAGTGAGTGAAGAGATTTGGGCGGCCCTTAACAGCGAGGTCTTGTGAGTTGACCCAATTGTGTTTTTTCCCAGTCTATAGAGTAAAGAAATGTCATTATCTCTTCTTCCCTCTGTACCGTTACTTGGTATTGCAGGGTGTTTCTTGCATTACTGTGGCTTCGACTATATTCCAGTGTCTATGACAACTGGTCGGTGTTTGCAGCACCGGGTGTACAGTCAAAAGCAAAGGTACCAACATACAATCTTCTGCACAACAGCTAGGGATGGGTAATTATTTCACAGAACAGCTCCAAAGAACGGTTCCAAAGAGAGGAACTGGAACCGTAGTTCCGAGCAATCCAAATGAAGGATTCCATTGGAACACCACATTATTACCAAACTGTGGAACGGTTCTGGAGATGGAATCGCTCTCAATCTCGGAAATGTTTCAAACAAGAGAATTGTCGCAGTAAATGAAATGTTGCAGCGATGGAATCACAATAAATCTTGGAACTGTTACAATGAATGAACTGAACCACTTACAACCTCAAAACTGTTGTTGAACAGTTCAAAACATATGAAACGTAATACTAAATCCACAATGGAACAGAAATATGAATACATTTTTAATAAATGATTCTATCAGAACATGAACTCTATAGATATGGATCTATGGAAAAAATTCTGTTGAATCTTATAAGCTGAGTGATAGAAAGTACGAAGGGTTTTTAAGAGTAAACAATAAATCTCTGCTAAGACTTTTTCAAAGCACTGAATGCTAAAAACTTCTTAGGGGGGAAAAGAGATTTTAAATTTGAGCAAAATTGCAGCATGTACAAAAAGTTAATGCTTAACACTTTATAGGCCTGCCATTACTAATAGAAGCTATCACACATTGCACTATAAGCTGAATTAAAGCTGGATTTACAATAACCAGACAGTCCGACAAAACAGCCCGGACACAGACAAAAATGTTTCATCAGCCAATCAGGAGCAAGGTCAACCCAACAAATGCTGCCCCGACAAAAGTAGATTCCATTTCTACTTTCGCTGGGCTTTGGACCGGTCGGTCTCGCTTGGCAGTAGAAAAAAAAAACAGAAACATAACCTTACAAAACCAAATGTCGTGCTGATGTCACTACGGTGCTAAAATTTACTCTAAAAATATTTTTACTTCCATGTACTTACTGATTGCTTTGTAGCAGAAAGATAATTGATTGTTGATTTGATGGAAATACATAATGATGGGAAGATTCACAGACAAACATTTAATAAATAAAGTGCACAAGGACGAGGCATGGGCAGAAATGCTAATAACAGTAGAATTTTTCACCTGTCGCCTACAATTTTTACTATAACACAAACATAAATAATAAAGAAAACAAACTTTACACCAAAATCCCAAAATACTTTGTTTACATAGCTTTTGACTGTTTTCAAAACCAAATATTGTACAATATTTTGTGATTTCTATGCATTACAATGCGTACAGCACATTACTGGCCATTTTAGGGTCTTCTGAAAGCCACGCGACACTTGTCAGATGGAAACTGTAGACGTATTGTAAATACTGAACTGATTTTGGTGGCGGAAATGGTCGGACATCCGGGAAGAGCTTGTTGTAGCATTGTAAAGCCAGCATTTTACTATCGCTGTATACACAAATAAAACTTATTTAAAGAGGCCTAAATGCACTTCTATGCAAAAATAACATGTGCTTCCTAACCAAATTTTTGTTTTACTTAAACAACCGCCAATATAAACAAGGGCACACACCAATGAATGATAACCAGCGGCACGCTTGCCTTCATCACATTTCCCCTCTGGTTCTAAACCTTTTCCAAATGTTTTAATGCATATGTGCGTAATTGTAAAAAATGCCCGTTGAATAATTAATAATAATATGCGAGACCCAACCCAGCATTAGTTAGCTTTCTACAGATTGTGCACCTGAAAAAATATGTATTATTTGTGTTAGTGCCAGCAAGTAAAGTGAACAGCCATAGTATTGGATCAGCTTGCATGGCGTGCAGTTCAGGTTTCACAAGATGGCCATTAGAATATTGGGGCATTGGCATTTAGTTAAAACAGTGACACTAGATCAATACGAGCATGAGCAGATGATTGGCTAAAAGTACGTAGAACAGTGTGTGGCGTTTGGTTTCAGTTTCACAAGTTGGCCGTTATAATATTAGGGCACTGGCATTTAGATAGAACAGCATCACCAATGCATATCGGAAAATAATACAATTTAATGTTTTTTTTTTATGTCCATTAGTTTTTGAACTTTATATGTGGGTTATCTTTGAACAAAAACCGTTTATGGGACTTATAGCAGAATGTAAGAGATCTAGGAAATTAAAAACATCACTGTAGTAGGCAGGAAAACCTATTATGCAGGAACTTCTTAAGCGAGTTTTACTGTATAAAATATTTCCAGTGTAAGGTAATGTGAAAAAAAGATTTTATAATTTTCATTATTTTTCTGCGAACATTCAAATTGCGACAAAATTATCTGTTGGAGTAGAATTAAATTTATAATGTTTTCTGATTCACACACCAACAGTAATATTAGCATTTAGTGAGGAAAGTTTGTATAATGTTTATACCACCTCTTCCCTGCATATATTTCAAAAAGACATGATACACACAGAACACTTCGACGTTGTGTATGTCAGGAACCATTCTGAAAACAATGGTAAAAAAGAACCAATGTTCTTGATGAAATGCAACGTTCCGGAACGTTTCCTTAAAATCAGAACGCTTATAGGCTGTTCATGGTAAAGTGAGCACTTCTGAAAGCCTTTTCATTTGGTATAATAGTCAATTAGTATATTTTATTTTAGTCTTAGACATTAAGTTCCGAGTACAATGGAATATACACACTGTGCTTTTTACTTATACAGCAGTATTGTCTAAAAAGGCAGTTAAAGTATAAACAATGTCTGTAAGGAAGAAGTAACTAGGACCTCAAAAGTGCTCACTTTTCCGTGAACAGCCTATACCATCTCTAAAAGCCTGTACTCTCATTGTTATATTTTTTCATTGTTTTCACTTGGTTTCCTCATGTTGTGCTTTTTTCATTTTCCGGCAGTTATATAGAGTGCAGAAGAAATTGATTTTTGGAGTTTTTAGCAGAAACAGTTTTTTTATGAACACCAAGTACAGATTCTGTTTTTTGTGATACTGCTACGTGAAATGTACATTGTACATAGCCTGTTCGACAGACAGTATTGATATTTTGTAATAATTTACAAGAAATGAATTTTGAAAAATTTTCTTGTTATTCTGATTGAAATTTTTTTGATGTTTGATACTTTAGGCAGTAAAACTTGTATGTGTCTATAATATATCATATCTATAAATAGTTATCACCATGAGACAGTGTGATGGCAAGCTAGACATGATGTGTTTACCTGTGGCTAGATGCACGTGAAGGCCCACTTCGACTACGACCCAGAGGATGACCTCTACATTCCATGTCGGGAGCTGGGTATCAGCTTCCAGAAGGGAGATGTGCTGCACATTATTAGTCAGGAGGACCCCAACTGGTGGCAGGCCTACCGTGAAGGTGAAGAGGACCAGACACTAGCGGGACTCATTCCCAGCAGATCTTTCCAGCACCAGTGAGTCCACAGCATACCCGGCACCTGCCTTCTGCATATCTGACTTACACTTGCTGATTATGTGTGTTATGTTGGGGAATAATGACTTAACACATCTCGTGATACACATTTGTTTTAATTCACGCACACTCCAAGCTACCAACACTGCCATCTATGCCACTCACCACGTGGCACTCACCAGGGTGCCAACACAGCACCACTTTTCCCTCTTCTCGAGACCTAACAGTGATTCCTGCACACAAATACATTTGCCTACACAATTTCTTTATGCAACATACAGATTACAGTTTCTTCCACAACTGTTAACTGATACACCTCATGACAACTGACAACAGCAACTATACATATTTTACTGTCCCATCAATAACACTTGAAGAACAGATTGTTAGTTACCTAGGAACATACTATTAAATTAAATAGGCCACCAACCCACAGATAAATAACTTAATGGTAAGATTACACAAATAGATACAAAATACTTTAATCGAACAAAGTGATGAATATTGAGCAGGAGTGCGGATCCTGCGTCCCCACCTGGAAACTCAGTGAGTTGTCTCATCTTCATCATGGGGAAACCCAGAAAATTCTGCCACCTCCTCCTCCCCTTCTGTGCCCCCATCATGACGATCTGAGATTTCTAGCTCAGTCTGACATGGTGGTTGCTGAGAGGGTCGTGGCATGGAAAAATTTTCTTTGGTAACCGGTTCCTTACAAGCATTGTGCCTCAACTGGCACTGGGGGACGTTCTAGAAACTACCTTCTCCTAGTTTGACTATACACACACACATATATATATAACCTTCCCTACCCCTTTCGCAAGTGTTTTTGATTTCTGCAGATTGACCCAAACCTTTTGGTTGATCTCGTAACCAAACAAACATTGAGTCTTTGGATAGCTTTTCCGAGCCTCCCTTTTTGGGATCAACATCGATAAGGGAATGCGTGGTGAGTATAAAAACAGAGATGCCATGCGGGAGAGCCCAGTCACTGATGAGGGTGTGGAATGATATGTAAGGAGACAGTTATTCAACCACTGGCTCAGCAGTAAACTGCTACTAGGATGAGACATTAAGCGTCTAGTTAGCAACATCTCGAATGTCTGTACTGATCTCTCGGCCAACCCATTTGAAGAGGGGTTGTATGAGGGAGTGAAGAACAATTTAATAGAACAAAGGCTACAACATTGAGCCAGGTCTCGCACACAGAATGGGGGACCATTATCACATACAATTGTACGTGAAAAAGCAAAATGGGCAAATACCTCCAGCAGACACTTGAGTACGGACTGAAAACTGGTATCTATGGGTAAGACAAAACATTCCCCTCATTTGGAATAGGCATCACATAGGATCAAGTACTCCACAGAGTTCAAATGAAACAGGTCGAGGTGAATTTGCTCCCATGGGTACTGTGGTGCCAGCCAATTTAGTCAAAAACTGTTGTTACACACATTCTGTGTTTGCTGACAAGCTGGGCAACACTCAATTGTTCTACAAATATCCTCATCCATGCCTTTTCACCACACATAGGAACGAGCTAGCATACAAGTGCGTACTACACCAGCATGACCAAGGTGTAAAATGGACAATACCTTTGCCTGGAGAGATTGAGGAATGACTACCCTGTTACCATTCCATAGAACCCCATCTCTGATGGACAGCTGGTACAGCACTGTGAAAAAAGGTGTGAGTATTTTGTAGAATCAATGATGTGGCCAGCCATTTTCACATACCTTGATGACTTTGCTCAGCAGCTCGTCCGGGGAAACCAAAGGCGTAGTGATGTAGAGGAAGTTACACTCTGTAAGTTCAACTGGATCAGTACTGAGCAAACATGACATTGCATCTGCCTGGGGAATATGCTGGCTCTTCTTGTAAACAATTGAATAATCGTATGCGGATAAGATCACGGCACAACATAGAATGCCTGGCGAATCCATGTCGGGAAGATTTTTGGTTCAGAAAACAAAAACATGAGAGGCTGGTGATCACTGACAATAGTGAAGGGGTGACCATACAAATATTCGTGGAACTTTTTCACTTCAAATATTTCAGCTAATGCCTTGTTATCCAGCTGACTATTATTTCTCTGGGCTGTGGTCAGCATTGCAGATTCAAATGCAATTGGATACTGTTTTCCATCAATAACATGGCTTAACACTGGTCCTACTCCATATCCGGAACTATCTACACGCAGCACAATCTCCTTAGTTGGATCAAAGGCAACCAGCCATACTTTTTCGGAAAGGACTGTTTTGCTTTTGTTGAAGGCTATCTCGCACTCAGGCGTCCAGACCCATGGAACATCTTTGCTTAACAGGTTGTGGAGGGGTTTGAGCAGTTCTGGACACACAGTAATAAATTGTCTATATCTATAGTAGTTCAATATGATTTCAACTGAGTGGTATCTGTAGGTGCGGGAGTAGCCATGATTTTCTCGCGATCTTCGATTTTGTGGGTGATTTTCCCTACCCAGAAAACTGGCATCCTAAGAATTCCAGAGAACTTACAAAAAACTCAGACTTATCTGTGTTGATCTTTATATTGTAAGCATCCAACTTTGCAAGGATTACATTAAAATTCTTTGCGCATTCTTGTCTTTCTTTACCTCCAATCAGTATGTCATCCAAACAGGCTTCTACATTTCCCATTTCGAACAGGATAGACTCGATAACTGATTGGAAAATAGCTGGGGAATAAGCTAGGCCAAACAACCCATTTGTGGTGCTGATAGTCAAGAGCTCCATAGATGGCTCCTCAACTTCCAGCTGTATGTATGTCTGGGTGAGATCCAGAGGGCAGAACACCTCACACCTTACAAATTTGTTGAAAATTTTATCTGCTCTAGGCAAGGGATACTGGTCAACAAGTAAATGAGGATTTACAGTTGTTTTAAGATCCACACTTTGTCAAATCTGGCCTGACTTCTTTGGCACCACTACGATGGGACTTGCCCATGGGCTAGACTTTACATGTGAAATAATTCCAGCCAGTTCCAGTTTATACAGCACTTATTTAACATTTTGAATATGGGTATATGGAACATCATAGCTCTATGAAACACTGGAATGGCACTACCTTTTAAATTTATACTAACCTTAAAACCAGAAATGGTTCTGTCATTGTTAACTACAAAGAATGCCTTTGCGTATTTACTTTTAAGGTCAGCTAACACTTCAGCTCAGTTGGGGACCCCACTAGGACCAACAACGTGCATGGACAACACTTGTGAATTAGCCAGTAGGTGGCGCTGCCAACCTGGCCGCATTTCTGATAGCTAGTCTCTGTCCAAAAGTACAGGTGCTGATAAATCCCTTGCTACCAACAGTGAAAGTTTGTGCAAGGACCCTGACACCTCATCCGTGACTGACACCGGCACTACTTTGCTTACCTGCAATCCCATGCCATTTGCAGTCCTTAATTCCCCTGGGAATGGAGTTAAGGCATTTGCCCCTAGTTTTTTTTGTAGAGGTCCTGACTGCAAAGAATAACAGCACTTCCAGTATCAACCACAAAAAGTATTTCAACACCATTTACCTTTATTCGTACTGAAACTGATTCCACCAGTACGCCCAAGGTGTATGCACAAACAAGACCTATCATTTACCTTGCTTGTGCAGCATGCCTTAGCAATATGTCCCAAACGGCCACAGTTGTAAGAAATCCACCTCCGTGCTGGACAGCTGCCTGACTGATGATGACGGATCCCAAAGCTGCAGGCATTCTACACCAAGACACCCCTTACGACTGAACAGCGACGGATGACCAAATCAAACGAGTATGGAAGAGGGGAGAATGTCCTGCGGAACACATCCTACCCTATGTTGAGAGTCCTCGGCAGTCTGGAGATGACACCAGGATGAGAGGATGGCAAAGGGGTCTCCACCCCTCACGCTGTCCAGGTCCCAGTGCGAAGCGAGGTGCTCCCTAAGCAGACGATGGAGATGAATGAGGCGAGGTGAATCCAGCCTTGGCTTCTACCGAGAACGTCCCTGGCACAGACCACACTAGTTCCAGTGGCCTAGCCGGCCAACCCAGTGATAGACTCTATGTGGCATGAGGTAAGTCGGTTTTGCATCATGTCGCCCACTGAGAGAATCATGACAGGGAGCCTGTCTCGACGCCAACCATAAGTGCAACGAGCCTTCCCGTCACTAATATAAAGGGTCGGACATTCCAGTGTCTTGACAGCCCAATGTCGGTACCAGTGTAATGAAGAGCATGAGTGTGCAACACAGACCAAAAAGAGACCACACCTAGCTTTGCACAAGATCCACTCCTTTATTACCTGTTAAGTTGAGGAAATTCTAGGCCATCAGCCGAATTGTAGATATATTTCTTGCCAGTGTAACTATGTTTTTTGTTTCAGATCACTGTAAGACCACTCGTGTAAACAGCAAAAATTGAATGAAATTAGTTTTGAACTCAGGAACAGAGTTTTCAGTCCAGCAAGATAGGAGTGTTTTTTCTTTGAATGGCCTGCATGCAGCCCGTAACTGCTGCCAGGCAGCTTGCCAATTACCAGTCGTCCACCACACAAACATGTTTTCCCTGTTTTCAAGAAAGCCTCCGCTTTACCAGGACCGCAGATGCAGAGAAAACATGAGAAGTTTATAATTACTGTGATCTTGATAAATCATTTAGGGCAAGTATTGATACAAGGGTTCAAGTATGTACATAATTATTTAAGTTTGCCTGAGACGACTTTGTTACCCAACCTAGCAAGTTTAAATTATGTGTATATTAGTGTAGCATACAACATATAAAACAAATGTTGAACTTGTCCAATAACGTGCTTTCCACAAGAGAATTAGGCTCTATGACAGTCTGTCTAACTTTTGTGCCAACCCCAAATGCCATGGACTTAGTGAATGAAGTTTTTAACCACCCAGTAGACTTAACATTTTGACTTCTATCCCCAAGTGTTTGTATGGCCTGCGATGTTGTTTGAGTGAAAATAAAATGTACGTACACTGTAGTAACCAAGCCTTCAGCGTGGTGTTTGTTCCCTGGCTGTCACACCTAAATAAACTGGTTTGGATGTGCGTGAACTAAATTGGCAAGCGAGTATAGTTAGCCCGAATAGGAAAAGGAGATTAGCACCATGCTAGAAGCAGGCGTGCAGCATGCACAGAGAAAAACTGCAGAAGAGGTGCAAGACAGAAATGCAACCGAAAGCAGATGCAATGACTGGTGCTGTAACCCTTGCTCCAACCAGGGGGGAATTGACATATGCTGCATACTGCTTTTAATCTTCAGTGCCGCTGGAATACACCCGCCATCATAAATCAGCAATTCCGATGAGAGTATAGCACACGAGTCTGTATGTTCTGCGCCAGAGCGGGTTAGTGATGAAACCCACCGTAACCTAGTAGCCTCACAAGGTGCATTGCCGCGAGGCCGGCCAGCCGGCCCGGCAGCGAGCATACTCAGCCATGCAGTGGTGGAGTAATGAAGCGGTTGCACTCCATGCTCATGGGAGCACAAAGTTCAACACAAAGATATATGTGGCAATGCATTGTCCAAACACCAGTTGACATCTTTGACTTCAAGGGAGAGGTTGCGTACTAGAGCCCTTACTGTAGCCCCGAAGGAAGCTACCAGCAGAGACCACCATGCCACAGAAGAGATCCAGCCCCAAAGGAAGATGCCAGCTGAGACCACCAAGCCGACGAGACTCAGCCGAGAGCCCGTGAAGGGCCACCCAGCTGACCCACCTCAACCTGCCGCCAGAACAACCACAGCATGAGCAGCATACAGCTAAGTGCCAGTGTTTGTCGCTCAAGGAATGTCTTGAGTAATTGTGTGCCCGATGCGTAACGTCCTTAACTATTAGGATCATCGGTGGGTTTACGCATCTAGTAGCATTGGTATTTGATCTCACCCTTAAAACCTCTAACTTGCTGAGTACAGACTTGGACAGTGTGTCTTTTTTTCGCAGAATTAAATTATGCTATCAAACCCTTGGGATAATTAATATTTCAAGTAGACCGCACTACATTTTTATATTCCCGTAAACATTGCCGGGCCTCATTGTGCCAGTGCAGAGGCCAACACGCCGCCTATAGTTAGTATAAATTCAACACATTGACGTGAATCGCATCTATCAGCATGTTTAATCAACACCGGGCCGCTGTTACAAAGCGAACTGGCCCTGTAACGATGGCACTGGCGGTGGTCGGCTGGCCCCGCCCGCCAAAATAATAATCTTGTAGCGGGCGGCTGCGCTGCCCACCAGCTTGTAGCTGCCAACCGATAGCTGCTAAGCCCCAAGGATCTAGGATTGATCGACAAATGCGAGTTGCCGTGCCCGGCTGTGCTGCAGAGGATCTAGGCGCTTGCCCAGCTACGTGTGCTCAGAAATGTATTCGCTGCTAGCCCAAGCACACGTGTGATCCAATGTATTTATCTTCATATATATTGTCAGTAAATAAAGTTCTGTGTTTTGCTTCAAACATAAGGCATCTCCAACAGTGTTTAGTTATTTTAATTATACATAGGTTAATCTTTTCACGCACTTTCAATGGCCATGTCATACTGTGTTTCAGCCTTTTTTATGACAAGGGGTGCTCCAATATGCCTTTCTTGGGTATCAAATTAATCAGGGGACGTCCAGTTATTAAAATATACATACGTATTTATATTTAATTTAAAAAGTAGTTTTTTATGCGCTAGAGACGTATGAACATGAACTTCATGCTAAAAATGGCAAGTTTGGGGGCATAGGTGTTAGGGGTGGGTCAAAATCGGCCCAAAATTTTCCAAATTTTTTATTGCGACCCCCCCCCCCCTCCCACCCTCCCCGTCATAATTACAACCCTATTCTCGGGAAATGTGAGGTGTCGTTATAGAGAGGTTCTACTGCACTTTTGAAATCAACCTTAGAAAAATATCACTGCTCACACCTGCATATATTTTAATGGGCGTACTGAGTGACGTGCGCCCAGTAAAGTTGGTAGCGAAGGAGGGTAAGTATTTCCGTGTCTTAACGTCGAATAAACAGTGTTGGGTAACCTTCTGTTATAGCTAAAAATGATTCATTTCGCTTTCTGTTTTTTTAATCCATAGAAGTGTAAAAATTAGCATATATGTAAACTACTTACTTTTCTAATCATTTCAAAATATCACTTAACCAAGGCATTAATAAAGTAATGATACACCTGACAATGATAATTTAACATAAGGCGGGAGAACAAACAATGAGCGTAAAAGTAGATCTTCAGCAGGGCTTTCAAAAGAGCTAATTTTACAGTGAACAGCCTGTAGTTTACGTGTGACAAGTTTCTATGTAGGCTAGCTCCAAGCCTTCCGTTACTTAGGCCGGCTTCTACTTACGTAATATACAACATGAGTTACCCTATTAAATTTAAATACGTTATCAGTTGTCGTACGGACCACCTACAAATAGGAAAAAAAAAACATAGAGCACTCAAAATATTACAATATTTACAAAAATAATTCTGGTTTGCAAACTGTACACTTTGCATTACTGCAGTCCATTTTAATTTCCTGTTGCTGTCTTTTGGCGAAGGTTTCACTCTGTGTGGGAAGTCCTCAGTTTACACAGGCGGCCTCGCTTCTTGCGTAAGACTTCGTGTTGTGGATATGGCCACGTGCATTTAGCTGTGGGGTACCATGGTGACTCCCTGTAATGTCCTGGCTGACCTTGGGAGGCAGTCCGGGATGTGCAGGAAAGCACCTTCCTCATTCAGATGGTCGTCGGTCGGCTATTGGACTCTTCAGGGTCGTCCTCAGCAGTGGCCAGCTTGGGGCCACCAGGCACCGAGGCACGGCTGGTCATCCTCTCCTCCTGGGTGTTAGGGTGTCTGTCAGAGGCTGGGACTTGTCTGCTTTGCCTACCCCCTCGGCTCTGCTGGCCTCCTCTTACCTCAGGCAGAAAGCAGTGCAGTAGTGGCCTCGCTGCCATCTGGCATCAAGGCCCAGTCCTCCTGGGGTTGATGGGGTCACCATTTGAAGTAGGGGCTCTTAGGGCTCTCCTACCTTGTCGGCGCAGCAGTGTTCACCTTCCTCCTGGATGGTGCTTGGTGGCTGGGGTCATTGACGGGGCTCCCTGTCCAAAGGGTTTCGCCACGAGAGTTCCGACCTGGTCGGGGTAATGTGGTGATGCCTGGCTGCCACTTTTCTGATGTAGTGAGTCGGAATCAAGGGCGGTGTCCTGATGGATATCGCTCCTTGAGGTGATTGTCATTGGTTTTTTACTGGAGTAAGTCGGGTGCTTCTTAGGTTGACATTCAGAAGTAGGTCGGGGTTCCGGCTTGTCGTTTGCTTTGGTGGAGTTCAGAGCATTGCTTCTATGGGCTGAGGTACTTCGAGTTTGGGTATTGGCTGGTTATGGTGACCTCTGGGTCTTCGCATCTGGCAATTGGTCCCCAGGTTTTTCTGTGGCCTCGAGCTTGGTGGGTATCCCTCTATGGTCAGCTGTAGGAGGCGAATGCATTTCACCGGACTCTGTGGTGGGGTCGGAGAAGGGGTTGTGACATCTTGGTTGCGTTCCTAGCTGATTTTCAGGCGTTCGCAATCTCTGATACGTATGTGGCATCACCCACAATCTATCACGCACTGCTGCTCTCGCAGCCAGGGCTACCCCATGATAACCTCTTCTTTTACTTGTGGTGCCACTAGAAACTCTTCTGTGGTGGCTTTATTTCCCATCCTGATGACAAGCGTTATTTTTCCTTCTACCTGGTGGAAGCGATCTGACTGGGCCAGCTGGACTCTTTAGTCGGTAGTTGTCAGGTTGAGCTCTCTGGTTTGGCGTGAGGAGGTTGCTCCTTATAAAATTGCCAGTGGCAGCTGTGTCTTACATTGCAACAGCTGTTTGCTGATTGATCCCAATTGCTATGGATGTTGCATCCGGGCAGTAGGGCTTATGGGTCAGCACCTGGAGGGAGTTGTTGCTGCTCCCCCTTCCTTCATAGCGGATTGCTCTCTCTCTCTCTCTCTCTCTCTCTCTCTCTCTCTCTCTCTCTCTCTCTTTTTTTTTTCCCCCTCTCCCCCTCCCCCTCCTGAAGGCTGAGGAGGAGGAGGCACAGTAGGGGGCCTTGCCTCCTCTCTTCCCTTCCCACTTTTCGTCTGTCTAGGGTGGCCTGCACTCAAATGTATCTCTGTGTTTCTTGAACTTTCTCTACCAACTCATTAAATAACTGCAATTGGGGAAGTTGGAGCATATTGCGCAAATTTTTGGAGCAGCAAGTGTATAATATTACCCATGCAGCATTCCTCGTTTCCATATGGGAAAATATCAGATGGTACATTTGCACCTTTCTCCTCATAAATATTTTGGAATCTTCCTCGGTGGCCTGGGTTTGACTTTGGAATTCCATTGTGAGGTGTGCCAACACTTCCATACCTGAAAACTGAAAGGCAATACGTAAACAAAGTTCCCTCCATTCTGTAATAAACTCCCCATATTCATTCCACCAGTTTAACGCTGTACTCTTTAACTGCTTCTGGGTTTTGACAACCCATTGTCATTCACACTTATTTCTCTTTTCCATTCTTGCGTAAATTTTTCCGGGTTCCGGTAGCTGGGGTATGTCGGTACCCTGTGTTGACGTATGGCTGTGGTGTGTGCCTGGTATATTTGGTTGGTATTCTGCAGCTTCCTTGTGTACCTCACACCTATACGATAAGCCAGGTGTGATTATCCTCTCGTCCGGCCAACCAATGCACATGTAGTAAAATGTTTGCG
The DNA here is from genome assembly GCA_029891345.1 of Dryococelus australis. Taxonomy (NCBI): domain Eukaryota; kingdom Metazoa; phylum Arthropoda; class Insecta; order Phasmatodea; family Phasmatidae; genus Dryococelus; species Dryococelus australis. The sequence continues at coordinate 1,955,437 of CM057004.1, forward strand.
TACATATAATGCAACTAACTCAGTTTATGCCCTGTCCTGTGCATATAAGCCAGCTACAATAGGCAGTTAGGCAGGTCTGACATTCATCACAACTGAACTCCAGTCCATTGATATAACGGGCCTCACCATTCCACCCTAAGCACAGGTACTGGAATCTGTTTTGGCAGTGTGCACCACTAATGAAATTTACCTCTGCCCTATTGCATGAGGGTATGCTGCAACTTTCGGTTTGGAATTCAATGGCCTCGTACATTGCGGCGGCAGCCTTGCCTTGGTCAGCAATGCTTAGATTTAATTTGGACATGTTTTGGCTAATAAAATTGAGTGCCATGGAGTGATTACAGACTCCCAGCAGTCTGGCTGACAATGTTTTGAGTCCCGAGTAGATTATCTTGGTTCTCGGGGTTATACTAGCCTGGTTCTGCCATATTATTAGACTAACAAATCGCTGTGGCACAACATTGGGTGCCATGGAAAATCTTGATGCGGGGATGTCTGTTAAAATGGCAGCGATATAACTGTCGGATAAGGGATCTAAATTTGGCAGAGGTACTGATTAACTTAATGAGGGGAAATTTGGATTCTTTGCCACACAATGTCCACCATACTGTGGTATGGGGTGAAGAGACTACCTCTACTAAACGGCACAAAATCATAGGTGGTGATATCGGCTGAACATACTAAAGGTGTGTACAAAGTACCTATTTAAACTGCACTGTCACTCACACTGGGTATATCATGGATTGGCTCCAGCTGCTGCTGGCTGGGACTTGCGTCCTGTCCTGGGATGAAGGTAGTGCTGGCTGGAACTGGTGCCCTATCCTGGTGTGGTGGAAGAGTTACTGACTGGAACTGGAGTCCTGTCCTAGGGTGGTGGTAGTGTTACTGGCTGGAACTGGTGCCATGTCCTGGTGTGGTGGTAGTGTTACTGATTGGAACTGGTGCCATGTCCTGGTGTGGTGGTAGTGTAACTGACTGGAACTAGAGCCCTGTCCAAGAGTGGTGGTAATGTTACAGGCTGGAACTGGTGCCATGTCCTGGTGTGGTGGTAGAGTTACTAACTAAACTGGAGCCTTATCCTAGGGAGGTGGCAGTGTTATTGGCTCGAACTGGTGCCATGTAATGGTGTGGTGGTAGTGTTACTGTCTGGAACTGGAGCCCTGTCCTGAGGTGGTGGTAGTGTTACTGTCTGGAACTGGTGTCCTGTCCTAGAGTGGTGGTAGTGTTACTGACTGGAACTGGAGCCCTGTCCTGAGGTGGTGGTGGTTTTCCTGTCTGGAACTGGTGTCCTGTCCTAGGGTGTGGTGGTAGTGTTACTGGCTGGAACTGGTGTCCTGTCCTAGAGTGGTGGTCTTGTTACTGTCTGTAACTGGTGCCCTGTCCTAGGGTGGTGATAGTGTTACTGTCTGTAACTGGTGTCCTGTCATAGGGTGGTGATTGTAGTGTTACTCTCTGGAACTGATTTCCTGTCCCAGGGTGGTGGTAGTGTTACTGTCTGGAACTGGAGCCCTGTCCTAGGGTGTGGTGGTAGTGTTACTGTCTGGAACTGGTGTCCTGTCCTAGGGTGGTGGTAGTGTTACTGTCTGGAACTGGTGTCCTGTCCTGGGGTGGTGGTAGTGTTACTGTCTGGAACTGGTGTCCTGGGATGGTGGTAGTGTTACTGGCTGGAACTGGTGCCCTGACATAGGGTGGTGAAAGTGTTACTGGTTGGAACTGGTGTCCTCTACTAGAGTGGTGGTAGTGTTACTGTCTGGAACTGGTGTCCTGTCCTAGGGTAGTGGTTGTAGTGTTACTGTCTGGAACTTGTGCCCTTTCCTAGGTTGGTGGAAGTGTTACAGGCGGGAACTGTTGCCCTGATATAGGATGGTGGAAGTGGTACTGTATGGAACTGGTGTCCCGTCCTAGGGTGGTGGTAGTGTTTCTGTCTAGAACTGGTGTCCTGGGATGGTGGTAGTGTTACTGGCTGGAACTGGTGCCCTGACATAGGGTGGTGAAAGTGTTACTGGTTGGAACTGGTGTCCTCTACTAGAGTGGTGGTAGTGTTACTGTCTGGAACTGGTGTCCTGTCCTAGGGTGGTGGTTGTAGTGTTACTGGCTAGAACTGGTGCCCTGTCCTAGGGTGGTGGTGGTAGTGTTACTGTCTGGAATTGGTGCCCTGTCCTAGGGTGGTGGTGGTAGTGTTACTGTCTGTATCTGGTGAACTGTCCTAGGGTGGTGGTGGTAGTGTTACTGGCTGGAACTGATGTCCTGTCCTAGGGTGGTGGTGCTAGTGTTACTGTCTGGAACTGGTGTCCTGTCCTAAGGTTGTGGTGGTAGTGTTACTGTCTGGAACTGGTGTCCTGTCCTATGGTGGTGGTGGTACTGTTACTGTCTGGAACTGGTGTCCTGTCGGGGGTGGTGGTGGTAATGTTTCTGTCTGGAACTGGTGTCCTGTCCTAGGGTAGTTATTGTAGTGTTACTAGTGCCCTGTCCTGGGGTTGTGCTGGTAGTGTTACTGTCTGGAACTGGTGCCCTGTCGTAGGGTGGTGGTTGTAGTTTTACTGTCTGGAACTGGTGCCCTGTCCTGGGGTGGTGGTGGTGTTACTGGTGCCATGTCCTCGATTGGTAGGGGAAGAGTTACTGTCTGGAACTGGTGTCCTGTCCTGGGGTGGTGGTGGTAGTGTTACAGTCTGGAACTGGTGCCCTGTCCTAGGGTGGTGGTGGTGGTGTTACTGTCTGGAACTGGTGTCCTGTTCCAGGGTGGTGGTTGTAGTGTTACTGGTGCCCTGTCCTAGGGTGGTGGTGGTAGTGTTACTGTCTGGAACTGGTGTCCTGTCCTAGGGTGGTGGTTGTAGTGTTTCTGTCTGTAACTGGTGCCCTGTCGTAGGGTGGTGGTAGTGATACTGTCTGGAACTGGTTTCCTGTCCTAGTGTGGTGGTGGTAGTTTTACTGTCTGGAACTGTTGTCCTGTCCTAGTGTTTTGGTGGTAGTGTTACTGTCTGGAACTGGAGCCCTGGCTTGGGTGGTGGTAGTGCTGGCTGGAACTGGTGTCCTGTCCTAGGGTGGTCGTTGTAGTGTTACTGTCTGGAACTGATGTCCTGTCCTATGGTGGTAGTTGTAGTGTTACCGTCTGGAACTGGTGTCTTGTCCTAGGTTGGTGATGGTAGTGTTACTGTCTGGAACTGATGTCCTGTCCTAGTGTAGTGGTGGTAGTGTTACTGTCTGGAACTGTTGTCCTGTCCTAGGGTGGTGGTTGTAGTGTTTCTGTCTGTAACTGGTGCCTTGTCGTAGGGTGGTGGTAGTGATACTGTCTGGAACTGGTTTCCTGTCCTAGGGTGGTGGTGGTAGTTTTACTGTCTGGAACTGTTGTCCTGTCCTAGTGTGGTGGTGGTAGTGTTACTGTCTGGAACTGGAGCCCTGGCTTGAGTGGTGGTAGTTTTGGCTGGAACTGGTGTCCTGTCCTAGGGTGGTGGTTGTAGTGTTACTGTCTGGAACTGATGTCCTGTCCTATGGTGGTAGTTGTAGTGTTACTGTCTGGAACTGGTGTCTTGTCCTAGGTTGGTGATGGTAGTGTTACTGTCTGGAACTGATGTCCTGTCCTAGTGTGGTGGTGGTAGTGTTACTGTCTGGAACTGATGTCCTGTCCTAGGGTGTTGGTTGTAGTGTTTCTGTCTGTAACTGGTGCCCTGTCCTAGGGTGGTGGTAGTGTTACTGTCTGGAACTGGTTTCCTGTCCTAGGTTGGTGGTAGTGTTACTGTCTGGAACTGGTGTCCTGTCTAATGGTGGTGGTGGTAGTCTTACTGTCTGGAACTGGTGTCCTGTCCTAGGGTGGTTGTAGTGTTACTGTCTGGTACTGGTGTCCTGTCCTAGGGTGGTGGTGGTAGTGTTACTGGCTGGAACTGGTGTCCTGTCCTAGGGTGGTGGTAGTGTTACTGTCTGGTACTGGTGTCCTGTCCTAGGGTGGTGTTTGTTGTGTTATGGGCTGGAACTGGAGCCCTGGCTTGGGTGTTGGTAGTGCTGGCTGGAACTGGTGCAATGTTCTGGGTGGTCGAAGTATCAGTTGCTGGAACAGGTACCCTGTCTTTGGACTGTGGTAGTGTTACTGGCTGGAGCTGGTGACCTGTCCTGGGTTGGTGGTTGTTCTGGCTGAAAATTGTGCCCTGAATATAATTTTGTAATGCGGTATTTAATAATTTTACTCCTAAAATGCAATGATGATGTATAGAAATATTTGTAGTCTGTTAGCCACGTGGAAATACGTGATGTTTCCGTAAAATATTCACAAAAAAAAACCCTAAAATACATACAGGAAAACAAAGCCCTTAAAATTACACATAGTCATAATGCAGAAATTACTTTTAAACATCACTAACATAGACGGATGGCTTGTGAATCAAGTAGCATGGTTCATGTGTCTTCTCCATCATATTTCTACTCCTTCTCCTCAATTTCGGTAAAAATTCCATAAGGGGGAAATGATTTATTGAAGTGGAATCATAATGCTGGGGAAATGTCTTGCAAAACGTATGCAAGCAAAGGTTGATGAGTAAACTAAATTGACTATTGAAGCCTACGTCAGTGAACAAAAGTTGTTGTGCATACATGACAGTGTCTTTCCTCGCCATCTCTTCTCTATAGACTGTCCAGAGGCAAGCAATGCATGGAACAACCACTGCCTCCAACCGGGTTCACATAAGCGGAAGTGTTATGCTTTGCCGAGTAAAATATTTTATTATAGAAAATATAATGGCACTAATTAAATTAAATACTGTTTTACATTTTATAATTATCTTATGAATTTTTCATATTATTTCAGTGTCTCTTTATGATGATGGTCTTGCCGGAAAATTAGTGTTCTTAATCTCGGTGCCGCGGGCATTCTGAAGTTTATAACCACACAATTTCAAAATAACAACAAACACTTTAAAACATTTTAAGACATATTAAACCCTTAAAATACAAATACAAAACATATTGTACACTGAAAAAAAGTATTTATGTGAAAGTTCAAATTATTGGCCTCTTTACGCACGTGCAGGACACGTGACACGTGCATGATGAGTGCTGTCTTGGGCTCCAGCACTGCTGTCGGTTGGCCGGCGTCAAACAATCCCTTCCTGGAATACCAAGAAGCTGCAAAAAAAAAACATTTTTCTGGAGGGCTCTATCCAGCTGGTTGCCATTTGAGGGTAAAGAAAACATGGCCTTGGGGTTTGTCAGTTTCTTTGGTGTTTGGAGGGGGTGGGGGTGTAAGCAGGAACAACAATGTGGGTACGTGGTGGTGACTCGGTTTGCCTCTTGCAAGTGCTGTGTTGTGCTTTTATTGACACTTAAACGTCACACTCACTGCCCTATTATTTTCCCCATCTCTTACAAATCTCTCTTGCCCTACTAGGCTCTCCCCTGCGAGAACTGGAAAGCCTTTGGTATCAAAGCCTTGTGGTATCAAAATTTACGTTTACACTTTGGTTACAAACAAATTCAGCTGTGCCCTGGACAAACCCCTTAAATCTAACTTCACTGGCACTGGTTGTGTTGACATTTATGTGTGCACTTATGTTACCACTTTCTTTGTGTACACTTGGAAGCCCCTTAAAATCACTCATATTTGTTGTGTCATTACAGGAATTTACAGAAAAGCCCAGAAATTGTGTTTCGCTACTATTTAATTCTACCTCCTCACTACTAGATGTTGAGTGTTCTGCTGGTGCAAAACCCTTAAATGGCAGTTCATTCCCTTGGCTGGGTGTTCCTGTGTTAGTATTGTTGTTTTTCCAAGTGTACGTGTTGACATTTCCCTGTGAACTCCCTGGTAAAATTCTCAGAGCTCGCTGAGATACTGGGCGTAACGTTGTTTCCTTGCCTCTCTTCCGTACAGATGGTTGGGCTATATGCAGGTTGTCACGGTGCCGTTTTGTAACATGTCTTGGTCCCAACTTCACTAGATATGTAGAATTTCCCATATTTGCCACCACCCTCACTGGCTCTGTCCATCTAGGTGCCAGTCCAGCACAGTACTTTTTCGCCCTGGCCAATAACAGGTCTCCTCTGACGTACACATACATTCTGGGTACAAGTTCGGGTGGTGGCTTCTTGCTCTCCGGTACCCACACATTACAGTAGCAGATTTGGTTTGCCCTGACTTCCTCATATATTGGTGCCTGATGTTCGACAATTTGTTCAGGTGGTCGGGTAGGTTTTCACGGGGTGCTCCGGGGGCACGGAGTTCGCGATGTTGTACCATCTCAGGGTGTGTCTTCCCGGTTGTCACATTTACTCTATTTCTTAGGCAAAACATTACCTCTGGGATCAATTTGGCCCACCTAGTGTGATCTTCACCCAATCGGACACGTAATTGGATTTTTAGATCTTGGTTACATCTCTCTGTTCAGTTAGCTCAGAGATGGTATGCTGGGGTGGTACGGCATTCTGTTCCCCACCTGGTACAGTACTCTCTCCACTTTTGCCCTACAAATTGTTTACCATTATCCGTCAACAAGTTCCCACCTTGGAAAAAACTCATTCTGCATCACCTGTGCGACTGTGTGAGCAACAAATCTGTGGCAACAACAAGAAATCTATTACCAGTTTTTGTACACGGTTACGGGCCCATGATGTCGATGGCTACTGCTTTGAATGGCTCGGTTAGCAGCCTTGGCTGTTGAGGAGCGTCGCCGTCTGCTCTCGCGTCTTCCGGGTGTTACGCGTGATAAAACTCTGTACATATTTCTTGACATCTCCCTGAATCCCTGGCCAGTGAAAAATTTCTGCCCATTCCTTCATGTTTGCTTGGATCCCGGGTGTCTATGCTCCAAACTGTCATGTGCATACTTTAATACAAGTTCCCATTTCTCTTTTGTCACATACGTCCGCCATCGCATACAATTACCAGGTGGTTTGATTTGTATTTCTCTGTCCACTACCCTCCAGTGTTCTGTGTAATATGTGGCACAATGTTGTTGGCATTGCGCAGCATCTGGTTAATTTTCTTGGGCAGCGTGTATCTCTCTTAACACATCACGTACATCCAATGAAATAAGTTTGCCGGGTGGTGTGGCAACAATGTTTTGTACAATGAGAGTTAGTGTTTCTGCAGTTGGTATTGCACGGCAAGGTGGTAGCGCCTCTTCCCACTCCGCATCGTCAGTTACCATTAGATTCGAACAAGGATTCCTGGACAAGGCGTCTGCAAGCTTGTTGGTTTTCCCCACCACGTGTTCTACCTTGAAATCGTATTCCTGCAGTAACAGCGCCCAACGGGCAACTTTGCTTTTCCCATTATGCATTCCCTCTAACCATACAAGACATCGGTTGTCAGATTTGAGAGTAAACTGCCTTCCTAGCAAGTACGGCCAGTACTTCCGCAATGCATGTGCAATGGCCAAACATTCTTGTTCGTTAACATTATATTTACGTTCTGTGTCCTTGAACTTCGCACTGTGGTAACTGATTATATGGTTTTCCCCGTGTGTTCCCTCCTGACACAAACACGGCCCCAATGCCTTCTTGACTGGCATCTGTTTGTACAACAATATGTAACTCTGGGTTGAACCTAGATAGCAGATCCATTTGCTGTTACATAGTGTCCTAGAAACTCCATTCTACTCATACCCAACTTACACTTTTCCACTTTGCACGTAAGTTGATTACGTTCGAGCCGTTCAAACCCAAGGCTCAAATGGTGCAAGTGCTCCTCCCAGCTGTTAGACCAAACAAGTACATCATCCACATACGCCATCGCAAAGTCTCCAATGAATCCACCCAATACAATAACCATTAAGTTTTAAAATGTTGCAGGGGCACACTTTAAACCAAATGGCATGGCTACAAACTAAAATCTACGTCCATCTGGGGTAGTAAATGCTGTTTTCTTTCTGTCCTGTGGGCGGATAGGCACTTGCCAATATCTAGACTTTAAATCAAGTGAGCTGAAAACTGTAGCTGGTCCTAATTTTGACAAAGTGTCTCATGTTTATGACTGGTGGTGGCATGTTTACTGTTATTTTATTCAAAGGGCAGAAATCAACACAGAATCGCCATTTGCCATCTTTCTTTGGAGCAAGGGTAATACTGAAATTATAGAGACTCTCTGTAGGTTCAATTACATTATCATTGAACATCTCACATACCTGCTCATTGATGACACTGCAAAAGAAAATACCTGGGTCTCGTAGCTTGGAGTACACTGGGTCCTTGTGTGTTGTGATGATCGCATGCTATGTGACGTCGGTGGACTGCAGCTTTCCCTCAGTGTAGATCACACTGGCGTACTGATCCAGCAGATGTTGCAGACGTTGCTGATGTGTGGCGGGCACCTCATGCTCGAAGTCAGCAAGCGGCACAGCAGTTGTTGTTGTTGGTGGTGGTGTAGCTCATATGGCATAACAGTCCATCAGCCACGTGTCCCTATGTGCAGACAATTCAGGTGCGGTCACGCTTGTGCCTGTATAGCATCTCTGTTAGTGTCAAACCGACCTAGTTTCACCACGTCGCAGCAGTTCCCCTTAACTTGTTTGTGGTTACCTCAGTTCATTCATCCCCATGCACGCAATTCTTATGTAATTTTTTTTTGCAAACTGCAAGGAACGTACCCGGGTCTTCTGAGTTGTTTCCCTCGAGAGTTGGTAAGAAAACGTTTCTGTCAGGTCCCGCCAAACCCTGTGGTGTGTACATAATGACTACTGGTGGCGTGGGCTTTACTTCTGGTGTTGGTGGCGCAATCTTAGCCCATTTCGTCTTACGGCACTCAACAAAGTTTATGACACCATTGCGGAAGGTTACATATACATCAGGCCCTATGCATCGCAAATGTAAGTCCCGCTTGCACTGCTGACACTGTGCCCACTTTGTTTCTGCCTCGTCACATCTGGTGCGCATGCATAGGCATGGTTCTGACGGCGTGGATACGGTGTCGGACGTGATTTGACATAACTACTGATACCCTAGATTTTCACTGAACAAGTTGACTTCACTCACCCTTCCACAATGCATGCATTGTTTGATCGGCATGTCCAAATAATTCCAGCCCGCGTTCGCGGGCATTGCGGTTGCCACGCGGATGTTTTGATGGCTTCTTGTGGTTGATCAGGCATGGTGTCCACTAATTTCTCGTGGTTGATGCAACACGGATGAACACACTTGACCCCACATGGGAATGACAAATGACGCCATCGGGTGAGACATGAAACGAACGATGACACAAATACTTACTGGTAATATGGGCGCCAGTGGTACTTCCCAATCACCGCACTATTCAGACTCTGGGTTCTCAGGGATGCTGTGGGTTCTGTGTGTCCATCTCATCCATGTGTACTTACAAACACGTTGGCGATACTAAACTTTTATTAAACCTCACTTTGAAATAAACACTTAATAAAATACATGTGGCTAGGACACTGTCACTACTGAATGAAAGAGGTAAGTTCACTGTAGACTGGTTTTTATTGTTACTATGCGTACACATCAACGTGCCAATGAAATTATTATTATGTCAGTCATGACTAGCCAATTCCGCTTGGATGCTCCCCAGCCCGCAGTTAATCTAGCGCATGCCTAGATGGATGATCTCACCGAGATGCATGAAAGCTCAGCCTTCACAAGGGAAGAGGACCGACAGACGCTAGGGTGGACTGACAGATTTTCCCTGAAAACAGGACACGGTGAATTACAAATGAAGACACTTGATGAAACATATTAACACATGTGATTACTCTGCATCACTAACGCAAACTCGTCAGGGCTTGCCCGCCAGCACATGGGTAGAGTGGTGACGGCCTATACACAGAACCGGCTAGGACGGGAGTAATTGCACCGTACACAAATTACAAAATTACATAAACACTCAAAAGATACATGAAAGAAGAGTATTCACAATAAACACACACATTTGTGAAAACAAGTTTAGATGGTGCAGATGCCACTGGATGAAGTTCGTAGTGGACCACGTGGTGCATGTGGAATTGCGATATTTCCTTGTGAAAACTGTAAATTAAATTCAGACAAAATATTATTCTGAGCAAGAAAATTATTCTCTTTACAATTTATGTGATTGCAGCTTGTAACATGCCTGATGGCAGTAAAATCAAACATGAAAGTGACAGCGTGGTCAAACACGAAAAGCATAAATTTATGTGGAAAATTACACAGAACACTGACAAAATTGAACATAGAACCCTGAATAAAATATTGCACATACAATATTACATAAATAAGCTCTTAAAACGCAATGATGGCGTATACAAATACTTGCAGTCGGTTAGCCACGTGGTTATACGTGATGTTGCCGTAAAATATTGAAACATGAAAAATTAACCCTCAAATACATACATGGAAACAAAGCCCTTAAAATTGCACGTAGCAATAATGCAGAAATTACAATTAAAACCACTAACATAGGCAGATGGCGCCTGATTCAAGTAGCACGGGTCGCGTGACCTCTCCGACATGATTCTACTCCTTCTCCTCGATTAAGTTTAAAATGCCACAAGGGCAAAATTAATTAGTAAAGCGAAAGCATAATGCTGGGGAAATGTCTTGCAAAACGTACACAAGCAAGGGTTGACCGGTAAACTAAATTGACTATTGAAACCTACATCAGTGAACAAAAGTTGTAATGCGTACATGACAGTGTCTTACCTCGCCAGCTCTCCTCGACAGACTGTCGAAAGGTAAGTGTCACACGGATCAACCATGGCCGCGTACGGGGTTCACATAAGTGAAAGTGCTATGTACGCCGAGCAAAATATTTTACTATAGAAAATAAAATGGCACAAATAAATTAAGTACTGTTTTACATTTTATAATTTTCTTATGAATTTTTCATTTTATTTCAGTGTCTCTTTGTGACAATGGCCATGCCAGAATATTAGTGTTCTTAATCTTGGTGCCACGGAAACTTTGAATTTCATAACCAAACAATTTCAAAATAACAACAAACACTTTTAAAACATTGGAAGACATATTAAACCCTGCAACAACAAATACAAAACACATTTTACACTAAAAAATAGTATTTATGTGAAAGTTTAAAATATTGGCATCTTTGCGCACGTGCAGGACACGTGCGTGGTGAACGCCATCATGAACTTTAGCGCCACTGGCTGTTAGCCGGCGTCAATACTAAGATAAAAATGTGAAGACAAATTTCCTTAGCTGTAAATAAAATCAAATTTACTCTACACATAATCATAATAAACTGCTGAATTGATATACTCATTCTTTGTTACAATATAAAGCAGGTGGTATTAATTACATAGTACTGAAAATAAGTTATGTTTTTTGTGTACTCAGCATCATCTTCTCCAACATAATACAGATAAAGCAGTAACTGATCACCTTATACAGAACTTTAGAAATGTGAGGATTTTCCGCTCACTTGCTCTTACATTGCTACAATTTCTTTCAGAATTTATTGAATAACATTAAATGTACTGTAAGAGTGCAATTGCTCCATAATTACTAACTCCTATAACTTCCATAGTTTCATGTGTGAAATAACACATGCTGTGAGTTTACAAACACTGGGAGCCAGGTGGCATTTGTTTACATAATTGGTGTCATCACTGACAGAACATATGTGGCGGAAGGATACAAAGTGTCTTAGTTCTTCATTTAGTAATGTCAGTATTTGGTGAAATTATGAAAGGATTAACAACGAGAAAGCTCAGATATAGCATATAAGACGCCAGTAGTAAGTCACATTTCCGTTTTTGTTCTACGGCACATAAGCACACCAGCATCAAGGACGTGTAAGCGTATTGCATACTGGGAAAAACAAAATGTTTCATGTTTATTTACAATGAACAGTATGTAAGCACGAAAGCTTATGTACAAAAGTAACAGGATAAACATGTCAACTTCAAACTATTATGTGTAAATATGTAATTCTGTATAGCGAACTGAAATCAAGTATTTGGTTTGATAAATGTTCATTGCCATCGTATCTTACATCTGACACTGGGTAATTGAAAATGTGATAGGGCCATAACTAATTCTACGATTAACTATGTGCTGGGTAATAACAGCGTTAATTTTAGATGGCGAAACTAGGTGCCTTAATTTTCTGCCATAGACATCTGTAAAAATATGTGGACTGTTGATCCAAACTAGTCATAGCACTTGGCTCAGATATATTTAATATAGCCTAATACTGTAACTAACACAAGGTGCCACGTAGCTGTAGTAGTTTCATTTCACTTTTGATTACTGCAAAATCACAAATAATTGCACTTTTTATAATTATAGAACAACTGAAATTGGTTCCGATATGTCCGCTTGTTTTGTTTACGTGTTTCATGTTTGTTTATTTAAAACTTCACATATGTCAGAATGTCCATAAGAAAATTAATGATGATGATCACAACACACAAATATTACCTACATAAATTTATAACGTTTCAGATTCTTTTGACAGATTAGATTCGTATAATGAAATATTTCTCTCCCCTTCTCCTCTTTTAGATTTTACTAGTGTGAGTTGGAACTTCTGGTCACGCGCACTTTTATTTGATGAGTTTTTTTTAATACATATTCACAACTATTTATGTTTCTGATTATATAAATAATTTTCGGGAACCCTTTTTTCCTCCAGTACTGCAGCAGCAGTGCTTTTCTTGCGCTTGGCACTGAACTTAAGTCTTGGTTTCATTTCTCTCTTGCTGCTAAATATAGATGAACGATGCATTTAGAACCTTCATTTGACCAGTATCTTATCATCTGTGGGAACACAGTTCCAGACACAACAGTTTGGAAGGATATGTAGCGGAAGGTTGACCCTGATGGGGTCGGAGGGGATGGGTTTGAAGGAAGGGATGGTACACTGGGTGGTAGCAGGCTCAGGCTCATACCCGTGTTGGTGGTGGCGGTTTGCTGGGCAGGAGGGGGGGGGTTCAATGCTGCAGCCTGACGGAAGACTGTTGAACAACACTGCAGGGATGCAGGAACTGAACAAAGGAGAATAAATAATTTTTCTCTTTCAGTTTTCTCGTAAACGAACAGTGGAAACCGAAACAGAAGTTACAAGGCTCTTGTAATTCTGCATTTCCCTATATAAAAATATCAGAGATTAACGTAGTTGCTTATTTCTTCTCGTCTGGTGTCTAAGAATGAGGTGTGTGCTATTACTGACTAATTAAACAACTCTTTCTCTTCAACATCACTGTTGTTCTCTAGAGGGCCTACGGGTACCCTTGACAGTGTATTTGGAAAATAGAACCATTTAACAGCGACATGTACCACCCCACTACATATTCAAAACAAATTAATTGCACCCTTAGGCATTCGAGTCTTGCTGTTTGTGGTATGTAAGGATCTTAACCTTTGAGACCAGAATGTAATCGTGGAACTTTTCACATGCCCACATGGCGAGGGCCTCTTTTTTAAATATGGGCATACTTCTTTTCGGACCCTTGACGCATACATTATTGGTCGCCGCTTATTGCCACCTTGTTGTTGTGCCAGCACTGCACTTAGTCCGTACCATGATGCATCTGCTGCAATTCTTGTTTGGGCATTCCTTTGTTACAGAGCTAGTGCTGGTTCCTTACAGAGTGCTTCTTTCAACCTGTGTACTGCTTCGTTCTGAGGTGTGCCCTAAACCCACTCATATATCTTTTGCAGAAATTCTCTCAATGGTTCAGTTTTTGTCTGCTATGTGTGGTATGAATTTCATGACACAATTCACCATTCACATACATCTGTAGAGCTCTATAGTATCTGATGGTTCCAGCAACTCCATTATGGCTTGAACTTTCGTATCGTCTGGCTGTACCCTAGCCTCACTTATTTCATGGCCCAGGAAAGTAATTTTAGTTGCACAGAATCTGCATTTCCCTCTGTTGAGGGTCACTCTCACTTTCTGCAGCCTATGGAGAACTTGTTTCACTCTTTCATTGTGTTATTCTGATCCCTTACCTGGCACCACTTCCATATACTCAGATTCTCCTTTTCCTTTGCCTTCAGATACTTCATTTTCTCCATTTCCTCATACATTTCCTGCAGCAAGGAATATACTACATTATCTTAGACACCATTGATGACGAACCAAATTTGTTGGTACCATTTCTTGCCATTTGGTGTCATTTGAAACTGCCCCCAATCAAACTCAGAGTTGGCAGGAAGGAAAAATTGGCAAAACCAACAAGGATGACACCTCCTGAGACGGCTGCTCCTGAAGGGATTCTTGAGGCAGTACAAGATGATGCTGGAAGAACAAAAGTGGTTTCCGTTTATGCCGCAGGCATCTTGAAAGGGGAAACAGCCATTACCATGAAGCAGTTACACTATGAATAAAAGGATTGACTGCCGCCGTAGCCACAGATTTTGGGACTTTGCCCTGACCAAGAAGCCCTTCAAAGTCATTTTGACTTTTCGCATAGTCCCATAGGTACTCATTAACTTGCCTCGGGGCTACTTTATCATGAATATGTAGAAGGATATTGTCAGTGTTCACTGAATTACTGATACTTGATGTTGGAATTAACTGTTCTTGAAGAGAACATAATTGTTCTGGGAATGATGAAACACATGCATGGTAGTCACTGGGTCATCACTATCAAAGGTAGGCTGATGGTCAGAAGCACTGCTCATGTTAGTAATGTTAACACTCGCAGCCACTGTGAAATCTTCATCCTGTCGGATATCACTATTTTGTATACAAAAAAATAGCTCTTAGGGATCTGCTTTAAAAGAGTAGCACTACTATCTTCTTTGAACAGTTATTTAGTTTTTTTATAGCACAACACTAAGTCTTGCTCTTTGGATACTCATTTTGTTCACAATACCCAATCAACAAAACTTGCAGTACTCAAACGTGTGGATGCATATGTAACTATTTCACACACTGAGGAAAATAATTGTTTCTGTATACCAAACACATTTTTTTGCATGGCGTTTGTTGCAACTAAGGTAAAACCAAGCCACAGTTCCTCCAAATGAATAAAATTTGTTATCAAAGCAAAATAATGTACTTTAAACAATTCTTTTTGCTAAATAGATTTTTTATTGGTTTGGCAAGTTAAACAAATATTTAGTGTAAGGAGACATATTGTTACAATTTCATAACAAAATAATATGTGTAGTTACATACAATATATTTTGTACAAAGAGTTTATTTGCAGCGACCAAAGATTTTGTTGGAGACACTAGTCAATTTGGTTGATATTTGCCATCTTTGTTGGCCACATGACTTCAAAGAAATTGTCAATTTTTAAGTTTGAATTTCATGCACTAGGTTGTCTTGAGAATTGCTGATGAAATAGCTAAGAAAAATTTTGCAAGATCGAGATTTCACTGACATTGTAGTAGTATTTGCAGGTAATTTAACTAATTATAACTCAGTTGCGAAGTTTATAATTATGTGCTGTGTAGTGATCAGTGACACTGATTTCTAACCTCGTTCTGTATTCATGTTGTGTTGAATTCTTTATAACAATTGCAAAGCTTTCCACTTAATAATCTGTGACTGTGTAAATATTGGAATGTTGACAAATGCTTAATACACATAGAATTCCTATTGTCACGTATTCTAACATTTATGAAGATCAAATTTTATAAGAAGGAAAGTTCACAAAACTATGATAGTGTTAATAATACTGGAATATTTTATGCTAAGTATGGCAGTTAATGAAAAGTAAGTGAGTGAAGAGATTTTGGCAACTCTGAACTTCGAGGTCTTGAGAGCAGATGAGTGCAAAGTGAGGTGATTGTGAAGCAGTGACGGAATTAAGGGCAGGGGAAATAGGAGATCCCAGAGAAAACCCACTGACCAGCGACATCGTCCAACATGATTCCCACTTGCAAAAATCTGGGAGCGGCCCAGCCAGGTAGTGAGCTTGGTTCACAGAGGTAGGAGGTGAGTAGTCTAACCACTACACCACCTGGCCTCCTGATATTTTGTACAAAACATTTTCAATACAGAGTCCATGGCTCATGGATAACTCAACATGAAAGCCAACGAACTAGGAAATGTGTGAAAATAAACTCAATAAATTGTAACTTAACATAAACTAAATATTTGTTTGGACCAACAATATATTTGGTGGAGGCAGTAAAATACTATGGTTGAGCAACAGAAGATTGGGCTAGGGCAACAAATAATATGGGAGAGGCAATTAAATATTTAGTAGAAGCAACGAAAGATGTGGTTCGTCCGAACAAGCCAAATGTTTGTTACAAACAAATAAAACAACAAATTAATTGGGTTTCAACAACAAAATATTTCATTGCCCCTATATAAACAAATGATTAGGTTGTGGCAAACAAATTTTGTTTGAACCAGGAAAATCTTTTTCTCAGTACACTTATAAGCTCGGACATGTCAATAATTAAAGACAGTAGGTACAGAACATAATAAATGAACATTATGATCACTGGCACAAAGAGACAAGTATGTTATGGTCCATATCACATCAGCAAGACAACTAATGTTATGTCAAAAACAGAGAACAGTTTAAGGGAATAATTGTAAAGGTGAGTGTTGTTGAATCATAATGCCAAGCCTCTCAGAGCAGGGAATGTACAAACCCCCCACTTTTACGAACCATCATTGTGATAAAATTGTGGTGAAAGCTGGCAGGTGTTTTGTGAAATTAAATACAAATATGAATTTATCAAGCAAATCCCCTTGTTAACATAATGGTTTAAATGTAAACAACCTGTTTCAAATGTGCGTAATGTCCAGCTTGTTATCGTGAGAGCATCATGCAAGTTATCAACGCAGCCCATTCTCGCTCACATGTCACATTTTGCAGTGGAAGCTGTGTTTCTTGTAATGGTGAAGTAAGACTGCTGGTTCTGTCTTTATTTTATTTCAAGGAGACACTTCGGTTTAATATCATTCAAGAGACGACACAGGTTTTCTGTTTTTCTTACAAGACAGTGTTATTTTGAATTGTATATTGTTTTGATGTAGCAGTGGAAAATTTTGCTTGTATACAAATAACATAAAAATTACTATAACTTCAAATGTTTTTATTTCAACTAAAGAACAAAATGTGATAAATATGTAGCTGTTCATAGCAATGCCAGTAATAAACACATAGGCCTAGTAGGTAAACACATAGGCCTAGTAGGTAAACATTTTTACCAGAGGTAACCTTGCACTTGTGGGATTTTCAATATAGGCCTAATAAACAAATGTTATTTTTTCATTACTACAGAGATTTGAGAGCACAGGTTTTATTTAATCCATATACATTTCAATAACTGTTTAATTTTCCTTTTTCCTGAATTCAACAAACAAACTGTGGAACATAAATTTGTGGCACTTCATAAAGGTTTAATAAATTTCACTCAATAAAACCACTAAAATGTAACCTACAAACAACAATGCTTAATGAAAGCAAATACAATAATAATTAAGTACAAATAAAACACTTGGACAACATCAGTAAGGAATTACCATGAACATGAGGAAAAATTACAAAGAGCGCATGCACATTGGTGTTAATTAGGCTGGAAATGTTTCACTGATTGTGTCTGCATGCTGCATGATAATTGCAAAGAGCGCGTGCATAGTGGTGTTCATCAGGCTGTAAATGTTTCACTGATTGTGTCTGCATGCTGCATGATAATTGCAAAGAGCGCGTGCACAGTGGTGTTCATCAGGCTGTAAATGTTTCACTGATTGTGTCTGCATGCTGCATGATAATTGCAAAGAGCGCGTGCATAGTGGTGTTCATCAGGCTGTAAATGTTTCACTGATTGTGTCTGCATGCTGCATGATAATTGCAAAGAGCGCGTGCACAGTGGTGTTCATCAGGCTGTAAATGTTTCACTGATTGTGTCTGCATGCTGCATGATAATTGCAAAGAGCACGTGCATAGTGGTGTTCATCAGGCTGTAAATGTTTCACTGATTGTGTCTGCATGCTGCATGATAATTGCAAAGAGCGCGTGCATAGTGGTGTTCATCAGGCTGGAAATGTTTCACTGATTGTGTCTGCATGCTGCATGATAATTGCAAAGAGCGCGTGCACAGTGGTGTTCATCAGGCTGTAAATGTTTCACTGATTGTGTCTGCATGCTGCATGATAATTGCAAAGAGCACGTGCATAGTGGTGTTCATCAGGCTGTAAATGTTTCACTGATTGTGTCTGCATGCTGCATGATAATTGCAAAGAGCGCGTGCATAGTGGTGTTCATCAGGCTGGAAATGTTTCACTGATTGTGTCTGCATGCTGATTGATAATTGCTAAATATGTTTTTAAAACCAGTTCATTTAAATCCAAAAAGAAGTTGTATAGAACTTTAAAAACATAATTTTAGCTATAAAAGTTGGAAGTATAATTATTAATGTCCTAAATGACAACTTTTAGTTCTGAGTATTATTTTTATCTATAGTTATCATCAATATCTGCAACATAACACCATACATTCCACAACAACTCATCAACTGACACTATACTTTGAAAACGAGAACGTTTTCTGTTTACAGACTAGATTGTTCACATTGTGTGTCAAAATTTACCCTACTTATATGAAATGGACAATTCTCTAATTTTATCACTACCAGATACAATAAATCCTTGATGAGACTTGGGTACCACACTGCTAATGCTGGATTTACATTGGCGTGACAAATGCAACGCGACGAAGTAATGTTTCACCCAGTCACAGATAAGTATTTTGTGACGTCAATGCGATAGAAATCACGGGCACGACAGACTCTCTCAATAGAAATAATTTAATATTTTGTTGTGTCGCGGGCGCGACAATCATCAATAAACGAGTGTATTTTCTTGTTGCAAGAGTGGTGGCATTGTTAAGTTGGTAACATTTGTAATAAAATTTGAAGATATTATCTTGTTGCACGTCAGAGTATTTTATCTGTAGTTAATTATTTTTAATTTTGTGACGGGCAGTGCCACGTCACTGCACGTTTATGAATAATTATCAACTTGCAACTAATAAAACACTCTAAAAATTAATGGGGTGGACCACGTCGCAAACACCCTCCAACAAGTAAAAATAATAATGAACTAGCCGGTGGACCTTGTCGCCGTACACCCATTTGAAAAATACTTACTATGTTCGGTTGCCTGATAATTTGTGCAGCATATTGTCTGAAACGCACAGAAATTTTCACACATTGATTTTGAGGTTTAGAAACGTCTGACTTGAAACTCTAATATAACTCACCTGTAATGTTCTCGCCAGCTTCAAGTCACTTTAAAAAGACTTTGAAAAACCTGGGGTGTCGAGAAATAACAGTTAATGCCAGTGCATATTTTCCCGTGCTGCAGCAACCAGACCTGGCACAGAAGTGTATAGCGGACTGATGTTTCAGCAATTCGTCACCGGATCGCAGCACCGTCGACAGCCAGCATGAACAACAGCTTGCTATGGTGTGTGTGCCGCCCCAAACAGTGATGTTTGGTTACGTCCCTTCTGGCAACTTGATCAAGAGGTCGGAAGTTGAGGGAATGCTCTAATATTATTGGTGTTTAAATTTTCAATTCATAAGACCCCCTAAGGGAAATTGGTGTCCGCTGCATCGGTCACCATATTTGATAACGTCAACCACTATTGGTTGTGACTAGATTGATCCCTCCCAGGAGTAATTGAAAGCCCCAACGATTTATTGGAAATTTGGGGTTTTGAGGGGAAATTAATTTGATTGGTAGCGCAGGAGGGCGAACCTGTGTATTTAATGCCTGTGCATGCTGCCATGGGGGTTAGTTCAGCGGCCTCGAGGGGGCAAGCTTCTACCAGAGATAAGTAGCATTCTTATTTTGTGCGTGCATGCATGTATGGGTGTGTGTGTGTGCACATGCATGGGTGCATGTGTGTGTGCATGCACATGTGAATGTGCATGCTTGTGTGCATGTGTCTATACACACACGTGTATATTTAATCACATTTTGTTTCTCCGTTGAAGTTAAAATTTTCGAAGTTACAATAATTTGAATATTATTTCCATATTTCCATATGAGAAAAATTTTCCACTGCTCTGTCAAAGGAATATGAAACTCAAAATGCCACTGCCATCTCACGAAAGACATTGAACTAAAGACTCCATCCCCTCACTGTTTTTTTTTCCCTCAAAATAAAATAAACCAAACAAATATCAACTTAACTCTGCAAAAGTAAAACAGGTTGTAATGCCAACCTAGCTATAATATACTACTTTCGTATGGTTAGGCCCATACTATTTTTTCCAACTGGAGAACTGTTAAACATAAATATTCATGTGGTTGTTTGTGATTCAAGTTATTCTTCATACCTTATTGTAAATACACAGATGGTCTTCTGAGACATTTTTGTATTTTCAGCCATGAGTGGTCAAAATAGTGTTTTTGGCATCACGTTGCATCACAATTATAACTACAAATTAAAGTTACGTCAAACCTGTCGCGTTGCACCTGTTGCGCCAATGTAATTCCAGCATAAGTATACATGTAACATCAGCTTCAGTGTCTATATTAATTTATACTGTATCTATTTCCAAACTTGATCACTTCTACTGTAACTGTCCAAGGGCCTGTTTCACACTGACCTGAATCTACCACATTCAGTGCTAGAGCTAAAGTTTGCTAAAAACATTTCTGAATCCTGATCTGCCAGCTTGCCATTGTGTAGTTTACCTTGCATCTACTCAACATTGCAATCTGTGTTGGGGATCAAAAACCTGCACACAAAACAGCCTAGTGGCTTTGTTTAGCGCACTCACAAAACAGCACTCGTGGTTGGGGGTTGACGGGGTCCACCACAAGGGGAAAGTACTGTTCTTTCTCGCCGAGCTTCCATATGCCCTGCTGCAGCTGTCAACACGTTTCCATCACATATGTTGAGTTCAAGATGGCCAGAACATTCCCGCTGCAATACATGCAATTGGTTACTCTGCTACTTTGTCTGCCTTTTGCTAAAACTGCTTCCTTAAGGGATGTCATCCATTTACGTTCTTTGCTTGTCCTCTTATATTTTATTCCCAACACTAAGTGATCTCTGATTAGTTCATGCTTCAGTTCACTAAAATCATAACTATTCGCTAATGTACGAAGTGCTGTTATGAACTCGTCCACTGGTTCATCAACACTTTGTCCTCTAATTGAACGTAAAGTTTTACTAGGATTAGAGTGATTCTCAAGTTGTATCTTGAAGTTGAGGATGAAATTGAAACCACAAGCCTTCTGTCTTTTCTTTGAGGAAGTACAGGAGAACAAATATTGATTTTCATGCTGTAGGCTTTTTCCATGTATCCATTGCTTCCAGAGTGCAGACAAAATGAAATCAAAAGCCATAATTAGTTTTAGGTTGGATACTTCCTTGTGATAGGAGTCCAACAGAGAAATGTTATCAGTCATTTTGATTTTTGTGATTTACTCACCAATAATATTATGTGGTCTTAACTATTGCATGGACCCATAAAAGCAGTCCCTCCTGCCACCATGATATGTTATAAATACATTTTTCATGTGACTTCATAGATACAACACACTTGTTAGCCGTGCTGGCTTTAACCATAGACCACACAACTCCCAGTCACTGTCGCCAGTCTACTTACTTTTTACACAAATTCAATTGTATTTTTGCATAAACTTTCCAGTAGAGGATGATATAGTAGAAGAAACAATGTTCAGTAAGACTTACAACAAGAGATGTGACCAATGAAAGTCTGATAGAGGCAAGTTTCTGCACACTTGTTCAGTGTTGTACTTTACATATGGTGACGACTGAGACATGTGGAGTGCCCACATTATCTATAGAAAGTTCAGTTGTAGAATTAGAAAATGTATTCCCTCAAACTGCTCCTAAACCTTAGCCTGTAAGTAGACTTCACATCAACTGTAACAATACATTTTTCAATATACTGCATGTTCTTTTAACAGACGAGAAACTATGAAGCAAACGATGTCTGGTGACAAAACGACAAAAGAGAAATCGAAGAAGACTGGTATGTTGCTGTGTGCAAAGAAGAATCCAAAGAAAAAGAAAAAGAAGGCAGCCTATGGTGGATCATACAATGATGGTGCTTATCCACTGTATTCTACCAGCACTTTGGATGGTATGTACACTTTACGTCCTGCAACATATTCATATGGTGGATCATACAATGATGGTGCTTATCCACTGTATTCTACCAGCACTTTGGATGGTATGTACACTTTACGTCCTGCAACATATTCATATGGTGGATCATACAATGATGGTGCTTATCCACTGTATTCTACCAGCACTTTGGATGGTATGTACACTTTACGTCCTGCAACATATTCATATGTTGCATCATACAATGATGGTGCTAATCCACTGTATTCTACCAGCACTTTGGATGGTATGTACACTTTACGTCCTGCAACATATTCATATGGTGGATCATACAATGATGGTGCTTATCCACTGTATTCTACCAGCACTTTGGATGGTATGTACACTTTACGTCCTGCAACATATTCATATGTTAGGAAGAAATAAAAATAATAATCACAATTCTTATTTGGAATGCACATTAGATAGCAGAGTCTTGCAATTAGGTATCTATGGGAGGTTATTATGTTGAATTCCATGAATTTTGTACTTCAGAAAAAAATGTAAACATAATTGAGATGTTGTCTGAAGATCACCATCTGTGTGCTTCACTGCTGACAGATATAGCTGTGAATCTGTTTGAAATTGACCAAATTCCTTGTTACAATGGAAATACACTCTATATACCATCACCTCTGACACAACAGTATTCCATATATCCAGGTTACACAAACATGTAACTAGAAACTTTATATTTTGAACATTGACAGCTTCTTAATAATGTATGCCCATTATTTTTACACTTTATAGTATGTACAAGAAGTTAGCAATATAACTAATTAGACTACTTTCTCCTTTATCTGTATGCAAATAAATTCCATTAAATATGCACTACACAAAGCTTTTGATATAAGAAACATGTGTGTTAATACTGTCCTGTATTTATATTTCCATTATTTTGAAAAGTGACTGGCCTATTTAAAACATATCAGTTTACATACATTGCCACTGTATTTGTTTAACAAACTTGGTATGAATTGGTTTATTGATTCCCAATATAATATAATGACCTTGATTTTAAAATGCCTGCCATTTTGAAAATATGCACACTGTGTGGTCAAAAACTATGAAAATCAGATGTCCTTACCAACTACAATATGTGTACCTGGTTTCATGAAATTAGATTTCTGCTTAAAACAGAAGACACACAGACTTAGGTTTAATTTGAGTATGTACGTTGTTGTTAAGTTCACATATTCTTGGATATTGTGTCAAACACAGAAGACAAGCAATAATGGTAAAACTACTTGCTTGTTGCACATGAATCAGTATATCTCTTCTGCATGGAGCGATGGTGTCATTTATGTACTAAGTAAAAGTGCGAGAACAGTGTAGTGTTGATAGTGTTTTGCTGGTGTTCAAAATTTCAATTGAGTTTTTTTTTTTTTTTTTATAGGCATGGAATTAAAACTATTGGGGACTGGGAATGCCCTATCTTAGCAATGTTAAACCTAGACTCTTAATGTCCCATTATCTCAGGACTATTGGTCACAGCCCGTTGAATATTTTTTTTCATATTCATGAAACATTAATAATGAAATGGACACAGGAATATTTTATTGTGTTGAATTACAATTATAAAATATTTTTTTTTAATTAAAAAATTTTTTAAAAATTTTTTACACAAATTTATTCAAACTTTTAGTGATGAAATATATTCTAATTAATTTATGAAAATAATCTCATGTTTAAAGTTTGCAAAATGATATAAGCAATTTATGTTCCAAGTTTCATTGTTATAGGTTCAATAGTTCCTGATAAAATAGGGCATTTGCAGAAAAGAATCTTAGTTTTTATAAAACTGTACATAAAGTAAACAATACATACATTATAGCACACCAAACATTCTAATACATTCCAGCTCCATACGATGGCTCATCTGGGTCTTCCAACTTCCGTTTTGCTGCCTTCCTCTTCTGTCTCGCTTTCATTTCACTACACGAGGTAACAGCATCCCACACTCCAAAATGCAAGTTACAGACTCAAATAAATGTAGTTTTGGGAAGTCTGTTCCAAGTAACACTGTTAACACTCTCATTTGGATTTAGTGTCCTGCCATTTAAACACATCTTGAGCAACTCAGGCTCACTTAGGTCTCTAAATATGGGCTTCATTTCTTCAACCACAACATGAGGAAGATGAACGTGATCAGCATGTTTATAACATTCACCTTTAGTCTTGGCTTGTTGATATTTGCACCAACTTTGTGCACCCTTAGGGCAGAGTCCAAGCTGTGGATCTTCATTGAATGATAGTAAATGGAAATACTCTGCCCATACACTCTCTCTCATTCCTTGAAGGTTGTTTGAATTTCTTCTTAGTGCCAAACCATAATATTTTTGAGTGTCACCTATGGCTGAATCAGTCACACATCCTTGGCCTCAAAAGGTTTTCCATCTTCAAGTTTCTTTTCTTGCAATTTATTTTAAAATTTTTTATTCGGGAAGCCATTTCTCTTTTGTACGTTTCCCAAGCATTCTAATTTTGACACTGTTTTATCATCATAAGGGACAGTCTGAAGAACATCTTTGTGTCCCTTGCAATCACCATCACCAGTGTAATATTTTGAGTGATTTTATTTACTAACCTAAAATATTAACAGGGCCATCATTTTTTAAATAAAAGAAAAAACAACTTAAACATGTATGCTTACATGACCTACCATTATTTTGGAAATAATTAGGTGAAAATCAGAAGATTAGTCCCTGAGATATGGCATTAAACATTCATTTTTTTTCAAGTGACGAGCTTCATAAATTGAAGATAAATAAGTAATGGATTAGCACATTTGATGATTGTTTACAGCCAGTACACAAAATTAAGCTAAAATGTATTATATAGTTCTGTACATATAGCACACTAAGCGAAAAAGATTTTATATTAACCATTCTGAAAATAATAAGTGTCTGTCACACACATATAGCCTACCATAGTCACAGTACAACTTCTATGCCGAATTTGGTCACAAAAGGTTGATTGTTTCCCAAATTACAATATAAAACTTAATATATATTGTGGGGCTAACATACAAAAGGGTAGAGAAATGAGGCTATGTATAGACAAGTTTGATGGCTGAAACTGATACTGCAAGCATACAAAGTTATGTTGGAATTTATATTTATGTAGCCATCATTTTGAAAATAAGTGCCTGACCTACTTTAAAAAAATACTGGTTTACAGCACTTGCTGCAGTGCAAATTGTTTGCAATATTTGGTAGGACTCTTTCAATTGTTTCCCGAGAAATGACATAACTACTTAATTTTTTCATGTGGCATCTCTTACAAAACGGTGGACAAAATATGCTCCATGTAGAAGCAGTTGATACATTTAATATAAACTTCTAGAATACAAAATGAAGTTGGAACTGATCTCACGGTTTCGATTACCAAGTATACTAAACTAAGATTCCTATGTTCCCACCATTTTTAATGTAAGGGTCTGACATACTTAAAATATGCCATTTTACATAATCTGCAGCAATACTACTAGTTACAATATTAGGTAAAAATTGGTAAATTCTTTCCCAAGATACGACAAAAAACTTAATTTATTCACATAGTGCTATCTTAAAAAATGGCTGAAAAAACATGCTTTGAGTTCATGTAGTTGATAGTTGTGATGCCGATAGGTGAGACACGAAACGAAAGATGACACAAACACGTACTGGTAATTTGGGCGCCAGCGGTGCTTCCCAATGACTGCACTATTGAGACTCAGGGTTCTCAGGGATGCTGTGTGTCCGTCTAATCCATGCGTACTTACAAACACGTAGGCAATACTAAACTTTTAATAAACATCACTGAAATACACAATAGATACAAAAACATATATGGCTAGGACACTGTCACTACTGAATAAAAGAATTGAGTTAATTGTAGACTTGTTTTTATTGATATTGTTCATATACATCAATGTGCCAATGAAATAGTTATCTCAGTCATGACTAGCCAATTCCGCTTGGGTGTTCCCCAGCCCATAATTAATATAGCGCACACCTAAATGGATGATCTCACCGAGGTGCATGAAAGCACGATTTTTCCCTGAAGACAGGACACTGTGAATTACAAATGAAAACCTTTAATACATATTAACACATGTGATTATTCGGCAACACTAACACAAACTCATCAGGGCTCGCCCTCCAGCGCATGGGTAGTTTGGTGATGGCCTATACACAGAGCCGGCTAGGACGGGAATAATTGCACCGTCCACTAATTACAAAATTACATAGACCCTTGAATGATACATGAAACAAGATGGGACACGAGATGAATATTCACAATACACACACACGTGTGAAAACAAGCTTAGGCGGCGCGGATGCCGCTGGATGAAGTTCGTAGTGGATCACGTGGTGCAGGTGAAATTGCAATATTTCTGCGTGGAAATGGCAAACTGAATTCAAATAAAATATTATTTGTGTTGAAAAAATGATTCTCTTTATGATTAGAGTTGTTACAGTCTTGTCACATGCCTGATGGCGGTGAAATCAAACATTAATGTGACCACATGGTCAATTACAAAAAGCATCAATTTACATGAAAAATACGTTGAACCCTGAATAAAACTGACATAGAATCCTGAAATAAATGATTGCACATATGGTGTTACATAAGTAAGCTCTTAAAATGCAATTATGGTGTATACAAAGACTTGACTTCGGTCGGCCACGTGGTTATACATGATGTTGCCGTAAAATATTAAAGCACGAAAATTACCCTCAAATACATACATAAAAATAAAGCTCTAAAAATTGTGTGTGTAGCAATTATCCAGAAGTTACAATGAAATGCCATAAATATAGGCGGATGGCGCATGATTCAAAATGTGCGGGTCACGTGACCTCCAAGACATATTTCTCCTCCTCCTCCTACTCAATTAAGTTAAAAATGCCACAAGGGCGTAAGAAATTAATAAAGCGGAAGCATAATGTCTGGCAAAAACGTAGGCAAGCAAAGATTAACCGGTAAACTAAATTGACTATGGGAACCTAAATAAGCGAACAAAAGCTGTAGTGCGTACATGACAATGTCTTACCTCGCGAGCTCTCCTCCACAGACTGCCCAGATACAAGCATCGCAAGGACCTACCATGGCCGCCTATGGGGTTCAGATAAGCATGCACTCGGCTATGCACGCCGAGTGAAATATTTTATATTGAAAATAAAATGGCGCAAATTAAATTAAATATTGTTTTACATTTCTATAATTTTCTTATGAATTTCAGTATTATTTCAGTGTCTCTTTGTGAAGGTGTTCATGTCGTAATAAGAAGCATTCTTAATATCGGTGCCACGGGCACTTTGAATATTCATAACCAAACAATTAAAATTAGTACAAGCACTTCAAAACATTTTAAGACATATCAAACACTGTAAAGACAATATAACACGTTTTACCCTGAAATCAACACATAGGAAAATTCAAAATGATCGGCCTCTCCGTGCACGTGACACGTGAGTGCCGTCATGGGATTCAGCGCCGCTGGCTATTAGCCGGCGTCAGTTGTAATATCTACTGCCAGCATACAAAGATAAATTGGAATTGATTACATGGTATTGGCTGTACTGGTAATTAGTGGTCTAAGTTAAAATAGCTATATGTCTGTCATTTTGAAAATAAGTACCTTACGTACTAAAACATACCTTGTTACATCATCTGCTGGAGTACTGCTCATTTGTCAAATAAGATAGGAATCTGTTAATTGCTTCCCAAGAAATGACAAAAATATTTTTTTATTCATATGGTTCTATCTTACAATGTAGCGGACAATGGATGCTTCGTTTAGACACATTTTATTGTTGTAATACCTACTCGTAGCAAACAAAGTAAAGTTGGAATTGATTACCTACATTGTTTTGACAATACAACATTCGAAGCTATAATGGCTATGTAGCTGCCATTTTGGAAATATATGTCTGACGTACCTAAAACACATCAATTTACGTTAACTTCCACAGTACGTCTGCTAAATTTTCGTACAAGTCAGTTTTTTTTTTACAGAAAATAAGACATAGAATTGTTATTTATTCATGTGACACTATCTTACAAAATGGCTGTTAAAAGTGTATATTGTTACGTCCTTCCTATTTCGCTATTCCTAATACTTTCACTGCTACTTCTTCTATCTCTACCCTCTCTCCTCATTTCTCTCTTACTCTTAGACTAGGCAGGCACACACATTGGAATACTGAACACTAGGGCTACTGAATAAAAGAGGGAATTCTACAATACTCATTTATTACAACTTTATGATAATATAAAACAATACTACAGAATTACTATCTCTTCACAGTACTACTTTACTTTAATCTTTCCTACAAACACATAAGTTACAAGGATACAATACAGATGGCTACTACACTGACATGAACTGATACATACGAATAACAAAGTAATAAGTTAATTATAAGGATACAAGAATATACTTCGCAATATACCTTAGCCTTGCCACGTGATTAATACTCTTAAACATACAGGGTCTCGATAAAGGGAATGCCACCCTACTGCCTAGCCGGACTTATGCTCACCAGTAAGACGTACCTCGTAGATAGCTCAGCGCTCCCTGGACCTCAGCGTTCTTCTGTCTCTCACTGATACTAACGTTGTTGCTTCACATGTCGTCGCCTGCCAGTGGGAGGTGAGGAGGGGGGGGGGGGGGAGCGTGGCTCTGCCTTAAATACTTTTGCCTCAGTAGGTCACTCAGACTTTTGATAAACAGGGGGCTCACTTTAAGAATCCTTAGTGTATGTGAGGTTAACTTATGATAATTCTAATTTCTGGTGTTCGGGCCCCCTGGAGCCCGCTGCAATGAGTGTTGGCTTATATGATGCTTGTAATATATTTTTTC
This sequence comes from Dryococelus australis, assembly GCA_029891345.1. NCBI lineage: Eukaryota > Metazoa > Arthropoda > Insecta > Phasmatodea > Phasmatidae > Dryococelus > Dryococelus australis. The sequence continues at coordinate 1,984,291 of CM057004.1, forward strand.
AGCATACAAAATGTATTCAAAATTTGTTTAGTGGTATGGTAGATAAATGAAATAAACCTAAAATACTTGTATGGTGACAATTTTGAAAATAAGTATGTAATCTAGTTCAATTACTAAGGTTTAGCTGGCCTAAGTTAAATGTCAAATTGGCTGAGAATTAGGTTAATCGTTTCACAGATAGAAGATAAAATCTTTATTTCCTTAATTAGTGCTATCTTCCGAAATGGCAGAATAATAACAATATCCATTTTAAAATTTAAGTTTCAAAATAATGATGCTCTTCCAGCATACAAAACTTGGTTTTAATTGGTTGAATGGTTCCCAAGATATGATATATCACCCTAAATATTAAAACGGGCCACCAATTTGAAAGCAAGTGTATGGCATAGTCGAAAACTATAACAAAGAGGTGTTCTTACTAAGTACTATATACATACCAAGATTTGTGAAATTTGGTTCACACATTCAGAAATTGAAATGGAAGGCCACACACTCACACATAAACAGGAATGTGATCTCATAAGCCTTTCTTACCTTTGGAACGAAGGCTAAATAGTAACTACAAAATAAAAACACAATCACTAATTTTCATTAAGGAATCACAAATATTTCATGACATATTGTCAGTTTATGCAAAAACTTGTATAAATCTCTGACAACAGGTAGTGATTCTCCTTTCATTAGTTTGAAGTACTGACAATATAATGTGTGAACACACTAACAGATACTAAGTGTATATTAAGGAGGAGAAAGTTCTTGCAGCGCCCATACTCTCCATCTCCAACACAGATTTTCTTTTATATTGTCATCTAAATTGTAACCATTGTTGCAAGTTGTTTCTACACTGTAACATCACACTCTTGCTATAGTAAGAAATGTAAATATTGACTGAAATTACCTCTGTGACAAATTGTCCTTATATAATCCATGTCAACAAAGAAGGCAAAACCCTGACAATTATGACGACATGACAGAACCAACAACTCTGAACAAATGATGCCAGTGCCTGTCATCAGCTTGTTCATATCATACTTGTGTGTATTCATGTTGGTAGATCTTGCTGGAAATAGTCAGAACGTAAGAAATTAATAAATTTAAGAATCCTGTCAAATGTTAAAAACAAGTTTCATTTTCAGTAACCTACAATGTCTAATTTGGCATTTGAGTTTGAAGTTGCATTGCATAATACATCAAATATTGTTGTAATGAAGACTCATTGCTTGAGTGATGCCAAGTTCCTTCACAGATAAGTTTTCATGAAAATGAGTCTGGTTATCATTTCTTCTTTAAACCTTGTTTTGACAGTTTACCAGGGTAAACCTTGTTCTGACAGTTTACCAGGGTAAACCATGTTCTGACAGTTTACAAGTGTAAACATTTGAAGTTCCATTTCTTATCTAGTGCTAAGTTTGATGCATTGCTATTATTATTTCATTATAATTTCCACACCACAACATGTTTAGTTACATTTAGCCCTCTGTATAGTGCTGAATATTTATGTGGTGAAATTCCTGAATGAATTGCCTAGAGAATGAATATTTACTCACATGAAGATGTTTTCCTTGTTTTTTAAAGTATCAGGGATTTGAAGCACATAATTCATATGTTGGACATACTTTTCACCAGTATCGCAATTTAAATGGCGTAAATGCTTGAAATTTGTATTTACAGACCCAGGTAAGAAGCACCTTTGTTGCGAGGGTAGCATATGTCCAGTTTAAAACTTTTAATCATTAAAATATCTGATTAACAGTTCAAACTAATGTTAGTTAATGTTGCAGTTGCCTGAAGGTCGAAAACGATGAAATATATGCAAATTCCATTAATACCTTGACCAACTTGTTACGAATTTGCACCGTATTTGACACACCACAATATACAGATTGATACACTAACTTTACGTACTGAATCGAAGATCATCGTTAGTCACATGCAATGTGATTGTGAGGTAGGCGACGTGTCACTGTTATAATCAATAGGTAAAATCTCTCACTACGCAAAAATCACAGTTGCATAGGTGATGGATCTCGTGCAGCATGCTGCACATTTTGAAGGTTTTTGTAGTCACTGGGCTTGTCTGGTTTCCTGCTATGTGTACATATAAGTTTATTTTAGAAGTTTTATTACAAGTGGTATTGTAGAACATAGTTAATTCATAATTTTGATTAGTAGGCTCATCTGACACTGCATTCAGCAACCAAGTTGGGGTAATTTTTTTCTAAGATTGTAAATTGTGATTTTTTTCATGGTTTGAATAAACACTGGAGAAACGTTTTTTTAAAACTTTATTTTAACTGTAAAATTCTTGTCGTCCTGTAAATTTTAACTTTAATCTGTTAATTTGGTTTTAACTTAAACTTTATTCAGTTAATTTGCATGGATTTAAACTTATAACTTTAATCAGTTAACATTTTCTTACTCTAAGATTAAGATTGCAAGTAGGCCGCTAGGCTACCAAAATGTTATATAAAAAGATAGGAATTAGGGTACTGACAGTGTAGTATTGGTCAATGAAGGTCAGAAGGAGGAGGGTGTTGAACAGGTGCTAAGTGTAACCAATTACAGTAGAGTTCACTGCTGTATTTTGTGTATCTATGTGATGCCGGAATGGGAAAGGGCGAGCAGGGCTGGAGGGGAGGGGGGTGGGGGTAAGGATTAAGGTTGAAGGAGGAGGATGAACAGGTGGACAAGCGCAACTGTGTGATGCTGGAAATGGAAAGGGAAGAACCTTCTGTGCTGTGCACCCTCGACCATCAGAGCTAAATATATTGTTGCAACACAAAACAGAGTAACTGTGTGAGTGTGTATGTGTTACCTTTTCTAAAGTACAGTGTAAAGTGTGAATTTAGAGTAGGCACTAACTTTCTATTTTAACTTTGCATTTTTTTTTAGAGCAGTCTCGGAAGGGTCCATGACTCCTGTACCCACCCCTGTTTCAGTGAACCAGTGTTAAGAGTATTTATGGTTAGGATGTTGATAAATTATTTTCATATTAAAGTAATACGACAGATACAGTAAGACAATACTAATGAATTTATTATTGCATGTATGGTAAGCACCGACTCTCTCTACATACTCACTTAAGGGCCAGTCTAGTACAATTAATACCCATCTACATAAGGACATATGCTACATTGATGCATTTTAACATGCACACTAAATGATTAATTTATAAATGTATGACTGTAAAGCAGAGTGCATTATTCTGTATAAATGTACAGTGCAGTGTTAATGGTTTTTACAGATTATGATGTGGATGAAATATTGACATATGAAGAAGTTGCACTCTACTATCCTCGAGCGAACCACAAAAGGCCAATAGTGTTGATTGGTCCACCAAACATTGGGCGCCATGAACTTCGACAAAGGCTGATGGAGGATTCTGAGAGGTTCGCAGCAGCAATACCACGTACGTGAAAGGAGACTTGGCCTTACAATATCAGTTTCCCATTCAGTTTGTCAAAGGATTTTGTTAAAATAATTATTGTTACAATTAAATCAGTTATAAATATCTTTAATGTTAGTTAATCTGTCTTAAAATCTATTAGTTCTAAAATCAAACAGACCCATGTAGAAACTCTCATTCTCCTTACATATTCATTTCCCTTGGACTGCATTATTTCTTTTACACTCACTTATACTTGTACAACAAAACATCTTCCATTACTACAGCTCTCTCTCGACTCAGGATTGCCAACTCACACAGTCATCCAATCCTGCAAATATACAACACATAGTGTACTTCTGAATTTTCATTAGACTTTTGTCAGCATATCTGCTACTTGCTTATCTGATTTTACATACATCAACTTCACTTCACCATTCTGAACTTCCTCATGTATAAAATTATATCTGTCTTATGTCAATGTACCTACTCTTCCTAGTTTCACAAGTACTAGCCATCTTTATAGTGGACTGACTGCCTTTAAACACAACAACAGGAGTACATGTTTCTGTTAACATTTCCTAGAGTAACTGAAACACGTACTTGCGCTCCTTAATACATTCTGACACTCCAACATATTCAGCTTCACAACACTAACAATACTTTGTTTTTTGATTTCCACACAATACGCTTGTGGTACAAAACAGCATACCCAGTAACACTTTTACGATCAAAGTTATCATTACCATTGTCCGAATAAAATGTATGCTCTGATCTTACAGCTACTATTATCAGCCTTCAAGAATACTATTATCAGCCTTCAAGAATACTAGCCCAAAGTGTCTCATACCCTTCAAGCACATCTAAATATTTTTCAAGTGTCTCCAAATGGTAAGATTGAATGAGTTTTGAAACTTAAAAAAATACGCAACAGCAAAGCTGAGATCTGGTCTAGTTCCTGTCATAATATACATTAAGCTACCCAGTAGTTGTTTGTATGGAACCTCACACATATTGTCCACACTGGATGGACTGAGGTTCAAATTTGGTTCCATTGGTACAGAGCAAGACTTATTTGCAACACAACAACTACCAACACCTTTGGGAACATACATACATGCATATATACATACATATATACAGGTTCTTTCAATATCCCGTTGAGGAATGTTCACACCCTCGGACATAGGAACAAGTTCCCACATTTTATTTTCATTCAGAGCTTCAATTTCTTCCTTTATTGCCTGTTCCCACCCATTTTCCATGACTTCATCAAAATTCTTGCGGGTCGAGGCTGAGGGGTACTGTCGAACAGTCATCACTTCTATCAGGTGTCGTTCAAAATCCTTGAACTTCTCAGGCACTTGTTTTTGTCTTTTAGTTCTTATGTCCTTTGTCACTAATTTACTATCTACAGTCTTTTGTTTCTACTTGTCCCTGATTACTTCAGGTGCTTCTAAGCCCATAAATGGGTCGTCATCATCAGAGAGAGGTTCATCATCTGGTTTCAACATCTGTCAGTTAATGCCCATATTATGTCTTCACTGTAGTTTTTCTTGCATTTACTCTCTGTGTGGGGTTTGACATTTATCCATCAAAGATGACATTTCTTGAGACAGTTACGTTTTTAGTCACAGGATCAAATAGTCCATTATTAGTTGACTCCCCATCATATCCAATAAAAATAATTTCATACTTTCTGCTGCCAGCATTTCCCTACGTTGCGCTGGCACCAAAAGATATGCTTTGCTTCCAAAAATTTGAGTATGTTGTGGTGTGGGCATCTTCCCTGTCCATTTCGCATAGTGTGTCTCAGCGGTGCAAGAGGTTGGTGTTCAATTCAGAAGGTATACAGCCATATTAACTGCCTCTGCCCAATGGCATTGGGGCATATACCTATAGTGTAACATAGATCTGGCACTCTCCATTACAGTTCTATTCTCTCTCTTGATCCTGCCATTATGTTCGGTAGTGTAACGAGCAGTTCTTTCAAGCACAATTCCACTTATTAACAGGCACTTATGAAACAGTGTTAATGAACTCAGTTCCATTATCCACTATCAGTCTCTGCACATGATATCCAAATTGTTATTGCAAATTGTGACCACTTGCTTAAAGTGAAATAACACATCATTTTTATGCCTCAGAAATCTTAAAATGTAAAGCCTGAATGGTCATCCTTGAATATGGCAAAATACTTGTACCTATGAACTGAAGGTACAAAAATTGGTCCACATAAGTCACATTGGCAATTTATGTTGTTCTAATATACATCCTTCACAAAAAAAATCTTGCTTGCCATCAAAGTTAACCCAGTCAAAAACTTTAGGGACGTCACTTAAAAACTTAGTGTTCACATACTCAAGTCATTCATGCCAAAGTTAAAACTCATTTTCAGCAACATGGACTTCACTTTGGTCTAGCTTCAAGGTCTTAAACATCATGTTGGATTATTATCTCCACAATCACCAACACCTACAAGTTCATCTTTATTAAAAACTTGAACATGCAAACCTGATTTTACTATTCTAATTCCTCTACTAGTGATATCCTCTTGTGACAGTAAGTATTTTCATAACTATGGGACATACAGCACTTTGGTAATTGCTATGCCCTTGTCCCCACAAAGGGGTGGCAAAGTGGACTTAAACACATCCGCAGTAAAAAACGCCTTTGACACACAAAGGAAAACCTCGTTGAGCAGAGAAACTTCATAAACAGAGCAAAATTTTAACAATAGCATAAATAAGAACACAAAATCCATAAAATTCTGTAAAGATTCCTTTTTTATTTATAGTAATTGTTTTCCATTCATTTTGATCAATAGAATAGCCCCAAACATTGGCAATGATGTTTTAAGTAACATGATATTTGTTTGGTTACATACCAACATATAAAATGAATACAGTACCAGTCAAAAGTTTAAGACCACAGTGAAAAATCATGAAATTGCGCGTAGAACGTAAACTTTTATTGCAACAGTTGTTTCAATTTTTTTTTCTACCTTATAGGCATATAAGAATGTATTTCCTCAAATTTCATTGGGTTAAGCTATGCAATTTAGATGTTATGAATTTTGCAATACCCACACTTTCCTACATATAAAAAAATTGTGTTACAAGTTGTTGCAGATATTACCAGAAATATTTCTCGGTAAATGTAGAAATATATGTGTTATTTTGGAACTGTATTGAAAATTCCTGAAAAATGCTCTAATGTTTTGATGCATGTTTTACCTGTTCATAAAATCCGCGAAAAAAAGCTATTTACATTGTTATTCGAACATATTTTACTAGATTGTTGAGTAAGCTATCGAAGCCGGCGTTATCCATAGAGGTAGATCCATATCTGCTCTACCTGTGGGGACAATGCCAGCTCCGATAGCTCACTCGACTGTCTCGTAAAATATTTTTGAAGAACAATGAAAAATAGTCTTTTTTTTCACGGATTTTATGAATAGAGAAAACATGCAACAAAACATTACAGCATTTTTGAATAATTTTCATTATAGTTCTAAAATAACATATATATATATATATATATATATATATATATATATATATATATATATATATATATAACCTACTACGTTTACCAAAATATATTTGTGATAATATTTGCAACACCTTGTAACACATAAATTTTTTAATGTAGGAAAGTGTAGCTATTTTAGTGTTACATTACAATATTTAAAAATGCATGACTTCTAAACTGCATAGCTTAACCCAATGAAATTTGAGGTAATATGTTCTTATATACCTAAAAGATAGAAAAAAAAAATTGAAACTACTGTTGCGGCAAAAGTTTAGGCACTACATACAATTCCATGATTTTTCACTGTGGTCTTAAACTTTTGACTGGTACTGTATATGTCTAAAATTAATGCAAAATATGTAAAATAGAATATTTTCCATGGTTAGACACAAAACAATATCACAATATGCAATTTACACTAGTTTAGTAATAATTTTAATATTTTGCCTATAAACTCCCCAGATCAAAAACTAGGATTTTACAAAAGGGGGAAAATCTTGCACACAGCAATTCTACCAACATTCTGACAGTTACGAAAATGTAATAAATGTGTGTTAACATGAATGTTTTGGCAAAAAACTTTTATACTGAAAATGAGAGTAGTTCTGCCATATCCTAAATGGCAATTATTCCCAACTTCCATTACACTTTAATTCTTTGGGCAGACATTGGGTTTTACAAAGCACTTTGGCCAAATATAAAACTATCGTGGCCATCCAAACATTTCGAGTCCATTGCCCAAAATGATCAAAATGTATTTTTAGACTATTTTTTTACCTCTACATGAGGTCTCAATATGTATCAAATAAATTGCTCATAAAGTTTGGCCGGGCTAAACCATAGGTCATGTGGCCAACCAAAATTTTAATATGTGACATTAAAATTATTCATGCATATCTGCATTTACAAAGGGTCTTAAAATACCTAGCCTGAAAATTTGCACCTTTGTATTATATATTTGGAAAACTTCATAATATTTCATGTTTATCTTTCATTAATACTTCATAAAAAAAATTTTTTTTCTAAAATTTTTATGATACACTTTTTTTTTCTTTTTTAAATAGTGACATAGCAAGCTCAAAAGAAGAACAAAATTTTAAAGTTTCTCACCAACATGGCGATTTGTCTTATCTTCGCCATAATGGCTGACCAAGTTAAATTTCTGTTAGAAAGTCTCATTTATCTAGAGATGGTTGCTGCTGTCCTCAAAGGTGGTGAATCGACCTGAAGCTACAAATGAGGACCTTATTTATACAGCAAAGCAAGCAATACTCCTTATTGAGGTAGTATCATTGTTCCACCAATCGTTGATTACGTGTCCAATTAAGGAAGCGGGCAGGAATGTTTACTATAGGGCTATCTTGAATTCACTGACGAATCAGAAAACCTTTGTCCATACAAGGCAGCACACAGGAAATTTTGTAGGGCGATGTGACATCACGCTGGATGTGATGCACCATCAACGTGTGCATATAGGGCACAAGGAGATTGCTATCACTGGCTGATCTGAGGGTGACATCATTGGTGATAGTGCAGAAAATGGCCGCAACACGTGCCACCACAGCCGGCCTGCCGCGCGCAGAAAGACAGAGCCTGCCGCCGCTCGTTACATGAGAAAAAGTGCATGGATTTGTATCGCTGTCTTTCGTGACTTGCGTCCAAGAACATCGATGCTAGCCACCATTTGGCATCAACCGGGCCGCTCACGCAGCTTGCTGTCTTCATCACCAAACGGCAGGTACGTGGAACAGCTGTAGTTTCCCATATCGGGTAGGCAGGCGTATTTTGATGTTGAAATCCAGGAAATTTGTGACAACTGTCACATAATAATGCCTTCAGTGCACACATCATTCATAAGTTTTTCAATCCTGATATTTCCCATCCCTTTCACGTAGAGCATCGCACTATTGCCAGGGCTCACACTGTTACTCATGTCTACACAACTTTCCTAAATATCTGTAATAAATGTCATGTGACACAAATCCCCACTGTCAACAGTCCATTCAATTTTTTCATCTACTATAACAGCCTCTCTTTCATCCAACGCATATTACTCAGATATAATTTTGATTGTGAAACTTGTTCTTATAGCTATGAAGTTCTCTACTGCAATTTCAGGCTGTCCCCCTTCTTCACACTTGTGTAACTGTTGAATGTTGCCATAGACAGAGCTGACTCCAAACTCCTCTCATCTGACACAGTCAAGCTAACGTCTTTATCCAAAAGCTTAGTAGTAAGATTGTGTATGGTCTGTTTACTCTCAACTGTGGACAGCCAAGCTACCTAAAAATTCCTATACGTTACTGGGAGTGTACTTAATATTTTTGTCACAAAGGCAGCTTCTGAAACACTTTCCCAGCCTCTTTGATTTCTTTAGGTAAAGTTTTACCTTAGAAATAAACATTATTATGGACTTTCTGGCTCCAACCTGAGATGGTGAAATTTCTCTAGTAATGCCATTTTACTGAATTCAAACTTTTGTTGGTAACTTGAGTTCAACTTTTCCATTATTTTGAACAATGTAGAGAAATTTTCAATAATGGCTATTTGCTTGAATTCCATGGCAGATGTCAGATCAAAATAGCAATGTTTCCATCTTTTCCTTCTCTTCAGGCATCTTGCAATGATACATTCACAATATCAAACAAGACTTTTGCTTTAAGAGCACACACTATTTGGAACTTCCATTGTGAGTAGTTGTTCCCATCGAACTTCTGAATTTTGCTTGTTTCAACCTTATCAGCCACTTTGTTATGTGTGCATTACATAGACACAGATATTCACCAAAAATTTTTACACAACTGCATCCATAACATATTTCTAAAATCAAACAGAACCATGTAGAAACACTTGTTTATCCTCCTTACGTATTTTTTTTTACATTTCCCTTGTACATCATTATTTCTTTTACACTCACTTAGACTTATACATCAAAACAGCTTCCATTACTTCACTTCTCTCTAGTTTCAGTTGACGTGTGACTTGTTAAGTTAATAGTTACGACAGTCGAGGATTCTGTCTGCTAGACCAAAATCGGGGTGATTGTGTTACCTAGGCAAAGAGAGATGAGGAGTGTTGTCTAGTACTCACTTACTCCTACTTCTTGGGTGCAGTGTTAATGATGTACTTGGTCCAGTCGTAATGAGCCTGACCCACACCGTGACTGCGGTTCCACAGGTGAGATTTGTTTGTCCAGAAGTGGATGTTATCCCGACCGAACCTCAATTCTGTACCGGTTAACAATCCTTTTACCACAGGATGGCACGATGGGTGAATCCGTATGCACTGAGAAGTAGGAAACAACAGTATGTTAATTGAAGTTTCAATAAACAGTGACGTGTGCTATCTCCTACCAGGCAATTGAGTGCTGAAGGTTACTACGCTGGCCAGGTGTAGGCAACCTGGTTCTAATGGAGAATGGGAAAGAAAGAGCTTAACAAGAAAATATATAATACTATTAAACTGCCTAAAGAAGATGTCTTGAGGAGACAAAGTGAATTTAACATGTTTGTAAGCATGTTCGCTGGTTGTCGGGTTGACTGGTCGTCGATGATGAAGTAGCCACAGGGGGCATACTCAATGATTCGAAGATATCAGGGGGTCCCAGCACTGGCAGCAGTGCTGTGGGATAACGCAAGAGATGGAACAAGAATGACTGCTCGTGCCCGGCAGTGTCTGGACTTATATAGTGGAAGCTTGTAGGCTGCCGCCGTGGAGTGCTGAGGAGGCGTGACGTCCTCCTACCCTGGTTGGCATGGGAATACTCTGGTCAGTGATTCTGCTTCCTGGCTCGTCGGAGGCGCTCGGCCTTGCCCGAGGTCTGGATAGCTTGTAGGCTCTGTGCGTGGGGATAGAAGGGGGCGGTGTGCCTGCCGGGTTACATATCCTCTAGGTGAGAAGGAATCGCTCATAGTTCCTGCTGCCTGTAGGGTAGACAGCGTGTTGCTCACGTCTGTAGTGGTGGAAGAGGTACTCTAGGTGATGAGTCGTAATCATATTAGATTAGTTGTATAAGCAGCATGCTTCACAGTATTGCCAACTCACAAAATCGTAGAACCTTGTTTAAACATTTTTCAGTGGGTCAGTTAGTAAAGAGTTATGTTCAGGAAAACTTTATAAGCAGAAATTATTATTACACCCTAAGACAGCACATTAAGCAAAGCAAAATTCTAACATAATGTTTTTTCTGTGCAAATAGTCAGTAAATAGTTATTGGATTTTTTGTAGTTTACGCTCCTTCAAAATACTCATGATCACATATATATTGAGAAAAATATAACAGATTGTAAGTGTAAAACTGGTGTCAGGTCCCTGAAAATATAATTATAAATTTCCCCAAAAACTGCCAATTTTTGTTTTGTTCTTAATGTCAGATATTAGATTTACAACAAAATTGTATACAACTTAGTGTCTAAGAGTTCTGTATGTCAACATTTTCAGTTTAATCATGTTATGCAAAAATTTCATTAGTGGTCTGAATCCCATGAGACCACAGCTTCATCAACAATGCACGTGTTCATATGAACACACACAATTATATTCATTCTAGAGGCTTTTGTCCACTCATCTGCTGTTGGTCAGGATATGTCATTTTCAAGATGATCACCTCTAAAATCACCTCCAATTATAAACATATGTTTTGTTAATCTGTTTGTAGGCTACGTACTTCTTTGTTATTAAGTTTGAGATTTTACCCAAAGTAAATATTCCATTCGAATTACAACCATGAACTGAACACATTACTGATCTTTTGTGCAGGTAATGAAAAAGATGAACATTGTTATGTGGGACTATGAAATAATAGTGTGATATGCAGAAATGTTTGTAACTATTTTAATATGACTGCTAAAATTTACTAAAAGTACAAGTATGATTTACTTCACGTGACTAAATAAGAAACTGGAGCCTCTGTAGTTGTTATTAGGATACTTGTGTTTCGTTACAGCAATCCAAGTTTCATTCTCAACAGGTCCTATTCTAAAAAATATATACATGAGGAAACCATAGTGAATTTTGTTAGTGGTTTTGTTGAAATTGTCCGCTTTTCCTACTATAGGAGTTATTCATGTCTCCATTACAGCGTCTCTTTTCATGATGTTGTTACGCCCCTTTAGGGCATAGCAGGGCTAAAGGAAGGCAAGGAGATTGATGCACACCATTAAAAAAAAAATCAAGAAAGCATTGACACAAAATTTCCAAATAAATACAAATATATTGAAGCCCATCTATACACTATCACCAAGAACAACTACTTTGCAACTTGATTTTAAAAAAATTAATAACATTTATAAATTTCTGTTGCTTGCTACCAATCAGTGAACTAGGGGAAGGGGAGAACACACACGCACTGGAACAAGCAGAAAAATAATCAATATAAATATATCCTGAGAAGTCACCCAACCTGAATAAACACTTGTGAAATCCCATTAACACAGGTAAAATGACTCCCTGAGTAAAGCAAGCACCATTAAAACTTTAAAAGTAAAGTACACCTGATGATTCACTAATAAGTACAACATGGAATACTAATATCAAGAATACCATTGAGAAGGAGCAAAAACCATCATTACACTTGACCTTGAGCACAAAGGCACGCCATAATATATCCACTAAACTCCTTGGCAGTAAAATTATTCTGGCAAATCGTAGTCCCGGAGACCATTCCTACAGCATGCCAAAAAAAAAGAAGGAAGAATCCATCTCTTACAAACATTCCCATAAAATACCATATTGAACATTCACACAGTCAAAACAGTGAAGAAACACTTCCCTACAAAAATCCATATACACAAATACCGCTAAAAACACTACTAAAAAGGGAACTCTACCCCCGGCATAACAACAACTACTTTCATTGCAATACTCAACTTGAGTAGTACTCATATTACACGAACACGCATCTAGCATGGTGAAGTCCTGAAGTACGAAGTGGTGTAGACATGACCTACCGTAGGCCAGCCCCCGCAACTCTAAGAGGAACACTGCACACTTGCTCGGGCTGGGGACGAACATTTATACGCCAAAACGCTGTTGGGGAATGTTAAGGAGGCGGCGGGAATAGCGGAGAGGCGTATGGAAGGTGCCAGAGTGTGTGAGGCTGAACTCGTTCCCAGTAGTAGCTACCAGATAGCGCTCTGCCATGCCAGGAGTGCCACACACCTCTCTTCAGTATAGCTCAGCGCTTGGAAGTATTCAGATGTGCGCCACCCTGTGGGGAGGGGGGAGAAAAACGAAGTATCTTTCTCTGCAGCAAAAATATTGTCTCTTCAAATAGTAACCCCTCATCGAACAAAATACCAGTTTATTAATCTGGGCTACAAGTATAGACGTGGCAAATAACCAAGCGCAGACTTGCTAACAAAGTTCATTAACGTCATGTAATTCTGTAAACACACCAACCTCATAGTAGCAGCATTGAATCGTACTCCAGAAAATTGTAGGCATCACACATTTCACCAATTGGCGAGACGAAAAATAAATCGTTCAGGCAGGACAGGAGTACTCACATAAAATTGCTTAAGTTTGGTAATTGACACACATGTCAGACTTGAAGCAGGGCTTCAATGTGGTTGAGGGAGAATGAGAGCATGTAGGTGCCATTCAGTATGCCATTCAGTATGCCATTCAGTATGCCATTCAGTATGCCATTCAGTATGCCATTCAGAGTGCTGTTATTGCAGCAGGTGCTACACCCACTTGTTTTTGGTAAATCTTTCTTAATTTTATAGCTCTATTGAAAATATAAGTACATTCTCTTTAATGTTGACTAGTTGTGCGATAAGTAACTAACTATTATTATAACAAATTGTAAGATATATAAAATATTTTTAAGAAGCATGGTGGCACAGTGGTTGTAACCTGAACTTCTGCTCAGGACTGTGATTCGGTTCCTGGTCTGGCTATTCATGATTGTCCTGAAGTCATTCCATGTGAATGCTAGGTTTGTTCTAGCCTACAAGTCATGACAGATTACGTCTCATTGTTGCTAATTCAAGCAACTTTTTCATCTCTATTGATCCTACCATTGATTAGAAGTTAACTCTATCTGCCTTCCATAAAACTTTAAAATACTCTTTATATTTCTAGAGTATACTGGCATGAGTGCAACACTCCATGATGTACTTATGTGTTGCGTTCCTCCTGTGTCACATGCGTAAGCAGATTCAGCCCTGGGCATGAGACATGAGGGTCCTCCTATGGTAGTCGGCCACTGCATACATCGTCCCCAGGCACAACACTGGGAAGATGCCAGTCTAGCCCACCACAGCGACCTGAGCGGAGTAGTCAAGAGTGTACCTCAGGTACACTCAGGTATTCAGGGATCCTCCAAAGTCTCTTGCAACAATTTCTTCTCGTCACACTTCCGTTGTTCTTTATGCTCCCCCAGTAGCACAGCCATAAGAGTGTTGGAGTTGCTCTGCACCAGTATTCTAGAGATGTCTCCAGCCACATATTGTTGTGGTTGTCACTTAAGGCGACACCAGAGCTCAAAGTTTGATTTATTAGAATGGGAAATAAAAGCAGTAATAAAGACACTACTTCCCTTTAATGACAATTAAAACAATCAAAACCATTACAATTGAATAGGAGTAGATTGCTAATTCACCCCTTAAGATGGCTGGAGCTTGGTGCCCTCGCACTCTGCGTCCGCCTCGCATTGCCGACACCCCAGGAAGATGCAGTTTCCAGGTTCAGATCCCTTGACCACACTTCTCACCCCCTCCTGGTAATGTGTTATAACTACTCCCCTATTCACCGATAGCTTAGCGTGGGTGGAGTTAAGGTTGCTGGCTGATGCCCCTTACTTCTTTGTCAGCCAGACCTAATTACAATGATCCAACTTGCAAGTTTGTGCTGAACGGTTCCGCTTCTGCAGTACAGCTCATGCTGATCCATATGCTGAGTTAGCTGCCGGTGACCGCCTTTCGCCTGGGCGCACCGCGTGGCTGGTGTCGCAGTCATAACAATATGATGGCCTGAAGTGTATGACCTCTGGACGACCTCCTCAGTGAATGGGACTATGTCTTTTGGGAGGGTCTGAATTGTATTTCCTACAGTCAGACTTTGAGCCTCTTGCAAGTGAACTGCCATGGTGCTGGGTTCTGGGAATCAACTGAGAAAACATTTAGATAGGATTTTCAAAAGTGTGAGCAAGTGCTATCTGTTTGCAATATCATAGAATTTAGACAAGTGTTGGGAAACAAAGAATGTTTCTAGTAATTCATTTTGGTGTAAGATATCAAGGTTGGATGTAAAGATTGGTTGAGATTTGAAAACCTGAGTCATGTAGAGTAACAGCTTCAGCTCAGCTGAAATTGAATACCAAGTTCAGCACACACTCCATTCTAGCTACAAAGACAAGGGTTTGATAGACAATATAATATATGGTAATATCATACAAACTAAACTAATAACTCACCATATACAAAATGCTCTTTCATCTGGTGCATGAATGAATGAAAATGTGTATTAAGTTGGCTATTCTGACAGCCATGCCCACATACACAAGACCAGAGAGAAAGATATAGACAGGGAAGAGTTCTGGGACAAATATTTAATAGTATATTTTTTTATGCTGTAACAAAATGTATGTTATTTATGTGAAAAACTAATCATAGTGTTAAAATAATAATAATAATAATAATAATAATAATAATAATAATAATAATAATAATAATATCTAGGTATTTTTGTGAACTGTAAAATAAATAGTGCATTTTTATTCCACTTTGTTACCCCCTCTCCTAGGTTCATAGGTTTATAGGCCTAGGCCCATAGGCTCACATTGTCACTTACATGCTTGATACCTATTAATTTAAAAAGGTTGCAGGACTGTCAAGGTATTTTCAAATATTTACACATTAATGTGAAGCAATGTAAGTGGAAGCCCAGAATACCGCAGCCTATTATACAGTGGATTTGGTTATATCGCGGGGTAATTTATGTTCCCTGGCCTGAATAAATAAATAAGTGGAAATTGTGCTGTCAAGTAGGCGTGTGGTCTATCAGCGGGTGGTCATGAGTTGTGAACATTGATGGATGAGGCGGAGGGAGCGGGCGTGCGTTCTCCCTCCTTTCAGCGCAGAGATCTATTTTACTGAATCATTACAGCCAATTTGTATGGTTTTCCATATTCAGTTTTCGTTGGCGTGGTACAATGTATTTGACGGAAGAATTCCTAGTGGTGCTTTTTTTATGTGACCCTATTATACCAGTTCTGCTGTTTGGTTGTAAACAGGCCCAAAAAATCTTACTGTATAGCGGGATAAGAGACAAAAGAACCTGTGCAGACGCCAGTATCAGCGGGCAGTCAAATGACAAGCGCATGAGGTGGTGGAGGGGATTAACCACTCGCAGCTAGCGGCACTGTGGGATCGCTCCAGCACGGTTGTTGGGCAGCCCGAGTTACACTGTATGACTTACTGTCATGTTAGGATTTAAGTTGGGTATTAAGTCTGGTACACCATTGCTGGGAAAAGCACGCGAGATCGTATATAATGTTGCAAAGCATCTCTGTGAACAAAAACAAAGATGTATAGACTGACGTACAGTATCATCAAAGCAGAAAGTACTGCATCTGGGGTTTCGGAGTCAACAGTTAAACAAATTTTGGCAGAGGGTAAGGTAAACAGTAAAATAAGTTTTGATGTTTTTGACACCTAAAGAGAAGAATACAGAGCACAAGAAAGCTTTGAAAGAAGACCATTTTACATGCTGTGCTGTCTGTGCGGAGAAAAATACACAAACTCTACACAGTGCGAAAAACTGTACCAACATTGAAAAAATTGTACCACAGAATACTTGCAAAACTGTTGAAGCAGCTTGGGTTCTGCTGGAAGAAATGTCAGTCAAAACAAAAAAATCTTAATTGAAAAGCCTGACATAACAGCTTGGAGGTGGTGCTATCTAGACGACATATGCAAATATCGGCAGGCTGGTAAGGTCATAGTTTGTTTATGTTGATGAAACGTGTGTTCATGCTACACGCAGCGTAAGTTCTTCCTGGCAATCCTATACCAAAATAGGCATCACAGAATAAATTGGGAAAGGTTCACGATTAATTATTGTGCATGCTGGTGAAGAAGAAGTGTTTGTTCCAAATGGTTTGCTTATTTAAAAAAAAAAAAAAAAAAAAATTGGGAGACTATCATGATGACATGAATTATGTCAATTTTTCTATGCGGGTAAAAAATAAATTACTACCAAATTTACCTAGAAACTCTGTTGTTGTATTAGACAATGCAAGCTACCACAATGTACAACTGAACATACAAAACAGTTTAAAATTGATGTATTAATAAATACACATGGTCATGATGTCATTCGTCTGCCTCCATATCATGTGGATCTGAACCCTGTTGAGCTAGTATGGGCGGATATTAAAAGGTATATTTGCGAGGATATTTCTTCATTCCTCGATAATAAAAATAATTTATGCGAGGAGTTGTTTTGTAATTTCTCAGTAGAAAACTGGAAAGAGTGGTAGAAATATTTGAAGAAGATTGAAGAGGAATATGTAAAGAGTGATGGCTTAATGGACATTGAAATTGATAGGATAATAATACAGTAGAACCTCTCTATTACGACCCCTCACAGTTCCTGAGAATAAGGTCGTAATAGAGGAGGGTCTTAATAAAAAATTTGGAAAATTTTGGGCCGATTTTGACTCATCCCTAACCCATTTGCCCCCAAACTTGACATTTTTGCCAAGAAGTGTGTTCAGTCGTCTCTAGCGCATAAAAACCACTTATTAAATTAAATATAGATATGTATATTTTAATAGCTGGATGTCTCCTGATTAATTCGATACCCAAGAAAGGCATATTGAACCACTCCGTGTCATAAAAAAGGCCATGAAAGTGTGTGAAAAGATTAGACTATGTATTATTAAAATATAAAGTTACTATTAAAGATCTATTACGCAGGTCTCGTGGGTCATACATTGATATGAGGCACATAGCAATCAAAAAGTTTAGGTGGCTTTGCACAATACGTTTGGGCACGCTGTGCTCTCGTTTTGGTCTGGTCGTGTAAGTAGCTGGGCAAGCACCTAGATCCTCTGCAGCGCGGCCGGGTGCGGACGTGGTGATTTGCTGCTGAAGCTTGGCCCTAGATCCTCAGGCTGGGCAGCTGTCGGTCGGTGGTTACACGATGGCGAGCGGCGACTGCCCTCACGCGCGCCGCTGACGTCATTACAGAGCCGTTTCTCTTCGCAACAACGGCCCGGCGTGAAAACATGCTGATAGATGCAATTCACGTCAATGTTTTGAATTTATACGAAATGAAGGCGGCGTGTTGGCCTCTGCACTGGTACGATGAGGCGCGGCAATGTTTACGAGAATATAAATATTTAGTGTAGTCTACTTGAGTTACTAATTAGCCCGAATTTTTCATCCAAAACTTGTCACTTGCCTATACACGCACACGGCTTCACTCGCCATAATATGGTACCGGTAACATAAGAACACATTTTAATTGTACACTTATTTTTATTCACTTTAACAGATAAAATTTGACTTCACAAGAAAAAAAAACAACTGCCACCATAAAAAATTAGCATATTAATCAGGCGTGGGAGCACATAAACTCAAAAATAATAATTAAAAAAAGGGCATTGGATTAAATTTGAAGTTATAATACTTACACTGATTAAGAAACTTGTATGTGTAATGTGCCGTTGTTTTTACAGTAAAAGAGGAGGGATGATGGAAGCGAAAAAAAAAAAAGGGAAGGTAAGGCAGAGGCAGCGGCATTTGACTAAGCCAAGGATTGCTTACTGACCCGGCTCCGGCCTGAAACTCCCCCCTCATTCTCTCTTTCCTCCGGCCCCGGCCTGAAACTCCCCCTCATTCTCTCTTTCCTCCGGCCCCGGCCTGAAACTCCCCCTCATTCTCTCTTTCCTCGCTTCCAAGGACAATACACCAGTGTCCCCTTCTGGCATTAAGTAATTTATTGCTTCACGCTACTTGGGACAACCAATGTCAAAGTCTATAATGTTGAAGGCCATTCACAGTAAAGTGAGCACTTTTAAAAGCCCTCTCATTTGGAATAATAGTCAATAAGTATGCTTTATCTTAGCCTTAGACATTTTCTTCCGAGTGCGGTGGAATATACACACTGTGTTTATTACTTACATGGCAATATTTATTTTAAATGAGAAGGAAGAAATAACCAGGAGGTCAAAAGTGCTCACTTTACTGTGAACAGCCTATAGCTTGAGAAATGCGCGATCACTAACATCAGTAAGGGCTAGTTTTCCATAGACTGAAAACCATGGATAATAGAAACTAGTACCGCTGTTGGAGAAAACATCTACAAAACAAATCTGCATGACTGAAACAGGGGATGGCAAGGGATTACTGTATCTATTTTTAGATGTGCCTCAAATTTTCAACTTTTTTGACCCAAACTTTTCATGGTTCCTTCCTCGGGATTGGGTCTTAATAGAGATGTGGTCGTAATGAATGGGGTCATAATGGAGGGGTTTTACTGTAAATGTTGGAGATGGAGATTCAAGTGATGAAGTTTCTGCATGTGAGACAGACTCTGAATAGATGAGTCATTTGTGTTTGTCATTGAAATTAATATTCGTTAGTTGGTTTCGTAATTATTTGACATGCTGCATTTATAATATGCTATGTACTATAGTTCTGAATGTTTACAGTGTATGTCCATATGTGTTCAATATTTGCTTGACAAACATGGATATGAGCAGCTATTATCTGTTTTCTCATATTTGCATTAGGACTTGACGTTTTTAACCATAGAGTACTTTCTCTGTCCTTTTACTTTCATTTGCTACTCCATAGATTGCGTTCAACCCATTGCCGGTTAGTTACATAGCCTTGCATGTGCGTATCATATTTGTATGCTTGTTTCAAAGAGGTTTATAGGTATTCCATTTTGTACTGTTAACAGCGAATCAAGATGTTAATGTTTTATTTAGTCTTCAGGTACTACCTACTATAAAGATTACAAAACAAATTATGGATATGCTGGCTCCGATTGATATAGGCTGTTCACGGTAGAGTGAGCACTTTTTAAGGCCCTTATAAATTTTTCCTTTTATCCAATTTCCATATTCCTGCAACTTTTTGATAGAAACATTGAAATGTGACCAATAAATATATTGTATACATTCCATCACTCTCTAAATTTAATGCCTGAGGCTGCAATAAGATATACTTATTAGTGGTTAATGCATGTTGGGAGGGCCTTAAAAAGTGCTCACTTTACCATGATCAGCCTATACAGTAAAACCATATCAAAATACGGGTCTATTTAAGTGATGAACAAGCTGTGAAATGAAATTCTCGAGATGCACTTCTGCTCATGTAATACGGACTAGAGCGCCGTGACACAGTCTTCCACCTCTCCTGCTTTGCCGAAGTAGGGGAAGGCAGCCATTGCGCAAAACAAAAAGCGAGAAGGATCTTTTGTTTCTTGTCCGACTACAGCAACCTTTTCATCTTATCTGGGCATTGGATCAGTGTGGGAGGATGGCATTCCGAGGTTATATCATTCTTGCAAGTGTCCTGCTGGCACACATTTACTGGCACTTACAAGTTTACATGAAATGTGTGTGCATTGTATGGCGTAACACATTTAAGCAATTGCAATTATTCAGTGCCAAAATATTTAACTAAAGTAAGTTAAAATACGCAGTAATACAGTCATAAAAGGTATTCCGACTTCTGTGGCGTATTCTGTACAGAACTAGCTTGCAATGTGAGGGTCTCTGGGTTCAGATTCTGGGTATGGTAGGAACTAAGTCATTTACAGGTCTATAATTAATCTCTATGGGGTATAGTGCGACATAATCATTATAATTATGATGTAGACACTGCTATTCAGTATATTCCACTTTCAAAAAAATATTGCGAAATTTGAGGCGGCCCATGAAATTCATGCTTCTAAGTTGTTTACAGGCCTATAATTAATCTCCTGCGGAGTATAGCGCTATGTAACCATTATAATAATGATGTTTATACTTTTATTATAATGTGTATATAGTGGCTATTTGGCATTTCTTCCCATTAAAGAAATCCGAAATTTGAGGCGCTCCTCAAAACTCATGTTTCTAATGGCCGGTTACACCATTCGAGTTGATAACCATGATCCAGGTTCATTGTGTGTTTGACCTAAGATCAGTGTATATGAAGCATTGCACCAACGCATTTCACGCCTTGAACCAGGTTTTTTTTTTTTTGTTGTTGTACATGAACCACCAGATCTGATGGTTCGAAACAAATTATCTTGGTTCGAGTTGTTGTTTATCTATGGTCTGTATTATATTGGAGGTTATGATCATGATAAGATAATGTTTACATGATTGTCGTCAATAAAGATTTTTTGTAAAGAAGGCTCTTAATTTTCCTTGGTTTGTATTTTTATTATGAAGCCAACAGAATTAGCAGATGCATTGTCAAGTTCGAGTTCAGTATAACATATAAATGTTTTAATATCTATTGTGTTTGTTACTTTAGAATTTACTTATAGCTAATTATTTGTATCATGATGTATTCTTCTGTAAATGAACTAGAACATGAACTTATTGAAATGGATAATGTTTTTGAGCAACATTTTTTTCATGAAGTACCTACGCTATGATGGTATATGAGGAGACAGTATCCTTTCCAGGACCTATATGATGAGAAATTTATGATGCGATTCTGTCTTTCGAAACAGACTACTTTGGAATGGCTACATAAAATCTAAAACAATTTACGTTTTGATAGCAACAGGAATAGGCCTGTTTCTCCCCTCAATCAGTTATTGTTGACACTTAGGTTTTATGCACGGGGTCGATTTTGATTGTGTGTAGCAATCTAATGGATATAAGTCCACAGCCTGTTGAATAGTACACAGGTAACACACCAGATTGCACTTTTGGTTAATGATATTTTTAAAATGTCAGCCAGTAGACGAGAACAGCGTACTATCGTGCAAAACTTTAATAAGATTGCAGGCTATCCTGGTGTCATCGTGACATATGTACACATGCGTTATTGAACACGTCTTTAACTGATTTGCAGTTCTGTGAATGACGTTCTGCGAATTGAAGTCAGCAGCAAACGTTTGCCGTGTGAATTCTTTGTCTTTCAAAGACACAGCACCTGTCTTTCTGCTCTCAATTATGCTCATATTTTCTTCTACTAAATCTATTAACAATTATTTCTCATATTCTGTCATGTTCAGTACACGGAAATTGCTCATTATCGGGAAAAATAAGTTACAACAGTCAACGCAAAGAAACAACTATGTTTAATGTTAATTTCAACCATGCCCATCCGTCAATTATACAAAGCCGAGAAACAATAATGTTTATATTTTCACTGAAATCTAGGTATATAACTACAACCATAGAACACAGATACTCATATGAGGCAAAGTTTCAGCAATTTCTCTGACCTGAGTTACTACTAGCGTTCAGTGAAAGCGCTATGGAACTACAAGAACACAGATAGGAAGTTTGAATTGAATTGATACAACCAACTTCCACTCAAATTTATGTCAATGCAGTGCAAAATCAGTGTGTGTACATGTTAAACACACTATTTAAATGTGATGTGAATATATTTTAATAATATAATACATGTAACTAAAAAAATATTACCCAATTTAATTTATTTTCAATTTGAGGAATGAATCATTTATATGATTTCAAAATACTTGATGTTTTATACACTAAGGGTAATCAACTCAATGGGACATAGTGGGACGTAATGGAAGACATATTGGGACGTAATGGAAGACATATTGGGACGTAATGGAAGACATATTGTTTTAGTTTGGTGAGTTTCGTATTTTCAGGTTAATTTTGATTCAATAAGGACGCCTAATTAGAAATACTGTTTCCTTGGGTAAGTTTATGTGACTGGTACAGTAAGATACAGATTCCCAATTTATGAGTAATGTTTTATTTTGCAAATGGGTGAAGAGAGTGGCAGATGAGAAATTTATTGGCTTACAAAATCATATTTGCTTACTTCCTCTTCATGGATAGGCTCTTAGCCTGTTCCGACCTCAGATTTCAGACCATTACTTCATGGGTTGGCCAATATCTCTTCTTCCAGTAGGATGGTATTCCAGGGCAAGCTTCGGAAATCTGTCATTATCCATCCTTAGAACATGGTCTTTCCTATTGACCCTTTTTTGGAAAATTGTATCATTCAAAGAAAATATATTCAATTGTTGTCAAATTTCTTCATTCCTTCTATCCTTCAGAGAATATCCTATCACTGATCTAAGGAATTTAATTTTGGATGATTTTATTTTTTTTCTGTATTGTACTTTATTTACCCACATTTCACGACCATACATCAGAGCCTGTCGAGCCATCATTTTATAAAATTTTAGTTGTGTCTCCTCTCGGACTTTACCTTTCAGTGTTCGTCAAATTTTTCCACACGTATATTGAAATCTGTGAAGCTTCCTCTTTACTTTGTTATCTTCATTAAAGGATAATTCACAATCAAGATAAGTAAAACTGGATACTTGTTCTATCGGTTGATTGTCAATCACTATTTTAGCTCTGATAGGATGCTTCTCTTGCCATGCCATAACTTTTGTTTTTGCACAAAGTAAATGTAAGTTATAATCTTTACTAACAACATTTAATATATGCACTGATTTTTGAGGTCCATCTTTATCTTCCTGTAAAATAAATTGATTATCTGCAAATAACGTAGTATTAATATATGTGATATTACTCATTTTTATTCCAGGGTGAACCTTATCCTTCCATTTCTTAACTATGTCATCTATATATATATATATATATATATAGATGACATAGTTAAGAAATGGAAGGATGAACCAGGGTGAACCTTATCCTTCCATTTCTTAACTATGTCATCTATATATATATATATATATATAGATGACATAGTTAAGAAATGGAAGGATAAGGTTCACCCTGGAATAAAAATGAGTAATATCACATATATTAATACTATGTTATTTGCAGATAATCAATTTATTTTACAGGAAGATAAAGATGGACCTCAAAAATCAGTGCATATATTAAATGTTGTTAGTAAAGATTATAACTTACATTTACTTTGTGCAAAAACAAAAGTTATGGCATGGCAAGAGAAGCATATATATATATATATATATATATATATATATATATATATATATATATATATATATATATATATATATATATATATATATATATATATATATATATATATATATATATATATATATATATATAGATATATATATATATATATATATATATATATATATATATATATATATATATATATATATATATATATATATATATATATATATATATATATATATATATATATATATATATATATTGAGAAGTGTTGGAGAGAGACTGAAACCTTGACCCTTGACAAACTCCTTTGGTTAGTTCTTCTGTTTATTTATATCCCAAATCTAATACAATTTTTGTCCTTTTATACATATCTTGGATAACGTGTATCAAATGTTTTGGATATCTGTTCTTCTGCATTATATTCCATAATTACTCCCTATTTACTTTATTGAAGGCTTTTTCATAATCGACAAAAGCTGTATAAGTATTTAAGTTAAATTCTCTTCTTTTCTCCAGTATTTGCTTGAGGCAAAATATGTTATTTATACAGGATCTTCCTTTTCTGAATCCACATTGTTCTTCCAATAAAAGAGCATGTGTTATTACCTTAAGCCTGTTGTTTATTATTTTTTCCATTTATTTTATATCCAGTATTTAACTAACTAATTCTTCCATAATTATTACATGAACTTCTTTCTCCTTTCTTGAAAATTGAAATTACTTTTGCCTTCCGCCATTCTTCTGGTATGAGTCTTCTTTTCCAACATGTATTAATTAAATGTAAGTACCTGATTTTTAGAATCATTCCCCCATACTTAATCAGTTTTACATTAATTTTTTACAGCCCTGGAGCATTTCTATTTTTAAATGATTTCAATGTTACATCAAGTTCCTTTATATCTAAGATCAGTTTCTTTAATATCATTATTATCTGTACCTTCATCCTTTTCTTTCTCGCTGTGATTTCCATTATACCATAATTCTTTATAGTGCTTTATCCACAATTCTTCTTCAGTTATATTTATGTAAGCAGTTTCCCTTCCCTCTTTGTTAAGGTGTTTCATAAGCTTATAAGCCACCACTTGTCTACCATGGACATTATTATCTTCTATTGAATATATTTATCTGTTCCATGATTCTTGGTTCAGTTTCTTTGTTATTCATTTAATAATATTTCTTCTTCTTTTATACTCATTCTCATTTTCTGGGGTACAATCTTGAATCATTTTTAGATATGATTTTTGCTTTTGTTTAACTGTTTCTGAAACTTCTTCATTCCTTATTTTGAGTCCTGTTTTTCTTCTGAATTAATTTTCTTCCAGATGGCTTCATCTGTTGCTTTCAATATTGCTGATGTTGTAATTTCCCATTCATCGTTGACATCATTAATTTTTGGATTTTCAAGTAAGTACTATTGTAGTCAGTTTTGGTATATGTGTCTTATTCCTTCATCTTGTAACAGATAAATCTTATAAACTTCTTGATCATTTTGTACATTTTTGTTCAACCTTTTCCTTCATATAGCAAGAATTCTTATTTCTGAGATGATATAGTAATGATCTGAATATACATCACTTAGTAAATCTAGAAATGTTTAATAATTTTTTTTGTATGTGATAACCACTTTTCCAACCATTGCAGAAGTCTTGGAATGAAGAGACTTATAGGCTTTCTTTGCCAACCCTACATCTGAAAAATAAATGCATTGTAAATTTCATGTACACTTTGATTTTATGCCCAAGGTATCATTCATGAAAGGTATATTTAGTGTCACACACACACACACACACAAACACACACACACAAACACACACAGAGAGAGAGAGAGAGAGAGAGAGAGAGAGAGAGAGAGAGAGAGAGAGAGAGAGAGAGAGAGAGAGAGTGTGTGTGTGTGCGTGCGTGCGTGTGTGCGTGTGTGTGTGTTTTTTTTTTGTGTTTTTATACTGCAGCTCAATTTTAGGTTGAGATCTTCTATTTATTTTACCCTGCCCTCCTATGTAGCCCCAGTAATCTTGAAAAAAAGAAAAAAAGACTCAAATGGCAATCAACACTTATATCTTCCCTTCTGTTCCATCTGTGATATTGTTATAAGTTTAATTCAACTATTTTTGTTTAAATAAACGTAATTACTGTTTTTTTTAAATAAATTACATATATATTTGTGTTTAAATAAATGTAATAACCACATTGGTTAGAGCTGCGATGGTGGTGAACTTATTTTAAATATACAGTTGCCAATGCAAATAAATTTATCTCTCCCATTTTACAACCAAGGTATAGCAAAAAAGAAGTTACATAGGTGTTACATGCTATTTTCTAAAGGAAGTTACATCCACTTTGAAAATCATAAGCACTGAACCTAACAAAACCATGCTATATGTTGTTCACAGTAAACTTAGGTACTTTTGAAAGACTTGCTTAATATCAACTATCTGAACATTGTTTATTCCTTAACCATATGTAAAATTAACATTGCCATGGGCCTGATCACTTTACTTGTCTGTTGGTGAAGTGAAACTGAAATTATTAGAAAATTAAACATTTTACAACTTTAATATTTCTTGCACTTCAATAGATGTTCAAATTTGTACATAATTCTTTGTATCTTTACGTTCTGCATTCCCTGATTTTCATAACCCAATATACTATTGCTCCTAGCATATCACTATCAAGGAAGGGTTATTCATATTTTCTTCTCTCCATTTGAAAAATAATATATATGTGTGGACTTGTTGCGTTTGCAGTGAAACATCAGTAGGCCTAGGTTAGTTGTCCAAGTTCAACATAATTATGTTACCACACATTGGCCCCAGTACTAATGTTTTGAGAAACCTACTTACAGTAAAACATATGTTTTAAAAAATATTGAATTAAGCTTACAACAATATCACAGGTGAAACAGAAGTAAAGATATATGTGTAGGTGTGATCTGAGTTATTTCTTTACAAGACCACTCAGGGTTATATCAGCTTCGTGCCTGACATAGTAGGGCAAGGTATAATTCATAAAAGAATCTGAATCTAAAATTGAGCGGTGGTAATATAAGGCTGTTCATGGCAAAATGAGCTCTTTTGAGGCCCTAGTTATTTTTTTCTTTCAGTTATTATTTATCCATCAACCACATTTTAAAATAAATATTGCCATGCACATAATAAACACAGTGTATATGTTCCATGACATTCGGAAAATAACGTCTAAGGCTAAAATAAAATATATTTTTTGACAATTATTCCAAATGAGAAGGTTTCAAAAATGCTCTTTACCGTGAATAGCCTATACATACACACACACACGCGCACTTCAAGAAAGATATCTTTGAAGCATACATAATATTTACAATCCACTTACATTTCAGATGTAGTGTTGGCAGAGAAAGCCTGTTAAGCCTCTATGCCCCAATACTTCTGCAATCGGAAGTGCGTTATCACAAACAAAATAACTATTGTAACATTCGTGGCTGTCCAATCCAATTGCCTCTCAATAAAATACATCACTACTCGCTAAACAAAAACAACTGTGTTTATATTTTACATTGATACCAACATGCAAAGTATAATTGTACCAGTGAAAAATATAATTTACTCCAAATCCATTATGTCATAGATTCCAGCCAATGATATTTTGTTTAACATATTAGCTCTGGAGACCAGATATAACAGTCTCAAGATCACAAGATCTGAGATCACTTGAACCTAGTTCAGCTTGGTGCAACACAAATATACTTGAACGAGGTTATAACCAAGGTTTGTTCATGAACTCAGTTCATGTGAACTAAGATTTTCTACAGTGTTGGTGCAACCGTGCATAAGTCATTTACAGGCCTATAACTAATGTCCTACAGAATATAGCACTACATAATCAGTATAATTATGATGTAGACACTTTGATTACAATGTATATATACCAGCTACACAGTCTTCCCATTTTCGAAAAAATAATTCAGAGCGGAAGAGCTATTATGGACAAGGCTTAATGCAGAAAAGCGACCTTTCTTTAGATGCCAAAAATAATTCACTTTTTATTGTTTGCATTTTCCTTTGTAAAATGCAAATCAGACGAGCAAGCAACATGTATCATAACACACGAGGCACTGATAGATCCCATCTGCAGTTCAAGTGTGCTTCAACCTCTGTTTAGTTTTATTTGGACGTGACCTTTGTTTCTTATTCTCACTTCCTCCTAACCAAGTCCAGAAGGGGCGGGGGGGTGAAGCCCCTTCTCCAAACCGTGTAACAAATAACTCACAGTGAACACCATCCTTGGTGGAATAAGTACATCCTTTGCCTGGAAAATGCGGTATTTCTTAGTTATTCTTGCTTGAAAACATGTGAACCCCCCCCCCCCCCCCCCAATTGCAGTGCATTTCTCTTCTTCTGTTTCCCTCCTTTGAGTCCTGTCAAGTTCAGTGATGCAGATAAAAAAAATAAAGTTACGACAGCAAAGGGCTAAACATTTCACACGTATGGCACTTTCCCCGTGTTAGACAGATTAGAACACCGGCTTTTTTGTTTTGCTTCTGTACTCGGTCACTTCTGGAATAGCATGGAAAGCTATAATGCTGGTCTGAGTTACGTCCCACAACAGCTGCATTATAGCGGGCTTTTATGCATTTCAAACTGAATCATTCTAAGTCAGTACATGGTGAAAAGTTGACATTTCTATAAGACAGGAGGCTGCAATTGATTATAGTACTACCATCTGTTAGGAATTATGCTTCCAAGATACACACTGCTACACTGATTCATTTTGGATGTTGACGTATGATGCTTTGCGCTTCTTTGACATGCACTCAACTTTGCATCTGAAACGACATTTTATTTTGCCTGGGCAAGTTAAACCAACAGTACTTGAAGAGGATGGACACATGTCTATAGGGTACTCGTGCACTAGTTTGGATGATATTACAGACATGTCAGTCCAGCTTGTACTGTTCATCCCACTCTCCAAACCAGAGATCACATCAAAACCCCCAGAAGTAAGATTGTACTGTCGGACCGAGACACCAAGCCCACCACCTGAAGCCACGTAGTTCTACAGGGTACCAAGAGAGGACACCCTGTGGACGAGATAAGGGATGAAGTCCCCAGCATCAGCAATTTCGCCACTCAGCAGACGATGACAGCTGATAACAGCCGCCGAACTGATGGAGTGGAGCTTATCTCCTTCCTCACCCCTCGTCTACTCTGTTCTACGAAGAAAACAGTATAAATAGCCCTGCAAGACCTGCAGAAGTCTGTCTATGTTTCCTCCACCGCTCACGACGCCCAGAGGATGCCACCGGTGGTTCACGCTCATTGGTATGTCACTGATTTCACCACAGGGCTGCAAGAAGCATACCATTGTCTACAATCCCTTTCAGAAGCCTCTTCTGCACCCGCGGCAGACTCTCCTGCATTTGGAAGACTGGACCATCAACAGCTCCTGAAGACACAGACTGCTCCTTCCTTACCAGCCCTTGATATCACGCCATTTGGTAATGGTCGTCAACAGTCGGCTTAGGATGCCTGCTTTAATGGACAGTAATAGCATTCCTCTCCACTATCATTCTGGTAGTTACAACTCCTGTCACTTCAGGACAACAGGTCAATAGTTAGGATCAAGTTGTAAAGTACTTACCTAGCAGTATTATAGACTCTTCCCTTACAAATTAGAACTAGGTTGCCTTCACCTGGCTGAACATAGTTTTGACTTTCGTGTTAATCCAAGTTAGTATAGGAGGTAGTACAGCGCCTTGTTTTATTCTATGTAAATACAACACTTGTTTTCTAAGCTAATTTCTGTGTACTATTTTTCTGAGTGTCACTGAGTCGTTATCCTTACGTAGTTTTCAGCTCATCAAAGTGAAGCTGGCAGATCAAGTCCATGAAAGCCAAATACCCACACATTAGATAGCTATCCGCGTTTTTCCCATGGGTAGAGTTCATTAGAGACCTAACCACTAGTATTTCCTCCACCAGGTGAATCAGCCAATCAGACTAATCCATACACCGCTACCACTCTTTATGGGGTCAGAAAGGAGCTGGAATTAGCTTGGTCAAACTGACTCCCTGTGGATACCATGTCCAAGTGTTCTGTCGTTCAGCTTGAGCCAATGCACTGCTCTGTCCACCGCTATCTATGAGGTCGGACGAGAGGAGCACAAGGTATAACTTTTGTCTGTGCGGCTGTGGGCCTTTGTGCTACACAGTAGGCAACTGTGTCTCCTGCTACACTTTCGCAAGGCGGTAGTTAGCATCTTTATTTCCTATGCCATACACCCGGAAGGGTAATGCATAGAGAAAGTTAAGAAAGGCAGTTTACGCCTCTGAAATCAGTTTGCTTTCAATCCCGATCCTCCACTTGCATTTTGCAATTCACCTACACGAGGCAGAGTTCTCACCACCCGCATATCTGAGAGGCCTCACTCCTCAGCCCTCCCTCAGCCACTTTTCCCTCCTCTGGTCAAGACTTCTGGAAAGCCTCACCCATTGGTCGAAGCTATACACCGGGCAGAAGAGTCATCCCTCAGCTTAGCTTGTCCGAGGTTTGGGGGCCAACAGTCAAACCAACACCCATCAGCCTAGGACACCTGTACCATCAGCAGCTCTGCACATCCTGAAGAGAAAGCCCACAACCAGCAGCCTGCACATCAACTAGGGCAGCAGCCCCAGCGGATCATCAAGACCCCAGGTAATCCAGTTAGTAAGGGCCAACCCATTTGCAGGGTAGCGACAGTGGCTCCTGACATTGTACCAACCAGGCAGGCTACGATACTTGTCTTATATGTAGGCCAAGCACCCATGAAACATTAACACACCTCTTATGTTTCTTATGATTCTGGAATCATGAACCAAGACTGTAAAATTGACCATGACAAAAGGCATGTTTCTTAAAAATCACTTAACCAAGATTTGCATTGCACTTAATCTCGAACGTTGTGGGTCAAATTTTTATGGGAATAGCCCCAGTCAATAATACCTCCCTAGTGGGGCCCTCACCCATCAAATTAGTTTTCTTGCCACCCAATACGGGCCAGATCTACTATAGTATAGACTATGCAGCAGAACAAGTCAGCCAACAGCTAGTGACCTAGCCAGACAGCTAAGTCAACTAAATACCACACGCAAGTTCGTGGTATCCCAGTTATGTTAGCACAGGCGATGTAACACATTAAGCCAGCTGACCCCGGCGACTAGTGACCTAGCCAGGAGTCGAAACTCCAGTAACCTCAAAAGGACTTCTGAGAGTCTGGAAACACCATGTGGCGCTCAACAATGTCACTACTAGGATCACGTACATATAAACACGTGCCCTGGCATGGAGGTACATATAAACACGTGCCCTGGCATGGAGGTACATATAAACATGTGCCCTGGCATGGAGGTACTTATAAACACGTGCCCTGGCATGGAGGTACATATAAACACGTGCCCTGGCATGGAGGTACATATAAACATGTGCCCTGGCATGGAGGTACATATAAACACGTGCCCTGGCATGGAGGTACATATAAACACGTGCCCTGGAATGGAGGTACATATAAACACGTGCCCTGGCATGGAGGTACATATAAACACGTACCCTGGCATGGAGGTACTTATAAACACATGCCCTGGCATGGAGGTACATATAAACACGTGCCCTGGCATGGAGGTACATATAAACACGTGCCCTGGCATGGAGGTACATATAAACACGTGCCCTGGCATGGAGGTACATATAAACACGTGCCCTGGCATGGAGGTACATATAAACATGTGCCCTGGCATGGAGGTACATATAAACACGTGCCCTGGCATGGAGGTACATATAAACACGTGCCCTGGCATGGAGGTACATATAAACACGTGCCCTGGCATGGAGGTACTTATAAACACGTGCCCTGGCATGGAGGTACATATAAACACGTGCCCTGGCATGGAGGTACATATAAACACGTGCCCTGGCATGGAGGTACATATAAACACGTGCCCTGGCATGGAGGTACATATAAACACGTGCCCTGGCATGGAGGTACATATAAACACGTGCCCTGGCATGGAGGTACATATAAACACGTGCCCTGGCATGGAGGTACTTATAAACACGTGCCCTGGCATGGAGGTACATATAAACACGTGCCCTGGCATGGAGGTACATATAAACACGTGCCCTGGCATGGAGGTACATATAAACACGTGCCCTGGCATGGAGGTACATATAAACACGTGCCCTGGCATGGAGGTACATATAAACACGTGCCCTGGCATGGAGGTACATATAAACACGTGCCCTGGCATGGAGGTACATATAAACACGTGCCCTGGCATGTTGGGGTGGGCAGACGAACCCCACTATACAGATGGTCTAAAATACCACTGTAGCAAGTGCCACCTGCGTCAGACTGCACATTGCAGTTGGCTGAATAGTACCGGACAAGGGACCTATACGGTATGGTGTATTGTCAAGACTTCCTTCATGTATATAATGGATGGCCTGATGAATGACTCAGAAGGCCCAGTCTTGTGTATCATTGCAAAGTTTTTAGGAATGCCCAAAACTTCATATCACCTAACTCTGGCTTATGCTAGATCCCTGTCAAGGCCAAGGTAACTTCTGAATGCTAGCTCCCAGAATTCAGAGCGAGAGCTCACAAAGACCCTACAACATTCATGAACGAACGTGAACAGGAATTCAAAGACCATAACGTACTGCCAAAACAATGGGTAAACCAAACCTGCAAACAACTAAAAGGAAAAGCCCTTGAATTGTGGGCTAGGTATGGTGAGTTCGTGACCGAATGGGGGCAGCTGTGTTCTTGCTTCGCCTCGCAGTTCACAGGCGAGGAAGTCCTCATCCACTTAATGACTGAATTCCACAACTGAACACAGCCTCTCGACGAAAAGGCATAGCTATACATCTGCAAAAAGCCCAGTTTTTTTACTGGATCTTCCCTAAAGAAGATGAGGAAAACTATGTGTGCCTAATTAAATGCACGCACCTCCCTCGACTATGCAATTTTGTTCAATTCCCAAGGGCACACAGACCATAGAAGAGCTCTTGGAGAGAGCCAGAGAAATAGAAACTTCTGGGAGCAGGAGGTGTTAGAATGCAATCACAGGGTTAAGGGAGGAAAGGAATGAGAACAGAAAGTAAGGTGGGCACACCTGCCTACTCCCCACGCTTCTCTCTCTCCTCTGCTTCCTCTGGGCCCCCACCATGCTGGTTCTGTCCTGAGAGGCACTTCAATCGTGACTGCCCCTCACAGCTGGCTGGACAGAGCGTGAAGAATAGTGAAGGAAGACCTCCCTCTTCCCCTCACCAAGCTGTGGGGAAAACACATGACAAGCCCAATGTCACTTCCCAACATCCCAACACAGACCCAACACATGAGGCAGTGGAATCTATATGGCTACAACAGCTACAGGTACAAAGGACCTTGCTGAATCAATGTCCACCATGACACCCAGAGGTAAAATGATGGGCAAAGAAAACCTGACATTACCGCGAACCACAACAACACTCAAGAAAACCAGAAGTCAGGTCCAATGAGCTTGACGCCGTTGGGCACGGCTTCTGAGGAAGAAAAACCTCCTCCACCGCAGATTGTCCCAGTGTTCCGGCCTCTTGAGCTAATGGAACCCGGCCCTCTGCCGGGTGTCAGAAAGAGGAATCACCCCTCTTCCCCTTCCCAGGGACACACCATCACAGGCGTACTGTAGAGGAATGTCCACCTGAACACTGCTCTCGACGCCAGACAACATCTGATAGACGTTTGCCCAGGAGAGCCAGATGTTCTCCAGAGAATTGGCAGTATCATGGCACAGCCCTCTGGACAGACAAAATCAATCAGAGACTTCCATTTCCCAGCACTACTCCACAAGCTGTCGAGGTATAGATTTCCAAAGAGCCTTTACCTCCGGCCAACATCACATTGGCTGCCACGGTTCAGGAGGACCTGGCCGATGGCTGGACCATGACACTGGATGGCTCCGAGGTTCACAATGCTTCCCCTCCTGCTCAGGAGTATGTGCATCCGCATGAAGTAGAGGTGGACGCCTCTGTGGTACTTCTACCTCTAGACCCCACTTCGTTAATGCTGCCCCTGGAGGGCGAGGAAATTCATCAAGCTAAGGAGGGAGGAGCTCTTGGTGCTCCACCACTCCAACAGCTACAGAGGTCTCGCCGCTGGAAGAGATTGAGATCTCCACTCCGCTCATTACACTTTTCAAGGAAGGCATAGTCATTCCATGCCAAAGGGGAAGGAGAAGCAGCAGAACCACTCCCCCTGACTGCCTCGTCGGTCTCTACACCTGGAGGTGTTGGAGCCAAACTCCAGACTCAGCCTCCAATCCAAAATTTTGAGCCCAGCCAACAAACCATAGAGGTAAAGGTATCCAAAGAGCTTCTACCTCCAGCCACCACTGTGTCGGTCACGCCGATCAGGGATAACCTGGTCGACCTCCAGATCTCAATGCTGAATGGTGCCGAAGTTGCAGATGCTGTCCCTCCTGTACAGGAGGAAGGACTCCACCCGGCCAGCATGGTAGAGGATCTCGAAGAGCACTGACTCCACATTGCCACCTCAAGACAGACCTTCTAGGAGGCAGGGGCTGACACCAGTTCCCAGGTACTAGGCGGTCCCGAGCAGGCCCCCACTGGGGACACAAACATAGAGCCCTGCGGCCATAAGCGAGAAATGCCTGCATGTGCTTGCCGCATCTCTTCACAACTGGGTCGCTACAAAGAATCTCCTGGAGGCCCACATTGAGGTACGTCTGGCCATACCTGTCACATGTTGCCCTGAGAAAATTGGGTTGACCACGGAAGCAAGAGATTCTTAAATATCACAGCCAGTAAGCTCCAACCATGTGAGTTTACTGAAAACATTTATTAGTAGCTATTTAGTGCTGTGTGCGTGTTTACCAATAAACATAAATCAACTCTCTACAGCAGTCATATGCTGAGCAACCCATTCCTGTGTACTTAACTTAAATAAGTGGTAACAATTTGAACTGTGTAAAACCAATGAACCAGTAAAGATAGAGATTGCTCTACAAAGTGAGAAACAAAATGTAAAATATTTTGGATGCTCCAAATTACAGTGCTGAAATTAAGAGAAAAGACTACTGATACATTGCACAAAAGTGTAACCCAGATCTTGAACTTTGCAAGTGAAGTAAGTGTAGGCCACGCCTGAAAAACCAGAAATTTTCATCAAGAAAGAAACTAAATAAACTTGTAAATATCTTTTGTTAGAGCTTTATTATTGTTTCATGTTTGTTTGGGCTCGAGAACAATGCAGGCTCTATAAAAACAAAAAATATTTCGAGTTGCGATTTACAGATAAGAAAACAAAGCCGAACTGGTCTTGTAGATTCTGGAAGAACTACTCCAGGTCAATGGCACCACTATTGACAGTGTTGTCACAATGTGGTGGGAAATTTAAACAGACCCATGGCCCAAACATTCCTTGCCGGTCTTCAGGGGTCCACACATAAACACTAATCAGTCCCGTTAACAGTATACAAAGGTATAAAAAATATAAATCAATATTTACACAAACATGTTCTATATACACAGTTTGATTTCTTGGTCGTTCACTAGCTGAGAGGAAGACATAACTTAATAGCTGGCCTGGTGAAGGTGCCTTGCTGGGTACGAACCTCAGTGACGCGCTCAACACTGTCTGCCTCAGGGTGGATCTTTGGTATTCTACCAAGCTTCCACTGCAAAGGGAGCCAGTTTTTGTCTTCTACAAAAACCAAGCTGCCTTCAGCTTTGTTGTCTTCTCCACTGGTCCACATAACCTTGGGATGAAGATGATGGAGGTACTCCACATGCCACAGCTTCCAAAATGACTGGTGGATCTGTTTTAGGAGTGACCACCTAGTCAACCTGTTGACTGGAGTTGATGGCATGTCCAGTTCAGGCAATATCTGTGCTGGACCCATTGTAAGAAAGTGACTGGGTGTTAGTACAGAGAAGTCATTAGGGTCACTAGACAATAGGCACAGAGGTCTTGAATTGAGTGTTTCTTCAATCTGGGATAAGCAGTGCTGAGTTCTTCATATGTTAGCAACTGGGTCCCCACAACTTTCTTGAGAATAGACTTGACAGATTTTATACCTGACTCCCAAAGTCCACCGAAGCGAGGAGCTGCTGGAGGGTTGAAGTGCCAGGTAATCTTATGCTCTGCTAAACTGTCTACAATCTGCTTGCAAGTGTCACTATCAGTAAGAAATTGTTGCACTTCTACCGGGTGATGGCTGGCTCCAACAAAGTTAATGCCACAGTCACTGTAAATATTGGCACATTGTCCATGCCAAGCTACGAACCTCCTAAAGACTGCCAGAAATGCTTTTGTTGATAAATCTGAAACAAGCTTGAAATGTATGGCCTTTGTTGCAAAACACACAAACAGGCATATGTATCCCTGCAGCACATGAGGCTCTCTAAGTCTAGCCATGGTGATGGAGACGGGACCTCCATAATAGACTCCAATGTTCATAGATGGCTTGGCCTGACGCACCCTTTCAGCTGGAAGACATCCCATGATAAGTGTGAGGGGTTTAGGATGGGTTTGAAAGCAGCATATACATTTATGAAGGTGGCTGCGAATGAGATTCCTCGCATCAAGCACCCAAAATTCTCTTTGAAGCAGTGACTGCAGCATCTGGGACCCTGGTTGTAAAAACTTTAAATGAAGCTCATCAATCAGTAGCACTGCAAGACGACAATTTTTTGGGAGAAGGATTGGGTGTTTCTCTTTGAATTGTAATTCAGCCCTTTGCAGTCAACCACCTACCCTACCCTCAGGATGCCTTCAGAATATACAAAAGGAGCCAGCTTCGGGATGGGTGGAGATCAAGGTTGGGGCCTGGCAATACGAGCAAATTCTTCAGCGAATTCTATTTGTGAGATCTTGATTAGGATATTCAGGGCCCTTTGGATCTCATCCAACTGAACTGGTGTAACAATGTGCAGCCACGACCAAAACGTAAACAAACCACTTCGCCACAACATAAACTGCCGCCAGTCCTTAGTACCCCAAAAAAAATTGTAAGAAACCCCAACAAATTCATGTAGCACATAGTTTCAGATAATACATAAAACCTAAGGACTAAACAGCCAGAAATTCCCAAAGTGGCGAATACACAAGGAAGCAATATAAGCAAATAGTTAAGCTGGGTGGTTGCACGTGTCACAAAATAGAATAATCAAAATATGTTACAAACACTAATATACTATTCAAAACTGATCATAATAAGCCCAGAGGTAAATAGAACATGTCTCATTTTGTAGTTGCGCATTAATTATATATTTTGTTTACTTTTATTCATTCTTTCATTTATTCTTTTCTTTTCATTAAAACATCAAAACATATAATATCATGGAATGAAATATCATTGAATAAAAAATAGATTTCAAACAAAAACAGGCAACTGCAATGTATCAGCTTGATCAGAGTCTTTGCCTTAACAACAAAACATCATCTGAGAAACATAGTGTAGTTAACTGTACTTAGCCCGCAAGGCATGTTACTTTACATCCAAATATAATTAAATATTCAACTAATAAAAATACAGCAAATCTAATTTATTTTGACTCTAGATAATAGTATACTATAATGTTATTGACAGTAGGGTGTACCCTACATAAAGTAACTAAATAATTGACTAAATTAAATAGTAAATGGTTTAAAATGGCATTCTTAGCCACAAACACAATAATCTCTCAAAATTCCAAAAGGGTAACCACATGTGCATGATGGTGCATCTTATTCACAAAATTAATATATTTCTTTAGCTCTTATCTAGTTCAGCGAAAACACAAAAAAATCAAAAACTGCATTCAAGGGTAGACTTAGCTGTGGGAGCAGACAAAAGAAAGGCTCAGCAGCACACAGGAGAAACTAGAAGTTGCATTTATGGCAGGGCTTCACTGCAACACGAGGTGAGAAAATTTTGCAACTTGTAGGAGCTAAGTTACCCCGTATCGTCAAAACGTGGGACACATGGTAGTGGAACACGTGGAATGCATGGACCCCCTCTACAACAGAGTCCGAGCAAAAAAATTAATTACACACGTGATTAAGCAAGATAAGAATGGAAGGAAAGTTAGTTGAAAACTTACTCAACAACGAGGGAACATGAAGAATGCTGAAAGCCAGGAACATCGGGATCAGCCAAAATTCCCAAAGCAGCTCGCATAAATAAATAAATAAATAAATAACTAATGCACAACTACATCTTGGTGTTACTCTACATGATGATGCTGGACAAGTTAACCACCAAAGTGGCACATAGGTGCCAAAGAAAATCATCCCGGCTACTGCACAGTGTAAACGCGCCATGTCGGTAGCATACCAAGAAGCAAAGTGATTACAAAAACAGCGTGTGGAGCGCACGGACAGTAGAAAAAGAAGACAAACTTTTAGCTCAGGAAACGCCGCTAGATGTCGCAGGATGTCTGCAAGAGACGTGCACAAGAAATATGTCAGCAAGATTGGTAAGTGCACAGAGAATCATTACAACTGAAGCGGACAATTCCTGCATGTAAAACCACGAGTATTCCAAGTGACCACATGACACGTCAGCCTTCTCGAAGCACCTGGCAAACAGAGTATCGCCACACCTGCCGAAGATGGCAGAGCGCTGCCAAGTCCTCGAGGCCGTATGCCGAGCACACAAAGGTAGTTCTCCCATCCCGCTCGCTCCAGGCAGATGTCACAGAGGTACGTCACGCCTCCCATCCCGGGCCAACGCGCACCTGTCATCGAGCAAGATATAAGGCCATTCATGGTCGAGGTCGGGAATTTTCATCTCCAGTAGCTAGCCTCAACATTTCATGTGGTGGGGCTCCCTACTGACTTAGACCCTCATGGTCCTCTCCAAGTGCTTCTAGTTCTTCGACAACCACCAGTGGCTACAGTCACCACCTTCCAGACATGTCAACAACATCTGGTATCGCCAGCAAACCAGAAGCCTTTGTCTGCAGAAGACATTTACCAGTTATTAACAATTCCGTTGCTGATCCTCCTGGGTCGACAACCACCACTATTTGCAGGTTGTGGCCGCCATAAGCTAGTCTTAGTCTCTCTTCTAGACAACCCGATAGGTCTAGTTGTGAAGTATCTAGTTTCAACTATCCCTTGTATCTTAAGTAGTCTTAAGAGCGGGCCAACTCCACCTGTTAACTTGCGTAGCATACTTCCGTATACGCTCTGCTTGGTTTTTGTACAAGTTACCCAGTATTTATTACCACAATAAATACTAGTTCTTTACCGTATCCAAAAGTACCTTTGTCCTAGGAGTAAAACCTTTCTTTTATTGAATACTGACTTTGGATTGGACAAGCAAGGGACTGGGCTTATTATTATGTATTACGAACATAGAGTAGGATGACAGACCTCCTTCAGGAGCCTGCCCATCTCTATACACTCAACCTCATCATTCGGCAGTCACCAATTCTGTATACCCTGGCATACAGAACGGTAGAGTCTCAACCAC
Source organism: Dryococelus australis (assembly GCA_029891345.1). Classification (NCBI taxonomy): domain Eukaryota; kingdom Metazoa; phylum Arthropoda; class Insecta; order Phasmatodea; family Phasmatidae; genus Dryococelus; species Dryococelus australis. The sequence continues at coordinate 2,023,760 of CM057004.1, forward strand.
TACATAAACACCCCACCGAGGCAGGACAGCCACATCATGTTATATAGCTGACCGGAGCGCGTAGCTAAGATACTGGCAGGAGTATTTGCCTGGTTCTAGAGGCCCTATCTTTGTGAACTACACCAGGCAGTTGTAGGAAAGCGGTCTTACGACCCGCAGCTCCAGGTTCAAGTACTAATTACCCGGACTGATTGGAGTTAGGGAGTGCACCGTCAACTACTGTTGGTTTACACTCTAGCCAGAACTTTCGTCAACTGCTTGCGGCCACTGAGGTTGTACTGAGTGTTGTTCTACTTGTAAGCCATTCAACACCAGGCAGGGCTCAGAGAGAGATAAAGACGGCGGAGTTCAGAATTGCCAAGCAGGTATGTGCAGCCAACCTCGTCGCTTCGAGTATCGATACCCCACGGGGTCAAGCTCAAGCCGCTCGACATGCGCGGAGACTTCTCCCATCGTAACTTTGTGTACTTTTCAAACCCTACTAGGACTGGCAGTGGATACCATATGGTGGTTCAGGCCCTAGTCACCGGACGTGACACCAGGTTCAGGATCCCAACTCCATAACCAACAAGACTCAGAAGATGACAGAGATCAACCAGCCATCATACAGCAGCTCTAGTGCTCCGCAGAAACAGAACACGCAGAACCCTGGTAAGTCGACGTAGCCCAAAAGGGCCAGTGTTCCTCTCTGCCATATTGCCAGACTGGTGGAACCGGACTTTGTACCTAGCCAACGGCCAACGCAACCAACATTAGTGTCCTGTAAAAGGGTCAACTAAGTCACCTAGAATAAGTACACGACTGACTTAGCACCATCCTTAAAGGCACATGGAGACAGTTAAATGACATGCGTCAAACTGTAACAAAGTTTATGTAAATTTTTTAAAATTAAAGCTACACCTTACAACATGAGTTGGTATTTAGCATGTGCTTCTAAAACATGGGGACAAACTTCGTCAGGCAATTCCTTACAAAAATATCAGACGAAAATGTATGTACAACTTATTCCCTAAAGTGATTATTAAGGTACCTATGCACCCCCAAAATTTGATTAAGCAACAAATTGGTGAATGAATTTTTGTTGGAAATGGATGTTGGCACGCTATGTTTGCATTTAACTTTGTAACACCACAGTCAAAGCAATAGTAAAAGAATAACCTGTGAATAAGTATGTCTCAATTAACAAGAAATGTTGTCTTGTTGGAGCACTCTCAGGTAAACCGTTTGCAAGGTAATTCATGTTGCATGTTTGTTGCATATAAGGTAGCCAAACCACAATACAGAGTATGGCAATTTACATGAAGATTTTTCAGGGGTGCACAGTTCTCTTAATAATCACTTGACGAGAAAAGTGATAGTTACATTTTAGTCATATATTTTCATCAGGAATACACTGCCAAAGTTTGTCCCCAGGTTTTAGAAACATGTTGTATAGAGCAGAAAGTAATTGAAAGATGGATGATTCATTACTAAATAACATGAATTAACAATTCATCATAACCCAAAAAAATTGTTTCAAAATCATTTTGTTGGAAAAAACAACTTTGTGGTTAAGTGGAAATTGTCACTCTGTTAATTGATAATGCAGTGGCAGTCAAAATAGATTTTTAATTGAAGTTAAAAGAAAAATACAGTAGAATAATAAATAATTATAGTGTAAAAGGTATGAGGCCAAAGTAATTATAGAGATGCTAAATAAGACGTTTAGAAATGTTCAGTTAAGATTAAATATTATAGCATAGATAAAAAAATTTCAATATTTATATCCATACAAAGTTGGGAAACACAATTTTTAAAATGATATAAGTGTGACACCTTTTGCTCGCTACAAAAATTTTCTTTACTTTGGTTACAATATAAATTTAAGAAAAGATTATAAGCAGTGAAGTAGGTAATAATTGAATTTTACCTTCCAATGGAATATCTGATTTAGGGCTATTTGTTTTAGCGATTACTGCAGCTATACTATAGTTGTATGCCATGCACAGAATCATTGTACATGCCAAAACCATCATGAAAACTCACTTCCTATTGGATAATGCTGTCGCCTCTGTTCCTCTTTCAACCTTGTTCTCCCTTGAACTGGCTTTGCCTCCATCTCAACTATGGCCTCTCCAGATGTTTACTACATACAAACTCCTTGGCGATAACATATTGAAATGACGTAGTGCTCAGGCCCCAGGGATGATGTGTTCACCCGTCTGAACTTTCAGACAGGCAAAGTGGTTAGAGTGCCGGTACCAGCCCATCTTGGAGAGCGTTGAGTAGCGGTCATCGGCCGACGGCCAAAGGGGATTCTTGGAGTCGGCATCATTGCTGGTGCTGTTGCAGTTTACTACATGTACTTACAAACACTGCAGTTAAGGTAATGGTTTTTACCATCACAAAAGCGTGGGATGTCGGCCCCTACAATCTATTTAAATACACTGATTCTGCGCTATCTTAGGGGACAGCTCCCGGAAACTGCAATTGCAAACACTGTATGCCTTAAAGATGCAGTGCCCAAAATTACCTTAAGGTAAAACTCAATAAGAAACATGGATTCAGGTAGAATATGTTTTATTGACGTTAAAACAAATACTACACTCATTGGATGAATGGTGGAGTAATGCAGTCTCTGCACTTATAAGGTCTGCTGATGACCTGTAACTGCAACTGGGCAAGGCCCTGAATAATTCATGTGTGTTATTTTCTCGCTGATGTGAATGAGCAGCGGGTCCGACCCTCTGTACTTTAAAGATAAATAGGTTCCGGTACATTAAACTTTCTATTGGTTCCTGAAGAGATTAAAGTCTATATGCTGTGTGCCGGGTGGTAACGGAGCTAACCTCCCGTGTTGCTGTCCTTTCTGCCTGCCAAGACCAAGATGGCCACGGTGGAGGCTCCAAGCGCCTACGCTGAGGTCAAGTTGCTATGTGCATGAACTTGAATGCATGCACTCTTACAACTAACATGAAACATAGTATACTCTCAATTAAACAAACATGTTGGTGACATTCCCGCGAACTGCCGAGCGTTTCTTCGGTTGCTCAAAAACACATATGCAGGGAATGTCAACGCACTTACATTATTAACAAATTCCCTTAAAGGCTCTGCTGTACAGTTCTCTTTAAAGGAGTTGCTTTGCCACTGAATCTAACATTAACAAACATGCGTCCAGGTCGTTTGCTGCTATTTAAAAACCCTTAACAATACTAGTCACATCTGCCGCTATGGTGCCACAGAACATCACCTCCGCCCTGCTCACGCCATGCACTGTGACGTCACCACATATGTGCTTCGTACATGCGAAAAAGGACTACAGGCAACTTCATTTTACCTGGACTACAAAAGAAACTTGTCACACAAACAAAACTTGAGGATAGACAAGGCAATGCTATTCCCTGCCTATAGGGGTTGCATAAGGGCCGCGGAGCCCTACTAAACTAACTGTGAACCTTTGAGACTTTTTTTTTTTTTTTTTTTTTTTTTTTTTTACCACATCATGTGTAACCCTCTGGTCGAAGAATGTTCCTGGATCAGGGTGGTTATAATGTATTGGCTCATGTGCGTGTGCGGGTGTGTGTGGGTGTGTGAATGTGCATACATTAGCAATTAATAAACCTAATGTCAATAATAAAACATTCTAGTTCAAAGTGTAATTCTTATTTAAAAATAACAATTTTTGGCATCTGCCCTATCAATGGCCAGTCCGTACGGCGATCGTTAAAAAGCTAATGTAGCCATCATAGTGTTGATGGATACATACAATTGGAAGTATAAGTATCTCCTTCAAATCCAGTGTACTACTGCAATTTTTCTCAAGACATAAATTTTGTCAGTTGTGGTCAAATATTAAGACTCCTGCCTACAAAGTGCTTTTTTTGCGTTTGATGCAGAAATTCATGGATGCGACAAGGGCAACACTGCCGTGCACATCAAATGGGCCATCATCGCTAAGCAAAAGGCTCTAAACTGGCGTGCAGTGTTCTAGTGTGTAACTATGGTACTTTCAGTAGTGAACATACTATTTTAATGGTGGAAAGTCTGAAGAGAGGTTCAATTTAGGGCCCTTGAGTAGTTTTGTTTGTATCAGACGCATATATTTTGAGGTATAGTACTATGAAAAAACTGTTATAACTGTATGTGTATATATATATATATATATATATATATATATATATATATATATATATATATATATATATGTATGTGTGTGTATATATATAACAGTTCAGCTACCATTTATTATTTTTTTATGTAGAATTTTAGTTTATTTATATAGACATATATTTTGTTTGTTATGCAGACACGAGTCGACCGAAAAAGGATGGTGAAGTGGACGGCCAAGATTACCACTTCATATTGAGGGTGCAATTTGAGAGCGACATCTTGGCTCGCAAGTTTGTCGAGCATGGAGAGTATGAGAAGGCGTACTACGGCACGTCTCTCGATGCCATCCGCAGTATTGTTAACTCGGGAAAGATCTGCGTTCTCAACCTGCACCCTCAGTCCCTCAAGATTCTGCGTAACTCTGACCTCAAGCCGTACGTCGTCTTTGTGGCACCACCATCTCTCGAGAAACTACGGCAGAAAAAGATCAGAAATGGTGAAGCTTTCAAGGTAAGAAGGAAAATGTTTTTTTTTTCCTGGCAATTAATTTGTTGTAATATATAAAAATTTAATGGTATTTGAGTTTTTTAGAGTGATACTTTTTTAATAACAATAAACTGTTATTAATGTTTCTGTTAATACATTATAAATAACATGAAAACATAGAGCAAGTGTTATTATAGTAGCATGTGGATAACAGATCCTTTTTCCTACTTGTTCTCTGAATAACTGTTTATTTCCCAGATATCAAACCTTTATGAATTATATGTTACCCTTGAAAACTTGTCACAGGAAACTATAGTCTTCTTTTGACATATGTAGTATAGCCTATTCACGGTAAAGTGAGCACTTTTAAAAGCATTCTCATTTGGAATAATAGTAAATAGATATATTTTATTTTGGCCTAATATATTAACTTCTGAGTGAAGTGGAACATACACACTGGTTGTTACTTACATGGCAGTATGTATTTATAAAAAATGTTGAAGGATAAAAAATGGCAGAAATGGGAAAAAATATGTAAGGCCTCAAAAGTGCTCATTTTACCATGAGCAGCTTGTAGGGAATTGATTTCCTTCAATGCAAATTGTTTTGCAATGAATAGTTTTTACCATGAGCAGCTTGTAGGGAATTGATTTCCTTCAATGCAAATTGTTTTGCAATGAATAGTTTTTAATTGTCCTTCAAAACTGTACATAATGGTTTTCACTGTATTTCTGCATGACATAACTGGTCATGTGGTTTTAAAAATCTGAATTGTCATTTTCTTAAATGTGGCTTCACCAACTATGGATAATTGTGCCCCTGGGCCAAGCTCCATAGATATAGGCCATTTCATTAATATGGGGTAAACTTTGAGTTCTAGAAAAGTAGCATGGCAATAAGTTATCCTTCCACCACAGCTGTTCTGTAAGTGAACAAAAACAATGTTTGTAAACAAATGTTATGAAGTTTCATTATGTTTCCTGTCATAGTAGGCAGAGAAAGACTGATGTTAACTAACTGCGGCCCAGTACTCAATGCAGGATATTATAGCTAGGAAGGTGTCCCAACCTGTTTTATTTTTGTGATGGTCAAGTAAGTTTGCTGGATCTCTGTTGATTTAATTTTTATGGTGAAGGTAGGGGCAGGGATTACTACTTTACGTTAATTGTTTTCATGAGACAGTATTGTTTTGTGGCTCTTCTTATATGTATGTGTCATTTTCAATTACATATTGTTTTGATGGAGCAGTGGAAAATTGTGCTAGTAGAGAAATAACTTTCATAATATTATTGTTGTTGTGGACTCGGGCGACAGTAATCAAAGTCCTTATAATGCTAGAGGATTGCAGCCTCGTCACAGGGCCATCTCGGTGTCCCTTGCCGACCTTAGACTACGCGATACAGTACATCATCCCTCCCTTTATATTTTAAGCATACCAATACAATCATATAAGTGAATGACAACATACAAAATTTGTCACAGAGACACCTGTGTCGGCTGCTACATAAATTAGGCTCTTACAGTTCTTCTATACACAACACTGTTTTACACACCTCTCCTGTGAACATATACAATAACAAATTTGCTTTTACCATGTCTAAGCAATACATGTTACCCTTAGGTCCTCAGGTTTTATAATAATATTTCATGAAAACGGATGTAGTCTTCAGTCTGCTGGATTTCCGTAACTTAGGTTCGTTTACCTCAGCACTGTTTCTGTTTCTATTGTCCGAACCCAACCATTCAGGTTTGTCATCCAACGCATCCGGCACCTGCAATTCCTTTCCTACCTGGACATTATCTGTTGCTCTTACGTTCTCTTCTTTGCATCCTCAGCTACCCTCTTTTGATCTATAACTGCCATTCTGGTCCTCTGGCCTTTCTGCGAGTTTCTTCTGAGGGACTGGAACCAAGTAATAGTGGTTACGCCTGTACCTGCTAGCACCCACCTCAATGAGATGATCTGGGAAGCTTTAATCCTGTAGTTGTACTCAGCACTTTACCATATTTTTTTTATCTCTAATCCATACTCTGTCACCCTTTTTGGAATTCAGAAATTTTGTGAAATTATACCACTGCCATTGGCATTCTTTAGCTTGTTAGAATGTTCCATTTGCACCCACCTACCTTTAAGGCCCTTAGCCTGTTTTAAATTCAAGGTAGGCACTGATATGCAAACTTTTTGTCCTAACATTATCTCCAGGGGTGAAACCCCACAGTTTAGAAGAGCACTATAAGCTAGTAGAGCTAGTAGAGCACTAGAGCTAGTAGAGCACTACAGTGAGCTAGTAGAGCTAGTAGAGCACTAGAGCTAGTAGAGCCTCAGATATGTCTCCCCTTTTCGTCAGGAATCTCTTAGCATTTTTTACTGCTGCTTCCACACACCCATTAGACTGACTGTAATGTGGACTTCTGGTGATGTGAATAAATCACAAGGCCTTAGCAAACTGATGGAAAATACCTCGAAACCGTGGAACATTGTCTGTCTGCACTATTTCCGGTATCCCAAATCGCGCAAATATGTCTTTGCACTTCCGCACAATGGCTTCTTCAGTCAGACTACTCAGTTCCATCAACTCAAAATATTTAGAATAGTAATCAGTCATAACTAGGTACCACTTCCCCTGAGATTTCATTAGGTCCACCCCCCTCCCCTTTTGCCATGGGTAATCAGGAATTCTCTTGGTCACTAAAAGCTCTGTAGCATTAGTCCGATGTTCCACACAAACCGGGCATGTCTGAACGAGATTTTGTAGCCGTGTACTTAATCCCAGCCACCAAACGACTTCTTGAGCATGAGCCCTACACCTCGTTATTCCCTATTACCTTTATGGAGCTGCTGTAACACATATGCCAGCAGTTTTCCTGGAATAATTAGTCTAATAACTTTCAACAGGAATCCTTTTCATACTGAGATGTCCCCACAGCACTGATAATATGATTTAAGCTCGACTGGAACTTAATTCTTCCTTGACCACCAACCCGGCTTTTACGTCCTTAATTTCTGACAGACAGAATCACTTTGTTGCTGTTGTTTGATCTGCTCCAGAATTGTTTAGGCAACTGACAAGTGCTTTACAATCATACTAACATGCTCCTCAGTGTCTGTATACAACTCATCATGTAAAACAGTCGCTTGAATACGATTTCTAGACAGGCAATCTGCAACAACCAATTTTTTTCCCCAGTGTATACTCTACCTCATAATAGTACTTCATGAGGCAGATTGTGAATCATTGGAGTTTAGGAGACAGTTCATCAATATTTTTGGGCATTATTATCTGGATTAGCAGTTTGTGATCTGTCTCTAGTAAAATTTTTTGTAAATTTTTTGCAGCTTCTCGTAAGCCCATGTCAGCGCTAGCGCCTCCTTTTCAATTTGAGCATACCGACATTCAGCTTTCTGTAATACTATAGAGCCATAACAAATAATCTCCCTGGTTTTATCTGTATTTTGTTGGAACAAAAGCAAATCCCAGCCCATATATGATGAACTGTCCGCACTAACAATTTGCTATTTCTCTGCATCAAAATGGGCCAAGCAAGGTGTATGTGTAATAAAATGTTTTTCTCCGTGAAAGCTAACTGTTGGTCCATGCCCCACATGTACACTTGGTCTTCTTTCAAGAGCTCGTTTAGTGGCTTCAACAAATGAGATCGGTTTGGGATGAAGCGACCAACATAGTTGACCATCCCCAGAAACCGTAGCAATTCTTGCTTATTTGCTGGTGCAGCAAACTCAACAATGACTTTTACTCGACTAGGTTTTACCCTTATACCACCGGCTGATATTTCATGGCCTAAGAAGTTAACTTTGTTCACCCTAAACACACTTTCTGATTTGTTAAGCGTGATGCCATTTGCGCTATACCTGGCCAGTACCTGATGCAATATTGTATAATGTTCTACAGCATCTTTCCCAAACACTAGCACATCATCCATGTGATATACCACATTATCAGTACCTTCAAGCACTTGGCAATTTTTGAATTGAAATACTCTGGGGCACAGTTCAGTCTAAATGGGAGCCTTTTATACATAAACCAACCAAACGGTGTAATGAAAGTTGTCAACTGCTGGCTATCTTTGCTAAGGGGAACCTGATAGAATCCACAGTTAGCTCAAGTTTGCTGAAAATCTTAGCCCCCTTAAGTTTAGACAATGCGTAGAGTGAATTTTGTGGATGGGAAACACTGGGAGTTGAACATACCTGTTTAGTTGTGTGACGTCACCACAAATTCTTACCCTTTTTTCTTTGGCCACTAGTATCATAGGGGCGTAGTACTCCGTTGGAACCTCTACAGGGGTGATGACATCCAGCTCGACCATCCTTTCCAGTTCTTGCTTCACTTTACTTAACATTGGCAAGGTAACTACAGTATTTGTGGTGTCTTCAATGCAAATGGTGTCACATCAGGTTGAAGGTGAATTTCCATGTCCCTTTCCCATTTACGTAACCCTGAAAACAAGTTTGGAAATTCTGTCTCCGCATTCACTCGCTGATCAATCTGAACTATTTCTAATGCCTGAATGGTCTTTTTACCCAGTAAAGGATTAAGCAATTTTTTTATGAAGTACACTTTTCACCTGTTCCTTGCGACCCCGCTACTGGAAAGTAAAATCCTTTATGATCCACTACTTCAAGAATATGGCCATCTGGTCTGCACACATTACTGGTCCCAGTTTCCGGTTTTATTTCTGTTAAGTCCAACATTTGACTAGACATACAGGTTATGTCAGCTCCTGTGTCAATCATGAACTGCACAGATTGCTCAAGTACTTTTATTTTGATTTCTACTTGAAACAATTTGGAATGCTGCATTTCCTGCACTGCTCTTATTACAAAGTCTGATTCCTCGTTTGGTTTGGAAAATTCACAGATGCTTTGAAGATTTTTGTTGGCTTTGCTCATCCTAGCAAAATGGCCTTTGCATTCACAGGAGTAATATGTGACATTCTGGCCTGGGCAAATATTTCTGCTGTGTGTCCGGGCACACTTTCCACAGTTGTCTTTGCCAGCATTGAGGATGGGGGTCTGGCTTGGCGGTAACCAGAGTAGAAACTTTGATGTGGTGGTGGTGTCGAACTGGAGCCAGCACTCCCTCTAAAGCAGTGATCGTAACCTGTCTCTGATTTAATAAATGCTCCCCTTTTTATGGCATTAACCTGTTCTTGATTCCCTCACAATTGCTGTGGCTCTAATACTTGTAATTCACTCTTGACTGCACATATTAATAGCTTCTTGCAAGGTTAAGGAACACTGAAGCTGCATCTTCTCAATTAACTGCTACGTCTTGCATGCCGACGACGATTCTGTCCCGGATAAGCTCATCCTTCACAAAGTCGCAGGCTTTCGCCAGGTTATGTAAGCCAGTAATGAACTACTTTACATTTTACCCCGGCTGTTGCGTTCTCGAGTTGATTAAAATGTCTCGAAGATAACATTTACATGAGGCTTGAAGTGTCTATCAAATGCCTGCACTAGTTCACTGTAAGTCCACCCACCCGTTTTTCAAACGTAACTAATACTTCATCAGCTTTCTCACCTGAAACATACAATAACACATCAACTTTCTCTTTGTCCTTGCATTTGTTCTGGCCACTCAGATTAAGGTAATGATTAAATCAAACTTTCCACCGAAAGCAAGCATTGGGATCGGTGAAATGTAAAGGTTCCGGTTGTTTAAGCTGTTTCCCTATTGCAGTACAAAGCGACGACCTGTGGCTGCCATCTTCACCATCTCCGTTCGCAATATTGACTGTTTACCGTGCGAGATGAAGGATGCACTGTAATTACACAGTTTCTCTGCTACTGCCGAACAACATTTCTTGATCCCACTTCTGACACCATCTTGTAGCGGGCTCGGGCGACAGTAATCAAAGTCGTTACATTCCGTATTATCCTAGAGGATTGCTCTATCACGCAGCCTCGTCACAGGGCCATCTCTCGGTCCCTTGCCGACCATAGACTATGGGATAAAATAATTATACCTAACTCCTAAAGTTTTAACTTCAATGAAAGAACAAAATATAATACATACTTAGCTGTTCATAGAGTTGCAGCAATAAACACACACACTTTTACTGAAATTAACGTTGCAGTCATTGCATTTACAATATACCTGAAGCGAAATAAAAAAAATATTATTTGTCACCACAAAAAGTTGAAAGTACAACTTTTTAGATCAAGGGCCTTTAAAATATCATAGTAACTCTTTAGAAATATATTATTTACAAAACACACTAACTTGCAGTTTGTAATTCACAACATCTTGAATATGTTTTTTTGTGTGGGAATGCTTGTACGATCACTTCAATAAAATTACATTTTTCCATCACTGATATAAAATTATTCATTTGCACAATCATTTAGTAAAATCAACTCTCTGCCCGTTTCCTAACTTATATTTTGAAATGTAAATGATATTTGTGTTACTTCACGGCAAATACTAGTTGTAAGAAAATTGTGGAATGAGCTGTTTTACAAAGCAGTAAACACATCCCAATAATGCAGATAGTATAACTTTTCACTTAAGAAAATGTATTAAAATGGTACCTACAGCCAACTAAGATTAATAAATGCAAATACAAAAATTATTACCTACCAATAAATGATTCCGACAACACCAATAAAATACTTACATAACATGATGAAAGGAACACATGCACAATGGCTTTCAGTGGGCTGGAATGAAACATTCCAGCCCAGTGAAATGGTCATGTTGGCATGCTCCATTATAATTGCTAAACATGTTCTTAAAGCCAATTTACTAACAGCCAAAAAAAATTGCACACTGCTTTCTAAAACATAAAAAATTACCACTTCTAGTTCTGAGTAATATTATCTTTCTTAGTCATCAGCTGACACAATACTTCGCAAACATTAGCATTTACTGTTTACATACTGTGTAGGTTGGTCTCCTTGTCAAATTTTACTCCACTTATATGAAATGGATCATATGGGCATCTTGTTTATAACTAATATAGTTAGGGCCCCACATTTGTGGTAAATAAAATGAGATGATTTTGCCATTGAGGGTTCACCATTTCGCCAAAAAAATTAATAAAAAAATTTTTTCTTTCATCAAATAATGTACATGTACTTGGATGTGAATCTGCAGTTTTTGTAACAATTTCAATCAAACCTAAATATAAAATGTTATTCATTAGCTTTAATCAGTGCATATTTCCATGAAAATATTCAAAAGTATTTCACAATAAGGATGAAAGGATAATCGGATGAAAGTACACTTGGTCATGTAATGCCATTGTCACAGTCGCAGTCAAGTTTGTGTGATCAGTCCTGTATTTTTTAAAAATTAAAACTGCTCAAAAACACCCACTAGCATTTGAGTTTTGTAAGAATTTTGTGTCACCCACATACATACAGCTTTTGTTCATATGTAGATAACAACATTTTTTATTTGAAACAAAAACACACTGTCTCTTTTAATCAGTCATTACATCCCACAGAATCACCTAATATTGACTCTCGACAGATTATTTCAATTTTTGTTTGTAGGCTACATTTAGTGTGTTTTGGGTGTGTGACTCCCTTAGAATTGTTGCTCAAGGCTATTGCGCTCCATCTATGAAGTATTTAGTATACTTTTGGGTGTGTGACTCCCTTAGAATTTTTGCTCAAGGCTATTGCGCTCCATCTATGAAGTATTTAGTATAGTTTTGGGTGTGTGACTCCCTTAGAATTTTTGCTCAAGGCTATTGCGCTCCATCTATGAAGTATTGAGTGTGTTTTGGGTGTGTGACTCCCTTAGAATTTTTGCTCAAGGCTATTGCGCTCCATCTATGAAGTATTTAGTATAGTTTTGGGTGTGTGACTCCCTTAGAATTTTTGCTCAAGGCTATTGCGCTCCATCTATGAAGTATTTAGTGTGTTTTGGGTGTGTGACTCCCTTAGAATTTTTGCTCAAGGCTATTGCGCTCCATCTATGAAGTATTTAGTATACTTTTGGGTGTGTGACTCCCTTAGAATTTTTGCTCAAGGCTATTGCGCTCCATCTATGAAGTATTTAGTGTGTTTTGGGTGTGTGACTCCCTTAGAATTTTTGCTCAAGGCTATTGCGCTCCATCTATGAAGTATTTAGTATACTTTTGGGTGTGTGACTCCCTTAGAATTTTTGCTCAAGGCTATTGCACTCCATCTATGAAGTATTTAGTGTGTTTTGGGTGTGTGACTCCCTTAGAATTTTTGCTCAAGGCTATTGCGCTCCATCTATGAAGTATTGAGTGTGTTTTGGGTGTGTGACTCCCTTAGAATTTTTGCTCAAGGCTATTGCGCTCCATCTATGAAGTATTTAGTATAGTTTTGGGTGTGTGACTCCCTTAGAATTTTTGCTCAAGGCTATTGCGCTCCATCTATGAAGTATTTAGTGTGTTTTGGGTGTGTGACTCCCTTAGAATTTTTGTTCAAGGCTATTGCCCTCCATCTATGAAGTATTTAGTATACTTTGGGTGTGTGACTCCCTTAGAATTTTTGCTCAAGGCTATTGCGCTCCATCTATGAAGTATTTAGTGTGTTTTGGGTGTGTGACTCCCTTAGAATTTTTGCTCAAGGCTATTGCGCTCCATCTATGAAGTATTTAGTGTGTTTTGGGTGTGTGACTCCCTTAGAATTTTTGCTCAAGGCTATTGCGCTCCATCTATGAAGTATTTAGTATAGTTTTGGGTGTGTGACTCCCTTAGAATTTTTGCTCAAGGCTATTGCGCTCCATCTATGAAGTATTTAGTATAGTTTTGGGTGTGTGACTCCCTTAGAATTTTTGCTCAAGGCTATTGCGCTCCATCTATGAAGTATTTAGTGTGTTTTGGGTGTGTGACTCTCTTAGAATTTTTGCTCAATGCTATTGCGCTCCATCTATGAAGTATTTAGTATACTTTTGGGTGTGTGACTCCCTTAGAATTTTTGCTCAAGGCTATTGCGCTCCATCTATGAAGTATTTAGTGTGTTTTGGGTGTGTGACTCCCTTAGAATTTTTGCTCAAGGCTATTGCGCTCCATCTATGAAGTATTTAGTATAGTTTTGGGTGTGTGACTCCCTTAGAATTTTTACTCAAGGCTATTGCGCTCCATCTATGAAGTATTTAGTATAGTTCCAATGAGTGAAAAAAAAAAATGAGGTAAAATTAAAATAATGGCAAACACTGGCAATACGTTCAGGCGACGGCAAGACGTAGAATAGGAAGCGCTCCAGCTGTGTGTAACAGCTTAAATAAATTATCTGAATAGAATAAAAAATAATGATGCACGAGTGGAGGATGAACAGGGGAGGAAAGAGGAGGGGACCCAAGCCAAGCAAAGAGTATACCACAGTGTCCAGTTGAAATGTTTTGCGTGAAGGATGCTAGCATCACAAGGGAAGTGGCAGAAATCTGTTTGTTTTTTGTTTTCATGGCAGTGTGATGATTGCTACTGATATGTATGTGCATTTTTACGCAAAATTACTTCCACTGTAGCTATTTTTTTATGTATCACACTATCACTGTTCACTGTGCATATACACGACCTAGCCGCACAGCAGTGTTTAAGCACATGTCTTTTTCGTGCTCACTCAATGTTTACACATTAGTATATGCATTCTGTTCAGTTTATTAAACACATCAAAGCCTTCTCTTTAAAATATTTAAAAACTGTGTATAATCGCTTGTTGGAAACCTATCCACAATCACAGAAGAAAAGTACATTTGGGAGTGTTTATAAATATTGCATGAATGTTTAGTGCATTTCATTGACCTAAAAAATATGTATCTTTATTATATCAATGTATTTACTTTTGTAGTTAGTATCACTAACATTTTTGATTAGAATTAGCTGTTTAAAGCTAATGAAAAGCGATTTATTAATAATTATCCACAATTCTACAGTGCACCTGAATGAGCGTTTAGCGATTCAGGTCAATATATTAAATTGTGCTACAGCAATAATCTTTCGACCTTTCTACTGACCAATTTATAAATTGTTCTCGTTTGAGATTAAATGTTTTGTTTATACTTGTGAAGTCAACAATTTGGTTAGAGCAAATAGTTTTCACTTGTATGTGCGCATGTGTGAAATAAATGAAAAATAATGCTGTATCACACATTTAAATTACAAAACTAACTAGAGTTTAAAAGAGTTTTAATGGTACAAGTAGCTTTGCATTGTGGTTTTGGAAACATTGTAATTAGCGAATTCATTGTAGTTTCATGAAAACTGCAATTATTACAGAATTTAGTGAATAATCATAATTGAGCCATATTTTGAATTATTTCACGGTTTGCAAAAATGTATAGGCCCTACCCATAGTGTAAGCATTTCTCCAGCTTCTTTAGATGAAAATGGCTGCTCGTGGTACACAGCCAACTGATCTGCCTCAATATCCACTTCTAAAACTGCATTAGATATACATGCAGACCACCGCAACCTGAATAGGGTGATATTCCCGTAGACCTCACTAGCACACTACCTACATTGGTTCCACTCATTATAGGTGCTTGATCCTAGCTGGGCAAGTGACATAGATGATCAGTACTTGTCACTTGCAAGCTGCATTCCTTGAAATCTCTCATGTTCAATAATGGCTGATTCTGCAACTAAAGCATTTTCTTGTGCCAGTACAAAAGTACGTTAAACTTCTGAAAACAACCACAGCTGAACTGATTCATCCTGCATTCCACGAACTAACCTATCTCACAGAGTTAAGTCCAAATTCGTGCCAAACTGGCAATACTCTACCAAGTGAGTGATGCAACTCGGTTATATACTCAGATATACTTTCTTTTTTTTTCTTGTCCTGCCTATGGAACTTGAAACACTGATAAATCTGCGAAGGCTAGGTTGAGAAGAGATTCTTCCATAATGCCACAATTTTCTCAAAAATTTTTCTCGAACAGGAAGCAGGCAAAAATAGGAATCATACAACCATGTTCAAATTTTGGCCTTTTACACTAAGTTAGATAGCATGTGATTTACCAGCATTGGTCTCATTCCTTGTTTGCAAATAGAAGTTGAGACATTCAACATAAGTATCCCAACTGTGTAGGTCAGATAAATGTGATATACGACCTGTAAGGGTTGTAGTATTTTATTGCAGTATGCCGTCATGTAACAAAGGGAGATGCAAACCTTGATACTGCCAGCATCCAGACCTGACAGGAATCCCATGAGACTTAAGAAACAAGGGAGGATTGAGATGAATACCAAGTACTAAAGCCTGATCGCACACGTATAATGATTGCCTATGAGAAGAGATGCCTAGCCAAGCAACGTAAGTAAGTTGCCACTGAACGAGCATTAGATACTTACCCGCAATACAAGGAAAACTACTCTCCAGCCTTTTGCAAAATAGCCAGATCCGCGCGTATCCGGGCTGTGCAGACAAAGAGAGCAGTTGTACCTGAAGCTACCATCGGCAGACGTCAGGACCGGAAGTAGCCTGGCCAGGTGTATAGAAGGCAGTGCAGCCCCGAGGAACACCAGTTCATTCCAGCAGTTTGCTTGGTCTATGCTCACCCTCTCTTGAGTAGCTCTAGTTGCGGAGCGACCAGTGACGTGCTACGAGCCAACACTGAAGTGTCAATCAGTGTACCCGACCTTTGACATCAACTCCCAATAAGTTACATAGTTAGTGGGACTCCGAGTACCTTCAGGAACACCAATTCATTCCAGCAGTTTGTTTTGTCTCTGCTCACCCTCCTCTTGAGTAGCTCTAGTTGCGGAGCGACCAGTGACGTGCTACGAGCCAACACTGAAGTGTCAATCAGTGTTCCCGACCTTTGACATCAACTCCCAAGAAGTTACATAGTTAGTGGGACTCCGAGTACCTTCAGGAACACCAGTTCATTCCAGCAGTTTGTTTTGTCTCTGCTCACCCTCCTCTTGAGTAGCTCTAGTTGCGGAGCGACCAGTGACGTGCTACGAGCCAACACTGAAGTGTCAATCAGTGTTCCCGACCTTTGACATCAACTCCCAATAAGTTACATAGTTAGTGGGACTCCGAGTACCTTCAGGAACACCAGTTCATTCCAGCAGTTTGTTTTGTCTCTGCTCACCCTCCTCTTGAGTAGCTCTAGTTGCGGAGCGACCAGTGACGTGCTACGAGCCAACACTGAAGTGTCAATCAGTGTACCCGACCTTTGACATCAACTCCCAATAAGTTACATAGTTAGTGGGACTCCGAGTACCTTCAGGAACACCAGTTCATTCCAGCAGTTTGCTTGGTCTATGCTCACCCTCTCTTGAGTAGCTCTAGTTGCGGAGCGACCAGTGACGTGCTACGAGCCAACACTGAAGTGTCAATCAGTGTACCCGACCTTTGACATCAACTCCCAATAAGTTACATAGTTAGTGGGACTCCGAGTACCTTCAGGAACACCAGTTCATTCCAGCAGTTTGTTTTGTCTCTGCTCACCCTCCTCTTGAGTAGCTCTAGTTGCTTAGCGACCAGTGACGTGCTACGAGCCAACACTGAAGTGTCAATCAGTGTTCCCAACCTTTGACATCAACTCCCAATAAGTTACATAGTTAGTGGGACTCCGAGTACCTTCAGGAACACCAGTTCATTCCAGCAGTTTGTTTTGTCTCTGCTCACCCTCCTCTTGAGTAGCTCTAGTTGCGGAGCGACCAGTGACGTGCTACGAGCCAACACTGAAGTGTCAATCAGTGTTCCCGACCTTTGACATCAACTCCCAATAAGTTACATAGTTAGTGGGACTCCGAGTACCTTCAGGAACACCAGTTCATTCCAGCAGTTTGTTTTGTCTCTGCTCACCCTCCTCTTGAGTAGCTCTAGTTGCGTAGCAACCAGTGACGTGCTACGAGCCAACACTGAAGTGTCAATCAGTGTTCCCGACCTTTGACATCAACTCCCAATAATTTACATAGTTAGTGGGACTCCGAGTACCTTCAGGAACACCAGTTCATTCCAGCAGTTTGTTTTGTCTCTGCTCACCCTCCTCTTGAGTAGCTCTAGTTGCTTAGCGACCAGTGACGTGCTACGAGCCAACACTGAAGTGTCAATCAGTGTTCCCGACCTTTGACATCAACTCCCAATAAGTTACATAGTTAGTGGGACTCCGAGTACCTTCAGGAACACCAGTTCATTCCAGCAGTTTGTTTTGTCTCTGCTCACCCTCCTCTTGAGTAGCTCTAGTTGCGGAGCGACCAGTGACGTGCTACGAGCCAACACTGAAGTGTCAATCAGTGTACCCGACCTTTGACATCAACTCCCAATAAGTTACATAGTTAGTGGGACTCCGAGTACCTTCAGGAACACCAGTTCATTCCAGCAGTTTGTTTTGTCTCTGCTCACCCTCCTCTTGAGTAGCTCTAGTTGCTTAGCGACCAGTGACGTGCTACGAGCCAACACTGAAGTGTCAATCAGTGTTCCCGACCTTTGACATCAACTCCCAATCAGTTACATAGTTAGTGGGACTCCGAGTACCTTCAGGAACACCAGTTCATTCCAGCAGTTTGTTTTGTCTCTGCTCACCCTCCTCTTGAGTAGCTCTAGTTGCTTAGCGACCAGTGACGTGCTACGAGCCAACACTGAAGTGTCAATCAGTGTTCCCGACCTTTGACATCAACTCCCAATAAGTTACATAGTTAGTGGGACTCCGAGTACCTTCAGGAACACCAGTTCATTCCAGCAGTTTGTTTTGTCTCTGCTCACCCTCCTCTTGAGTAGCTCTAGTTGCGTAGCAACCAGTGACGTGCTACGAGCCAACACTGAAGTGTCAATCAGTGTTCCCGACCTTTGACATCAACTCCCAATAATTTACATAGTTAGTGGGACTCCGAGTACCTTCATGAACACCAGTTCATTCCAGCAGTTTGTTTTGTCTCTGCTCACCCTCCTCTTGAGTAGCTCTAGTTGCTTAGCGACCAGTGACGTGCTACGAGCCAACACTGAATTTCACATTTTCTCTTGACTGACACATGAATAAAGTTGTTAGCCGTTGTGGCAATGTAAATTTTACTTATAGTAGAAGGGTACGGAAGAGTATAAAAGTATATCTTAATCAGGGGGTGAAGAGTGAAAAATAGTATAAAATCTCTATTCCCCTTATTAAGTGATTTGCAATTTATATGTGAGTGTTTCAGAAAGAGCTGTATTAGTGGCATCATTTCTCTTGATGCATATGATTTGTGTGTTCGTGAATTATGTTGTTCTATGGTAGTTTTTGAGAGAATATAGATGGTGGATAAAAACAGCTGCTGTCTATTTTATTCATAAAGAATATACCTCGTCACACAATGTTAAACCTATAAATGACATATGGCAACCACGTCAGGACTTTTTGTGTAATTGAGAGGTATGTGTTTTGGTTTTTGTCAGTGACACCAAGTTTGGTAATAGAAAAGTATTTCAAGTAGTTTTTTCATGAACATCTTACAACGATGGAAAAGGATGACAAAAGCAGCTGTTTGGTAACGTAGAATTTTGAGGTCAGTGTTTTCTAAACAGTTGAATACTATTACCAACCTGATAGAGAATGTAGCTGGCGTGGAAGAAGTTGATGGCAAGTTTTTGGTATTTGAAGCTAGGTATTACAATTATGAGATAATTGAACTTGATTATGAAATCAAGTAACTCCAGTATGAAAACTATGAAAATGAAGAAGTAGTTGTTCAAGACTTACAATGAAATATTCTGTTCAATAAAGCGTAAAGTTGACGTTCTGAACCAGCCTTGGATTGATGCTGCATGTTCTGTTTCTGAGACTAGTTCGACAGACAGGCTGCCTACACGGGAGTTAGTCAAGTACAGTGGTGAGATTTCTCAGTGGATTGGGTTCTGGACACAGTTCTCTCGCATTGATGGTGACCCAGAGCTCTCAAATGAGGAAAAATGTCAGTATCTTTTGCAGGCTACTGTACCAAAGTCTAGAGCTTGATCCATTGTTGAGAGTTTGCGTCCTTCCATGGAGAACTACCTTATGGTAATCTGTTCATTGAAAGAGAGATTTGGCCACAAGGATCTTCTTATTCAGTTTTATATTAGTTACTGGTTACTGATCAGGATGTTAAGACATTTTCAGTGCTTTATGATAAATTAAAATCCCAATTACATGCCTTGGAGACATTAGAAATTATGTCTGATAACTATGCAGCTATTATCTTTCCTTTGGTGGAGTCTTGTTTGCTCTTGGGGACTCTGTGGCATTGGGAGCGAGTGAACAGCGATTTTGAATTCCCTTTGAAAGAGCAACTGGACAGTCTGATAATTCAGGCTGAGGAACGTGCTTGCACTAGCTAATGCTTCCCCTAATATCCCTCATTTGAGACCTAACAAGAGGAAGAGATTTTTTCTTAATAAGACTGACCACTTTGCTATTGCCTCTGATCTAGCTAATGTTAACCCTGCTGAACAACGCCACTTCTGTACTGGGTATCGTGGTTCTTATGTCTGTCAGAAGGCCCTGAACATGTCTCATGATGAAAAAAGAATCCTTCATACTCAGGCTGGTTGTTGTTTCGCCTGAGCTAAGACAGGACATCTTGCTTGGAGATGTCTGGCTAAGTGCACTTCATGTGAGTGACATCACATACTGCTGACATGTAACCAGAACCCAGACAATAGTCCTTCACCTGACAAAGATAATTCTCCATCCTTGCCAACTCAGAATCAGATCTCCTTACCACAGTCTTGCGGCCAGTGCATCTAACAATGTGTATTTGCAAACATTTGTTGCTATTTTACACAATGGAGGCATTCATAGGAAAATCTGAGTTTTGATTGATGGTGGATCCTACATTTTGGGTAGTTTGGCAGGGGAAATGAACTATATTCAGATTGGGGAAGAACATCTAATTCATTCTCTGTTTAGAGGTTATAGCATGGGATTGTTGAAGCACTCTTGTTACAAGGCATGTCTGTGAGTGCTGAACAACAATTTTGTTTGTAAATTCTCGGTGTTGGACCAAACTGCAATAGCTTCAGCCATTCCCCTAGCAATTCAGAGTGTAGTAGTACAGAAAGATCTCAAAAAATTGGTAATCCCCCTTATTGAAGACATGCCAGGACCTATTGGGATACTAAGTGCTGATGTGGTTGGAAAGTTCTGGTCCAGTAATAGGGTTGTCCTATCAACTGGAGTTGTAGCTGGCGAGACCTTGTTTGGATGGATACTGAGTAGAAGCCTCCTGTTACGTATTGTAGCACCAATCTCGCCAACACTTTCACTATGACAGCTGTAACTACAGAAGATGTTACAGATCTGTTGAATCAAAAACATTGGCATCAGTGATCTGGCTGAGAAGGAGAACAGTGATATGAAGAGACTTTCTGCATTAGAACACTTCAAAAGAACTGTAGAGTTTGTAGAAGGCAGATATTAAGTAAGACTTTGTTGGTATGACATTGTTTGTGATTTGCCCACAAACTATGAGTTGGCGAAGGAGCTACTTGTCAGAGTAACAAAGATAATGCACCACACCCCAATGTTATTTGAAGAATATGATTCAGTGTTCTGTGAATGGTTAAGACTCAACAATATTAAGAAATCTGTAAAGGACGTTTAGGGTCACTACTTGTCAGACAGCCCTGTGTTAAAAGAGACCAGTAATAACACGAAGGCATGCCCCGTTTTTTATGCTTCTGCAAAGATTGGCAGATATCCCTCACTCATTGACTGGAACAAGGTCAAATATTATTGAACTGCTATCAGACATCTTGTTACATTTTAGTGATAAGACAGAGAGTGTGCTGACATTGAAAAGGCATTTTTACAAATCACAGTTTATCCCGAGGATTGTCATTACTTCATGTTCTTGTGGTGGACTGCTGATGATGGGTTGATGACACTGAAACACTCCCGTGTCATTTTTGGAGTAACATGTAGTCCTTTCCTGTTAGCATCAGTTCTGGACTACCATCTCAGCAGATGTATGAGAGAATGTTCCCCTGGCAATGTAGAAAGGATAGAACAGCTCAGGAGTAGGTTCTACATGGATAACCTTGCGACGAGTGTAATCAATATTGGCGAGGCCGAGAAGGTGCTAGCTCTGGTTACTTAAATCATGGCCCAGAGAGGGCTCAACCTCAGAGCTTGGGAGTTCTCAGGTGAAACTTCTGAAGAGTTGACTCCCATCTTGGGCTTTGCAAGTCTGATACATTCAGCCACAATGCCGATTGGTAGGAGATGGTTTTTGATGGAACAGCAATTACGAAAAGGAATGTTCTATCCATGATGCAGAGGATCTTCAGTCCCATAGGTTTTTGTGGCCCTGCGATCCTGAGCTTGAAAATAATTCTGCAGACTCTATAGGAAAAGAAATTGGACTGGGATACTCCATTAGATGGGGATTATGTAGAAATTTTCAAGGCCTGGTTGCAACAAGAATCCCTGCTCACCAAATAACTATCAGTGGGAATATTGGCACATCATACAGGCGAGCAGTGGGTGCTGATCTCCAGCGGAAGATGGCCTCACTACTACACAAGAATGTTGAATGTGTGTAGAAAACTTCCATAAACTGAAACTGTCCTGATGCCAGCTAATTGATCGACCAGCCCAGAAGATATTTTCTGTGTGTGTGTTACCAGAACTGTTGCTTAGTATTTTTCTCTTAGATGTTCTTGGCAGATTAGGATTTGGAGAGTTGGGTGGGTTACTGTTAAAAATTTTGGTTGTTAGGAAATTTACCATTTTGTGGAATGGAGGTAACAGTCTACACCATGCTTCTTCCTTAGGGTAAAAGAAGTTGATTGAAATATTTGTTGCTAATTCATTCATGTATCTTAACAGACAATTGCTATAAGCCAATTAAAGAAAACATGAAAAAGGTATTATTGTTTTTATGTCGTGCTTGATGCTTGGCTATTGGTGTTTGCCAAAGACTACAAACGAATTATCTTCTACTCGAAGCAGGAACTGGTGTTACTCCTAGTCAATATGCATGTGGACACCATTGTGGGTATGGGAGAAAACCTGGAGGCAGTGGAACTGAAACTACATTCTATCGAATGGATGCTGCCTGATGTGCAGTTGAGCACTGCAGAACGCATAAACATGTTGAAGACTGTGGAAGATGGTAAAAACATCTATGTGGCTTTCAGGTCATGCAGTCTCGAGACACATCCAGTTTTCCAGAAAGCCAGTGCATCAACTGGATGGTGAAGTCCAGCTTTGATTCTGAGAAACCGAGGTACAATATTGTTGGCAACAGGCCAGAAGACAGCACATTGTAGGAGTGAGCCTTTCGCAGTTCATCACATGTCAAATAGAAAATGTGAAAATATTTTTGAATAGCGAAAGCTACCCGTACGTGAATTTGAACGTGTACTTTGAAAATGGACTATACCTGCTGGCATATCTGATGTATGCTCAGTTCCAATCATTGATGCACCCAATCCACAATATTGAGCCTTGATAC
Organism: Dryococelus australis; assembly: GCA_029891345.1. NCBI lineage: Eukaryota > Metazoa > Arthropoda > Insecta > Phasmatodea > Phasmatidae > Dryococelus > Dryococelus australis. The sequence continues at coordinate 2,046,710 of CM057004.1, forward strand.
TATCAAGAGATTGGCTCCGCTCATGGGTAAACAGGGCAAGCGTATTACATCCAATGTAATAGACTGTAGAATAGAATTCAATACCCATGGAAATATTTCTGCCAACGTGTACGCATTCTGAATGATACTTCATGACCGGCTTGTATCGTACAATTCTCGAGACAAGACCATCCAAATACTGTTGTGAGCACAGCTGAGAATATGTAAATATAACTGCTTACACACTAGAACTGTTTAGTCGACTTCGAGCATGGACAGCAGCAAGATGTACTGTAAACTGCAAGGCATTCAGAACCAGAGCCACTACATGATCAAGGAGATTGTAGTGTCCTATGGTGACGATGTTAAGATGTGCATGCATTCCTTCCGTTCCCCTTGTTCGTGGAAACTCTTGGATGAGAGAAGAAAGAAGTTGAATGTCTGGCCGACCAAGTGCCACCATGGACTGGAGAGAGATTAAGGGAAAATTCCGTATCACCAAGTTGGAAACGTGCTGCACGATTTGCTGATGCAGTATCTGCAAGGACTGGTTTACGTGGCAGGGCCTGAGCAGAAGAAATGGGTTAGCGACTTGTGCAAAAACAAAGTTGAAATCATCAAGGTCCAGTGCGAGTATGGCTGACCTTCCCTGCGCAAGCTGGCATAACTTTATAACAACCAGCACTGACATGTCTGCAACAAGTCAGAACCTGACTGGACACGTGCGTAGAGGAACGCACAGCTTCTGTACAAATGGTGTGCCTCATCCTTGGACCGTAATCTGCTGCCTTCGACTAGACACATAATTGTCCGACTCGAAGATTAATATAATATTTTGTTTTGCTGCTTATTTATATTTTCTTATATGTACAATAAATGTTTGTTTAAAAAATATGTTTTATTTATACGGTATACCTTTTTATAATATTTTTAAAAAGAAAACTTTATTGCTGGTCTATACAGGTCTGGGATAGTAAAAAAAAATATTACATGTAAATAAAAATGTAATTAAAAATACTTAAATATAAAACTAAAAATATAATTAAAAAAACTTATTGCCTGGAAAGTAAAAAAATTATTACAGTATATGTAAATAAAAATTAAAATTATGTATGTTAAATCTGAATAATAAAAAAAGTACTTAAAAATGTAATAAAAAACTAACCACGATGAGATATTTATTCGTCCACATACACAAGCTATATACTTCTTGTCCCAGCACATGCCACGATAGCCAAGTGGTCTGAGGCCCAAGGTTCGGCATTTCGGTCCCGCACTCTTCCAGACAATATTTTGAGTTCTAAAAAAAACTGCTCCCCTAGCGGCCAACCATAGAACTAAGATGGCGGTCGAGTGACACAAGCGCCCCTAGCAACAGCCGATGTAAACAAATATGGCGGTCGAACAAGAGCGGCACCAGCGCCCCAAACAGCCAATTCTAGAATCAAGATGGCAGTCAGAAACAAATGACAAACGAAAAAATAGAAGGTGGCGTCCTCCAGCAACAGCCAATGTAAACAAATATGTTGGTTGGAAACAAATAACAAAGAAATGTGAGTGACAAGAGAGAAAGAAAGAGAAGGAAAGGAAGAGATGGAATGAGAGAAAGGGAAAAAATGGGAGCACTCTTGAGAAAACCATAGGAATGATAGAGTTGCAACATGGAATGATAGAGCATGAAAAACTACATGGAAGGATATAGATTGGAAAAATGACATTCTGGCTACCAAAATGGCAGGTCCAAGTGGTTATGTACTTGTTACAAAGATGGTGTTATACTGGCTACTAACATGGCCAAATTCAATATGGCGGCCATGTGACCAGAATAACAGAGCAGGAAGTCCGGAATCTTAGATAGTGGCAAAGGCCCTCATACCTCTTGGCACCTCCTGCAGATCCCTGCAAACGAATAGGTATATGCCTACAATTAATGTGGTATAGATTATGCTGGCCCACTCATAATGAGAGGTGGTAAAAAGGTCTGGATTGCCTTGTATATTTGTGAAGTACATAGAGCTGTGCATATGAAGATGGTCACCTCCCTGAGTACTGACACCTTCCTATCGGCCTTACAGAGGTTTATTGCTCATAGAGGAAGACCTGTCTATTGAGAGGATCCAATGGAGATTTAACCCACCAACTGCCTCATGGTGGGGTGGATTCTATGATAGTATGGTCCATACAGTCAAGTAACTTCTTCGACGGAACCTGGGGAGAGCTTCATTGACATCCTATGAGCTGAATACCATTATCTGGGAATGCGAGAGTCTTGTGAATTCAAGACCCATCACCAGTACTTCAAAGACTAATCATGATCTTTTATCTTTGACACCAGATGCCATCATTCTGGACCTCCAACACAGTGGCACATTGGATGTTGGTGAAATTGAGGCCAGAAGCTTACAGCGCCGCCTGCGCTATTGACACAATGTAATGGAACAATTTAAAGCTAGGTTTCGCTTGGAATACTTGGAAAGCCTGAACTGGACCCACCAAAAGCAGACTTGTGAACCAGCAGTTGGAGAAGTAGTGTTGATTGGATCCGATGACAACAAAAGGATAAGCTGGCCAATCTCTCATGAGTTCTTCAATTAAGAACTTCTACAAGGACGATGATTCGCCCACTGCAGTGCGTGTTTCCTTTGGAGATAGACATGGGGCCTGCTGAAACTGAAGATAACAAAGGTGGGGTAACTCAAGTTCCTGATAGTCTCAATTGTCCAGCAGCCGTTACCAGTGATGAACTTCATCATACACGATGTGGAAGGCTGATAAAGATCCCTGTTGGCTGAATCTTTGACGGTAATTATGTTCTTGTCAAAATTGGGTGGGAGGACTGTGAAGGATGAAAAATAGTATAAAATCTCTATTCCCCTTGTAAAGTTATTTGCAATTTATTTGTGAGTGTTTTAGTAAATGCAGTGTTAGTGGCATAATTTCTCTTTGATGTATATGATTTGTATGTTTGTGCATTATATTGTTCTATGGTAGTTTTTTGAGAGAATATAGACGGTGGATAAAAACAGCTGTTGTGTATTTTATTCATAAAGAAAATGCCTCTCCTCACACAATTGTAAACCTATAAATGACACAGGGCTTTTAAAAGTTTTTAATGAATTGTGGACAGTGTATGAAATGGTGGTACTGACATGTTTCCAGGAGGACGAGCTGAAGGACATAATCGAGAAGGCACGTGAAATGGAGGAGAAGTACGGCCACTACTTCGACATGATAATCATCAACAATGATACAGACAGGGCATTCCACCAGCTGGTCAGCGAGATCAACAGCCTAGAGAGGGAACCGCAGTGGGTACCCGCACAGTGGGTGCGGCCTGTGTGACCAGGTATGTGTTGGTAGCGCTGCTTGTTTTCAAGGTTGTAGATAGCCAAGGGACGGGTCCAAGAGGTTCTCAGCGTTCCCAAGGGTACAAACATTCTACAGTAAAATGAAAGGAAAAGCAAACCATCATAAATAAACACATTTGAGATAAACATTTTTGAGAGGATATCTGTTCTATTGCTTATAAATTAGTAGGTGACTTCTCACCCTAATAGCACATCCCTGGGGTAACTTTTACTTCTAAATGACATGCCCTCATGTAGTGATTTAATAATGATGTAACTAATATACCTTTGCAGTGACCATACAGGTGGAATAATGAAATATCGCATCAAATAAAAAAAGCTGACGTTCATAGATATAGGTAGAATTTCAGTGGTACAGAGAAAATCATTACAGTTAGGAAAATTTTTTAACTGTGTACTTATTTATTGTTTTATTAATTGGGTTAATTTTCACACAGGAAACACACATTGACATTTGTGTAATGTGGAGAACAATATGGCTGGCAATCTCTTTAATTTATAATTTCTGAAATTTCATTTTTTTTGTGTTGCAGAGAAACATCTCCACACTCGCTCCCCCTCACCCCAAGACAAAACCTATCATAGTCTACCCCATCAATGCTGATACTAACTGTAATGTATTTCTCCAACCAACAGATATAACATCATACCATCAAGAAAATTACCATACCTGAGCAATATAGAGAGTCAAACTAAAGATATTAATCAATTCAGCATGTAAATTTTATTTGATATATATTATTATAAACTTAACTTTCTATTGTCCTGCCAAAATACATATATAAACAATGATAAAATTATACACTTATCATTTTTTGAATATTGCATCAATTGAAAAATCTTTCTGTCCCATCACTTGAGATTTCATGCAATAATTGTTTTATTAGATAGCTGCTTATAGAGATTTCTAAATATCTATCTAAGTAATTGTCTAAAATTACGTACGTGTAATCCGTTAAGACTAAGATGGAGTAACTCTGAAACCTGTGAACCGTGAAGCACATAGTTAGAAGAACATCGCTAGATAGCAGTGAAAAAACAGGTCCGTTTCTCCCTCCTTTCCAGATAAACATCCCTACTCCTCGCAGTTTAACACAAATACTTCAGTTTACAAAACTTGTACAGCCCTCTGCAGCTGAATGCATCAGGGTTCTGCTCTCGCTAAGACCTTTCTCACCCTCCATCAGGCATCGACCTTTCGTTAACCAGTCCCTACTGGTCGTGTTACACAGAGTAGCCCAACAGACTTCCCGCAGTTTGTCTGCTGTACGCATCTGTGAAATGAAGATAGTGTTACTGTATCTTGTAGTGTATGATGTCACATTCATTTTTTGATAACACATTCTTGATTATGTATGAAAACATACATACCTGCATGCATATGAAGTTAATAAGATGAGTAGCATTGTTATTCCAGGTGAAAATGTCATTCTAGTGACAGTATGCCTACTCATAGACTGTAATGACAATAATAACAAGACATATTAACCACCGTTGTATCATGTATCCCAATACACAAGCACAGATTTTGTTCATGAAATGCAAAAATGTGTTGACTATATGCTTATGCTGTCATCAGATCCATACACCTGTTTTGTCATATATTATTGTACTATCTGGAGTTCCACCAAAAAAAAACCAATGAATATCTGTTCTCTATTACATAAACTCCATTACTTTTTTTTTTCAGTTAGTTTCCGAACTCAAAAAAATTGCTGCATGAATAGATGGAAAAGTTCTCATTGAACAATACGTGGCTATTTACAGCCTCAATTACAATTGTAATTTTATTATATTAAAAAAAAAAGGGATTGGCCTGAACATTTATTAGCAATAAAAACTGAAGTTAAAATAAAAGTAAAACCTTTTGATGTAAACAATCACTTGGGGAGTACTTAGCAAAATTCCATTCGATACTCACTTTTTACTGGTGACAAAAAACAAGAGTACCTCATAAACCTATTGCCAACTTAAGAACTTGTCTTCAAAAACACCTGTGAGCAAAAGAATTAATAAGGTTTAATTACTGGAAATAAAACAAAATATTCCGTACTTAAGTCGTATCAGTTATAATTTCTAGGAAAAGAAAGCCACGGCTCATTAACAACAGAAACACATCAACATTAGACCTCTTATCCAATTACAAGAGTAAGTTTTAACCAAATACTTTAGAAGATGGCTGCCATGACTTCTCCCTCTCTCGACCAAGTCTGAGCTTACACTACTCTACACTAACCCCTAACAATATTACTATTTAAAGGCTAGGCCGGACCATGTTTCCTATGGAGCAGAGAAAAATGCTCTGACCCAGCAAAGCAAACAAATTTTTATATATATACTTATCACATCATGTCCATTCTCTGGCTGTCCCCTCCGGACCGATCCCCACACACGTCCGTCCGCTCTGACAGCTAGCCTCCAATAATCATGACATATCTGGCCTCACCTGACGTCGTGTCTCATGTCACCCGGTCTTCAGCTAATCACAGCACTCCACGCACACATGTGCTCAATCACAAACACAGGCTTAGCATGAAGTTAACCCCCACTGAGGGTCCTATACTTTGTCTGCTATACACTGCACGAATACTCTTCTCTTCCCCTGTCACGTCCTACAAACTCACAGCTGCCAATTTGAAAAAATCCTCATCAGTAATAGCTTCGAGAACTTCTGGCACGCGTGCACCATAAAAAACAGATAAGGGATGATGGCACTTTACCAATACAGTGGCAAAGGAAAACATGCACAGCTGTAGGCAGTACGAAAGAAAAATCTGAAGCTGATCTCAGTTTGCAGTTGAAAAAATGTCCAGCACCAAATCTAGAATTTTCTTCAACTCAATTAAGAAGTATACCCGGGAAGACAAACTGAATAACCTAATATCCCTACCTAAAAAAAAAAAATTTGAAATCATCCAAACAGAATGAATTTATAGCACCTTAATACCAAAAACTAATAAAGTACTTCCAAGACAAAAGATTAAAGGCAACTGTATAGAAGGAAAAATATTAAAACTAAAAAAAAAAAAATTTTAATGTCACTATAAGTTAAAATCCAAACCAAAACATCACTTCTCCGTTGAGGTTAAAAAAAAGGCCCTAATTACATGAATACCATAACAGAAAAAGTGATTTCCAAAATTATAACCAAAAACCTGAATTAAAAATAAAATTATTAAATAATTTCCAAAACACTACAAAGAAAGACTCACATCCAAAAAAATTTGATAACTGTTATGAAACACAAATAACCTAACATTCTAAAACCCAAATGAAAAATTCTAAAATAAATTCATCCAACAAAAATAAAGAACTCCCCAGAGAAATTAGGGGCTTCCGAATAAAAAAGAAGAGGGATAGGCCACCCTGAAGGAAGACTGAACTATATCAGGGGCTGATCCGAACAAAAAAGAAGAGGGATAGGCCACCCTGAAGGAAGACTGAACTATATCAGGGGCTGATCCGAACTAAAAAGAAGAGGGATAGGCCACCCTGAAGGAAGACTGAACTATTTCAGGGGCTGATCCGAACAAAAACGAAGAGGGATAGGCCACCCTGAAGGAAGACTGAACTATATCAGGGGCTGATCCGAACAAAAAAGAAGAGGGATAGGCCACCTTGAAGGAAGACTGAACTATATCAGGGGCTGATCCGAACTAAAAAGAAGAGGGATAGGCCACCCTGAAGGAAGACTGAACTATATCAGGGGCTGATCCGAACTAAAAAGAAGAGGGATAGGCCACCCTGAAGGAAGACTGAACTATATCAGGGGCTGATCTGAACTAAAAAGAAGAGGGATAGGCCACCCTGAAGGAAGACTGAACTATATCAGGGGCTGATCCGAACAAAAAAGAAGAGGGATAGGCCACCCTGAAGGAAGACTGAACTATATCAGTGGCTGATCCGAACAAAAACGAAGAGGGATAGGCCACCCTGAAGGAAGACTGAACTATATCAGGGGCTGATCCGAACAAAAACGAAGAGGGATAGGCCACCCTGAAGGAAGACTGAACTATATCAGGGGCTGATCCGAACAAAAACGAAGAGGGATAGGCCACCCTGAAGGAAGACTGAACTATATCAGGGGCTGATCCGAACAAAAACGAAGAGGGATAGGCCACCCTGAAGAAAGACTGAACTATATCAGGGGCTGATCCGAACAGAAAAGATGAGGGATAGGCCACCCTGAAGGAAGACTGAACTATATCAGGGGCTGATCCGAACAAAAACGAAGAGGGATAGGCCACCCTAAGGAAGACTGAACTATATCAGGGGCTGATCCGAACTAAAAAGAAGAGGGATAGGCCACCCTGAAGGAAGACTGAACTATTTCAGGGGCTGATCCGAACTAAAAAGAAGAGGGATAGGTCACCCTGAAGGAAGACTGAACTATATCAGGGGCTGATCCGAACTAAAAAGGAGAAAACCTTCAGAAAAGCCTAAATATGAAAAAACAACAGTTTTTTTTCTCCCACCTTTGTCACATTTTCCCGTGTGTATGGATGCCAACAAGTACATATTTGATTTACTATCTTGAATGTTGGCAACTATAAAGTTTAGAGTCATCCAGTTAAAACAATAGTCAATCACTTTGTTTGCTTTTTTTTTTTAATCCACACTGTTTCTCTAGTCTACAGGCCAATCAACATCTGTTCATTTTAACACATAGGTCCCACTTTTTTCTGAACCTATCCTGTTATGGTTCTTCTGCAATATTACTTTCTTAATAATTAACACCCAACTATGTCCAGTTGATTATCAAGATGCAAACAGTTACAATCAATAATAAACCATTATTAGTCAGTCTTGGTGTTGTTAGCTATTACAAAGAACTCATTCTCTTGTTATGTATACACAAAAAAAAGAAAGATTTTAAACTTAATGGCGTTCACCCTCATACAAGCTAACTGGTGGCGGTTACTTTGTAGAGATCCCTTGTCATACCCAGTATAGGTAGCAAGCATACAGGCTCTGGGTTCTCCAAGACTGCAGACACCATCACCAGCATGATTAGCATCTCGACTTGGGCCCTCACATGAACTGAAATCACAGGGACCAAGCATCAGGCATGACATAAAAACAATAATACCTTTTTCATGTTCTCTTTAATTGGCTTATAGCACATTGTCTGTTAAGATACATGAATGAATTAGCAACAAATATTTCAATCAACTTCTTTTACCCTAAGGAAGAAGCATGGTGTAGACTGTTACCTCAATTTCACAAAATGGTAAATTTCCTAACAACCAAAATTTTTAACAGTAACCCACCCAACTCTCCAAATCCTAATCTGCCAAGAACATCTAAGAGAAAAATATTAAGCAACAGTTCTGGTAACACACACACAGAAAATCTCTTCTGGGCGGGTCGATCCATTAGCTGGCATCAGGACAGTTTCAGTTTATGGAAGTTTTTTACACACACTCAACACTCTTGTGTAGTAGTGAGGCCATCTTCCGCTGGAGATCAGCACCCACTGCTCGCCTCTTCTGGTTCGGCACGGCCAACTTAATGGACTGGGACACATTAAGCCTACCAGGACTTGGTCAGAAGTCACAGCCCCACCGGAGCCGTCTTCTGCCAATGAACCAAGTTCAGAAGGTCGAGTCAAAGGAGGCGTCGTCTTGCGGTCATCTCGTCAGCAACGTGGGAGTTTCAGGGAGCATGAGTACCCATGGAAACATCTCGAACACCTGCCAAAACTGCTCCAACACAACAGTTCCTCAAACTCTTGCCATCGCAGAGGAGCTGCGAGTAACTATCCATTGCAAGACAGATCGGCCGTTGCTCTCAGCACCCTCACGACAAGTTACAGGATGATCTTCACATTATACCAAAGGCTTCCTAATTCAGAGTCCCTGGAAGGATTAGTCCTCATATGGAAACCATCTCTGATCTCAACTGAAAGTAGTAGGGTTCTCACTGTATTCACAGTCTTATCGATTCACACAAGCACTTCTAAACTGAGGGTAATTGAGTAACTTAGTCCAGTCTTTTCCGCTGGCTTGAAGAGCGAAGCGAAGACCAGTTGCCACCTGATCTGGCTCACCCATCTATTACATTTACAGTTAACTCTGGCAGTTTTATGAGTACTATCAGCAATAAAATTATCAATACTACCGAAACATAAAACTATACCTGTCGCAACAGCTAGTGGCACACCAAATTCTCCTCTTGACGACTAAATCATCAACATTTAGGTTACTAATCTATTATTCTAATTAATTTCTCAGTTAAGTAGGGTCGTAGAAGATGCATTTTCACCCAAAACAAACATTTAAATTACAGCTTATTTTATTAGCATCTAAAACATAACAAGAAGTTACTAATTCACAACTGCTATGACATCAGTTGTTACATTTTTGTCTCTATTAGCTTAATGTGTTATACCCTTTTTCTTAGGGTACAATACAACTTAAAACTGTTATCTCAAAAATTATATCTGTCCTCCAATGGCTTCACTACTTTTATTCGACATCACGTTCCACTATGTCCTCTCCAGACATTAAGTTTTATCTTGTCAAGTTTACTAGTAAACAAAAAGAAGATAAATACAAACAACATCACACACTAATAATACGGAACACCTTACAGCTAAAGTCTCTTACTGTTATAAAGTTTATCAACTGCTCTCATTACTAATCCATGGAGAGCCACAGTATGGTTTTGCAGCTTTCACCATCTCTTATTGTGGCTCAGACTTAGCCACTAGCATGGATATGGTCTAATATGGGTCCAATAGAAGAACTGCTTGGCTCCTCGTCTGGAGGAGTACCTCCTTTTTCTTCCTTCGTAAACGGCAAAATCTCCAGAGAATACATAGCACAAACAACGCTGTCAACAACAATTATAACTGTTGATCCTATTTCCAATACAAAAACAATATCAAAGTATACTGCTTCAACTTGAGGCCGCGTACCTATTCCAACTAGATAAGTGTTTCTGAAAATTATAACCATTAAAACAACGATAACTAGACCCATGGAAATACTCTGTAGGTTATGAATTCAAAAATTCTCAAATCCCAAAAGTGTAACCAAAAAAAATGTGAAGATCTGCCAATACTAGTGACGCATACCTCTTATACCAATTAACTGCAAACGCTTATGACTCAACTCACTGCAACCCTAGTGTACTACTTCTACACACGTGAGATTCAAACCCCATACCATTTCCTACACAAAAGTAACGGTCTGCCACAATCCTGCAGGGCAGCCAGACACATGGATACAAGGGGCTGCAAAAGACAGCGGCACATCACCCCCACCCTCCCCCATGCTGAGAGCCTACAAGCCATCAGCCACCTCGGACCATGCACGAGCGCCACCGAGGATACACGAAGGCCCAAGAGATGACCAGAGGGTGCTACCCCCCACTCCGGCCTCCCACCTGAGGGATGTCACACGCCATCTCCGCAGCCGCCATGACACGCGCTGTCTCGCTATATAAGACAGCGCGCAGCCTTCCTCACGAGTTATTCCTGCAGTCTTCTCCGAGCACCTGGGTGCTGGAGTCTAGACTACTATGAAGACCTTCAAGAGCCCTTCCAGAGGTTGTTGCCAACGACTTAACTGTCTACAGCAGCCACCAGATGCTGCCACCATTGACGACGCAGTAAGAGCTCTGCAGCCTCGCTACCGTACACTCCAGCGATGCCAATATCTACCAGAAGATTTCTGTAGTATCATATACGTACCACACGTAATTCTTCTTCGTCTTCTACAGATGCCTCCTATTTAGATATAGGTTTATATCAAAGTAATTTTCATCAGTTTTTTACTTAACTTCCCCACCTAGGTTAGGACCAGATCACCTACACCTGGTTACCATAGGATTACTTCCAACCACCGGTCTGCCTGGCAGAAGAGCACGTGTCACCGTGTTTAATAAATTTTTAATAAACACAGCTTTGTTTCTCTTACCCTCGAGTCTCATTCATAGGGTAATCTGTCACCAATTACTGGAAGAACCTCGAGCTGAGTACCGCCGACTGGAACCAGGAAATTATTATTATTCCGAAATTAGCTACAACTGGAGACTCCCCCTCAGGCAGCTCCAAGTTGACTACACACCCATTAGACGGCCAGCTATTTTATTCCTATCAAGTATTCAGGTACTGGAGGAATAGAATAGACGAGCCATGACCACTAACAACACTTCTCAATCAGGGAGAGAAGGTACATTTCAGTTGTATCTCTACCAGATCACCTGGGTGCTGGTGGGGGGTATTTGCTTAGGTGCTACGGCCTGGCCTTGGTTGGGATCACACACCCAGTAATAGTCTTGGCAACCAACATGGCTCCAACGCTTCTAATAAGCCCGCAACAGTGGGGGATCTTTTGAAGCACCGGTGCTCGCGTTGGCAAGACTGTTTACCAGGCAACACTAAGTTAGGACTATCCGCGTCCATGGTGCTCCTTTCAAGGTTCTCCATAATTACACCTGCTCTATGCCATTTAAGGTGAGACACGGCACCATGAGAGAGGAGCAAAGAGTTGCGTGCCTTGCTTTCAGACAACTGGCTGGTCTAACCCCACTTACAGCTAGCTGACGAGCCGAACGAGATTGTCCTGCCTTACTTCGGTCACTGGCACCACTTACGACGATTGACATTAACCCAGCTACTTTCCCATCGGCTCCACTACGTACACACCTGACCTGTCGTCCAGTGGTAAGAGAGTTACTGAATAAGACCAAGAACCGGCTAGGCATCTCTAATAGTAACTTCTTGAGCAGGGCATCCAAGGACTGGAACTGTGAATTCTGCATTGTGTCATGTCGTGCCCTTGCTACCGCCCAAATCGAAGACGAGCAACGTAATCAGCTATATCTCACTACCCCTCACCCGCAAAGCAACAAGACACCAACCCCTAGCACCTCCCGCCCGTTGTCGACTATGACTAGCTCTGAAACGAGTTGCAAGCCAGACCAATCCAAGGGACTAATAAACCATAAAGTCAAAAAAGTTGTACCAACCCGTAAGGCTATGTGCCCGACTGCTATATCCAGCTGTAAGTACACCTAAGCCAACCCGCACTCATAACTGACCAAAGTGCAACCAAAGCCACATGACAGTGATCCAACCTTAGCTAATCGGACAAACGTTACTAGTGTCCAAAGAAATACTTAAATGGGGCATGGAAGAGTGCCAATTTTCTGCAAGGCAATCATTAAATGATTTGCATTGACGTGGAATCAGCAGGAAAATGTAACTTCATGAATTTAGACCATGCTGCAGGAATAACATTGATTCATTAGACCATGCTCATTATCATCTAGCATTCTGGATACATTCTTACTCATTGTTGACTTCACTTCAAATTTACCTATAGCATTTATCAAAAAATACCTTTAACAGCCCTACTTGGGTGATTATCAACTGGGATCCAGATTGGCAACTAAAATATCACACGTATCCTAACCACTCAGTCGTGGCTCCATAAAATACAGCTTTTAGGCATAGGGCCTCAGTTGTATTATCACCAGAATATCTGGCCACAAAACATAAGTTATCTTTAAAAGCTCTACCTCGGATGGTTGTGACTTCATCTCCATTTACGGCCAAAAATTTAGTTTCATGATGTAATACATCAACAAAATTTTTCCATGTAAAAGGCACAGCAACAAAATCATAGAGCTTCCAATTAACATATTTCTTAATTAAAGGTATTTTCATTTTTACAAAAATGCTGTCCTCAAAAATGTGACAAGAACTTATTTTTAAATGGTAATAAACCTGTACTTTGTTAGTTGGGATTACCAAATGATACCCATCTTTTTCAACTACTAGAGCCAAATGTTTTAATTTCTTTTTTTAACTCTTCAGATGAAACCAAAACAGTGGGTAACTTATGGGATCTACATTGATCTAAAATATCTACCCTAAATACTGTGTGAACTTGTTTAGCAATAAAGGTGGCCAGTACTTTTGAAAGCTCATTAATAATTCCTGCACGACTATCTTCCAAATACTCTCTAAAAGAAGTTAGATATTTAATCAGGTTATTAAATTTTGTCTGAGCTTTACTAAAAAGTTCTGCTACTGCATCATTGACAACTGATAATTGGTTTGAAATATTGGCTAATGCTAAATAATTTGTTAGCGCCTGTTGGTTCATTGCTTCCATATGTCCTGCTAATTCCTGTTCATTTTTTAATAAGCTGTCTATCTGACTTACAGTAGCAATGTCGCAGCACCAATTTGCTACCTCCCCAAGAAACTTCAATCCACGTTTAGACCTAACATGTTCAGCTTCTACCAAATCTTCTCCCACAGTCTGATTTAATTTATTTAATAGTGTTTCAGTTAATATCAGGTAGTTTTTCTTCTAGAAGTGTCTACTGGGTAGGCTAGAAGTGTCTGCTGGGTAGGCTAGAAGTGTCTACTTGGATGGCTAGAAATGTCTACTGGGATGGCTAGAAGTGTCTACTGGAAAGGCTAGAAGTGTCTACTGGGATGGCTAGAAGTGTCTACTGGGTAGGCTAGAAGTGTCTACTGGGTAGGCTAGAAGTGTCTACTGGGATGGCTAGAAGTGTCTACTGGGTAGGCTAGAAGTGTCTACTGGGTAGGCTAGAAGTGTCTACTTGGATGGCTAGAAATGTCTACTGGTATGGCTAGAAGTGTCTACTGGAAAGGCTAGAAGTGTCTACTGGGAAGGCTAGAAATGTCTACTGAGATGGCTAGAAATGTCTACTGGGATGGCTAGAAGTGTCTACTGGGTAGACTAGAAGTGTCTTCTGAGATGGCGAGAAATGTCTACTGGGATGGCTAGAAATGTCTACTGGAAAGGCTAGAAGTGTCTACTGGGATTGGCTAGAAGTGTCTACTGGGATGGCTAGAAGTGTCTACTGGGATGGCTAGAAGTGTGTGTGTGTGTGTGTGTGTTTTTTTTTTTATTCAATAAACAGAAATCCTTAAGTCCTAGCTTAGCACATGGGTAATGTCTGGCCACTTCATCTACCCTATTGTCTAATTTTTGTGGCCACTCTGATTAGAAATGTAGGAAGATAGAGGAAGAGTATACCATTACCTTAGTTATTGGCTGGCAGTGTGCTCCAGCTACCACTACAACAGCTTTGGTTCCATGGTGTCGCAGGAAGCCAACCTCAGAATAAGCCTCAACCAACCCATGAAGCAGGAGCATGAAGCCATCATCGGGGTGTTGCACCTTCTCTCGACTGGCTCTTTCACTGCTGACTAGTAGTAATATCCTTAGTTCATACACTGTAAACTTCCCTATAACCTGTGTTTTTAAAGCATCAGATCACTTTTTATCAAAGAACTAAAATAAAAAAAAATGATTTATCATAACACAGGGGATTTACTTTAGAACATCTAATATAACTAACTATCCTATTATCACACAGGACTCCAAAAACCGTGTATGGAACGTATGACAATGTGCTATTAGTCCCTGGCACCTAATGAGGGGTGCGGTTACTACCACACACATCCTGAAGGTCGATAAAAAGGGTATGTGGCTGCTACCTCAAGCATCCACCTGTCCCCATTTGAGACAGTACCACCCTTTTTCATTAGCAAGATATAGAAATGACCATCAATGCACTCCTCTGGTCAGTCCTCTCCATGACTAGTCGCCACCAGGACCTACATGAATACCAACAGCTTCTCTTTGGCTGTCAACAATACATTTGAAACATACGGATATCAACTAGTGTCTGCTGGGATGTCTAGAAGTGTCTGCTGGGTTGGCTAGAAATGTCTACTGGGATGGCTAGAAGTGTCTACTGGTATGGCTAGAAGTGTCTACTGGGAAGGCTTGAAATGTCTACTGGGATGGCTAGAAATGTCTACTGGGAAGGCTAGAAGTGTCTACTGGGTAGGCTAGAAGTGTCTACTGGGTAGGCTAGAAGTGTCTGCTGGGTAGACTAGAAGTGTCTACTGGGATTGGCTAGAAGTGTCTACTGGGATGGCTACAAATGTCTGCTGGGTAGGCTAGAAGGGTCTGCTGAAGACAGCCAGAAGTGTCTTCTGGGATGGCTAGAAGTGTCTCCTGGGTAGGCTAGAAGTGTCTGCTGGGTAGACTAGAAGTGTCTACTGAGATGGCTAGAAATGTCTACTGGGATGGCTAGAAATGTCTACTGGGAAGGCTAGAAGTGTCTACTGGGTAGGCTAGAAGTGTCTACTGGGTATGCTAGAAGTGTCTGCTGGGTAGGCTAGAAGTGTGTACTGGGTAGGCTAGAAGTGTCTACTGGATTGGCTAGAAATGTCTACTGGGATGGCTAGAAGTGTCTACTCGAATGGCTAGAAGTGTCTACTGGGAAGGCTAGAAGTGTCTACTGAGATGGCTAGAAATGTCTACTGGGATGGCTAGAAATGTCTACTGGGTAGGCTAGAAGTTTCTGCTGGATAGGCTAGAAGTGTCTACTGGGTAGGCTAGAAGTGTCTGCTGGGTTGGCTAGAAATGTCTACTGGGATGGCTAGAAGTGTCTACAGGTATGGCTAGAAGTGTCTACTGGGAAGGCTTGAAATGTCTACTGGGATGGCTAGAAATGTCTACTGGGAAGGCTAGAAATGTCTACTGGGAAGGCTAGAAGTGTCTACTGGGTAGGCTAGAAGTGTCTACTGGGTAGGCTAGAAGTGTCTGCTGGGTAGACTAGAAGTGTCTACTGGGATTGGCTAGAAGTGTCTACTGGGTAGGCTAGAAGTGTCTACTGGGTAGGCTAGAAGTGTCTGCTGGGTAGACTAGAAGTGTCTACTGGGATTGGCTAGAAGTGTCTACTGGGATGGCTACAAATGTCTGCTGGGTAGGCTAGAAGGGTCTGCTGAAGACAGCCAGAAGTGTCTTCTGGGATGGCTAGAAGTGTCTCCTGGGTAGGCTAGAAGTGTCTGCTGGGTAGACTAGAAGTGTCTACTGGGATGGCTAGAAGTGTCTACTGGAAAGGCTAGAAGTGTCTACTGGGATGGCTAGAAGTGTCTACTGGGATGGCTAGAAGTGTCTACTGGGTAGGCTAGAAGTGTCTACTGGGTAGGCTAGAAGTGTCTACTGGGATGGCTAGAAGTGTCTACTGGGTAGGCTAGAAGTGTCTACTTGGATGGCTAGAAATGTCTACTGGTATGGCTAGAAGTGTCTACTGGAAAGGCTAGAAGTGTCTACTGGGATGGCTAGAAGTGTCTACTGAGATGGCTAGAAATGTCTACTGGGATGGCTAGAAATGTCTACTGGGAAGGCTAGAAGTGTCTACTGGGTAGGCTAGAAGTGTCTACTGGGTATGCTAGAAGTGTCTGCTGGGTAGGCTAGAAGTGTGTACTGGGTAGGCTAGAAGTGTCTACTGGGATTGGCTAGAAATGTCTACTGGGATGGCTAGAAGTGTCTACTGGAATGGCTAGAAGTGTCTACTGGGATGGCTAGAAGTGTCTACTGAGATGGCTAGAAATGTCTACTGGGATGGCTAGAAATGTCTACTGGGTAGGCTAGAAGTTTCTGCTGGATAGGCTAGAAGTGTCTACTGGGTAGGCTAGAAGTGTCTGCTGGGTTGGCTAGAAATGTCTACTGGGATGGCTAGAAGTGTCTACTGGTATGGCTAGAAGTGTCTACTGGGAAGGCTTGAAATTTCTACTGGGATGGCTAGAAATGTCTACTGGGAAGGCTAGAAGTGTCTACTGGTAGGCTAGAAGTGTCTACTGGGTAGGCTAGAAGTGTCTGCGGGGTAGACTAGAAGTGTCTACTGGGATTGGCTAGAAGTGTCTACTGGGATGGCTACAAATGTCTGCTGGGTAGGCTAGAAGGGTCTGCTGAAGACAGCCAGAAGTGTCTTCTGGGATGGCTAGAAGTGTCTCCTGGGTAGGCTAGAAGTGTCTGCTGGGTAGACTAGTAGTGTCTACTGGGATGGCTAGAAATGTCTACTGGGATGGCTAGAAGTGTCTACTGGGATGGCTAGAAGTGTCTACTGGGATGGCTAGAAGTGTCTACTGGGTAGGCTAGAAGTGTCTACTGGGTAGGCTAGAAGTGTCTACTGGGATGGCTAGAAGTGTCTACTGGGTAGGCTAGAAGTGTCTACGGGGTAGGCTAGAAGTGTCTACTTGGATGGCTAGAAATGTCTACTGGTATGGCTAGAAGTGTCTACTGGAAAGGCTAGAAGTGTCTACTGGGATGGCTAGAAGTGTCTACTGAGATGGCTAGAAATGTCTACTGGGATGGCTAGAAATGTCTACTGGGAAGGCTAGAAGTGTCTACTGGGTAGGCTAGAAGTGTCTACTGGGTATGCTAGAAGTGTCTGCTGGGTAGGCTAGAAGTGTGTACTGGGTAGGCTAGAAGTGTCTACTGGGATTGGCTAGAAGTGTGTACTGGGTAGGCTAGAAGTGTCTACTGGGATTGGCTAGAATTGTCTACTGGGAAGGCTTTAAGTGTCTGCTGGGTAGGCTAGAAGTGTCTACTGGGATGGCTACAAATGTCTTCTGGGTAAGCTAGAAGTGTCTACTGGGTAGGCTAGAAGTGTCTACTGGGTAGGTTAGAAGTGTCTACTGGGTAGGTTAGAAGTGTCTACTGGGAAGGCTAGAAGTGTCTGCTGGGTAGGCTAGAAGTGTCTACTGGGATGGCTACAAATGTTTTCTGGGTAAGCTAGAAGTGTCTGCTGGGTAGGTTAAAAGTGTCTACTAGGTAGGTTTGAATTGTCTACTGGGTAAGCTTGAAGTGTCTGCTGGGTAGGTTAGAAGTGTCTACTAGGTAGGTTAGAAGTGTCTACTGGGTAGGCTAGAAGTGTCTACTGGGATGGCTAGAAGTGTCTACTGGGATGGCTAGAAGTGTCTACTGGGAATCTGGAACAGTGGTGCCCTGTTCCTAGAGTCACTCAATAAACCACAAAGCTTTATAAACCATAAAACTAAATGCAATTTAAGCTCTCTATTTAGTATTATAAAACAGATACCAAAACAGGTGACAAAACTCTACTAGCAACAAACACAAATTTCCTTCTACTGTCAACAACCCAGCAAACCATGATGAACAGAAAGGAACCAGCAAAAGGGTTGGCCGCTTATTCTTCAACACATCCTGTTGTTCCATGGCCGGCTAGGTGGAACGTCAACCATTCCCTTGGCAAGCCACCCTCGCTGTCTGTTCTTGCCCTCTCAACAGATCTCTTCCTTCCATGGACAGAGTGTGGAGTTTCTCAACCCACAGTCGCCTTCTGGCCAACCTACCTGTGGTTGGTCCGGGGGTGATGGGGAGAGGGGGAGGGTGTGTTACAGGCGAAGTCAGCTGTGTTATAACAAATTAGAAGAGCAAGGAACACATAGTTTTCAAAATTAACTCCTGGGGTTTATTATAAAAATACCTTTTTGGATTAATAAAACGAGTAAACAGTTAATAACAAAAACAATAATTGTTAAGTTATTAGTTGTGAGTTTAAAAGAAAAATTGACACAAGTTCAATAATCATACTTGAAAAAAATAATTTTCAGTTCTTTTTAAATTATATATTTTAATCCTTTTTGTTAATTTTATGCATAGAAAAGCAAATATATGTTAAAAGAACAAATTACGATGAATAGTTGACCCAAATGAATGCCTTTTAGTCAAGTAGAAATTATTTAATATTCACAATTAAATAAAAGACCCTAAGTATGACAACACTGAAAAAGAGGAAATATTTTAATGGTGGCTCATAGGCCTCTTTCAAAAAGAAAGGCATTGCAATGTTATCTGGAGTTCCAAAAAAAAAAAAACAATCAATGTCTGTTAACTATTACATAAACTATTTTTTTGTCAAAAAGGTCAGTTAGTTTCCAAACTCAAATAATTGCTGCAATAAATACATGGAAAGTTCTCATTAAACAATAAATACATGGAAAGTTCTCATTGAACAATAAATACATGGAAAGTTCTCATTGAACAATAAATACATGGAAAGTTCTCATTGAACAATAAATACATAGAAAGTTCTCATTGAACAATAAATACATGGAAAGTTCTCATTGAACAATAAGTGCTATTTAATTCCTCAATTCCTATTCCAAATTTCTTTTGTTTACAAAAGAAAGGGATTGGCCTGAACATTTATTAGCAATAAAATAAAGAAATATTAAAATAAGAGTAAATCCCTTTTGATGTAAACAATCACTTAATGAGTACTTAAAAAATTTCAGTCGTTATTCACTTGTTACTGGCAACAAGAAACACAGTACCTCATAAACCTAGTGCTGACTTAAAACATCGTCTTCAAAAACAGCTGTGAACAGAAGAATTACTAAGTTTTAATTACTGGAAGTAAAATAAAATATTCCCCACTTTAATAATGTCAGTTATAACTTCTAGTAAAAGAAAGTCACGGATCATTAAGAACAGAAACACATCTACATTAGACTTCTAATCCAATTGCAAGAGTAACTTTTAACAAAACACCTTAGAAGATGGCTGCCATGACTTCTCCCTCTCTCGACCAAGTCTGAGCTTGCACTACTCTACACTAACCCCTAACAATATTACTATTTAAAGGCTAGGCCAGACCATGTTTCCTATGGAGCAGAGGAAAATGCTCTGACCGAGCAAAGCAAACAAATTTTTATATATATACTTATCACATCATGTCCAATCTCTGGCTATCCCCTCCGGACCGATCCCCACACACGTCCGACCGCTCTGGTGGCTGATGCAGCTGAGTGGTGCTGCTGATTATCTAAGAAGCAGGTGGCTTATCAGTCAGGTGCTGGTGTAGCTGAGTGATGCTGCTGGTTGGCTTAGTAGCAGGTGGCATATCAGTCAGATGCTGGTGTAGCTGAGTGATGCTGCTGGATGGCTCAGTAGCAGATGGCATATCAGTCAGGTGCTGGGTGCAGCTGAGTGGTGATGTTGGTTGGCTTAGTAGCAGGTGGCTTATCAGTCAGGTGCTGGTGCAGCTGAGTGATACTGCTGGATGGCTCAGTAGCAGGTGGCATATCAGTCAGGTACTGGTGCAGCTGTGTGGAGCTGCATATTGGCTCAGTAGCAGTTGGCTTATCAGTCAGGTGCTGGTGTAGCTGAGTGGTGCTACACGATGGCTCAGTATCAGGTGTAATATTAGTCAGGTGCTGGTGCAGCTGAGTGGTGCTGCTGGTTAACATAGTAGCAGGTGGCATATCAGCCAGGTGCTAATGACACAGAGTGGTGCTGCTGGATGGCTTAGTAGCAGGTGGCTTATCAGTCAGGTGCTGGTGCAGCTGAGTGGTGATGCTGTTTGGCTTATGAGCAGGTGGCTTATCAGTTAGGTGCTGGTGTAGCTGATTGATGCTGCTGGATGGCTTAGTAGCAGGTGGCTTATCAGTAAGGTGCTGGTGTAGCTGAGTGATACTGCTGTTTGGCTTAATCGCAGGTCGCTTATCAGTTGGATACTTGTGTAGCTGAATGATGCTGCAGGTTGGCTTAGTAGCAGGTGGCTTATCAGTCAAGTTGGGGTGTAGCTGAGTGATACTGCTGATTGGCTTAGTAGCAGGTGGCATATCAGTCAGGTGCTGGTGTAGCTGAGTGGTGCTGTTGGATGGCTCAGTAGCTGGTGGCTTATCAGTCAGGTGCTGGTGTAGCTGAGTGATACTGCTGGTTGGCTTAATAGCAGGTGGCTTATCAGTCAGGTGCTGGTGTAGCTGAGAGATAATGCTGGATGGCTCAGTAGCAGTTGGCATATCAGTCAGGTGCTGGTGTAGCTGAGTTTTGCTGGTGGATTGCTTAGTAGCAGGTGGCTTATTAGTCAGGTGCTTGTGTAGCTGACTGATACTGCTTGTTGGCTTAGTAGCAGGTGGCTTATCAGTCAGATGCTGGTGTAGCTGAGTGGTGCTGCTGGTTGGCTTAGGAACATGTGGCATATCAGTCAGGTGCTGGTGTAGCTGAGTGGTGCTGTTGGATGGCTCAGTAGCTGGTGGCTTATCAGTCAGGTGATGGTGTTGCTGAGTGGTGGTGCTGCTGGATACCTAAGGATCAGGTGGCTTATCAGTCAGGTGCTGGTGTAGCTGAGTGGTGCAGCTGGTTAGCTTTGTAGCAGGTGGCTTATCAATCAAGTGCTGGCATAGCTGAGTGGTGCTGCTGAATAGCTCAGTAGCAGGTGACTTATTAGTCAGCAGCTGGTGCCACTGAGTGCTGCTGCTGGATGGCTCAGTAGCAGGTGGCTTATCAGTCAGGTGCTGGTGTAGCTGAGTGATACTACTGGTTTGCTTAGTAGCAGGTGGCATATCAGGCAGGTGCTGGTGCAGCTGAGTGGTGCTGCTGGTTAACATAGTAGCAGGTGGCATATCAGTCAGGTGCTCATGACGCAGAGTGGTGCTGCTGGATGGCTTAGTAGCAGGTGGCTTATCAGTCAGGTGCTGGTGTAGCTGTGTGGTACTGCTGGATAGCTCAGTGGCAGGGCTTATTACTCAGGTGCTGGTGCAGCTGAGTAGTGCTGCTCGATGGCTTAGTAGCAGGTGGCATATCAGTCAGATACTGGTGCAGCTGTGTGGTGCTGCTGGTTGGCTCAGTAGCAGGTGGCTTATCAGTCAGGTGCTGTTACAGCTGAGTGGTGATGCTGTTTGTCTTATGAGCAGGTGTCTTTTCAGTTAGGTGCTGGTGTAACTGAGTGATACTGCTGGTTGGCTTAGTAGCAGGTGGCTTATCAGTAAGGTGCTGGTGTAACTGAGTAATACTGCTGTTTGGCTTAATCGCAGGTCGCTTATCAGTTGGATGCTTGTGTAGCTGAATGATCCTGCAGGTTGGCTTAGTAGCAGGTGGCTTATCAGTCAAGTTGTGGTGCAGCTGACTGATACTACAGAATGGGTTAGTAGCAGGTGGCTAATCAGTAAGGTGCTGGTGTAGCTGAGTGATACTGCTGGTTGGCTTAATAGCAGGTGGATTATCAGTCAGGTGCTGGTGTAGCTGAGTGATACTGCTGATTGGCTTAGTAGCAGGTGGCATATCAGTCAGGTGCTGGTGTAGCTGAGTGTGTGCTGTTGGATGGCTCAGTAGCCGGTGGCTTATCAGTCAGTTGCTGGTGTAGCTGAGTGATACTGCTGGTTGGCTTAATAGCAGTGGCTTATCAGTCAGGTGCTGGTGTAGCTGAGTGATAATGCTGGATGGCTCAGTAGCAGGTGGCATATCAGTCAGGTGCTGGTGTAGCTGAGTGATACTGCTGGTTTGCTTAGTAGCAGGTGGCTTATCAGTAAGGTGCTGTTGTAACTGAGTAATACTGCTGTTTGGCTTAGTAGCAGGTGGCATATCAGTCAGGTGCTGGTGTAGCTGAGTGATACTGCTGGTTGGCTTAATAGCAGGTGGCATATCAGGCAGGTGCTGGTGTAGCTGAGTGATGCTGCTGGTTGGCTTAGTAGCAGGTGGCGTATCAGTCAAGTGCTGCTGGATGGCTCAGTAGCAGGTGACTTATCAGTCAAGTACTGGTGTAGCTGAGTGGTGCTGCTGGATAGCTCAGTGGCAGGGGCTTATTAGTCGGGTGCTGGTGTCGCTGAGTGGTGCTGCTGGATGGCTCAGAAGCAGGAGGCTTATCAGTCAGGTGCTGGTGCAGCTGAGGTGTGATGCTGGTTGGCTTAGTAGCAGGTGGCCTATCAGTCAGGTGCTCGTGACGCAGAGGGGTGCTGCTGGATGTTTAAGTAGCAGGTGGCTTATCAGTCAGTCAAGTGATTGTGTCGCTGAGTGATACTGCTGGTTGGCTTAGTAGCAGGTGGCCTATCAGTCAAGTGCTGGTGTAGCTGAGTGATACTGCTGGATGGCTTAGTAGCAGGTTGACTTGTCAGTCAAGTGCTGGTGTAGTTGAGTCCTGCTGCTGGATGGCTCAGTAGCAGGAGGCTTATCAGTCAGGTGCTGGTGCAGCTGAGTGGTGATGCTGGTTGGCTTAGTAACAGTGGCCTATCAGTCAGGTGCTCGTGACGCAGAGGGTTGCTGCTGGATGTCTTAGTAGCAGGTGGCTTATCAGTCAGGTGCTGTTACAGCTGAGTTTTGATGCTGTTTGCACTTTCAGCAGGCGGCTTATCAGTCAGGTGCCGGTGTAGCTGAGTGATACTGCTGATTGGTTTAGTAGCAGTCGGCTATTCAGTAAGGTGCTGGTGTAGCTGAGTGATACTGCTGGTTGGCTTAATAGCAGGTGGCATATCAGTCAGGTGCTGGTGTAGCTGAGTGGTGCTGCTGGTTGGCTTAGAAGCAGGTGGCTTATCAGTCAATTGCTGGTGTAGATGAATGGTGCTTCTGGTTGGCTCAGTAGCAGGTGGCCTATGAGTTTAAGTGTAAAAAATAATTGTACTTGTACTGATCATGTTCAATTTGTTGGGATAATGTCGTAAATGTAAGATAGAGTGGTACGAAACAGAATTTGTGAATTGCCGTAACTTTCTGGAAGTTTACCGTAGCCAGTGCGTTATGAGCAAGTGACAAGCCATCTAGTACTACTGTTGGCTGTCGCAGTGTAAAGATTTTCACATTTGAGATTTACCTGCTGCGGCGGAGTGGCTCCCTGTTGATAAGGGTTCTCGAGGTCGTGCTTTATGTAAATATCCATGCAATCTATTTATAACACTGCCTCATGTGGTGTTATCTAAGCAGGGGGAATTTGATATTTCTCGTATCTGTGTTTGCTTGTTTTTACTGGTGTGTGAGCGAGGAGCATCATAACGACGGGTCTCTTCGGGTTCATGCGTTCCTGTCATTGTGTGAACGTATTCCGTTGAAGGAGTATGGTGATATTTTGCGCTCTGACGAAACAACTCATATCATATATTGTTTGTCAACAGCACATCACAGTTCCAGTCAAGGTAAGGATTCTTTAACTTCCGTAGCTCACAATGAATTTTTGCATTATTTCATTTCTGGGAAATAAAATTTTTGCTCGATAAATGCGTCGTGTGTTGTAGGCGAGTCGCGCAGGCAGGCACGCAAGCTGGCGAGATGAATTTTATAGCGCCGCTCTACTATCAAGTTGGGGGCCGTGTCTCGTAACTTTCGGCTGTAGATGAGACAAACAGTCTCACAAATTTGCCTAGACCTGTTCACACGTGTGGGAACTCAGCTCCCACATTATCACTGTGAATCACTTGAATCACTTGCGAGGCTCAGAGTGCATCTTTACCCAACAATGGGTTGTGTAACTTACTAAAAAAATACATTTTAACTTTATCATCTTGCCCCTTGTAGCCCAAGGTAATTGATTTAGAACCCATTAAGTCAAGTGTGTGGCCGTCTGGCTCACAGATGTTGTTGTGGTTGGCTTGGGGAACAATTTTTGTTCCCACCAGTAAGATGTCTGGAAGCCACGTGACGTTCATCCCCATATTGATCACGAAGTCCATGATCTTCCCGAGTTGTGGAACTTCCACTGTCACTTGAGATGGGTAATATTCCCACTGCTGTCCGGACGTACCTTACCTTGCAGCCACACTCCCCTCCACAAATTCATTTGTGCTGCCCTGGAAGCATGGAGTTTCGATGACTTGCTGAAGGTGTTTGCTGGCCCTACAGACTCTGAAAAAATGACCCATGCAGCCCACAGTAATCACTGCAGTTGAGGTGATCCCTCTATGGTGGTCCTATATTTCCGTTCCTCCGTGGACTGGCGCAGGACTAGTATTTTGTCTGGTCTGGATGTGTTTCGTTGTCGCACATAGTTGACTTTCTCGGACCGTTACTTGCATAACTATAGCTACTGCTACAATTGTAGTTCTGCTTGTCTGCACATATTGACAGCTTCTTGTAAAGTTAAGTCACTCATTAGTTGCATCTTGTCACTTAGTTCTACAGCATGCGTTCCTACAACAATGCGATCTTGTATCAGCTCATCTTTAGGGATTCTATACTTTCTGTTTCTGTGAAGTTATAATTGTCTCTGCCTTTTCTCCTGGTTACTGGATCTGCAAATTCAATTTTAATCTCTCAAATACGAGGTTGATGCAGGGTTTGAAGTGTCTGTCGAAGGCCGTTGCTAATTCGGCATATGTCCAATCTCCTGCTGGTCATTAAAATGTTAAGACAATGTCGTCCAACTATTCTCCCAACAAAGACATGAGTAGGTCAGTGTTATTTGCACCTTTGCTCGAACCGTGAGGTTGAGGTACTGCTCTAAACACAGTTTCCATCGAGGCCATGCATTGGCATCAGTGAAATCGAGTGGGCCTGGTAGTTTTACATGGTGGTTACATAGCCGCTGTGATATGACTGCTTCTTTACTGCTGTTGTCACCCATCTTGAATGCCTGTCCGGTGCAGGAATTTCAGTTGGAATGCACTGTAATTGCATTCACAACTTCTTTATCAAAATAGTGTTTGACAAACCGCTGTCGCCATGTTGCAGCGTTACTATGTATCTCAGACAGGGCATTAAATAAGTTAAAAACACACTACTCTAAGCTGAGGCATACATTGCTCCTTGTTACCTAACCTTGTGGCCATCTTGCCAACAACTGTCCTAGTCAAGGATACAACAAAATCTGTGGACCAGATATTGTTTACATTTTAAAAATGGATGAATAAAGGTTGCTGTTATAGGAAGTATAAGTGCTTCCAACTAACACAGTGCAGACAAACTTATAGACTGCATTGTCCAAACTGTTCACACAGTTGTAATGTGTAATATTTGTTGTCAGTATTTGTTATCTGTGTATACATTAGTGACAAATAAGTTGTATTTCTCACTTGTCAGTGACTGTAATTTATTCTTATTTTATCAATCTTTACATTAATGATGCCCACATTAGGAAAGTGTTGCTTTCAGATGTATTTTATGGTCAACTTGTCAACTTCCAAAAGTGCAACAGCATTCAGAAAACACAGTATGTCCATAGCATGTACCAGTGCTTAAAATGATGCTGTAAAGTAAATTTTGATTATAACAATAATTTATCTCTGCATCATCAGTTGTCATTATAGTGCAATTCCACTATATTTCATTAGTTACAGAGTATTGTTTTGCATGTAGTTAAATTACTCCAAGTAGTTCTCTTTGTATTTTCAATCAATTCCATCAGTTAATATTTTTTTCTGTGTCAACAGAAAGAAAAGCAGGTATCCTGCGCAATTCAAAGCAGCACACTGCGACGTTATCATCATCAGTATTAACAGAGATTAGTTGATGGACTGTGCGAAGTGGATGAGGACCTGCCCATGTCGCTAGTGCAGAAGTGATCTGTGTTAGTCATTAACTCTCAGTTCACAGTGCAGACAGCGAGATGAGAATGTTGAAACTTTCTCTCTTCCATGAGGGGAGGTCGTATTTTTGCAATAATATACTCTTGTTGGACTCATGCTGGACATGACACGCTTAAAGACTACAAAACATCTTGCAGAAGTGTTAAGAGCACCACTGACAAAATGGAAAAATATGTACCACAAATGGAAAATACAACATAGCATGGTACAAAATAAATTTTACTTTGCTGTGTGATACACACAAGGACAAACGCAAACACAATTGATTGTCGGAAACATTGCTGAAATGTGTCCAGTCATTTTGTTAATGTTGACCACTTTAGGTATTTTTACTGTAGAGTTGTTTGTCTCGACAGTGCCCACATATTGATGTGAAAACATCTACAAAAACTCATTGTCAGCCTCAAGTGGTTGATGATATTATTTCTTAGCATCACAATGAAATACCATGATCATTATTGTATCATTTTTTTCTTGGTTTATCATAAATATTTTTTCAGTGTTAAGTTTTATATTAGCAGATATTTATTGTAAAGATGTACTTGATATGGGTTTGAATTTGCTAGTCAGCATGCTCAAATTACAAGAAGTGTTTATGTATTTGTCTTCAAAGGCTTAATTTAGATCTGGTTAACTTAGAAAGGAGAATACTGTTTGAATAGAGGCCTGAAAAATTTTTGTGAATTTATTTTGGGACAAGTTAGACATCAAACCCTTACGTCTGTGCAATTGGCTCACAACCTATTTGATCCTTGTTGAAGACTCTGCCAATAATAAATTTACATTAAAAAGCATTTCCAACCACAGCCTCTGACTGTGGAGCAAGTAACCAATGAGAAGTTTATAAGCATTTGTTCCAATGTACAAACAAATGTAAAGTCTAGTTTGTTGAACTGCAAATTTTTTCCAGTCTCTATGTATAGAGCTCTTAATGTTCGGTAATGTACGAGGTTGGCAGTCAAGATCATTAAAAGAGAGGTAATGTATTAATTAGGGATGGGACTACTTGAAAATATTGGATTCTGATACCCAATTATCGATTCTTATATCAAGTTTGATTCTAAATACTTGATTCTCGTACACTGAACCATTAAAACCCTGCTTCTCAATTCCAAGTTTTTTTGGAGTTTAAAAAAAGGGGTGGGGAGTTTCTGCGAATAAAATCATAAATAAAGTTTTAAATATATATTCTGTATGCGTCTTGAATTTTATTTACAAATAAAAATATTAATAATATACCAATCACAGTGTTTGCAGCATTCAGAAATTGGCACATTAAAATTAAATCACAGATACAGTTTTAAATAGATATACTGTACACATTTCAAACGTGATTTGCAACTAATATTGTTAATAATAAACTAAATCACATTGTTTGCAGCACTCTCTGAAATTGGCACATTAGATGCACAGTTTTGTGGTGCTGCTGTATCACGTTAGCTTGCATTAGATTGTTTGCATTCTTCATTACTTGTGCAGAGAAATCCAAGCACATTCAGTTTTTTTTTTTTTTTTTTTGTATTTATTGACTTCAAGGTGGTACAATTGTTTAGCAGTTTAACAATATTTAATGTCCCAGTTCTCATGTAATGTAATTTTATTTTACTACCCTGAGCTTGAATAATGTAGAGTTGCATTGCTACTTTTTAAATTTTCCACTATTACAATATTTGTAATGACTGCACATGTGCCTTCAGAAAACTCACATATATTACTGAATGGCATTATCAACAGATACCAGTGTTCCCAGTAATGATTAATCAGTTCTGTATATCAAAATGTTGTCCAAATTCATGGTAATTACAAGCCTCACCACTAGACTGCTCAAGTCACATTTCTCACCAACTCTCTACTTCGATGGTTTTGTTTATGATTCTGCAATAAATATTAGGAATGAGTGTATATTTTTTCTGATGGTAAATTTTTTATCAAAAACAAAAATACCTGTAATTAAAGTCTTGTGGAATGAAAATTACTTTGTATTACATATTAAAAGTATTGCATATTAAACAAAACTGTTCAACATTATAAAGCATCATATTTAATTTCAAGAGACCACGATACCTCTTGCAAACTGAAGTTTTATATTAATTTGTATTTTATTAACAAGTTTTCACTTAGACATAATCAAGGAACAAAAATAATACCTCACCCCTTTTTGTATTTATTTTATTTGTTTATTGCATTCTACTAAGCTTTTCATTATGGCAGAACTATAGTTGCTTTGTTTGTTAATTATTTTATCTTTTTTACTTTATTGCATGCGTGAATCAAGAATTTCTTCCAATTCTCGGTTATTGATAAGGTATACGTAATTGTTGGTTATTGAAAAATTATGGAATTAATTTTGCCATCCCTAATATTGAGTGATATTAATGTTATGCTGACTAGTTTTAAAGTGTACTATCTATTTCAAATTATTTTTTCTATCATAAAATTCCTGGAGGGAATTGATTAAAGTGATTTATTTTAATACTGTACTCACTTGGAAACATGTTTTGGTTTTTGACTGGAGATCTAAAGAATTTGTCCAAAATAACATTCAGTGAGATTATGGCAAGTATGATAATTATAATTCAGTGAGATTATGGCAAGTATGATAAGTATAATTTAGTGAGTTGCAAAAATATCCATGTAGCCACAATTTCAGAACATTTGTAATTTCATAATATGCAATAACATTTATAATTTTTGCATGTAAACTTGAAAACAATGGATGTTGATGATAAAAGTAGGTTGTTACGCTAATTTTATAGCATGAATTTTGTGCACTATTGAAAATATTTTTTCCAAATTTGTGTAAACTTAATTTGTTTGATCTTGTTTCATCAGCTATGAAGTGTTGACGAAGAAATTACATTTTACACACACATGCACACATACACATGCACACATACACATGCACACACACACACACACACACACACACACACACACACACACACACACACACACACACACACACACACACACATATATATATATATATATATATATATATATATATATATATATATATATATATATATATATATATATATACACACACACACACACACACACACATATATATATATATATACACACACACACATGCGCACACACACACACAACAGACACACACACAATTATACACAGTATTCCCTATCTTGTCAATTTTATGTAGCTGGATAATACAAAACTAATTGGTGTTTTAAATTTATTTCAGAACATGCACTAGAAGTAAAACTGACCTTCTACAAGCTAGATTTATTCCTTACCAATCATTCTGTGAAATACTAGGACAGAAAAATTATGTATTTCCTTATTTAGAGTTCTGTTCCTAATTTGTTCTGCATAGCATTAAAAGTAAATGTTCCTTTATAAATATTACATATAATATGTGGCCTTTATACCCTCAAGAACTGTTTACTGAAATCTATGTCTTTGATTGTACTTAGCACCAGTAATTTGCAGATGTACTTAGTTGGAAACTGGGTGAATCAGAAACTTGACATTGTTCTAAGCAATATACTACTGAACATAGAGGCCACTTTCATTTTGTTTTTCTCTGATATTACTAAAAGTACATGAATGTTTAGTGACAACAGAAGATGTACAGTTTTAGAAATGCGAGCAGCCCAAAACTTGTAAAAGAAGTGTTATCCTTTCCCTCTCCTTTAAGAATTGACGTATGTACTTCTTAGTGATGATTCGGAGCTCTGTTCAAAATAAAATGGTAATAAAAATTCACGTGATAAATTATACATTAACATTGTTTTCCAAAAAGAAAATTTAGTGTAAAGTGTAGAGTTATTTTTGTTATAACTTATAATAAACCTATAAACTAAAAATTGTTCAAATAAAATTTAAATGCTCATAAATATTACGTTGTTGAATATTATTTCTGTGTTTAGTAAAAATAACTTTTTAAAAGGTAATTCATTTACATACAAAATAAAACAGCTCAAGACAGATATCTAGTGCTGTAACTACAATTACTTATGAAATATTATTGAAAGTGATTCATATTTTAACTCTAAACAAACATGTACATAGTACGGTATATTGATTGTTTATAAGAACTATAGAGAAGTGTGTACTTAAGCTTAATAAAGAAAGTGTATATTTCTGTTGTGTAATTCTTTAGTAAACAATTCCAATATGTGTGGTTTTCTTTTAATGTGGTATCCTTCCTTTTGATATTTAAAATGGGATGAGTTCTGAAGGAAGAGAAACTAATATGTGTTTCAGTTGTTAGTTCACACCATATTTGAATCCAGTGAGCAATGTTACATGTAACCAGTTACAACTTTTTTCTGTGAACCTTGTTATAATTCTACAATAAAAAAAAGTTGTTTCGCACAGTGTTGAACTAAAGTTAGACCTACATTTTAAGGGTTTCGGATAGCTAGGCTGCTGCATGGTGCACAAAGATCCAAGAAAAACTTTCTATTCAAAAACTGTTCTCTCTGTATATGATATGACTACATAGGAATACTATATAAAAAAATTCCACATTTGGCGAAAAGTTTAATTTGTCTTTCCTCTTCTATGTATAGTTCAAACAGGTAATATCACAATCATTTAGGTACAAAAACGTTATGATAACTGGAACGTTTGTGTTAAATAAACTCAAACAAATGTTTACCATTATTTTCACACAATGCTGTAATAGCATCGATAAACATTTTCAAAGTGTTTTATTTATTATTTATTCTATTCAAATTGTCTTACCTCTGTTTCTCAAAGCAAAATAAACACAATTATAACTATCATAAACACCATACCCACCATCCTCTCTCTGATTGGCTAAAATTTCAGCCAGGTAGAAGACCTTCCATCAAAAATTGCACTAGGCAAATTACATAAACATCTATAAAAACAGCCAGCAGTCAGTTAAATCTTTCACAAAACCATCTATAAAAGCTGCCATGTGTTATGTTCGGAAATTATAACTAAACACATCTCGTGATACACAAACATTTTTATTCACAACACACTCCAAGCTCGCAACAACGCCATCTTTGGCCACACAACCTTGCACTCTAAGGTGCCAACACAACACTACTTTATCCTCTTCTCTAGACTTAACAGTGGTTCCTGTACATAACTACATTGGCCTACAAGATCTCTTTATGCAACATACAAATTACAGTTCCTTCCACCACAGTTAACTGATAACACTAATGATAACAGAAACAATATTAATAACACTTTGTTAGTTACATAGGAAGGTACTCTTAAACTACATAGGCCATCAACCAACAGTAATATTTCATCATGATACAGAGTACACAAGAGATACAACATACTAACAATGCTACTTTTCATTAGTTACCTGGGAACATACTATTAAATTTAATAGGCCACCAACCCACAGATAAATTACTTAATGGTAAGATTACACAAATAGATACAAAATACTTTAATCGAACAAAGTGGTGAATATTGAGCAGGAGTGCGGATCCTGCGTCCCCACCTGGAAACTCAGTGAGTTGTCTCATTTTCATCATGAGGAAACCCAGAAAATTCTGCCACCTCCTCCTCCCCTTCTGTGCCCCCATCATGACGATCTGAGATTTCTAGCTCAGTCTGACATGGTGGTTGCTGAGAGAGGCGTGGCATGGAAAAATTTTCTTTGGTAACCGGTTCCTTACAAGCATTGTGCCTCAACTGGCACTGGGGGACGTTCTAGAAACTACCTTCTCCTAGTTTGACTATACACACACACATATATATATAACCTTCCCTACCCCTTTCGCAAGTGTTTTTGATTTCTGCAGATTGACCCAAACCTTTTGGTTGATCTCGTAACCAAACAAACATTGAGTCTTTGGATAGCTTTTCCGAGCCTCCCTCTTTGGGATCAACATCG
Organism: Dryococelus australis; assembly: GCA_029891345.1. Taxonomy (NCBI): domain Eukaryota; kingdom Metazoa; phylum Arthropoda; class Insecta; order Phasmatodea; family Phasmatidae; genus Dryococelus; species Dryococelus australis. The sequence goes on from CM057004.1 coordinate 2,079,018, forward strand.
ATAAGGGAATGCGTGTTGAGTATAAAAACAGAGATGCCATGCGGGAGAGCCCAGTCACTGATGAGGGTGTGGAATGATATGTAAGGAGACAGTAATTCAACCACTGGCTCAGCAGTAAACTGCTACTTGGATGAGACATTAAGCGTCTAGTTAGCAACATCTCGAATGTCTGTACTGATCTCTCGGCCAACCCATTTTGAAGAGGGGTTGTATGAGGGAGTGAAGAACAATTTAATAGAACAAAGGCTACAACATTGAGCCAGGTCTCGCACACAGAATGGGGGACCATTATCACATACAATTGTACGAGAAAAAGCAAAATGGGCAAATACCTCCAGCAGACACTTGAGTACGGACTGAAAACTGGTATCTATGGGTAAGACAAAACATTCCCCTCATTTGGAATAGGCATCACATAGGATCAAGTACTCCACAGAGTTCAAATGAAACAGGTCGAGGTGAATTTGCTCCCATGGGTACTGTGGTGCCAGCCAATTTAGTCAAAAACTGTTGTTACACACATTCTGTGTTTGCTGACAAGCTGGGCAACACTCAATTGTTCTACAAATATCCTCATCCATGCCTTTTCACCACACATAGGAACGAGCTAGCATACAAGTGCGTACTACACCAGCATGACCAAGGTGTAAAATGGACAATACCTTTGCCTGGAGAGATTGAGGAATGACTACCCTGTTACCATTCCATAGAACCCCATCTCTGATGGACAGCTGGTACAGCACTGTGAAAAAAGGTGTGAGTATTTTGTAGAATCAATGATGTGGCCAGCCATTTTCACATACCTTGATGACTTTGCTCAGCAGCTCGTCCGGGGAAACCAAAGGCGTAGTGATGTAGAGGAAGTTACACTCTGTAAGTTCAACTGGAGCAGTACTGAGCAAACATGACATTGCATCTGCCTGGGGAATATGCTGGCTCTTCTTGTAAACAATTGAATAATCGTATGTGGATAAGATCACGGCACAACATAGAATGCCTGGCGAATCCATGTTGGGAAGATTTTTGGTTCAGAAAACAAAAACATGAGAGGCTGGTGATCACTGACAATAGTGAAGGGGTGACCATACAAATATTCGTGGAACTTTTTCACTTCAAATATTTCAGCTAATGCCTTGTTATCCAGCTGACTATTATTTCTCTGGGCTGTGGTCAGCATTGCAGATTCAAATGCAATTGGATACTGTTTTCCATCAATAACATGGCTTAACACTGGTCCTACTCCATATCCGGAACTATCTACACGCAGCACAATCTCCTTAGTTGGATCAAAGGCAACCAGCCATACTTTTTTGGAAAGGACTGTTTTGCTTTTGTTGAAGGCTATCTCACACTCAGGCGTCCAGACCCATGGAACATCTTTGCTTAACAGGTTGTGGAGGGGTTTGAGCAGTTCTGGACACACAGTAATAAATTGTCTATAGCTATAGTAGTTCAATATGATTTCAACTGAGTGGTATCTGTAGGTGCGGGAGTAGCCATGATTTTCTCGCGATCTTCGATTTTGTGGGTGATTTTCCCTACCCAGAAAACTGGCATCCTAAGAATTCCAGAGAAACCTGGAATGAATGGAGATATTGTTGACTGAGTGAAGACCTATCAGTTATGCACCATGAGTAAGCCTAGTCAAAATACACATTTAGATTTTTTGTCCTCAGAAGTAGCAGAAAGGCCCATGTAAAAGTTATTTACTGATTTTGTAGGTCTACTCCCTAGGAGTAAGTCTGGTCATCTCATGCTTTGGTACATATTAATGTTCTTTTCAAAATTTGTGTCGTTAATTCCCATGTATAAAGCGCTTTAGGTACACATATCTCAAAATGTTGGCATACCTTCTACTATTGTATCAGACAATGGATCTCAGTTTATTTCCAAAACCTTCAGACACATGTGGTTCTCCTATGGGATCAAACACATCACTTTGTCCCCATATAATCATCCATCTTTGCATGCGGAGCATTTTAATAGACACCTTCATTTGGCATTAAGTGCCTTCCATGCAAAGGGTCAAACCAATTGGGACAAGAATCTGCCCTAAATATAAATAGCATTAAATTATGCTCTACATGAGTCACAAATATCAGCTCTCAGTTTGATATTAAGTCATGCCAAATCATCCTCTCTCCAACTTGTAGCAGTTAGTGATCTTCTCCCCGATGATGTCTTAGACAACTGAGAAATCTTGGGCGTCAGCCCTCAAAAATCTTAAACAGTCCCATGAGTGGAGCTGTGTAAAATACAATGAACAAAGAAAAGATAACCCTTTTAGAACTGGAGATTTAGTTCTCTTAAAAACTCACACCATTACTAGGCTGGGGGACAAACATATGTCCAAATAATAATTTTGTTGGTGTGGTCCCTATCAAAACCAAAGCTTTTTGACACCTGTTGCAGCTAGCTTGGCTGAGCCAATATAATGGGTACACATATTTGTCACCTAAAACCTCTTCATTCTTGGGCTATTTCCTAATTTATTAATGTCCAAAGTGCAGACAGATTCTGCCTGTGTGTTGCATTATCCCTGTCTTCCTTGTGATGTGTCTCCCCCAGGCTTAGTTCTGACCATGGACTGATCACCCACAGGTCTAAGTCTTCCTGGCCTTTCACATTTAAAGTAGGCCTACTAAAAAAAAAACCATGATCCCTGGATTTGAGAGTACATTCAAATTGTGTGTTTGCCATAGGTTTATTAGTATTTTGAAAACTATGTTTAGCAAACTTGACAGCCAAGATCTTGCTCTATAGGAAACACTACTTAATTCTCTTGCCAAACAATCAAGCTGAAATTGCTGTCAATTTACCTGATCATATAATTCTACTATGTAACATGTATGATAAAATTTTGAATAACACCATGTGAATTCAATGTTGACAACCCACTACTTTGAACATTATAATGCTTCCTATGTGGCCATGAACATGCTTCCTATGTGGCCATGAACAAAACTTTTCATGAAGTGTTTGACCGAATGTTGGTCTGTTTTCATGTTGATCTTAATACAATTCTACTCCGTGTTACTGAATCTGTGTCCAATGCTAGGTTGGAAAATTTTTCTTTAAAACATGTGATAGAAACCAGTGTTCAGAGACTTTGAGCTCTGCTTTATTGAATCCAGTGTTTTTTATTAACATTTTGAATAAGGTCCAACTCCTAATTACTTTACCTCTATACATGGTAGCTTCTGGAACACCTGATAGTTTGTATATGTTTTATTGACATAGTTCAGTACAGGCAGTAATTTACAATACATCTTTACATATTACTGTGCATTTTCCATTAGCCAATAAGGATAGACTGTTTCAAAGTTACTATGCTTTCCAGTTGCTCTTTCAGGTTGAAAATTTTAACTAGTACATATTTGTTATCTGTGAATGAATTCCTTGTTGTTAGCCCAGACAGAATGTTATTTACTTCACTAAATCATAATGCTTTAGCTTAGTTTCAAAATCATGGAATCGCCCTCTGTCCTCCTCTTTTCCTATTTTTTGATAGTACGTTGATAGCTGCAAATTCAACCTTTTCTCTAGTAAACCCTATTTAGACTTATGTGACAAATTCATTGTTAACATTGAACATTCTTTTTTTTTTTTTCAAAAAACCTCTTCCTTTTGGTTATTTGCCACTAAATTCCCTCTTGAACTCGCTCTTCTTTGTAAAACTACTACTGATGCTACTCACTATTTCTCTCTCTCTCTGAATTGGGGTCAGATGTCTAGAAAATGCTAGCATTGTGACATACAGTACATTCCCGTTTATTCGTGCTTTGCTTAACCGGTTTTCGGCAAATCCGTGCCGATTTTTGGTAATTTTTAAAGTGTAATGTAACTTCTGCGGCAAGGCGATGCTGTAACATGTGTAATTTAACAAGCAGCAGTGCCATGTACGTATATCGCTGTCTCGCGTGAGCTGATGTTTATCTCCTTCAATTATTGGCCTGGTGTGTGTCATCCATCTGCCCACTGAAGCGCGTATCTGATGGCCTGGAGACCGTGTCCGAAATGGCAGATTTTGTTGACAAAAGGATCACGTGACTTGATTTTGTATACAAAACTGGTGGCATATTCTGTAAATTGGTATTTCGTATTTTGTATCTTGCAGATGTCAGCAAAAATACAAAATGACACAGCGCCATGTAGTGTTTTACCTTTAAAACATATGCGCAAATGCATAAATAAAATATTTAAAAAAATATCATTGTTCGTAAAATACACTAGGTATGTTTTAAAAAGCAGGAAAGTGTTGTGCTTTTATTATATATTTTGCAACAGATTTTTAAAGTCATTATAGCAAAATTAATTTTCTTCTTAATTTCTGGGGCTGGGAATGCTGTGTATGCGTTAATAAACGCATACACAGCATTCCAGTGATGATTGTAGAAATATTAAGTCAGTTTTAAGCATTAAACTTAAATTAAAATATTTTTCACTGTTGATGTAAAAATGTGTTACCACTAGTGCTAAACAAGTGACTGTCGACTACGTCCGAAGTGAAACATACGAAATGACAACTTACAAAATATTGAGTTTGTTATTTCAAACACAGCCTCATTTATCACCCCCCCCCCCCCCAAAAAAAAAATCTCTTGACAGTTTATGGATCGCCGGCCTAGGTCATTACTTTGCAGTCTCATTTTCGCAATGTCAAGAAAATGTAAAAGAACAGTTTAAACTATGTGGAAAAGTTAGAAAGAAAATTGATCATGGCATGTTACAAACAAAAACATCAAATCCTGTGCCAAGAAAAATTGGAAAACTATTTTAACAAAAGCACTGATTGTTACATTATATTCATATCAAGTGTTAAATAATTACAAAAAACTCATCATTTCCTAATTTTCGAACTTTTGTGTGTAAGTCGGTAAAATTTAAATAAGCTGCCAGTAATGGGGATTGTACTGTATTATTCAAATGCCAAGTTGCCTCATTTAAAGTCCCATCCACCAACAAAAGTATCCCGAGGTTCGTCAGCTGTTGGGAAAACACCCGGTCCGCTTCAAATTGGAAGGCAATGTGGTCTGGACCCGAAGCGGGCAACCGGTGGCGCCCTGGAGGATATAAGTACCCCGGGCATTAAGGAATGACTTGTGCCTCCACCACCATGATCACAGACAGGTAGGACACCCCTGGACAAATGAAACCCTATTGGATACAGAAACCTTATAAGGCTGGGATGGTATGAGCCGTGACGTGTGGCATTACATCAGCCAATGCCAAATGTCTTGCCGAGGGGCCATGTCCCCAGGCACCGCTAACAGCCAAACTACGGATACCCAAGACCGCATGGAAGCATCTGGCCATAGACTTAATGGGACCCTACCTCAGAAGTACCAGAGGCAACCGGTACCTACTGGTATTAACCGACCTCTTCTCTAGGTGGGTAGAGGCATTAGCTCTACCCAGCCAAGAGACCCCGCAGACAATCAGGAAGTTGGAGAATGAAGTATTTACTCGTTGGGGTTATCTACAAGCCATTCTTACGAATAATGGAACTCAATTTACGAGTGCCAATGGCAGTCGGCGTGCAATCACTGGGGGATAGAGACATAAACAACTCCCCCTTACCCCCCCCCCCAGGCCAACACCACTGAGCGGAGGAATTAAGAAATTTAAAAAAATGCCTCTATCAGAGTGGGAAATGACCATAATCACTGGGATAAGTATATCACCAACATTCTATTCGTACTCCGTCAGCGGACTAACAAGGTGGTAGTCACCAGCCCCAGTCAGCTTCTTCTAGGCCAGCCACATCGTAGACCTGGAGACTGGCAATGGGAGAGTGAGGCGATTAACATGCCGCAACCAGAAAATGTGAGACTGGCCTCGTTAGCCAGAATGAAACAGAACCGGGACACCCAGAAGACGTACATTGGTAAGAAATATCTACCACCTCAAGACTGGCATCAGAGGATTCGACCTGGGGGAAGCAGTGCTAGTTAAGAGCTACCCGCTGAGTAAAGCCAGCATCCAGTTCAGCACCAGCCTAGCTAATACAGAGTGGTAGGCCAACAAGACCACGTCTATTAAGTGGAAGATACCAGAAGCCGAATATGGAAAACCACGTGGGGCCAGATGCACCCCTTTCCCGGTATGATGTCAGACATAGAGTGCAAAGTTAATGACCAAAGAAGTCTTCGGCCCGCTGGACAACAAAGACAATCTGGCCGAAATAGTGCAAAGGCCGTCAGATACACCACCAACTGTTAAAAAAACAAGCATCCAGATCTTACACCACCAGTTGTGCAGCCCCACCTTCGCAGGACCAGCGAATGGGACCACCCAAAGGTAGAGGAGCAGTCTCCATCAGATCCCTGCCCTCAACACCTAGCAATTATGCTCGCAAGCATCACACCACACACTAGCGAAATATATCATCAAGTAAGGAGGTCTCTTGGCGGAGTCCCATGGACCGAGAAACCAGACAAGGACCTCGTCGCTCAAGCATAATATCGAAACAAACCGAACCCACACAGGTAGTGGAGGGTTCGGATTGTTCCGAACCCTCCACAGCTTCCTTATATCAAAGAAGCTGAAGCAAAGCCCACAGTCCTTTGCTTCAGCTTGCTGCTACTCCAGTACCCGGGGTCGACGAAACCAGCACAGCAATAGAGTCGAATGCATACCCGGAGAGAGCACGACCAGCGGTACCTATGCCGCCAAGCCTCACCGGAACTGATGGGCCCCCATTGCCAATTGTACCAGAAGCCACCTCAGACATGAGTTAGGGATAGGAAACTTCCGAACTTCCTTCCCCATCAACCAAAGGACTGGTCAGGGGGACCACAACCCCACCAATGACCATTACACACCAGCTAAAGGTACACCTAGGCAACCCACTAACATCCGTGAGGATCAGGAGCCCTAAAGTGCACTTACTCGAGGACCACTTAGAATGCCGACGCCCTGCACCACCCACCTGCTGACTACATCAAGACTATGCCATTCAACACGAGTGTCACCGAGGTTGCAGGGCCATCCCTCCCTCAGGCCAACAGTACGGATGTCGATGGCAACAACATACCGCAGATGCCCCACCAGGAGATGACTGCGACATTTAACCTGAGTGCCATCGAGGTGGTACGGTCACTCCTCCCTCTGGCAGCTCGGACAGATGTAGATGTCTCCAACGGCGCCCAGAAACTTTCTATCCATCGGGCAGGAACCTGTGCAGTCGAGGTAGAGAGCCTGGTCATGCCATTCCCTCGCACTGCCTCATCGTCCTTGGTTGCTGTGTCCTCCCCAACTGTTGCAGCAGAAGACAATGCCCCAGTGCCTCGTGCTGAACCCCGAAGACTGATACCCCCTTGTGGTGCCAAAGCCGGATCAACGCCTGACCGGTATAAGGAATCGCAATGGCGACCAACTGCATGTTTCACATGGCCTTACCTGATGCACACTGAGCTACGGCAGAGGGGAAGACAGGCAAAGAGCCAAGCAGCCACCAAGTAAGCCAGTGCTCCATAACCCGAGGCTGCGAACCAGTGATTATAAACAAAAATATAAGGACATATTATAGCCCTATTTTTGCTAAGCCTCAGTACACAATAGCAACAGACAAACAATTAGTAGGGCAGTGTAGTCACATTAAGCCTTGCTCCCGTCAGCTATCGTCAACAGGGTAGGAGTAATAAGAAGTGACAGTATATTGAGTAGCAGTTAGTAGCTCTTAATTGTGAAGATAATTACGTGTTTTAGTCAGGGCACCTGAAAGCCCTCACTAAGGACAGACATTATAGGCATAAGTAAATAGATGCCAGGTATAACATGTGGACAATAGATTCTATTAACAGGGGCATAGCAAATGGATAAACAATGACAGTGCATAGCAGTTAGTGACTATACCAACCACCACGAACTACTAAACCAAGTTTGAGACATTTATCAACAGTAAGACGTTGCTAAATATGCAAAAATGAAAACCACATATAAGACAGACAATGTAACGGAGTAAAGATATATATACAACTATGAGTTTTCCAATGCATTTGTTCCACCTAATTAATTAGTGTCCATTTGTTTCATTTTGCAGCTTTAATCATGTTTAAACTCGAGCGAGCATCTAACCCAAAAGACTAAGCCAGAGGGCTTCGTTGTATTCAAGTACAAATATCCAACGAAGTGAAAATGATTTGAGTGCAATAATGTTGTTTTATTGCCATGTTTAGTCTGTAGGGTGAACTTGTACAAATATGTTTATTCGTAAATTGTATCATTTGGTGTACTCGCTTTTCAAATGGTGGCTTACCAGCCCCAGGTAATGGAAGGCCTGGAGTTGGCAACCTCTTTTATGTCACATGTAACTGTGACACTTACCTTTGATGGACCATGGGGGATAAAGGTAATGCAGACAGGTTATTCTGAAAACTGAAGTTCTCCGGTGGGATCCAGGGCTCATAAAATGGTAGAGCACAATGTTGATGAAACCTCGGGGTCGTTCGGCCACCGACCAACTGTAGCTTCCCCCAATGATCCGCATCTTGCAGGTTGTGTGTTGGTGATACATACGTAGCTATATCCATGAATGCCTTGACTAGTGAGGGCTGTCAGCCTCCCTCATGTCTGCTCACTCCCAGGGGGTTATTCAGGCTTCCCCCATGCCATTTACAAAATATGTCACATATATAACATACAGCTTAAGTGGTCGACACGACCATGAATGAATAAGACTCTGGAAATACTCATCATATGTTATTTATTCATCTCTCAATTCCCACATGGGGCACATGTACACTTGGGTTTGCCGTTCAAGTGGGTAACCACAGAAAGTGATAAAACAGCATGAGGCTTACACGGTTAAGGTGAAAAAGTTAAGCCCCTGGCCATGAACAAATGAACCAGGGCACGAGAGAGCCCTCGCTCTGGGTAAGCAAAAAAAAAAAAAAAAACAAGGTTCCGATACGTTAAATGAAGAGCAGACACAATTACATTGTGAATGGTTAAAAAAAAAGCGAGAGCACAAAGCGGCGCGGAAAATGTGGCTGTCTCACCACACGTCTAAGAAGCTACTGTCATGGCGACTGGTGTGAGGCCCTCTGATTGGTCACTGCTGCAGCCTGATGTCATGCAACTTACGTAACTCTCAAAATAATGAAAATGTGTGGTGAAATGATATGACACAAAGCATGCATTAATCATCAAATAATCTGAACACTCATTAATTGTAAAAATATACTTCCTACAAAATAATTACGAGAATCTTGGGCGTTTGTGACGCGGAGTTGCTATATCTGCAACATAACCTACAATGTCCTGCTTTTGTAGCAATGGGCGCATGGCCCATTGAAATGTTCCCAACTACAACATATTATATTTATATACTTAATTTTCATGGCAGATGATGTTAGCATATACAATTACATATAAAGAACACTTTAAATAATTTTAGTACAGAACTTGTGGCCTTTCGCTACGTGGTTGACCATCATATTGGCATAGCTATGATTGATATTATCTATGGATCGGACGGAGTGACCACAGTTGTGTCGCGGCCATTACATGGTTGCAGAACAAATGAACATCAAAATGTAAACAGAACAATAAACCTAACATTATACTAAGAAGGCATTTTGCCTTGGTATAGGTTGTTCATGGTAAAGTGAGCATTTTTAAGGCCGTTCAAAATTCTTCCTTTCATTCAATTTCCATCTTCCTGCTGCATTTAATATCAGTATTGCAATGTGACCAATTAACACAGTGTATATATTTCCCCACCCTCAAAATTTAATGCCCGAGGCTGCAATAAGATATTTTTTTTTAGTGTTTAATGGCTTTTCAGTACAGCCATTTAGCCAATAGAACTATAAGTAGAACTTTTAGTATTACTTACGTGTACCAATAACACATGTGACATTAACACTGACAAATAAACATACATTAATACCCTTAAAAACAAAATCCATAAATACAACCCTGAATAAGCACATGACACTCATGCATCCTGTGCACGATGTGTGGTACTTGTTGCGCACAAGTAACACTGAACTGCATGCACGTACCACTTAATGTAGAATTAAAAAGACTGGTTTTCTGCACACTATGAACATTATCTACTCTCACATACTAGCAAAATGATTTAGTTTATGACAGTTCCTACAAGTCTTTTGCCAAGCCGTGCAATTTCTAAACTGATGCATTATTCCACAGCGATCACAGTCAATAAATGTCGTGGACTCCTTACCTTTTACCCGTGATCCATTATCCGTGTTGTACACTACCCCATTCCTTTGGTGCGTGTTGCTTGCCCTGATGAAACTTCGAACACTTCCACTGGTAGCTGTCCGAACCCTGTAGTTGTGCTGCCCTCTGGTGCCGTTGTAGCTCTTGCTCCTGGAGCTTTTCTGGGATGCATGCGGCAAATTTCCAGTCTTATTTCATGCGACTGCGTAAATTCAGGTTCGTCCTCAGTCGATTTTCTTTGCTTAATTTTAATTTCTCGATAAATGTGGGTTGTAAAATTTCTATCACAGGGCTCCTGATTTGGCTGGAAAGTATTTTCCAGCACATTTGCAAAGGGGTAAAAACAAATCCTGTGTTGGTTTTGCAAGGGCGGGATTTTATCAGTTTTATTTAAGAGGCGTTTATTTAAGCCCCATAGTTTATTTTCGCGTGACGTCGGCTTAGCTACTTTAGCATCCAAGTCACTGGTCCGCCATAGTGTCACTTCCTCTGAAATGATAGCCTGTATTTCGTTAATTCGCGCCTTAGTTTGCCGATCTCGGCGTCAAGAATAATGGCGTCTTAGGCGGTTTTACTGCGTATATACTGCGGAAAAGTATCGAGTTTATTTGTATGTGTCTTTTCTGGAACACATTCAGCCACGCCTTACTGTATTGTGCTTGCAAGGGCGGTTATAGCTTCGTCATCATCCTGTGTTGTTGCTAGACAATCATTATTTATCTGCGGAAAATTATCTGTTATAAAATTCGTGAAACTCAGCCAATCGGCCTTAGAATAATCTTTAATTTTTCTCGGATCATTAGCTTATCTGGAAATATTGTCAAAATCAATGTGAACTAGGTAATGATCGGAGGAGAGTTCATGTTCGACTCTTAGTTCTAAAATATCAGGATGTTGGTTAATATTTGGTGGGTAGGCTAACTTGATAATTTCTATTCGCTTGGTGCATTTTCTAAGAATATCCCATTTACTGTTCTACTTCTAGAATATCAGTTTAGATGTTTGGCATTTATTTCGCCAAGGGCGAGAAAAGTATTACGTGCTTAATTATATAATAAATCCATGTCGGCCAGTGTTAGCGACCCCCCTGGGGGGCATAAATTGCTTGTAATTTAGTGCGTTGTTGGCCTAATTTTAATTCAGTGCCAACTGCTTCTAATATAGGAAAGTATGGCAGATTTTTTTCGTTATGTGCGATGGAAGTATGTACTAAAATAGCCAGTCCTCCTCCTTTTCCTCTTATCAAAGGCCTGTCCTTTCGATATACGACATAGCCTGGAACAGAAAAGCGATATTTATGTGTGAAATGTGTCTCATTTATTGCCGCGATTTTTACTCTATGTCGAGACAAATAGTCTATAATTTCGTTCTCTTTTGAGCTAAGGCTGCGTGCATTCCAGAAGAGAATGGAGTATAGGTGTGTTTCGGGTGAATTTAAATTGGCTGCATTAACTGGGTTTACTGGCATGGTCAAAATTCTTGACCAGCTAAATGGATGATACGATAGTCGCAGTTATTTTGTCTTGGATCGACAAATTAGTCGTCCAGATGGCGATCATGGCACAAAGTGGCTGCAGAACTTGTGCCAGGTCGGGGTTCTTTCTGAAATGTGCGTCATTTGTAAAGGCTTCATTAATTTGAGCCAATATTTCATTTTGGCTTTCTTGGTGCTGGTTTTGCCGAAGTTGAGGGGGGGGGGGGTGTGTGGAGGGTCCGTCACACGGTGGCATGTCGCGGAGCATCCTCCACCGATGTGACATCCATGGCCTGCGTGTTGTGTGTTGTGAACTCGGCCTGAGGACGTTAGTGTTGTTGAGGCTGAGGTGAGCTCTGATTGGCTGGCTGGCATGCTAATGGGGGAGCCGGAGTGGTGGTCGCGGGCTGCGAGCTCGTGGCTTGTGTTACAGCCTGGTTTTCGGCAAATTTTCGTTGTTTTGGGAATTGTTTCCTACATTTTGCTCGTGTTTTCTTGCCCCAGCTCGCATTAGGGTTGCGGGGAATGGGTTGGTTCGCTAGTGCCGGGAAAGCCATCTCGTCCTGCAGCCAGGCATACCTCTTATACACAGGTACAGGTGATGGCTGTTGGTGTTGCGCCCACGAAGGCATAAGCATATTTCACGGTGATTGGATATGTGTTTGCTGTGACACTGGGGGTGCCTGGTGCTGGGCTGGTTGTTCCCAGGCTGTGGCAGGCTGTTGAAAGGCTGCTGCTGGGTTATTCTCGCGAATTGCAGCTCGTGACTGCTGCTGCCGAGCTTGCCTTGTTTCAGGCGCAAGGCGGCTCCATTTCACAGCTTTATAGATTTGGCAGCCTCGATAGTTTGTGCAGTGATTTAGGCCGCAGCCCACACATTTCACCTAATGTTCTATCCTCGACAATTTGGCAATCTTTTGTGAGGTGCAGGCCACTGCAGTACCTGCACCTTCGTGTGGCACTACATCCTGCTGCCACATGATTAAACCGCTGGCAGCAGGGACATTGTGCGGGTCCGGTGGGATTGTGGAACTCTTACACTCAGATCTGAAAACCTGCAATGCTTGTGAGAGCGAGATATGGAGCTGTACTACTGCCACGAGGCAGTTCGAACGTTAATTTGTTTATTGGGCGCCTGTTGTGATCGTGGATGTACCAGGCCCTCTGGACTGGCATTCCGAGGCACTGGAATTCTTCGTGCAGAAATTCCATTTCCGTATCTGCTTGAACGATGCAGAATACAGAATACAAGTTTCACTGGTATTTGATCGGCCTGTCGGCGCAGGCTGTGCTGGTACTCCATTTCCTTGATTATACGGACAGCTGTAACAAAGTCTGTGAACTAGTGTGAATTTGCAGTGTGTCTGCCCCAGCACAGACAGCACTCCATGAAAGCGACATCGATTCATCGAGTTTTCGCTTGAGAGCGGGGTGTTTGTGTGTACTTGTTAGGTACACTGAAAATGGCTTTATCTGTAGCTTCTTTTGCTGCTGCCGAGTTAATTACGGGGCAGTTTGGCCCACTGAGTGCTTCTGCGATCCCTGAGGTGGTGGTTTTGTGCCCTGATGGGACTGTACATCGTGCGTACGTTTTGCGCGCTTGCTTTCATTTTGCAAGGCAACATCGCTCGCAATCATACTTGCTGGGTTCGCTGGGAGTTGCGTCTCCATGGCAGCTTCGGTACTGGCCATTTTCGCAGGTTACAGACAGGTAAGTGTGCCTACAGGTGTAGCTATCACTGTGTTGGCTGATGTGCACCGTCCAAGCCCCTCCCTCTTATCCTCACCCCTCTACCAGAGACATGGCCAGGGAGGTAGGGGGCGATTGGAGCTCTGTTTTTTCCTAAAACTAATAAAACTTTATTTTTTTATTTATGAACCTCACGAAACTAAGGGAACTTAACTTCAAACTATGCGGTAGTTCTAAGAAGAACTAGCCCCACGATCTTTCACTGAAATCGAGAAGTTCTAAGAAGAAGTACTCGCAGCAGTAAACTGTAAACTAAAGTTCGCTGCAGATTCTCTCTCCTCGCTGGCTGCCTCGGAACCACGTCGTGTGGCTGGTTTCCGGCTCTATTTGTACCGGTGACGAACTAACTTGCGCACCTAATGGGCGCGGAGCTGGCCTCTGATTGTCCGCAGAGGTTGTGGGGCCTGCTTTGGCTGAGCCAGGGAGAGGGGGAGGTGGCTTGCGACTGCTTTTGCTCGTCTAAGACCTTGGCATTTTTATTTCGTGTATTTTTACTCTTTTTTTTTGTATGGCTGTGAATTGCGAGTCTACCAATAAGAATGGCGGCAGGAGTATGCAAGTGGTGGAAAATCTGCCTCGGACCCTTGGTCATAGTAAGCCAGGGCTCCATAGCCATTTGCAGTCGGAATCAGGCGATTGACTGCATTATGTGGAACGAAACTCTGTGCTGAATTGTGCTGTTGCCTGTCCTGGACAACATTCTAGCCGTCTGCTATCTGAGTTGGTGCCTGAGGAATGCCAATTTTTGGAGGGGCTAGTTTGGGGGGCCTTAAGCTCAGCGGGCTATAGGCGCAACATAGCCTGGACGAGGCTGTGAAGCGACGACAGCAGAGTATTTGCTCTGCTGCTGTCTCTTCTTTCACTCTTGTGGAGCGAGGAAGCGTCACTTTTCTGTTTTGTAGGCCTGGCAGGCCTTGTAATTGGCAGCATGGTTCCCATTGCAACACACACATTTTCGGAGAGACAGGTCGTCCTTGTAGGACATCTCGCATTGGCTTGTAGTGTGGCCTTTGCCACAGAGTCATGAACGAGGGGGGAGGGGGGAAAACTCTTTCGGAATGACCGAACCTCTGGCAGTTCAAGCCCTGCACAGGACCCTCTGGTCGCTGGTATTCCTCGACCTTTATTACGAGCCCACAGAGACCTCGCAATTGAAAAATATCCGGCGACTGTTCGGTCGGAGAAAGTTCCACAATCCACATGTGGAGTGTCTGGCGATCACGCATGGAAAGTTTAGGCGAGACATTGATTGGCTGGAAGCCATAGTGGATTAGATATTCGCGAATCCAATCGGGAGGCAGGGATTTATCTAGTCCCTTTAAAGCTACTTTAAGAGGCAGCACACTATGCAGGGTCAGCACTGATAAACCGACATTGATCGACTAGAGCAGTTGCACTGCTCTTCTGTAGTCGTCAATACTCTGTGGCAATTATGACACGCCCTCAGGGACGACGCAATTGGTGGTTGGAACTCTTAAATTTTCCCAAAAAAGACGGCATACTGTGGCGTAATTACACGCCGCAGTGTGGTACACAGTTATAGGCCTTACATCTGGCTGTTTCGATTTGCTTGCTGCGCGGAATTAGACTGCGCATCCTGCGCTGAATTACTCGCCCCTCCCAGGAATGGGAAAAAAGGGGGGAGGATGTTGTCGCGGACATTTCCGCTGCTTTCCTTTTGTTAGCAGCGTCCTCTTCCATCGCGACAGGTGTCCCGTCCGTCATCACGGGCGGTTGGGGAGGGGGAACACCCAATTTCTCCTTTCTTCACCTTGAGGGGGAAAAACTAATATAAACCTAAAATTAAAATTAACCTATTACACTATTGGCCTCCACAAACTGATTTCCCTGACTTCTTCCCTTGACCGGAAACAAGGCTAGGGGAAATCAGCCGCTTGACAATAATTAAATTACCCTGGCTAAGGGGTGTACCTTTTGTCTGTGCCCTATTGGAGAGCACAGGCCTGGTGTTGCCGAACTCGCAGCTCCTCTTCTAACAGAAATCCAACTTCTTCTCGTAGTAATCACCACACAATCGACGTGCACACGCAGTGCATCTGTACTGTGTACAGCTAAACCACCTTTCAATGAATTAACAGCACAGAGCGACTGAATGAGTGTGTCGAGTGATTTTTTTCTAACTACCCTATAACTAAGTGTTAAGTGAAAGCTCAGTGGGTAGAGTGGGATTCAATGCGTCTCAGGGCTAGACCCCTTATGCCTACAAGGATAGGAAATCATGCAAGGAGACATGCTTAATGCAGAGAGGGATTGGGCAGCCATGACTACCTCCCTAAGTGTACTTATAGCTATGGTAACACTAGAAGAGACTGGGAAAAACTAGCATAGACACCGTAAAAACCCAGTCAACAGAACAGAATTCAAAATTATTTATGCATTAAACAGAAGTGCTACAGGAGAGAGAGAGAGAGAGAGAGAGAGAGAGAGAGAGAGAGAGAGAGTATGTGTGTGTAAAATGCTCATGTTAGTAGAGATGAAAAAGCTAGTAGAGAGGGGGGACGGGAACTTCAGTTCCTTTTGCCTGGGCAATTGGAAGGAGACACTAGCTTTGTAACCAGAGAGGTGCCACCTCTCTGGTGGGGGAAGAGGAGCTATAGGGCGGTTTCCCTCCGATTCCCCAGTAGAACCTGAAAATTAGAGAAGAGTATAATGTGAGTTGCCAGTAAGCATCTGCATCACTGACAGCTGAGCCAACACTTACTGGTTTTTAGATGTCCATGAAGAGACAGTACAGCCTGTGGAAAGAAGGGGTTAGTCTATTAAGCTAATATCAAAGCAACGTAAGAATCTTATAGTAACATATGTCCTCGGGGACACATGTGTTAAATCTAATGTTGTGCTACCTCACAGCGGCCAGTCTCTGTAGCCATAGCATATATATGGCCGTATGCTGTAAGTGCACGGAGCTTCGCAAAATAGAGGGTGAGGGGAAGTGACTTATAATTATGGGGAGGTCTCTCACCAATTGAAGCATCGAACCACACGACACTGCAAACCTCTACCTATCAGCAGAGGTGGCCTTGGAATCAGCTGCAGCGAAGGGCCATGCATGCTAGCAACTGGCTTGGATGAGAGGTTAAGTCTGTATTGACCTAAAATATTTAAATACATTTAAAGGATGTAAAATTAATTAAGCTAGTGTAAGCTGTCCCTTCGGGGCTGCTCATTTAGTCTACTTTACATAAATATAACATAAACTTAGGAGGTGGCGCAGGTGCTATTATAATTGGCTTGGCTGTGCGTGTTTATACGCAGGGCTAAGGGTGCCAATGTGCGAGAAGCGACTTGGGTCGCTTATAGTGCTGGGTGTCATCAATGTTGTAGTCCCCAAGGACACTGATAAGGGGGTTAGTGTGTTCCTGATTGGAATCATAAGAATTTTGGGCCTGTTTGCGAATTACATCTCGCAGCATTTCTTGCTTTAATTCTGCATGCAAGTTTTTAGTTGGGATATATCTGGGTGCATGAACTGCCATTTTAAGGTATTTGTTCTGCATCACTTGTAGTGATTGGAAGTGAGTTTGTGCGCAGTAAGCCCACGCTGGAGATGCATAAGTTATAATGAGTCGAATCATAGTATGATATAAGCGAATCCAATTTTTCTGCGACATGCTAGAATTACGATTGACTAGTGCATACAGAGCACACAGGCGGCCATAAGCGTTTTTCCTCTTTGCCTCCACATGGCTTCGCCATGTCAGACTTCTGCCATAATAAGACCGAGGTACTTTACCTCATCTTTAAAAGGGATATTCTCCCCGAAGAGAGTGAGTTGTTGAAGATTAGGGAGGATGCGGCAGCGTATGAAGACTAATGTTTCGCATTTACCCACATATATTTTAATACGCCACAGGCAGAAATAGTTTTTTAGCTGAGTGAGTTGTGCCTGGGCGCGCTGAATGGCAAGTTCAGCCCTGCATTATCGGGTATAACTGACAGTGTCATCTGCATAGACACCTAGATTGATATTTCAGTTAGGGGTGCGCAGAATGTCTGGGTATAAATGTTGTACATAACAGGACCCAGGCTGCTGCCCTGGGGAACTCCTGTCCTAATAGCTTTCTTCTCAGAAGCTGCCCCTTCCAGAGAGACTGAGAAGGAGCGGTTCTTTAGATATGATGCCAGTAGCTTAATATAGCAGTCTGAAAAATTGGTGTGGTATAATTTATAAAGGAGCCCTGCATGGCAAACCCTGTCAAAAGCCTTCTCGATGTCTAGAAATACCGCAACCGTATAGTGTCGCCAGTTAAATGTGGTTGTTATATGTTCCGATAAACGGACTAGTTGATGAGTGGTTGAATGATTTTTCCTGAAGACAAATTGTTCATTAGGAAATAGGTTATTTACTTGTATTTGGTTATTTAGGTGGCACAAGAGTATATGTTCGTGTATCTTAGAGAACGAACTCAGCAGACTAATGGGGCGGTAGTTTTGCGGTTGGGATGGGTCTTTGCCCACTTTGGGAAAAACAATCATGGAGATGCATTTCTAGGGAGTAGGGAAGTGGGCAAGAGTAATAATTGCATTAATGCACTCTGCTATAGCTTCAAACATACTGCAGGGCAGCTGTTTAAGAACTACAGTCTGCAGGAAGTCTAACCCAGGTGCTTTCTGGGGCTTCATATATTTGATAATACGCTTTATCTCCTCAGCATGCGTTGGATCTGGTTCAGCCACTGTAGGCTGTTGCAGACGCACACGGAGGTCCCTATAAATTTGGGCCACAAATGCTACATCCGCATGGAAGTTATTTGGTTGAAAAGCTAACTCTAGTTGAGTGGCCATAACCTCAGCTTTCTGCTGGGGTGTATAGGCCATGCCTGCATTGCCCTGAAGAGGCAGGATTGGGGAACTCTTTTTGGTAAACGCTTTTGCATGCGCCACAGACTATTATCTTGTGTACATAAACGGGATAATTTATAATTCCAATTATCAGTCTGCCAAGCAGTGATTTCTGTATCGATTTGCCCTCTAAGCTTGTTTACCTGTGCTTTAAGTAGCCTAGTTCGTGTGCGGGAATAGCGCCTGCGCAGGCTATTTTTGCGCGAGATCAGCTCCCTGATATGTTCAGGAAGCGTATCTGCACTTGTCCTCGGTGTCTTTTCCGGGATAAACTTACTAATTTCTGTCTGTATTATCTCTGTGACGTGCTCGACAGCAGAGTCTCATTCAGCAGGAGTACTAATCAGAGCTAGGAGATTAATTTCTTCGTCCAGATAATCCCTGAAGCCAGGCCAGTTCGCACGCTTGTAGTCTTTAATTTTACGAATAGTGGTGTATTGTCTGTATCAACCTCGTTGAAAGACAAGTGGACAGGATAATGGTCCGAAGTAAATTCATAGAGCACTTTAAAATCTAAGGCCATATTAAAACCTTTATTTAGCACAATATCAAGTATATCGGGTCTACAATTAACTTGGGTAGGTTCATAAGTAGGTTTGCTGGGCACATAAATATTATAATTATTTTGCTCCTGGTGTCTGAAAAGGGTATGTCCATTGGTTGTGCGCGCGAGATAGTCCCAAGCAGGATGTTTGGCATTTAAATTGCCAACAGCGAGAGTAATAGGATGTGCATTCAATAATTCATCGAGATCTGCACGCAAAAGTGTGTGACCTGGTGGGCAATATAATGAGTAAATAGCAACATGTTGGTTGCCCAGTTTAATAGTGTTTGGAGGTTTAATATTTTCGCAGGATTACTAATAATCGAATTATGAATTAATATTGGGATACCTCCTCCTAGATTATCGCGACCGTTTCGGTAACATTTAAAACCTGGAATAGAAAATCTGAATTGTGGTCGCAGGTTGGTCTCGGTAATAGCAATTATTGGCATTTGGTGGCGAGAAATAAAATATATCAGCTCTTACTTTTTACTGCGAATGGCGTTAGCATTCCAGTGAACTAAATTAAATCTA
Source organism: Dryococelus australis (assembly GCA_029891345.1). Taxonomy (NCBI): domain Eukaryota; kingdom Metazoa; phylum Arthropoda; class Insecta; order Phasmatodea; family Phasmatidae; genus Dryococelus; species Dryococelus australis. The sequence continues at coordinate 2,098,374 of CM057004.1, forward strand.
GAGATAGGCAGTATATTTATCGCCTGCCTATTAGTAGCCATTAGGCTATTGTTGGACAAAGTGGATGGCAGCACCCATCAGAGCTTTGTCTTTCTCCACAATTCCCTGAAATGGGCCCGACCATATGAATAATAGAGTGCAGAGAGCCTCCAGCAGGGTATTTTTGTGTGAGGGGGTTGGCTTTCATGCTATCAAACATTTTCTTCATGTCATCGGGATTGATTGGTTGGACAGTGTTTGCGGGATGAGTGGCACTGTCTGTCTACATGGGCGGACTAAGCGAGGTCTTTCCCTTTTCGGCCCCTTTTTGTTGTGGCAAGCGATCCTGCGCGCCCAATGAGCGCTGGGCTGGCCCCTGATTGGCCACGCAGGCAGGATGGCTGTGCTGGCCACTGGAGAGGCGGAGGAGAGGGGTCTGAGTCGGGTATTGCATCTCGGTAGGCCTCTCCTGCGATCTCAAAGGCTGCAATATTTTGCCTGGAATTTTTGTTAATTTGTCCTTTAGGAAAATCGCATGCTGGCCATCTCTGGCGAGGGGGGTTCGCCAGAGGTGGGAAATCAAGCTCATAACGTCTTTTTATTTTCATATGTCCGTTCGGCATAAAGAATTGTGTTATATTTTGGTGTATTTGAGGTTGGTTTCGTTTACGATAATGTTTTGCTGGCGCAGTATACATACAGATTTGTAAAAACCTCTGCAACACATTTTTTCCGCGCCATGTTTATTGTTTTTGTTTATTGTAATGAAGGTTATGATTCGAAAAGTCCAAGTTTATTTTATTCATTAATGTTGTATATCGTGCCTAGCAGAACAACATTATACGACATGTGAATAAATAAGGTATTAAAATATTTTCTAGTATAAAGTAAAAATTAAATCATGTACATAGTACACAATATATACTACTGCATTGTCATTACGTCCGCACATAAGACAAAATGTGTTTGAAGTGTGTTTAACAACTGTTCAATTGAAGACTCTCAGCAGAATATATTTAATATATTTCTTACAGTTTCCAGGAACTACATATTTAAATAAATGTATGTATAGTAGAATTGAATGTAACATAATTTGTCACGGGTAAGCAAAGAATGGGACATGTACAAAACATACCAATGGACAACGATAAAGCAAACCAAGTGATTCGCCATACAATTAATTAGTAACGTATGGTTCAACAGAATAAATTTGCACATTTACACTGCACACTATTATAGGTTTATAACAAACAGCTGGCGAAGAAAATATACCCTTTCGTTGGCCTATTCAACAGCTCTCATACGAGTCACATTTCACCCTACATGCGAAAAACCTGTAATATAACAAATATTCAAAAATATCTGGCTAGGATTGCACACCAAATTCATAAATTCATAGCTGATACACAACCTGTGAAGCTCTTGAACTTGTAGCCTCCATTCTATATTCACAAATATCAACACATTAACTGTTAATTCTTTGTACTGAAAACTGTTTTTCAGCTAATTGATGCTCATTAGTCCACAACACAGGGAAAATCACAAACATTTTCGAACACAAACAGATATGACCCAGTATGTATGGCAATTTCTTGCAGTCAAAAAAACTAACAATTTTCACAGGAGGGAACTGTGTAAACCTAGGTAATTTTGTTACTACATACACAGAATTTTTGTTGCTAAAGTTAATTAATTAATGTATTTATATATTTATTTACTATCAAATCTCTCCAGCGATCCTATGGTGAGCAGAAGCTCTGGAATATAGCATTAGTCAAAAATGTTACAAAACAAACATATACCTACACAAAATATTTGTAAATATTTACTATGGCTCTTTTTGGAATCTGAAAACTTTAGATAATTTGAGAAGAAGGTGCCCACCGAATGATACAACATAACATAACAGCATGAAAATATGAAAATAAATTTGTTTGAGGGAGGATGTCTTTAGACGATATGATAAATTAAGTGTAACATGCAGCAGTTAGTTTTGGAACTATGTCATCAATGTGAGTATTCCCATAAAGATGACCGTCAATATGTAAACCTAAAATATTGTAGAATGGCTTTCTTTAATAAGTTTCTATATTTCATTAAAAAGTTATAGTCCTGTTGTTTTTATGTGGAGAATTCCATTAAAACCATTTGATCCCCGTTTAAAGAAAGATTATTTGCTGTAAACTATTTATCTAGTTATGAACAGTCTCATTTAATGACACCATAAGTGCTGTCAGATTCTCATCTTTAAATAAAAATTTAGTATGCATCATCCACAATAGAATGTTGTAATACAGATAATTTATATCTATCATATTATAAATAAATAAATATAATAGAGAGCGAAGGATGGAACATATGGGAACAAAGTTTTATTACCTTACCCTTTTTTTAGACTTGTATTAATACCATCTGAATTTATTGCAACTTGCTGATATCTATGAGACTAATAAGATGTAAACCATAATAAAGTACGTGTCTCCTTGGAGGGAATTTAGTGAGTAAAGATCAATTCAGTGGAAAGTGGTTCTTTTTATTTCACTGCAGGTCGCTTTACAGCCAGATAACTGTTTTGGGTCTTCTACCCGCTGCACCACTGCAACCTCCTGACAGCATCTTAACGTATTGTGTGTGTCTGGCATGTGAGATTGCCATTCAAAAGTCTCACTCAACACTTAGTGGTATACGAGAGGGCCAACACTCTTGTTAGATAGCCATAACAGGTTTATTGCATCATTATGACGTCACCTCATCACGGGGTGAACTGAGGAGATCCACGTGGGCGAACGGCCCACACCCTGGATGAGTCTCTCGTGCTCTGGCATCCTTCGCAACTCTACGAATACAGTAGAGTGTAGATTATTCCAACTAATAGGCACCAAAGGTAATTCAGGTAGGTAATCGAAAATTCAGATTATGGAAATATGTTGAAAATTAAGATAAAATATTTTGCATATTTAAAAAAATCACTCAACGTAAAATTTATTAGGCATGTGTAGAACTCGTGGATATAATTTCAAATACCAATCTTTATTTTTAAATTATTAAGTTCCAATGCATAAGCGATTGAAGAATCAATTAACTCAACACCTTTTTTTAAATGTTATCTTGGTTTTTGTACGAGCAAGTGTTCAGCAAACTACAGGAATAAGCTGCATAATTGTTAGGAACAATTAAACTTGCAGTGTAAGGCATGTGCAGAGGACATCGCTCTTGGCCCTAGTCAAATGGGATATTCAAGGTCCATTCATGCCCTTAACGCAAATTCAGGCAGAGACAATTCAACGTCACAGCCACGATACACTTTTCAGGGACACACAGCCAGGCAAGGGCTCTTGGCTCGAAAATTAGAACACACATCAAGTTAATTTAAACGAACATGTTACTTTGTGAATGAACACTGAAATAAGGTGAACATTTTTTTCTTTTAACAGTACCTACTCATGCTTTGTTGTGAAATACAGCTTTGTAGGTACGAGTATTTGAAAATAGAATATATTTACTTCAGTGTAAACAAACTTTTTCAGAAGGGGAATCATTTAGTGTGGCTGGAAAAAAATTGTAGTTTTGGCATTTTTTAAATAAAGGATTCCATTATATTTTTAAAAGTTTTACTTCATAATTTCCCTGATCTTTGCAACTATCCTTACCATGTGGAATTTTTCGCTACAATATAAGCTTAATTCAAAAATGAAATGTCGGGGCATGACAGCAATTTCTATACTTCTCAAATATATTTTCTATTTTTTTAAAACTTATTTTAGTTACACTAATAATTGGGTAACAAATTTTGACTCGATTCTAAGTACATTCTTTGGGCAAAAACCAAATGATAAGTATAGTTGCTATGAAAACTTGTCATATGGAAAGAAAGACATTAGGTATTTTTATGGGTTATAGGTTATCTTTAAAAGGCACATTTTATTTACGTTAAATCGCAATATTACAACACAACTCTTGCATTATGGAAACTTATTCTTGTCCCAATGTCACATGTAAACACATCACAGTTTAAAAACTAAAAAAAAAAGCAAAATTCTGCAAATTACTATTACAACTTGTTTGTCACTTGCTAGCCTGCATGTATTCATTCGGAATAAACATGCTTGTTTAGATTAAATCGGAATACTATACCCATGGAGTTAGGAGTATACAGGAGCTGGCATGTAGATACGTAGGTGAAGCCCCTGCAGATAGGTATATTACAATTCACGTGTGAAGTTTTACTAGTTTATTATTGACTTGTGTTAGTTGTGCATCAAATAATTTCCTCATTAAACTAACGATCGTGCGTGTGTACTGCAGACCAGTATTGGGTTGTGTGCGACAATAAGCACGTGTTTTAGATATAGTTCTCATATATCAGGATTTGTGGAAAAATATTTTCTGAATAAATGATTAAATAAAGTATAACAATCGTGCTACCGTTGCTGTGTACTGTATTGCAGGTTCCGTATCAGTAATTACAACAAAATGGTGACCAGCAGCCGAGCTGAATCTCTGGATGGCAAAGTTCACATGTTCCTGAGCCACGAATAAATAATTATTTGCTGGCATTTATATTTAAATAGGACTTCATTTCCTTTATACATATTTAATGCCAATATAGTAAATGGTTTCTGTTAAATAAATTCAAATCCCATTTTAGTTATATAGTCTCTTTTTTACTTTAGTTCTCTTTTATAATACAGTTTCACATACATACATACACTCGCAATAAGGCTACCGTCTGGTGGCGAGCTCTGTAACCTCTCCTTCAGCCAACCAACTCCTTTTCCACTCCCTTCCTGAACTTACCAACCCCTCTCACAGATACCAATTCCTCCCTCAACACATTCCACACCCTCACAAACATGGACTGCCTTCCATCCCTTCCTGTTAGCAGAGGGATCCCTTCCTCTCCTCCCCTTAACCGCCTAACATACCTAAACAATTTCCCCCATTCCTTGCCTTTTCCTTCTTCCACCATGTTCCCCAGAAATACATTCTTTGCCTGTTTGACCTTCCTTTCAAGCTCCCTACCCATTTGTTTCATCACTTCTTTAGATCTTATCATCCCTTCATTTCTCCACTTGGCATGTAATTTTCTGCACTTCTTCTTCATTTTCAAAATCTCCTGTCCATAATATGGCGGATCTCCCCCAGTCCATAACCTTTTCATTGGCACAAATTTTTCCAACATAACCTCCATTAATCCTCCAAACTCCCTCCACAACCCCTCAATACCCTTCTCCTTAGACCATTTTTTAAACCTGTCTCTCAGGAATATTTCTGCCCCCTTCTTGTCTCGTCTCCCATGCTGCCACACCATCCTTTCTGCCATTTGCACTTCCCTCATCCTGTCAATCCCAATTTCCACAACCGTGATATGATGGTCGCTTATACCATCCAATACTATTGCACCAACTACAGCATTCCTAGGTCTGACCAACATCACATCCAGCACTGACCCAACACCCTCCTCATTCCATCTCGTAGGTGTTTCTACTATCTGGACTAATCCTCTGTTGACTAACTGTGCTGCCATTCTCTGCATTATGCTACCCATTCCTTCTGCACCCTCTACCCATTTCACCCCTGGCATATTCAAATCCCCTGCTACACCAACCCACTGCCTGTCCTTTAGTCTATCGACTCTCTCCTTGATCATCTCAATTGCCTGCCATCCCTGTCCTGGTGGTCTATATGCTGCCAGCAAAGTAATACTCCTATTACTACTACCACTCAATTTAATTTCCATTACCTCGATACCCTCACTAACCCATTCTACCGCCCCTTTTAGCTATTTCCTTACATACACCATTATTCCTCCTCCTCTCCCATCCCTGTCTCTTCTGAAGATGTTGAACTTATCTTGCCTACACTCAATGTCCAGTACTTCCTCAGTCAACCAAGTCTCCACAGCTACCACTATATCTGCCCCATATCCTTCAACCTTTCCCCAGAAGCCCTCCAGCTTGTTGTACGCACTTCTACAGTTCACCACCATTATCTTTATACTAGTACTCTGCTTTACCATCCTGTGTTTCTTACCCCCTATCTCCACCCCTGCGGCCTCATCAATGCTATCCTCTCAATTTCTCTCCCCTTCCGTTTCCTTGCTTCTATCTGATTGCTATTTCAACAACTGCTGATCTGCCCTGACCCTCTCCATGCAGCCAGCTACTTCTCTACCTAGCAGATCACCTAGAATCCTCTTTCCCTGCTCTGTCAGGTGAACCTGGTCCCTCCCTACACTTTCCCAGCCTATCTATTTCCTGCTATCTATAAACGTAGCCCCCAAATCCCTACACACCCTCTCATATACCTCACTCGCAGCCACTGCCTTCCTATAGGATACTCCTTTCCTAACCAGCACGCCACTGACTACTGCCCTAGCTCCAGGGAACTTCTCCCGCACTTTCCTCAGCAATCCCCTGAGGTTCCGCTCTACCTCCTGCCCCACCTCCCTACATGAATGAGAACAACCTTTGCCACCCTGCTATCTCTCATACCACTAACCCTTTTAATTATGTAATTTCCTTCCTGATATTCCTCAGCTCCACCCCTTTACAATAGAGCTGCCTAGAAAAACTACCTCTGGCTCCCTTCCTACAACCTGTTCCTGCTTTGTGGCTCTTTCGCCCACCTGCCTACCCATGTCTCCGGCCTCCTGCAGCACCCTTGTTTCCCTCCCTTTGGCCAGCCCTCCTCTCCCCCTCTGGTCCTGAACTGTCCACTTTGTCCTGCTTGCTGGTCTTTGCTAATTGCACACTTGCAAGCCTCAGCATACTGCTTCCTACCTTCTACCACTGCCTGTTCCCTGCTTTCTGATTCCCGTTCCTCTATTCCTGATTGCTTCCTGCCTACTACTATCACCTTATCCCTTGCTACTATTTCTTGCTCCTCTAACCTTATTTGCTGTCATATCTCCTACTGCCTTATCCCTTTCTACTGCCTCCAACTCATCTATCCTTCTCCTTAATTCTACCACCTCTATCTCTGCCTCCCTCCTCCTCTGCCTCTCCTCCTGCAGCCCTACTTGCATTCTGCCTAATTCTTCCTCTCTACTCAGCTTTTCCTCCCGTGGACTGGCTTTCATTTTCCTTAGCACCCCCTTTACATCTTCCAACTCCTCCTCTAACTTATCCACCCTCATTTCTACTCTACTCTTACCCATCTCATTCCTGACCTTTTCCTCCATCCTATTAATCCTATCAACCATTTCCCTCTCTTTCCTGCTCATCAAATCTACCATCTCCCCTTTCCACCTCTCCTCCTTAGCCACTTTCATTGGCACTAGTACACTCTCTACAAAGCTTCCCCTAAGCATATCCCAAATCCAGTTTCTTACTTCTCCACTTATTTGTGTTTCCTACTCTAACCTTAATTTGTTCCCTACCACTGCCACTATTATTAGTAAATTTCTTTGGAGAAACTGGGAATCGAACTCTCAAACATTTCGTCTACAGTCAAGTATGCTATCAACTACTTCACTATGCATTACACAAATTTAATCTTCTTTTAATTGTCATGCAAAAATTATTTCATTTCAAGAAATATAAAACACGAAATTACGATAATTTTTACATGTATGACAGTTGCAGTGCATGTATTCGAATGGGAGAAACCCCGATTGTTTTGGGCCATGCTTCTGCTATTAATATTTCTACCCGTGCTTCACTAAGCTTATGCAAAACGACGGCAACCGTTATGACAGTGGCCACGGCAATTTGGTTGTGCGCAGTCAGCGAGATCGGTTTACCTCATCCTTAGACGATGAAATATGACGGCTCGCAAGTGTTAATATACTGATGTTGGAATTGAAACTGCACAAGAAACGTGTTGTATTTTGAAGTTGGATAATCTGTCGGCAATCGACAGCCAATAGAAAACGCCCACCTTTGATAATTTACCAAAAATAATCAAAGGAAATCGATAATGTTGTTGTGTTCAGTTTAGTTTCTTCTTCCAGTGCAACAGATTTGAAACAATATCCACAGTGCAAGTATTTATTGTATTTACACCGTATATCTGAATCAGGATGATATAAATTTCGTGGTATTAAAACTTTACTTTTGATTAATCCAAACCAATTTTGTAGCATTTGGTCTACCAAAAAAATATTCACATCTAGGTTGTAAAGGCTCTTATCACATTTTTAGTTTTCTTTTCTAAATTATTTTTGTAGAAAATCGATTTTTTCCATTTGCAAGCCCACATTTCCCTTACTTTGTAACAATTTTGTCTTAAGATTGTGGTTTGATTGTTTTTTTTTTTTGTTATAAAATCATTCATACGATCGTTGTTGCATTTATTTATTGTATATCGAGAATAACAATCAGGACAACCATGCCAAAAAAAACACCAGTGATATTGATTTATAGTTTTAGTTTCATTGTTATAACCATCAACTTAACGCCCATCAAATGTTCAGGAAGCTGTTAAATAGTGCCAGATGTTCGGGCAAGCCATTTGATGTGTGCCAAGGTGTTGGTCAATATGGATATCGGTTAGGTGAGGAGCGGTGAATGTAGTTTGGAATCTCGGTGGAGATAATTACCCAGGGGGCCAGACATTTGCCAGTCCTACAATATCGTGCAGTCGGAGAGCTGACTCGTTCCTCAGGGTCGTTTGGCCGACAATCATGGCAAATCCTTCAAGTGTAGTAATTGTCTCTTCCTTTAATAAAATTAATACTTATTGAATAATTTCCTTACTTGTTGCATTTTGGAATATCTGGGCTCTCCACATGCCCGTACTAAGCACTGTTACTTATTATACCGACTCGTGACCATTTCAAACATAATTACACATAAATTCCGGGTTAAGAAAATTGCCTTCTGACGAACTAGAAACAAATCTCGCGTGGAAACTCATCACTGCTGTGATTTATTCAGTTACGTGCTACGTCTCCATAGGAGAAAACTTACATTGGTGCTGCTTGTTAACCCATCAGCTCGGGTGATTCTGCTAAAAACGACACTAGGTCACAGAAAATAAGTTAGTGCATAAGTCTTGGGTAGTTTACAAACGAAAAAGGTTCCAGTATCTTAATTAACTATTGCAGTGAAGTGATTAGTCCAACATGACGATGGCTGCCCGAGTGCGTGTAAACACAAGCCCCGGCATGACGTGGCACACCCCTTGCAAAAGACGAACTACTACCAAAACTTTCCTACACGGCGTGACGGCCGGCTTGGCGGACTGGCACCCTGTGCTGCACTACTTTCTTGCACACATCATTTGCAAATTAGCCATGTACCCTGCTTACCGGTTGTTACACACTGCTTACAAAAATAACCCTGTAAATAATATTCATTATAACGTAACAGAAAATTGCAGAAAAGACACTTCAACATCACTGAGGGCCTTAGGCCTGCGGGGGTAGGAGTCTTTATTAGTTGCATCCCTTTGCGTGAACTTATCTCGTCCTTTAAATCTAGAAACTAATAAACAGAAATTTTACAGGGCCTACTTTCATATTCGTGTGCCAGGCGCACATGGTCGCAGCTTAGTCTGCTCTGCACTTTCATCGTCCCTTGCCAGACTGTGCTGCACTTGCGCTCAAGGAGCGCACACAACAAACTGCATTAAGGAACCTGATGCGGCAGGCAAACGGGCTAAAGAGAAAGGATTAACTTTGGCACATGTCGAATGCTCCCCCCTCCCCCTCGTGAGTCCGTTTGCAGCCACACATGTCACTGGTTAACTCCTCATGTCTGCCCATTGTGGACGTAGCATGAAGGCACTTTTTGGCAGCCCCCTACATTCTGGAACTGCCAGCCCCTGCCAAAGTTCTGAGTGATCTTGTCTTTGCTGTGGTGCTCCTGTGCTCACACATGTTTGACATGTCGCAGGTGGCCGTCGTCGGTGTACCAAGTGGCGGATCTCATACGATTCACACGAACCTCCATTGTCACTGTCACTGCTGCTGTCCTCATGCACAACCCCACATTGCTGCCGGTAGCTAGTCGGACTATCGACTACTGGGGTTTGGAGTCACCCTCGGGTGATTCCTCAGCTGGTGTTGGCACCATTGCATTTTCTGTCATGCTGGCCTCCTCGACGAGCGACGTCTCGTCGACAGGCGTCATGTCGTCTCCTAAAGGACCCACTCCCAAAGGTGTCACCGTTGGTTGCATTTCCAGATCTCTTCGGGTTGCACTAGTAACCGCTACGCCATCGATCTCTTCAGAGCCAGCTGTCGGATGCGCCCTGGCTGGCGCCGAGCGACATCGTGCCTTGGGCACCCATTGCTGGTGGTGGTCCTGGGGCAGGTACTGACCCACCTCCTGTGCTCGTTGCTTCCTCCTGAAGCTCGTGTTTGATGGTGCCACACAGAGCAGCAGTTGTACCTTCAGGTTCTGGTTCCAGCCGGTGCTCTGTGGGGTTGGCACTCGGGTGGTACACCACCGTCTTCAAGTGCTGCACCCCCCACCGGGTAAACTATGCTTGCCACTTTCTTCCTATGACTTATGTGCCGTTGTATGTTAGAACTTGCTTGGGATAACCCCGGTGGGGGAAAAATTCCCATTCCAATACTCGTGCGATGATGGTAACCCTTGCACTGCTCATCACATAAGCCTCCCCCCACTGTGAGAAGTTGTCGGTGATGACCAGGATATACTAATTTCCATTGGGTGTACGGCCCAATCACGCCAGGCTTATGGTCTCGAATGGTTGTTTCGGTAGGTGGGGCTGTTGCTGTTTCACTCCATCTGTCCTGTGTGCTTTAAATGTCTGACACAGAAAACATTTTGCATTTGTTTTCGTACATCGCACGAGAGTCCTAGCCAGAAGAAATGCTGTCTGACATTTAGGATCGTCTACTCTGTACCTGGGTGTCCTGCTATATCACTTGCGTGTGCGTGTTCCAATATTTTATTCCTTGATGTTGCTGGTACAAACATACACCATTTTGTGTTGTTTGTTGTGCACGTTTTCAACCTTTCCATCACACACCACTGTTCCATGGTCTCTTTCGCACATTGCTCCCTCTCTTTCGTGCCACTGCGCAGCTGTCTTGTACCTCGATTATTCCCCGGTATAGTGTTTCTATAAGAATATCACAATCCACTGCTCATACTTGGTTCACCTGTACCTCTCAGAATAACTCGTGCATGACAGAGGAAAGAACTTCAACCCATTCTACATCGTCTGTAACCACAACACTTTCATCAGGCACATGGGATAATGTGTCTGCCAGTTGATTCTCCTTCCCGGGGACCTGCTCTACAGTGAATTCATATGACTGTAGGAGCAACACCCACTGGGTGAGTGTACAGTGGACCTCTTTCATTGTGTGTCGCCAAACAAGGCATCTGTTTTCTGTTTGTAACATGAGACATTGTATTCCAGGTAGGGTTGGTACTTTTTAATCGCCCACACTACTGCCAACATTTCCTGCTCGTTTACACCATACCTGCGCTCTACTTGTCCCAGTTTCACGCTGGCGAAATCAATGGCTTGCTTCGTGCCATCCTCTGCGCATTGATACAGGACGGCACCCAGCCCCTCTCGGTCTGGCATCCGTCTGTAAGAAGAGGTGCTTGCCTGGCTCATAATGTGCTGATCTGGGGAAAGAACGGAAACTTTTCTTTATTGCTTGAAATGAATTTTCTTCTGCGTCTCCCCACACAAACAGTTCTTGGGGTGAAAGTAGATCCGTGAGAGGGGCGGTAACTACTACGAAATCTTGAATGAACTCTCATAAACAATTAATTAATCCAAAAAACTTGCGAAGTTGTTTGCGAGTGTGTGGAGCCAGATGATTCTCTATTAAATTCAACTTTTCTGGATGAGGGGTATTTCCATCCACACCTACAATGTTCCCCAAAAATTCCAACTTACTTTTACCCAAATGGCATTTCTTCGTGGTGCAGGTAAGTCCATTGATTGCGAGCCTCTCTAGTACCATGCAGATGTGGTGTATGTGACCCTCCCAACTGCTCGACCAAATAATCACATCAGCCAGGTACGCTAGTGTGAAGTCACCGATAAGCCCATCTAGTACATGGACATCGCCTGAATCGCCGGCTCTCAGGTGTTGTGAATGCGGTTTTCTCCCTGTCTTTCTGTTTGACGGGAATTTTCCAACTTCTGTTTCTGAGATCTAGCAACTGCATTACTGTTGCCTTGCTGAGTGTTGTGAGTGTGTCTTTTACACTGATGTAGGGTGGCAGATCGTTACATGTTACCTGGTTGATCGGACGGAAGTCCATGCAATAACGCCAACTCCCGTCTTTCTTAGGCGCTAATGAAATGACGGAGTTATATTTACTCAGTCTCAGCTCGATAACCCTGTCTGCTAGCATCTCTCTTACTTGCTCGCATATAATTTTGGTTTAATGTGGCAGGTAACTCTGCGGTCCTGCATAGATTGACCCATCTTGCGTTAACGGGATTTCATGTTCGGCTACTTTTGTTCTTCGGAGCACGTCTGTTTTAGCAAAAACTTCCCTCCTCTTTCTCAGTATATCCTGGTGGCATGCATGATGTTGCGGGATCTCGTGGTCAAATTCCTCTAATGATACGGGGGGTAAATCACTTGCAACTGCCCTTTCTACAGTGTACTTTGTGCGTCGCTCTTTTTTTGCAGAAATGAATTCTCCTAGCTGCTGGTTCTACCATGGTATTCTGTTCCTGTAACCAAGGCATGCCCAATATTGCATCTTCCTTAACCTCTGCAGTTACAATTGAATTCGTTATTGTTTCCAAGTCTCTGACTTTTACCGTGACTGTTGCTTGGCCCAATGATCTGATACTTACTTGACTGGTAGCAAGCATTATTAAGTGGTTACTAGATGTTAGGCCACTGGGATTCACAAAACAAGGCTGCACAATGTTGTGTGACGTGGCCGTATCAATTAGTGCGTGACAGCTGACCGTTCATTCTCACAAGGATGTGAATAAACTTTGCCTGACACCCACTCACATGTTGAATGAACGCCTGCTGCGGTGTTTTGTCAGTTGTTGACGGTCGCCCCTACTGGCCGTTTCCCTGCATCCTTGGCATAGGTCAATGATCAACCACCTAACGGAAAGAGAAACTCAATACTTTATTTCTTGCTATGTTTCCCATGCTAGTGATCCAAGGCGGCACTCTTGAAACTAACGAAAATAATGCCACGATGCTAGTGCTCCAAGTGTTCTCTCATGGAATTAACGAAAAAACTCGCGCGGCGGGATAATTGTACTGGTTTTGTTATTATTTCGAATTACTCAAAATTCTTGTGTACTTTGCAGCTACAGAATGTTAATCTTGTTTTTATATGTTATCAAAGGCAAGGGGGAAATCATCGCTTCTTGGAAGAATTTAACATACTCCACGATGATACCGAGAAATGATTGGGAGTGAGGCGGGGGGGGGATACAATTTGAAATAATACTTCAGTGAAAGCTTCATCGAACAAGAAAACTAATATATATATATATATATATATATATATATATATAGAGAGAGAGAGAGAGAGAAGAATTAAAAAAAAAATTAAAATTATATATATATAAAAAAATGAAGAATTAAAAAAAAAAAATCTTTCATATGTTGGTGGTTTACAGTCAATGCAAACAAGCTAAATGTGAAATACACAGTTACATACATACTGTACCTACCTCCTGATGTGATCAGAACAGGCATTATAATTTTTACCAACAATTTTCATTATGCTTACTAACATAATGCCCAAAAATTGGAAAATACATATGAATATTTTTGAATTAACTAAAGTAAATAAGGCCCCAGCCTACCAGGATTTTTTTTTCTGTGTTCAAAGCTAAGGAGCATCAGAGCGATAATTGCAAGACTGCCATGCGCATCAAGTGCTCCATCACCACGAAGTGCAAGGCTCTCAACTGGCATGGAGTGTTCTCATTGGGTTGCGTGTACGTATGGGACTTTCTGCGGTGACCCCATTATTTTATTGGTTGAAAGTCAGTAGGAATGTTAAATGCTGGGCTCTTGAATACGTATCTGATGAGTATATTTTGAGATACTGCACTTTGAAAATAAAGTTTTTAGCTATTTTGGAGTACTCTTATATTGTGTTTATAGTGTGTGTGCGTGACATCTTAAAATTTAAACATTTTGGAATTTCTAATACAATGACACATCACAAGTGCTTGACCAAGAGAGTGCAGGAAGGGCAGATACCCCCTAACTTGAGCGAATAAAAAAAATATATTTCCCATAAACTAACCTTTTTTTGGCATTTGGGTTTCAACAAAGTTGATACATTGTAAGCCTAATTTGCTGGAGAGAATATTCCGATCATAAATTCTATTTATGCCCCTCTTAGTCAATAGCAGTTGCATCTCTCTAACACAAATCCTGGCTACTCCCTGTTACAGCAAGTCTAGGGCGTGTTGTATTTGTGTGATGTGTTCCAGTTAAAATAAACACTTAAAATCTTACGTGACAGCATTCAAGAAGGGTTAGTTGTCATGTCCTTGGTTGGAGTGGATATTTTGCAGTACATTTATCCTCTTGATGTGGATTTGAAGTGTGACAAAGTCGTGTCTACCTTAAAGCATTTTTGTAGGTTATGAGGCCAGGTCAGGGCAGACACCTGACGAATTTAGAAACGGGTAATAAGCACAGAATAAAAAATTTGTTATACTCGGACTGCCTTCCAAAATAATTATCTTGTGATTGCTCAGCTCACTGGGAAACAGCAATTTCATCTCCCAAAACACAGTACAACAAACTATTTTACTAAAAATTCTTCTGATGCGTACACTTTTCTGGAAAAAAAATCACTTACTTTTTGCTCAGTTGTAATTAAGCTTGATAATTAACATTTATGGTTTCAGGTGAAAAGAAATACCAGAGAATAGATATATAATTTTTATGTTTTGAACAATTCATAATTTGAATTAACTACAGTAGCTTGTTTGAATTCTACATTGAGAGCCACCAGACAAGTGATAATGGCTGAGATACCGGGTAAGTAAGGACATTTTGAGTCAACATGCAAGCAGGGATGAAAAATACATGCATTCTTCTTCAAAATAAAACTAGCCAGCAGTACACCTCTTTCTTGAAAAGAAACTTTCATAAAAACAGTTAAATTGCATGATTGTAAAGTAACTATGGCAATATTTCAATTTAAAAAGTATTCTTTCTCTCTTGATAGTGCTCTTCGCATTGCCTAACGAGGGTTTATGTATGTCATGCTCTCGCACCCTCGAACTGAGACAATCCACATAGGTCAACTTAACTAGAAACAAAGCAAATCCAATTGAAAGTTTGGGCGATGATAATGGCCTTTGCCAACAAATATGTACAACACCAAAATAACATTTAGCTGCATTGTTGAGTTCTCTGAAAATTTTTAACCTGTTATAATTACAAGGAAAACATATTATAGGCCAACATAATCACTATGTGAAAAAGTGAAAAGCATATCGTTTTGCTGTGAAATAGTACAGATTTTCAACATTAAGATTATCTGACATTTTCAGTAACCTCAATTTACATTTATAAACAAACACTGCATAGGTCAGAGGGAACGAGAGCACATGCTCCCTGAGCCAATTGAAACACAGTCTATATCACAACTAGGGGAATGTGACTATTTCATGTAGGAAGGCAATTCTAAATTTATAACTGCAATTATGCTGTTGACAAAAGGCCTATTGCAATACACCAACGTGACTAACATAGAATGTTTGTGATTTGTGTGGGTTTTACATAAACCTAGGAGTTACAGGGTCAACACCATCTTAGAATTTATAAGCCTAAATTAATTAATTTGTATGGAAATGTTAAAGTAATGACAGTAAAATTTACTTCCCATAATTTTCCCAATATTAACTTTCACACCTAGGTCATCACTGGAACAGTTTACAAACAAAACAAACTATGTACTTTCAAATAAGAGAAATGTACTCACCATTTGCAATCAGACACTCAATAGATACAGCAACTGTATAGCTTAATACTGGTACAGCCAACAAAACTTTCATGTCCTTGTAATCTGTAGGAATCAAATGTTCTTCGGTCAACTTGTGTAACAGATGGATGGTCTGTTTACTGTAAATCCCATGAGGACCCAAGATATGCTACCACTGTCAAGAATAGTCATATTTTTCAAATAATTAAGAGAGAATACCAAAACTTGACGCCATTGGGTGAGACACGAGACGAACGATGATGCAAATACTTACAGGTAATTTGGGCGCCAGCAGTGCTTCCCAACCACTACACTATTGAGACTCAGGGTTCTCAGGGATGCTGTGGGTTCTGTGTATCCGTCTCACCCGTGTGTACTTACAAACACATAGGCAATACTACACTTTTATTATACATTACTGGAAATAAACACTTGATAAAATGTATGTGGCTAGGACACTGTCACTATTCAACAAAAGATATAAGTTCACTGTAGACTTGTTTTTATTGATATTATTCATACACATCAATGTGCCAATGAAATGATAATCTCGGTCATGACTAGCCAATTCCGATAGGGTGTTCCCCATTCCGTAATTAATCTAGCGCACGCCTAAATGGATGATCTCACCGAGGTGAGTGAAAGCACAGCCTTCACAAGGGAAGAGGACCGACAGCCGCTAGGGTGGACTAACGGTTTTTCCCTGAAGACAGGACACTGTGAATTACAAATGAAATCTTTGATGAAAACATTTTAACAAGTGTGATTACTCGGCATCACTAACCCAAACTTGTCGGGCCTCACCTGCGAGCACGTGGGTAGTGTGGTGACGACTTATACACAGAGCCGGCTAGGACGGGAGTAATTGCACCATACACAAATTACAAAATTACATAAACCCTCAAAAGATACATGAAACAAGAGATGAATATTCACAATAAACACAGAAATGTGTGAAAACAAGATTAGTTGGTGCAGACTGGATGATGTTCGTAGTGGATCACGTAGTGCAGGTGGAATTGCAATATTTCTTTGTGAAAACGGTGAATTAAATTCAGACAAAATATTATGCTGAGCTAGAAAATTATTCTCTTTACGATTGAAGTGATTACAGGCTTGTAGCATGCCTGATGGCCGTGAATCAAACATGAATGTGACTGCATGGTCAAACACAAAAAGCATCAATTTACGTGAAAATTACACGGAACCCTGACAAAAATTGAACATAGAACCCTGAATAAAATATTGCACATACGATATTACATAAGCTCTCAAAACTCAATCTCATCTTATACAAATACTTGGCGTCTCTTAGCCATGTGGTTATACGTGATGTTGCCGTAAAATATTGAAACATGGAAAATACTCTCAAATACATACATGAAAACAAAGCCCTTACAATTGCATGTAGCAATAATGCAGAAATTACAATGAAATGCCACTAACACAGGTGGATGGTGCCTGATTCAAGTTCGGCAGGTCACGTGACCTCTCCGACATCTTTCTTCTCCTTCTCCTCGATTAAGTTAAAAATGTTACAAGGGCGAAATTAATTAGTAACGAGGAAGCTTAATGATGGGGAAATGTGTGGCAAAATGGACACAAGCAAGGGTTGATCAGTAAATTAAATTGACTATTGAAACCTACATCAGTGAACAAAAGTAGTAATGTGTACGAGACAGTGTCTTACCTTGCCAGCTCTCCTCGGCAGACTGTTCAGAGGCAAGTGTCGCACGGATCTACCATGGCCGCCTACGGGGTTCACATAAGTGAAAGTGCTATGCACACCGAGTAAAATATTTTATTATAGAAATAAAATGGCACAAATAAATTTAATACTGTTTTACATTTTATAAGTTCCTTTTGAATTTTTAATATTATTTCAGTGTATCTTTATGACAGTGTTCACACTGGAATATTAGTGTTCTTAATCTCAATGCCGCGGGCATTTCAAATTTCATAACCAAACAATTTTAAAATAACAACAAACACTTCAAAACATTTTTAGACATGTTATACCCTGCAAATACAAAGACAAAACTTCATTTAACACTGAACAATAGTATTTATGGAAAGTTCAAAATTATTTGCTTCTTTGAGCACATGCCACTAGCGCTGCTGGCTGTTAGTCGGCATCAAACGACTCCTTCCTCGAAGGCCAAGACGGTGTGAATAATGCAGCATTGCTCTGGTGGGCTCTGCCCTGCTGGTTGCTGGTTGAGGGCAAACAAAACATGACCATGGAGGACATCGGTTTCTGCGGTGTTTCCAGGAGTGGGGGTGTAGGCAAGAACAACAATGTGGGTACGTGGTGGTGACTCGGCTTGCCTCTTGTGATTGTTGTGTTGCGATTTGTTGACACTTGACGTCACACTCACTGCCCTACTATTCTCCCCAAACCTTTTCAAGCACTGTTGTCCTACTAGGCTCTCCCCTGCGGGAACTAGAAATCTTCTGAAATGCGCTCGCCTTTATTTGTGGTTTCGAAATTTACATTTACACTTTTGTTTCAACCAAATTCACTTGTGCCTTGGGGAAATCCCTTGAAACTCAACTCTCTGGCACTGATTGTTTTGACATTAACATGTGCACTTATGTTACCACTTTCTTCATGTACACTTGGAAGCCCCTTAAAATCACTCATATTTGTTGTGTCATTACAGGAATTTACAGAAAAGCCCAGAAATTGTGTTTCGCTACTATTTAATTCTACCTCCTCACTACTAGATGTTGAGTGTTCTGCTGGTGCAAAACCCTTAAATGGCAGTTCATTCCCTTGGCTGGGTGTTCCCGTGTTAGTATTGTTGTTTTTCCAAGTGTACGTGTTGACATTTCCCTGTGAACTCCCTGGTAAAATTCTCAGAGCTCGCTGAGATACTGGGCGTAACGTTGTTTCCTTGCCTCTCTTCCGTACAGATGGTTGGGCTATATGCAGGTTGTCACGGTGCCGTTTTGTAACATGTCTTGGTCCCAACTTCACTAGATATGTAGAATTTCCCATATTTGCCACCACCCTCACTGGCTCAGTACATCTAGGTGCCAGTCCAGCACAGTACTTTTTCGCCCTGGCCAATAACAGGTCTCCTCTGACATACACATACATTCTGGGTACAAGTTCGGGTGGTGGCTTCTTGCTCTCCGGTACACACACATTACAGTAGCAGATTTGGTTTGCCCTGACTTCCTCATATATTGGCGCCTGATGTTCGACAATTTGTTCAGGTGGTCTGGGTAGGTTTTCACGGGGTGCTCCGGGGGCACGGAGTTCGCGATGTTGTACCATCTCAGGGTGTGTCTTCCCAGTTGTCACATTTACTCTATTTCTTAGGCAAAACATTACCTCTGGGATCAATTTGGCCCACCTAGTGTGATCTTCACCCAATCGGACACGTAATTGGATTTTTAGATCTTGGTTACATCTCTCTGTTCGGTTAGCTCAGAGATGGTATGCTGGGGTGGTACGGCATTCTGTTCCCCACCTGGTACAGTACTCTCTCCACTTTTGCCCAACAAATTGTGTACCATGGTCCATCAAGAAATACTCGGAGTGTCCCCACCTCAGGAAAAACTCATTCTGCATTATTTATGCGACTGTGTGTGCATGGTTGTTACTAACTGGGAATACCCCTGTCCAACGAGTAAACAAATCAGTGGCAACAACAGGAAATATTTTACCAGTTTTTGTACTCGGGCATGGGCCCATGATGTCGATGGCAACTATCCTGAATGGCTCAGTTGGCAGCCTTTGCTGTTGTGGAACATCGCCGGGTGTCACACGTGATACAGCTCTGTACATGCTTCCTGACATCTCCCTGAATCTGTGGCCAATGAAAATATCTCTACATTCCTTCATGTTTGCTCGGATCCCGAGTGTCCATGCTCCAAACTGTCATGTGCATACTTTAATACAAGTTCCCTTTTATCTTTGGCACATACGTCCACCATCGCGCAGAATTACCAGGTTGTTTGGTTTGTATTTCTCTGTCCACTACCCTCCAGTGTTCTGTGTAATGTGTGGCACAGTGTTGTCGGCATTGCGAGGCATTTGGGTAATTTTTTCTGCTGTGTATCCCTCTTTTAACACGTCACATACATTCAAGTAAACAAGTTCACCAGGTGGTGTGGCAACAATGTTTTGTATGACGAGAGTTTGTGTTTCTGCCGTTGGTATTGCACGGCAAGGTGGTAGCGCTTCTTCCTACTCCGCGTCGTCAGTTACAGTTAGATTCGGACAAGGCGTCTGCAAGCTTGTTGGTTTTCCCCGCCACGTGTTCTACCTTGAAATCGTATTCCTGCAGTAACAGCGCCCAACGGGCAACTTTGCTTTTCCCATTATGCATTCCCTCTAACCATACAAGACATCGGTTGTCAGTTTTGAGAGTAAACTGCCTTCCTAGCAAGTACGGCCAGTACTTCCGCAATGCATGTGCAATGGCCAAACATTCTTGTTCGTTAACATTATATTTACATTCTGTGTCCTTGAACTTCGCACTGTGGTAACTGATTATATGGTTTTCCCAGTGTGTTCCCTCCTGACACAACACTGCCCCAATGCCTTCTTGACTGGCATCTGTTTGTACAACAATATGTAACTCTGGGTTGAACCTAGATAGCAGATCCGTTTGCTGTTACATAGTGTCCTAGAAACTCCATTCTACTCATACCCAACTTACACTTTTCCACTTTGCACGTAAGTTTATTACATTCGAGCCGTTCAAACCCAAGGCTCAAATGGTGCAAGTGCTCCTCCCAGCTGTTAGACCAAACAAGTACATCATCCACATACGCCATCGCAAAGTCTCCAATGAATCCACCCAATACAATAACCATTAAGTTTTAAAATATTGCAGGGGCACACTTTAAACCAAATGGCATGTCTACAAACTAAAATCTACGTCCATCTGGGGTAGTAAATGCTGTTTTCTTTCTGTCCTGTGGGCGGATAGGCACTTGCCAATATCTAGACTTTAAATCAAGTGAGCTGAAAACTGTAGCTGGTCCTAATTTTGACAAAGTGTCTTTCATGTTTATGACTGGTGGTGGCATATTTATGGTAATCTTATTTAGGGGTTGAAACTCGACACAGAATCGTCATTCGCAATCTTTCTTTGGAGCAAGGGTAGTACCTGAATTATAGAGACTTTGTGTAGGTTCAATTACATTATCATTGAACATCTCACATACCTGCTCGTTGATGACACTGCAAAAGAAAATACCTGGGTCTCGTAGCTTGGAGTACACTGGGCCCTTATGTGTTGTGACGATCACATGCTCCATAACATTGGCACACTGCTACTTCCCCTCAGTGTGGAGAAAACTGGCGTGCTGGTCCTGCAGTTGTTACTGATGTGTGGCAGGCACCGAAGTCAGTAAGCAGTACAGCAGTTGATTTTTTTGGTGGTGTTCCTCCCACTGCGTAAACAGTCCATCGGCCACGTGTCCCCACGTGCAGATGATTCAGGTGCGGTTCTATTATGGCGTGATTGTCAACAAGACATGGCAGTATAAAAATTACTTCTTCGCACAAGCCCGGCACGATGTAAACATCGCACTTGGTACTCAGTTCTCTGATTCGTACGGTTACGTGCATAACACTTTTTACTTCTCCCTGTTGGTGTTTGGTAGTGAATTGCAAACGAAGTGGTTGCACTCAAGTTGTTATAGTTTGTATCAAACCATCACACACAAAATCATGACTAGTGGCAGTGTCAATTATGGTTGCGACATATTTCCCCTCAAGTTCTTCACATAGTCTCAGTGCTTTTACGGTACTATCAGTTACTTGGAACACTTTTGCACCTTCCTTAAGCGGATTGATACGATCTGGTGGTGAGATTCGTGCAGGTGCATTTTCGCCAACTTCCTGACTTAGTTCTCAGACCTGTTGTCCTGGTAACTATTTCCCCTGTTGTTGTGGTGAAAGTTTCTGTATCCATGGTTCTGCTTCGTGGGTTTAAATATTGGTGAAGGTCGCGTAACATCTGGCAGCACTGTAGGTGTTGACCTGTGAAAGTTCAATCTCGGGAATTGGTATGCCTCACCGGCCGCACAGCTTGTTCATACAAACACCCTTCGCACATAAACTGTTTGACACTTGCCCTTGTTGCTCTTCTCAGATACGGCCTAATGTCTGGTGTTGACAATGCGACAATGATCTCTAAAACACAGCGTGTCGGCTGACCTTTGTTCAAATGCTTGAACAAGCCTAACTTGCTCTGTATGAACTCCTCAATACCCTCACGTTCATGTTGCTGTTCATAATACAACCATGCTTGTGCTTGAATGGCATCTCCATCAGTATCAAACCTTCCCAACAACCTATCGCGAAACTCCTCCCACGTCACACGATAGTCTCTTACAAGGCTCCACCATGTAGCTGCTTTATCTCTCAGTCAGTTGGCTGTGACTTCAGTCCAGTCCTCCCGGTGTACACCATGTTGGTTCAACTTCTCCTCGCACACTGCTAAAAACATAGCCGAGTCTTTGGAGTCTTGTCCCGCAAAAGTTAGCAATGACAAATTACGATCTGGACTGGTTAAGCCATGTGGCATGTACTTAACAACAACTGGTGGAGGCATGGGTTTCACCTCAGGTGTAATCGGTGGCGCGATCTCAACACAGTTCGTCTTACATCACTCGTCAGAGTTTATAACACAGTCATGGAAGGTGGTAAACTCTACAGGCTCTATGCATCATAAATGCGGGTCTTTCCTACACTATTGGGACTGTACCCACTTGGTTCCCGCCCCGTCACATCTGGTGTGCGTGCACAGACGTTGCTCTGTTTGCGTAGAAGCGGTATCGGATGTACACTGAAATACGGGTTGGTCCCACTAGTTTTCTGCAAACAGATTGATATTACTGACACTGCCGCAGTGTACTCAGCGTTCGACCGGAATGTTCATATCATTCGCAATTGCGGGCGTCACGGTTGTTGACGCGGAAGTCTCGATGCCTTCTCGCGGATGTACTGTCATGATGTCCGCCATCTTCTCATTGTTGACGCGACGTGGATGAACACACTTAGCCTCACTTTGGCCGTCAGGTGAGACACAAGACGAACGATGACATAAATATGTACTGGTAATATGGGTGCCAGCGGTGCTTCCCAATCATCGCACTGTTGAGACAGTGTTCTCAGGTATGCTTTGGGTTGTTTGTGTTTGTCTCACCCGTGCGTACTTACAAACACGTAGGCAATACTAAGATTATACTAAACATCACTTTGAAATAAACACTTAATAAACGATATGTGGCTAGGACATTGTCACTACTGAATAAGCGAGATAATTTCACTGTAGAATTGTTTTTATTGTTATTATGCGTACACATCAACGTGCCAATGAAATTATGATTATCCCGGTCATAACTAGCCAATTCCGCTTGGGTGCTCCAAAGCCCGCAATTAATCTAGCACACACCTAGATGGATGATCTCACAGAGGTGCATGAAAACACAGTCTTCACAAGGGAAGAAAGCTGACAGCCTCTAGTATGAACTGACGGTTTTTCCCTGAAGACAGGGCACAGTAAATTACAAATGAAACCCTTGATAAACATATTAGCACATGTGATTACTCTGCATTACTAACGCATACTCGCCAGGGCTCGCCCACCAGCATGTGGGTAGTGTGGTAGCACTTCTGCTTATGTGAACCCCGTAGGCGGCCATGGTAGGTCCGTGTGACACTTGCCTCTGGACAGTCTGTCGAGGAGAACTGGCGAGGTAAGATACTGTCACGTACGCACTACAACTTTTGTTCACTGATGTAGGTTTCAATTCTCAGTTAAGTTTACCGGTCAACCTTTGCTTGCATACGTTTAGTTAGACATTTCCTAAGCATTACGCTTCTGCTTAACTAATTAATTTCGGCCTTTTGGCATTTTTAACTTAATCAAGGAGAAGATGGAGAAAGATGTCGGAAAGGTCACACGATCCGCGCAACTTGAATAAGGCGCCAACCACCTATGTTAGTGGCGTTTCATTGTACTTTCTGTATTATTGCTACGTGCAATATCAAGGGCTTTGTTTTTTTGTATTCATATGAGGGTAATTTTGTGTTTGAATATTTTACAGCTACATCACGTATAACCACGTGGCCAACCGAAGCCAAGTATTTGTATGCACCATCATTGCATTTTGAGAGTTTATTTATGTAACATTGTATGTTCAATTATTAATTGCAGGGTTATATGTCAGTTTTATTCAGCGTTCAATGTATTTTTCACTTAAATTAATACCTTTTGTACTTGACCATGCTGTCAGGTTAACGTTTGATTTTACCACCATCGGGCATGTTACAAGCCTGTAACCACTCTAATCGTAAAGAGAATTGCTTTCTCAACAAGAATAATATTTTATCTGAATTTAGTTTGCTGTTTCCACGCAGAAATATTGCAATCTCATCTGCACCACATGGTCCGCTTCGAACTTCATCCAGCGGGATCCACGCCAGCTAAACTTGTTTGACACATGCGTTTGTTTATTGTGAATATTCATCTCGTGTCCCATTTTATTTCGTGTATCATTCAAGGGTCTATGTAATTTTGTAATAAGTGCACGTGCAATTATTCCCGTCCTAGCCGGCTCTGTGTATAAGCTGTCACCACACCACCCACGTGCTGGAGGACTAGCCCCGACGAGTTTGCATTAGTGATGCCGAGTAATTGCACGTGTTTATATGTATTAAGGGTTTTCATTTTGTAATTCACTATGTCCTGTCTTCAGAGAAAAACGATCAGTCCACTAGCGGCTGTCGGCCCTCTTCCCTTGTGAAGGCTGTGCTTTCACGCACCTCGGTAAGATCACTCATTTAGGCGTGCGCTAGTTTAATTACGGAATGGGGAACACCCTAGCGGAATTGGCTAGTCATGACCGAGATTATCATTTCATTGGCACATTGATGTGTATGAATAATATCAATAAAAACAAGTCTACAGTGAACTTATATCTTTTGTTGAATAGTGACAGAGTCCTAGCCACATACATTTTATCAAGTGTTTATTTCCAGTGATGTTTAGTAAAAGTTTAGTATTGCCTACGTGTTTGTAAGTACACACGGGTGAGACGGATACACAGAACCCACAGCATCCCTGAGAACCCTGAGTCTCAATAGTGTAGTGGTTGGGAAGCACTGCTGGCGCCCAAATTACCTGTAAGTATTTATGTCATCATTTGTCTCGTGTCTCACCCGCGGCGTCAACCTCTTGACATGATGTAAGAACATCTGTATTCAGAACAGGGGCTTTTCCGAAAACCGGGAAAATGATATCTGTAAATGGTATATACTTCACAGGAATTTTATGGGCTCCACGTATTTTGCAGTGTATACTATGGAACATAATAGGAGAAAGGCGATGTAGATAGGGATGTTGTGCAATAAAACACATCATATTTAAGTCAGATATATTTCTTTTGGCTTTTTGAATCATGTTTAATACAATAGCACTACTGGAAACTAAACCTACTTTACAAAATGTTCGTTACAGAGTACAATTTTGCCTACACACTAACCATATACAGCTATAAACCATGGTAAACAAGCATTGTCGGACTGTTATTTAATTCCATTGCATTTTTCAAGGCTTGTCTTCTTGATATTCAACAGATAATAGTATTACGTAATATATAAGTAGTATAAAACACTATATAGGCCCATACCATTTTTCAGAAAGTGTTTTGGACTTTGGTTTTTTTGGAAAAGCACCTTTCCTGGATAAATACTAGCATCATCACTGATTTTGCACCTGGCATTCCATTCTAGTTAAAGAAACTTGTTTCCAGTTAATTTTCGACCAAAGCTAACAGTTTCTCCACGTTTATCCGTCTGTCCTGTAACTTAACATTTGAACACCGCACTTGAGAAGCAAGGAACTGAGCTGTTGTCACTGAAATTGATTTGAAAAAGATTCTACAATTTGACACGATCACTGTTCACAGATCACAGCTGTTCTGAGGAAATTCTCTTGTTCTTGTACTTTCTTCTTATAAGTTTCTTCAATGTTCTTTCTTTCTTCTGACATTTGCGAAATGAATGTTGTTTCCTAGGTGTCAGATATGTAAAACATTAACAGTTTGTCTCATTCAGTAAGGTTTTTTCTTTACGCCAAAAAGTAACAGAGACTTTGAATACTGCATTTCTTCTGTTGCCACCAAATAACTTTCTATACTTTGCAATGCATCATCTAAAGTTTCACTGCACAATGCATCACTTGAAGTAGTGTGAATTTCTTATTGAAACACTTAGATTTTCTTTATTCTTTGGTGTAGAGTGCACCAGATGCCTTGATGCAATATTGTCAGTTCCAGCTAGAAGTGGTCCTCCATGTTGCTGACCAGAACTTATTTGAATTGCACCAAAAATTAAAGTTTTGTTGCTGTTGTCTCGAAACTGATTCCATTGAAAATATTGCCTACAAAGACACGAGGACACCATTTTGTCAATATCCAGGTAGTTTGGGATTTTGGGCATCATCTTACCATTTCTTGTGCCTAAAAATAAAAAATTATAATAATTAAGTAACCAAGGAAAAAGAAAACGAAAGTAACAAATCATAATATCTTGCCACTGTATTTAGAGTTTGTCAAACATTTCATTTAGGCTACTTATATTTTCTGCTCCTAGAGTTTCTCTCCACTAAAGCTAGTGCCTTGCTTAATGTTAATTTGTAGGGCTAAGAGATTATTAATTTTAAACAGTTTGTAGATAAGTTTCTCTTATCAGAAAATGATACGTTCATTGATCTTATTAAAGGAGGGGAGCTGTCTTAACAAGCCGCGGGACTCTCTCTTCAGACATGGACCACCCATCATAATGGTAGGGTGAAGAAAGAGTAATTGCAAGTACCTTAAATGTGCGCAGGCTGTAGAAGTAGCCAAACAGTGCAAGATTATTCATTTTAGTGTCTGCAAGAAAGATGTTGTAAGGAACATGGATATCACCAAGGTCGTAAGACTTGTTTACAGTAAAACTGTATGTGTGGTAGGAGCAAATGTTTCTACATTATTTCAGTTGGTATTGGAAATTAAAAAAGGTTTCTTTGAAGGATGTGAAACACAGAAACTTTATAATTTTCCATTTTTTCCATAGACACAGTGGTTTGTCTATTACTCTCGAAACTAGCCGGAGGAAAAATTAAACCCCATCCATAACTGACAAAGTGATAAAATTTTTAAATGCTTGAATTCATATATAAATATATGCATATATATATATATATATGTGTGTATGTTCCGGTAAACGCATATCATACGATTAAATTGTCTTACCTCTCTTTTGAATTCCTTGGAGAAAAAAAAATATTTCACATCTTTGAGTTTGATGCACATCCCACCGACGTACATTTTTTTCCAGTCCAAATAATTTTTTCCATTCCTGCCTAACCTATAATATATTTCAACCCTTCGCGATGTACGCCACTTCATAGTTTATGGACTTTAAATGTACACAAATATTCAGAGCAAATAAAATTAATTCTGGAGTTTAGGTTAATTCCTGTCATTAAAAAAACATGAAACAATAAAAAAAACAGAACCATAGATGTTGGGAACCACCAAACAGTGTGTTTGTCTTCAACATTAATGCCCCACGTTGTCACTCACAACAACACAAAGTCTTGCACGTTCGGCCAATTAGAGTTTCGCCCCCAAGATGTAATCCCTTTGTAGGTGTCAAGGTGTGGATTATTTGGGTATGCGCTATGACAGTGGAAAACTATTGCTGGACGACAGTAGCAACACGAATTCGCGGGTGTCTGGCTTTGTCGAGCCGCACTCGTGTTTGCCCATTGTTCCCGCATGCACCGTCAGTTGGCTTATCACCACAGCGTGGAGTGTTTTCACTGAGCGCACGTGCCATGTCCGGTTCCGTTTTGCTCCCGAACTGCTTCACGGGGCGGTCTACCTGCTCCCATTACCTGTTGTTGTCACTCTCATTTGTCGCATGCCGCCATCGTGCAGCTCCACTCTTGGGACGCGATGAGCTCTGGTTTCGTTCAAGAATGATGACTGCCTTGAGAATCTCCTCCATATTGCTGTTAAGGAAAGGTAGCTGTGCTGCTCTGTATTCCGGTAAGGCAGTTTTGACAATGATTTCCAGCGCCTCTCGGTCTGGCAGTTACAGGTGGAATCTCTTGATTAAGTGTGCCTTTTGCGTGATGAACATCGGTAGTTGTTCACCAGGCTGCTGCTCCTGCCATAGTAACATTCTTTATGCCTGTAGGGACGTAAACATGCTTCCGTATCGGCACCGGAAAGTATGCACGAACTCCTCCCACTGCATTCAGTAGTGGTTTACAGCGCCCGACCACTTTGCTGCTTCCTCTTACAATTGACCGCCAATGCAACTGGCCCACTCGTCTTCACTCACCTCGTAGCGTTTGAGACGTGACGTGCAGGCTTTCAAGAAAGTGCTAGGGTCTTCGCTTGCCGTTCCAGTAAATGTAGGCAGGTATTGAAATTGTGTCAGTGTGCGTTTCAGGCCACTGGCTGTGTCTGGGCTGCTTCTGTCTTGATTTGGTTCTTGTTGCTGTTCCCTTTCTGTTTGCCAGCTGGACACAGATTGCAGACCGTAGCTATTGGCGGGGAAAGATGTTAGAGGTGTCAGTGCCGGAAAAGACATGCGAAAGATGCTTGGTATTTGCTGTGGAAATATTGGTGTTGGTTTGTAGGCAGTAAATTGCAGTAACCATGTTGTCATTAGTGGGAGTGGCAGAGGTAACAGGGGTAGGGTTGGCAATGTTTGCGAACACTGGCTATGTGGTGCTGGATGATTGACAGGTGATACAGTTCCGCCCGCATGTGACGTGTGATTGTCGGCATCCTTGACCTTGCAGTAAACTTCCTCAGTTTGCGCTCCCTTTTCGTTTGTTCCTTCACTCTCGACGTGACATGCCGTGTTTACTGTGGTGATGCAATCTCTGTCGGTTTGCGTTGCTAGTATATTGTTCCCCGTGCTGTCTTTTGCTTGGCACACTGTATCATCAGGCTGGTTGCCCGTGAGATAATCGGTTGAAATTTTTTTGATTATGGTCGGTTTCAACTGTCCAATGCACTTGTCGCAAATAAACCGCAGTCCGGTTGCGGTGTATAACTCTGTGTGGCTCACGCATTCCTTGTGCACATGCATGTGGCACTGTGCACACATGCTCGGTGTTGTTCCTGAACCTGTGCATAATGATCTCCCGCACAAATGTAACTGGTATGTATTTTTAATTTCGTTAATACTGTCAGAATGTTCTGTTGTCTGCTCTTCCCCGCAGTTGCTCGCGATGTTGTTGCTTGCCAGGTTGGTCTTTTGATTGCATTTGCAAAATCGGGTCCCCATTTCGTATCTGTTTACCACATCCACTGCAGACACAGCGGTGCCGGCACACCATGCTGCATCTGGCCAGCCATGGTGGTTTGACAACACTACCACGTGGGCGTGGAAGCGCGGTGCAGATGTGAGCACGGCGCTGTAGCCCTGTGGGCGCTGCATGGTGCAGGGGTCAACAGACCGTGGGCGGTGAGCGAGTAGAGCAGGAGGGAGGAACCACTTTCGTTTCCTTTCTCCTTCTCGGCACGTGGCAGCAGCCGGGCGGTGATTTCAGGCTGGGAGGGGTAGCGTACAATCCCCTGTTCTTCTATTCCTCTGCTCGACGACGGGGTGTTGTGCCAGTGACGTCACACCTCCCGTTCCAAAATGGCCACCTTGCAGCACTTGTTCGTCCTCGCCGGAACAATGGCGAGTGTCTTTGTTGTTTTGGCGTGCTTTTCCCCACTGACCATGTGCGTCTTTCCTGGCATCATTGGGGCATCTAGAAGGCATGTCAATGCTGCCACGTGCCATGCGGGTCGCCTGGTTGACCATGCCGTTCCTTCATTGTGAGAAAATGCAGGAAATTTTGCAGGAAATATTTGGAAAAATATTTTTGGTGTGAGAAAATTGCAGGAAAAAATGTTCAGAGTTTAAGGTGAGGATTTGCGCCAATGTTGGGTGACATTTGACGTGTGTCAAATGTTCAGGAAGCTGTCGGATAGTGCCACACATGACGTGTGCCAAGGTGTTGGTCAATGAGGATATTGGTTAGGTGAAGAGAGGTGATCGTAATTTGGAATCTCGGTGGAGATAATTACCCAGGGCGCCAGATATTGTCGGTCTGACAATATTGTGAAATTGGGAAAGCTGACTCTTTCCTCAGGGTCGTTCTGCCGACGACCACGGCAAATCCTTCATGTGCCAGTAGTTGTCTCCTCTTAGAATAAAATTAATACTTATTGAATAATTTCCTTACTTGTTGCATTTTGGGATATCTGGGCTCACCACACACCCATACAAAGCACTGTTACTTATTATACCGACTCGTGACCATTTCAAACATAATTGCACAATAAATTCTGGGTTAAGAAAATTGGCTGGAGAAGGCCCTTACCTTAAATACCTTGAGGCGAACTGGAAATAAATCACATGTGGAAACTCATCACTGCTGAGATTTATTCTTTTACGTGCTACATCTCGTAGGATAAAACTTACATTGGTGCTGCTTGTTAATCCATCAGAAAATAAGTTAGTGCATTTTAAGCCTACCCAGGCGATGCAAACACTGGGTAGATGCGAGGGGCTCTAAAGTCTCCGGCAGCTAACAAACGAAAAAGGTTCCGGAATCTTAATTAACTATTGCAGTGAAGTGATTAATCCAACACGACGATGGCTGCCTGAGTGCGTGTAAACACGAGCCCCGGCATGAGTGCTGCACTACTTTCTTGCACACATCATTTGCAAATCAGCCATGTAACCTGCTTACCGGTTGTTCCACATTGCTTACAAAAATAACCCTGAAAATAATATTCATGATGACATAACATTACAACTGCATGGATGATGTGGAGATAAAAAACATGTAAATGAACATAACAGAAAATTTTCAAAAAGATGCTTTAACAGCACTGATGGCCTTAGGGCTGCGAAGGCAGACACCTTTATTAGTTGCATCCCATTGCATGAACTTACCTTGCCCTTTAAATGCAGAAATTAATAAACAGAAATTTGACAGGGTCTACATTCATATTCGTGCACCACATGCACGTGGTTGCAGCTCACTTTGCTCTGCACATGCGCTCACAGAGCGGGTGCACACACACTCTGCATTTCGGAACCTAGTGCAGCTGGCAAACAAGCTAAGGAGAAGGAGTTAGTTTACAAATTTCATTCAAATTTACAAGACCTATAATTAATAGTCTTAGAAAACACTGACTATAAAATATAACCTTTGAGAAATATGTGAAAATTTTAGGCATATAAAAGTTTGTTTTTTAAATTAGTAGTAGTTAGAATATAAACTATAATACCATAATATTTAATTTCATTTTAACTTATTTTGCATAATCGTGGATTAAATTGCCTAAATTTTTTTGATTTATTTAGCTTGCCTTTTTTGTCTCAATTTGGTTGATTTGCTATGTAAGCGACTGGTTTTGCTTAGTTCTGCGTGTAATATGGTGTTACAAAAATCCTGCTCAAATAGTGAACAGCATATTTTCGCACAAAATTAACTGAATTGACAATTTCTTAGTCAATTTTTTAAAGGCTTTTTGAGGCTTTTTTGGGGGTATTTTTGACTGTTTTAGGATCGAAAATTCGAGAAAAAAAGTTTGATTTTTTGCCTTTTTCGAGGGAGGGGGGGGGGGGGAGTTTGATTTTTGAGGGACAAAGCTTAGTTTTGGAGGAAAGAAGCTTGAAATCCGAGTAAAAATTGTGAATTTTAGGGTCTAAATTGGATTGCCCTCAAGGCACCCATATACTACTACAATGAATTAATTTTTTAATTTAAGAAACAGAGTCCTGTTAAGATATCTATAAAACCATTTCTTTTTCATAACAATTTAGTGTCCTAACTAGTAGATGAAAAACGAAGTAAGTTAGAAGAGCTCTGTAATGAATTTTCTGATGTGTAACTGTAAAGTTTGGTCATTATTCTAAACAGTATGATTGTTTTGAAGCTGAGGGATGGGGATCCTGTATCCTCATTTCCTTACAGGGTGGTTCCTCCGAAGTTAAAGATTTTCGAAAGTTCAATGTCTGAGTTACAAGCTCAGAATATAGTTGAATTTTCCACTAGTATGTATTCGAGTCCCACCTTTTTGGTGCCAAATAATACGCCTGGTAAATTCAGAGTCATTTGTGACTACCGTAAAGTGAATAAAAAAATTTTTGTGGATCCATACCCACTTCTTACTATTGAATCTGTTTTTCAACTTGTCGGGCAAGTGCAATAGGCTTACTTATCTGTTTTTGACTTAAATTCCGCATTTCCGAAATGCGATTTGCACCCAGATTCCCATGAAATACTAGCCTTTGTAACTTCACGGGGCTAGTTTCAGTGGACCAGGCTTCCCATGGGAGTAAATTGTGGGCCGCAGGCCATGTCACGTGTGTTGTTTCATGTTCTTGGCAAATATCATTATGACTTTTCTTCACAAATACCGATGATGTGTGTGTTTATAGTCATACTTTGGAGGATCACCTACACCATCTTAGCTTGTTTCTTACCGCACTAAGAGAAGCAGGGTTAATTGTAAATCCTGAAAAGGTGACCTACGTCAAGTATTTGGGGTATGTGATAAATAAAGGGAAGCTGTTTATGGATCCTGAAAAGATTGGGCCATTGTAAATTTTCCAACCCATTGAAATCTTAAGGGGGTAAGAGAATTCCTAGGAATGGTCAGAGTCTATTCAAAATTCATTCCTGAATTTGCGAAGATCGCAACACCATTGAATGCTTTAAAGAGAAAAAATGTTTTTGCCATGGGGTCCAGACCAGCAACATTCATTTTGTCAGTTAACAGAGAAATTAGCTACTGCTCTGTTATTGCATCTCCCACAGTTTAGTAAGCCTTTTACATTACAGGTGGATGCTAGTTCAAAGGCCCTGGGGACTGTGTTGTGTCATCTCGAAGGAGAGAATTTAGTCCCTGTTGCTTATGCTAGTCGGTTGTTGACATCTGCCGAACAGAAATTCTCAACTTATGAGAAATAGGTTCTTACTGTGATTTATGGGATGGAGGAATTCTCGGATTACCTAGAAGCTGCAGAATTTGAACTGCAAACTGCAGGCCCTTAGTTGGTTTTTAACCACAAGTAAGCCAATACGTGGTTTGGTTAGATGGCCTGTACGACTTACTAAATTTAAATTTTGTGTGAAGCACATTAATAGTGTTGAGAACGGGGTTGCAGACTGCCTCTCTTGGATTTTTGATGAAGAGGAGTTTCATGAGATACCAGCTGAAGATCCATCTAGAAGTTTCATGACTGTTAAAAGTGTTGAACAACCTAATGCAGTCTCAGCTCCTTTAGTGGAACAGAAGGATTAGGAAGTTCAGGTATCGGTTTTGCAGGATTTTCCTCAAGCCTATTTGACTCTCCAGTCCCATCAGGAATCCGATTTGGAGTGTATGTCGATTAAATCAGATATTGTTGCTGGAACGTCCAGATTTTTTTCAGATTCGGAAGGGGTTGATCAGATACGTTGGTCCAAAAAATAAAGCTTTTAAGTTCTCTGTTCCCAAGGTATTGAGAGCTCAAATTTTTCATTATTATCACAACACCTTTCTCGGGGGCGTCTAGGGCAAGAGAAAACTGTTTCTAGGATTCAGGAGATGTTCTACTGGCCTGGTTTGGCCAAGCAAGTAGAGGGATTAGTTAGGCAATGTGAAGCATGCCAGCACTTCAAACCTCGAAACGTGAAAATAGATAGTCCTTATAGTGCCCATGTAGCAACTTTTCCCTGGGAGTGAGTTTATTTGGACGTGTTCGGGCCTCTCCCGAGAACAGCAGCTGTTTTACATCAATTTTTGTTACTATAGATAGTTTTAGTATGTGCTTGTTTTTGTTTCCTCTAAGATCT
The DNA here is from genome assembly GCA_029891345.1 of Dryococelus australis. Taxonomy (NCBI): domain Eukaryota; kingdom Metazoa; phylum Arthropoda; class Insecta; order Phasmatodea; family Phasmatidae; genus Dryococelus; species Dryococelus australis. The sequence continues at coordinate 2,132,110 of CM057004.1, forward strand.
ACGAAGTGATCTGAAATATGTAAAATCCTTCGCCAGCGTCTGTTCCCCTTGCTTGGTTCTCCAATGTATTTGGTTATGGATAATGCAACCTATTTTGTGTCCTCCGAGATGAAAAATCTAGCATTTGCATGGGGCACCAAGGTGGTGCAAACCACCCCATATTATCTGAAAGCCAATTTAGTTGAGAGGTATAATCAAAACTTGAAGATTGTCTTCAGAGCTTTCCAAATGGAGACCCATAAAGAATGGGATGGAGTTTTGTACCAGCTTAATTTAGCATTTAACAATGTAGTAAGTGATGCAGCAAAAAATGTTCCATCAGAGATTTTCATTGAATGAAGGTTGTTTCATCCACTCATCATACGTGTGATGACTTGGTGAAACACACACAGGATATTGAAACTATCTGGTCCAAAGCTGCAAGTAATTTTAAGGAATACCATGTGAGGCTTGTTTCTCAGCATAATAAGAATGTGGGAAGTACGTCTTTTAAGGTTGGTGATAGAGTTCTCTTGGAGACACGCTACCTTAGCAATAACACCGCCCAGTTTAGTGAGAAACTCACACCCAAATATGTTGGAGAATTTGTCATTCGTAGGTTTTTGACTCCTGTTATGGTAATACTGGAGGAAGAGAATAACCCTAGGAATGTAATTAAGGGTCATTTGCCTCAGTTGAAATTGATATAGAAGTTTTGGACAAGATCTGTTATTTTTATGGTGTTTTATGTTAAGATATTTTATAGGGTATATCTTGAATATGTTGAAATTTGTGTATTTTAAAATTATGTTCATTGTTTCTTGTATCAAATAGGGTCAGGTTTTTAAGATAAGGTTCTAACCTCTGTATGGACCCCCAATGCCGGGTGTGTCTCATTTTCATGCTCATTTTCATATTGTTCATCCTCATTTAAAATTAAGTCAAAAAATTTAGTGTTATATCATGTCAGATATTACCAGGAAATTCTAACATCTGAAGCTTAAAAATATAGATTTTCAAGTTTAGGGGTTTTGGGTAGGGGGTTGGTCCCCATTAGCTGGGCTCTGTTTCTCTCTGAGCTGGAGAAAGAGAGAATTGGTAGTTGGAGTGTGGTACTCTTGTTTTGCTGGCTTGTAGTCTCATGGAGGATTTTCTATCTGTTTTTGAGTCCTGATGTAGATGAAGAAGAGGTGTTCCTGAGGAGACGGCCGGACAGGGGGTTCATCCGGAACTGGCCATTAGGAATTGATTCCTAGCTGCTCCGATCCCGATCTTCAGTTCTTCATCATCAGAGGAGGGCCTCTGATAGGGGCGGCAAATGAGACAAGGCGTCTCATGACTTGGAATTTTCCGCCTGCTTACCACCCCAAATTTACCGTTAACTACCCTACCCGCTATGATTTTGCCTGTCTGGTGGGCTGATCGCCATCCCAGCTTTGTTCATCAATATTATGCATTTTTCTACACTTTAATACTTCCTAATATGACATGTATATTATTTAATTATATTTGAAGACACTCTACCTTTTGAAGAAATGATGTGTGCTGACGCTGAACGTGAACAATACTTGTTGCTGCAATGACATTCCCGACGCACAGACATATGCGACCACTTAGTTTGCGTGCCAAAACAGGACTGGAAAATGGCCAGCGCTAGTTGCCAGTGTGTTTACTGGCCTGCCCGCTGGGGATGTTAGAAGTGCTGGACAGCCGGCAGTTGTGGGCAACATGCATAAAGATGGCGCTAATATGCCGGAAATAATGTGATCACCAGAAAGTATTTCTGATTTGAGGACAGACTGTGCCAATGGGAATATTGGTGGGGAAGTTCTCCCCTGTTAATTTTTATCTATAAATAGCCCCTCCAGCAGGCTGATCAGGAGAGAGACCTTTCCATTGGGGGTGACCAGTCTGAACTGCAAATCATGAGACAAGTAACAAACTTTAGGACCATAAGGCCAGATTTCTGTAGACATGGGTGTTGTAACCCAGTAAATTGGTAGACACTTTAGAATTTCTTGGTAATATCTAAATTATTTAAGAAAAAAAAATTACTCAATGTAAAATCCAAGACGAAAGAATATTATCATCTTCAAAATAAAAATTTGTTATCGCAAAAAAAATTGTAATGTATCAAGGAAAATAAATTAGGAAAAAGCATTGTGTTAATGTTTAAAGTTTTGAGTAACTTAAATGAAGTTGAAAATAATTTCTCATTTATGTAGTATTTTGCTGAAAATATAAAATATGTACAAATATTTTGTAAAATACAGTGGAAGCCTGGAATACCGCGGCCCAGTATACCATGGATTCGGTTATACCACGAGGCACTTTATGTCCCCCGGCCTGAATAAATAAATAGGTGGAAAGTGTGCAGCAAGGTAAGCCTGTGATCTGTCTGCGTGAGGTCGTGAGTCGGGGACATTGATGGATGAGGCGGTCATGCTTTCTCCTTCCTTTCAGCACCGAGATCTATTTTACTGATTCTTTACAGCCAATATTGTATGGTTTTCCGTGTATATGCAAATAAAATGTGTTCTTACATTACCATATTGGCAAGTAAGGCGGTGTGCACGTATAGGCCACTTCAGGAGTTTTTGATGAAAAATTGGTATATTCCCATAAACATTGCCGGTCCTCATCGTGCCAGTGCAGGGGCCTACATGCCACCTAAATTTCATAAAAATTCAACACATTGACGTGAATCGTATCAATCAGCATGTGTTCCCAATACCGGGCCGCTGTTAAGAATTGAACCGGTCCTGTAACGACGGCAGTGGTGGCGGCTGTCTGGCCGCCGCCCACCATAGTAATCTTGTAGCGACCGACCGACAGCTGCCCAGCCCCGAGGATATAGGCACGAGTGACAACAGCAAGTCACAACGTCAATCTCCTATGGGGTATAGCTATATGTAATCATTATAATTATGATGTAGACACTTTGATTATAATGTATATATACCGGCTATAAGGTAGGTCTTCCAATTTTCCAAAAAAATTCTGAGTATACGAGCTATTGTGGACAAGGCTTAATGCAGAAAAGCAGTCTTTCTTTTCATGCCACAAATAATTAGCTTTTTTTTTTTTTTACTTTTTCTTTGTAAAATGCAAATCAGACAAGCAAGTGTCATGTTTCACAACACGTGAAGCACTGATAGATACCATCTGCAGGGCAAGCATGCATTCAACCTTTGGACGTAAGCATTCTTTTCTCATTCTCACTTCCTACCAACCAGGCCTAGCAGAAAACTACGGGGGGAGGGGGGCGAACCCTCTTCTTCAACCCACATGACAAACAACTCTCACCTAACACCACCCTTGGTGGAATAAGTACATCCTTTGCCTGGAAAATGCAGTATTTTTTAGTTATTCTTGTTTGAATGCATGTGACCCTTCATCACAGCGAGTTTCTCTTCTGTTTCCCTCCCGTGGATGCCGTCAAGTCCAGTGATGCAGATAAAAAAAATAAAGTTCCGAAAGCAAGGAGCTCAACGTTTGACGAGTTATGGCAGTAATTAACAACACTTTCCCCGTGTTTAACAGATTGGTGCCACTCCCATTAGAACACTGGCTTTTCTTTTTTGCTCCTGTACTTGACCCTCCCAGAATAACTGCGGAAAGCTATAACGCGGGTTTGAGTTACGTCCCCCCAACAGCTGCGTTATATCGGGCTTTTACTGTATTTTATTAATTTCATAATCATTTCTCAATTTTTAGAAGTTCTTTAATATTTTGTGCAATTACAATGCATAAACTAATACCTTTGCCAGTATTAAAATTGAGTTGACAGTTTTTAATAAGGGAAAGTTATTCCCAATTGAAATAACATACAATGTGAATTTATGAGACTGTTATAGTGGGTTTGTTTTTAAAAACATACAAAATATTCAGGTATTGTGTTTGCAGACATTTTATACTCGTGTGTTTAGTATGTTACAAGATTATCAAATTTTGGGAATTTTATATAGATTTTTTGTATTGTTCGTATACCAGAAATTTCTCTTTTGGGTTTGAAATGTAGGTATTTTATATATGAAGTTTGTAGAACCATGTGATGAAATGATTCAATATATAATTTTTCTGAACTCATGTGTGTTTACCTGGTAGTTAGTCTGTTTCACCTTGTTAAGTCATTAGCCCTTAGGGAATATTTATATGTATGTTAGTTATCAACTTGGTAGTTGGTTTTGACATTACAGAAAGTGTCCTTGCTTGGTAGTTACCTGAAGAGCTAAGTAAGGACCTCAACATCTTGCTAACAAAGATAGTTTATTTGAGCATTAGAATTTTCCATGTCCCCTTCTTATATCAAAGTTTGAACAGATACATTTTGCTTTGTCTTTACAACATTTTGATTATCAGCCTCGATGGAAAACTTTTTGCCTCAGTGCCTTCTAATTTGGATGGACAATTGCAAGATGCATGGTATCACCTGTTGCCCATCTGTGTTCCCTTTCTTTGATACGCATGTATTAATACCTGCGAAATTAATTGGTTTTTGGGCAGATCATACATTGATCTTTGCGACAAGTCTTTAGTCAGTCTTCAGCTCCTATCTGCAGTACTTTATTTTGCAGATCCACCTTGGAAACCTAAGCTCCTGTTACTCTTTAATTAAATAGATCTGGATATATTACTAATGCAAGCTACTGTGATATTGTTAGTCCTTTCTTCAAAAGTTTTCGATCTGAAGCTCTGCTATTTATCTAAGCCTATCCTTTCCTATGGTTCATGCACCCAAACTTCTCGCCAACCTCGCATCTCTACATTTTGGTAAACTCCCTAATATTTCTCCAAATGATTCTATTGTCAATGAATTTGATAATATCTCAAGTTCTCAACCCAGTGGTGCTGATTTTCATGATATTCCCTGGCGTGACCATTCCAAATACCAGAACTCTCGTGGTGTGACCTTGAATATTCCTTCCTTGGGTGTTCCCAGTGTCATTGGCGCCTTGTGTCCATTTCTATTGCAGAGTGCACCCAGCTCCTATCCCCTCCACGGAGTTACTCGAGAGAACCCTCCCTCCTCGCCCTGCTGAATATACTGGCTACGTAGTGACTTTAGGATGTGTTTGTTCATGTAACTTGTTTAGGTAAAGTTTGTTTTAACCCTTGCTCTAATTTTGAAGTGCGTTTTTTTTTTGGTAGTTCAACATCGCAGGGGTAGTTCAGCTTTGAAGAAGGGAGTGTTGTGCCATGCTATGGCATACTCTCTCACAACTTTGAAGAAGGGAGTGTTGTGCCATGCTATGGCATACTCTCCCACAACTTTGAAGAAGGGAGTGTTGTGCCATGCTATGGCATACTCTCTCACAACTTTGAAGAAGGGAGTGTTGTGCCATGCTATGGCATACTCTCCCACAACTTTTTTACCTAAATTGCTTTTCTAGCAAATTAATTATTTTTTTTTGCAAAGCCCATGTTTTCAATTTTCTTTCTTTCTTTTCAGAACACTACCCTTTGTCTTAAAAGGTATTTATTAAATTTAATTGTGTAAAAGTAAATCAATATTTATGTTCTACCAAATTAAATAACTGTTAATGCATGATTGTCCTTGTAAACGCCATCAATGGCGGTGAAACATTACAGTGTTTGTTTTTTTCTTTTTTTTTTATCTTGTTCGCTATTCGCTAAACGAGTATCCTTTTAATGATACTCTGTAATGTGGTGCTTGTGTATCTGTCTCCTCTCAATATAGGTTGCAGCACTAGTGGTAAATAACAATCTTTTTCGTTACTACAGTTGTAATCGGCCCTCCGTTACTGTTTTTTTATTATGTTTAACTTGTGCAGTGCGTTTCACCTTTACCACTGCTGTTTCCATTTTCTGATGTGAACCACTGTCTGTTCATGCCTTGTGCCATGGACCAGCTGAGTTAGGCCAGTGTGGTGTGTTGCAGCTCGGACCACTGACTTTTTTTTTGGTCAGATCAACTTCATTTCTTACTCGGACTTGTTTTTATGCATCACAATGCCACCCGAAATGGCTTGGGCAAGTTCTACCAGCATCATTTAAGGAAAAATTTAAAGACTACAACCAGTTCATTAATTGTATTAACTCTCAAAGTTCATTTGAACTATATATATATCTGTGTCTGTCTCTGTGTGTGTGTGTGTATGTGTGTGATGGACTAGTTCATTCGCTAAAAAAAACTAACAAGAAAACTAAATTGTTGAAAAAAAAAATCTCAACAGTGCTCTAATTGTTTTGTTTTAATGGTGACTGAAGGTTGTTTATTTGCGCCCCCCCCTTTTTGGGGCTTTGTGTTCTTCTGTGCACATTCGAAAAAAGTAATTTAAAAAAATTACCAAAGAGGTTATAACATTATTTTATATTATTTATCATTAAGGCTCCTCCAATGAACTTATAACATAACCTTTCATGGCATAATTTTATCCTATTGTTTAATATAAGTGGTGATGTTCTCTTTTTTTTGGAGCAGGTAATGCCCGCACATAGTGTGCCTGATGTAGGAACAAGGTAAGAGATAATTTTCTTTTTATATTTATCTTTGGGCTGGACACTCTTCATGTTTTACTAAAAGATCACATTTGTACCAGAAGATATTCCTTTCTCGTTCTCCCTGGGGCACCTTGGTGCTTAGGTTTGAGGCCTTGGGTAGGGACAGTTTTGTCGCCCCCTGAGTTAAATTTGGCACTGACCTAACATGAACTGTAGTAGGTAGCTCTCTGAGTATTGATACAATTCATTTTTCCACTAATAAACCATGTAAGCAATTCAAAATGGATAATAATATGACTAACTAATTTTGGTTTATTTACTTTGTGTAATATTGTAATGTGATGTATTTTAGTGTATCTAACTTTGTATATGAATATACAACTATGTAATTGTGACTATAACTTTGTATGTGGAATGTATAGGAAACAATGTTAACAGATAATTTTTCTTGCAAGAGATGTAATCGCAGTCCAGCCATTAGACAATTGAAATTCATGTAGGTTTCAATTTGGGTCAACTTTCTTCAAAATCTTCCCCAAATCGAGGGGAGGTGATGTAGCATTGAAATATGTTATAATTTATATTTTAGGGAATTATTTTTATTTTATACATTTTTGTGCAAAGGATAATAAATAATTTAATATTTAGGAGATTTTGGCAATAAGAATTTGTTTGTGTTTTGTATATGTTCATTTTTCCAAATTTATTCTTTTATTTAAGTCATTGCATCAGTAGTAATAATCGTCATAGGATGACATTGCAACCATTCACTGGTTTAGGAAGCTATACACGTAGCCGCCGTATTACACCACATGATGCAATGAAGGAGTACCGAGGTCACAGCTGACGTGATAGTTCGCAAGCAATGCAGTTTCCGTGTAAGGCAGCGAGTGACCATGCTGCCATTCTATCTCTTGCTTTGTTTTTTTTTTCTACAAGTGTCAATTGTTTTTGAGACGACAATAGACTCCATTGAACATTTAATTCAGCTTTAACTTATTTTCTGTTGGCACTCCTGTCATCAACAAACTTTCAATTGTTTATTTATACAGAGTCTCAAATTCTAACTGAGCTATTTTCAATCTGGTGTTTGCTGTGGACTCCGAGTATGTATAGCAAACACTACAAGTTGCATAAGTTCGTGGCCGGTAACCACACTTTTCTGTGACGTACGTTCTCGCCAAGCTAAGCAAAATCACAACAGAAATACGAGCCTACAATGAACAAAACAAATATTGATCTCACATACTTGTGCATATCTGACCCGAAAGGATCAAATGCTTGAGAACAATGTGGACGGTATTTCAACTAAAACATTTTAAGCTGCAACTTACCGATACCAAAACAAAGCCCAACTGGTCTTGTACATTATTGCAGCGCCATTCCAGTACTGATGGCACCACAGTCAACAGTGCTGCCACGATATAGCGGGAAATTTAAACTAGTTCAAACGGACCTGTGGCCCAAACAATTTCAAAAGATTTTAGGGTGTGAAAAAAAACACACACACGCACACTCACACGCAGAGAGAAGAAAGTAATCTTATAAGTACTTCTAAATAAACTCAGATTCTGGATGGGCATGAATGACACCCTTTTTTGTGTCAAATAATGCCTAAGCACCAAGCTTTAAGCAGAGTGTAGCGTCATATGGTGGCGCGGCGGCGCTACACCACTTTAGGCCATGCGGGATATAGCTGTGGCCGGGTGCTGTGATGTCACAATCTTGCCCTACTTGGCCCAGCTATTAAAGCGACCCCGCACCATTATGCCACCCCCCCCCCCTCTCAGATGGCACCGCAACGTGAAGCTTTATACTTGTGAGTGAGATTGCAGGCTGAGGAGGAAGCAGACGACTTAGGCCCAGTGAGCCGAGGCCTACCAGAACTTCAGATACATCGGGTGAGCATAAACGCATTTGCGGTAGGGAGCCATTCCTGTTACGAGCCGTCATCCCCATTTACCTTGTAAAGTAATTGCGCCTAGGTTAGGGCATAGCTGCGGATATTGAGAATCCAGTTAATCATTGATTGAGTATAATTTATAGCGTAACTGTAAACTCATAGTTGAGATGTATTGTAACTGTAAGCCCTTGTGGCATAATGTTATTGTATCCTTATTGCCAGTAACATAATGTGTAATTCTACTGTTGTCCTGTTACGTAAATATATTGTGTCTTGTTATTCAGAATTGTTGTTATAATAAAGATATATATTTTCTTAAATGATATGATTTATTTAGCCACCATTCGACTATCACCCATGTACACCCCTTGCCGCCTATTGCAGTATATCAGAGATAACATTGGATCGAGTATAGAGACCTTGGAGTCCAGAGAGATAAAGAGTAATTAGTATTCAGGAGGAAGGAGTGTGTTACACTGGTGGAGCTGCAATTTTATACCTGCCTTTCTGCTGCCAAGCTTCACCTGTTCCCAGGCCATTTCATTACCGTGTCATCAATCATTCTAATTAATAATTTCACCCGTGCAAGACTATTACGAGTAAGCCGTCTTCCCGCATCTGTTACGGACAGCCCTACCCACCCACGCTATTGTTGTTTCACTCCCACAGTCTGCCAGCATGGCATAGGTCAGTTTCCATGCCCGTGACTCAGCACATGCGTAGCAGTCTTGCCAAGCTGCCGTTCCTGCCCTCCCATTCCCCCTTAGAATGCTTCTTTACTGTAGTTAGTGTATTTTAATTGTAACGCTTTTCATGCATGCAGAATGTACTGTTCAACTGATTGCTTGAACCTCTCCAGTGTGGTGTGCTGTTGGAGTGTGTTCCTTTCTTCCTTCCAGTAGTTTGTTTAATTTTAAGTCCACAAAAGTGTGCGGCACCAAATACACTAGTATTACACTATCACCACCCACGTCACACATTTCATGGAAACAAGGTCAGAAAAAGGCGTCTATATCCCAATTCTTCAAAACCATTTTGCTCAACACTAAAGATTTTGAGACCACATTAGACGAGATAGACAGGCAGCATGCTCTTCAAAACCCTACTTAAACAGCTAATACTAGTCAACTACACGACACGCTAGACACGTCATTTTCTAGCTTCGAGCACACCTACCCTCTTGACACACCACACCCTTCCCCATCCATTCCTCTAATACCATCACAATCACCTGCTCCCCTCACTCAATTCTTTCGATTTCCCCTGAATGAGGAAATTGGCATTGCTCCTCTTCCCTCACATTCATTTCCACCCCCACCCACCACCCCTACATACGTTAATACCATTCCCAATCAACCACCACCCATCATGGCCATCAACTCCCCTCCTGTTAATGTCATTTTCGCTCAACCTGTGAAACCCTCATCCTTTTCTGGAAAGCAGGGCAAAAGTATTAAAGTATTTTTACACGCTTTTGAGGTGGTGGCAGACATTAACGGATGGGCGAACGTCAGCAAGTGTAAACAAATTTGTTTTTCCCTCCATGACACGGCTAAGCACACCTTAGAAAACCTCACACATCACCGTGCACAGCCTATCATGTGGCTGGAACTTAAAAGCAGGGTTATTTGACGTTTTTACCAGTGCCACTGAAACTGAGCGTGTAAAGAACTTAATCTTTACGAAGAAACAGGCTGTCAGCGAGGACAAGCTCCGCCACATTCAAACATTAGAATACTACCGCAAGCAGTACAACCCCCACATGACAGACAATGACTTTATCAACGTCATCTGGAAGAGTATTCTCCCTTCTATTGCAGATAAGCTTGTTGGCACGCTACAGAAGTTGCACGAAAATATTCGCGAAGTCGAGGTAGGAATTTTTAAGTATCAGCAAAATGTCACCCAAACCCCCATTCACTCTGACTCAGCGCGTCTTGAAGCCGAGATTTCTAAACTGAAGCAGGAAATAGCGCAACTTTCGCTCCATCAACATGATTCTCCCTCCTCACATCAGTTCACGCAGTGCCAAAACTGCCTACGCTGTAGTGTTTCACAACCCCGCATGGGTTACAATCCCACCTACCCTGTTCGCTGACAGTACTACCCCTACCAACCAACCCCAAATCCCCCGCCCAACCCCCTTCACAACCCAGGATACTGTCAGTTTCATCAAAATCCACACACTTTTAGTAATTATCTCGGCGGTGCTACTTATGCACCCCATTTTCCCCACAATGCTGCCAACACACCACATTTTAACAGGGCACCTGCTCTTACACCACAGTCACGCTCATTCCACGGACCTCAAAACCCCCATTATCAGTCAAAAAACTTCCCCACGAAGGGGTAAAACATGCCACCGTCATGATGAATGCATCCATGTTTGGGCCGCGTGTAACACTATTTTCAGTAAAGTGGTGCCAGGTCATTCCTACACGGAAATTGCACGGTTCAGTTCTCGAGCAATGCATTTTCCACAAAGTCCCTTTTTGCCACCGAACACTCCAACCAGGCATATTGGTGATAGTTGCCCAACACTGCACTGTCAGTCTCAGATCCATTTTGCTCAACCGCGTGGTCCACATTTTTTTCTTTTTTTGCAAAATCGACAACAGTGCACTTTCCGCAACTACACAGTAACCACTTATCCACGTTGCCACCGGTAAAGCAGTCACACAAAGCGCCAACACATCATCCAGCACGTCCCAAGCCCGCTTGCAGCGATCCCCCCCCCCCACCACCCCACGAGAATCAGGCCCCGGTTGTCACTCTGTCAGAGCACGGTGCACCATATTGCAATGTTGCCATGTCGCAGCAGTTCCCCACTGCGCAGTGCTCAGTCCAGGGCCCGTGTAGTCTTGCTAGAAATACCTGCTCATTATGCCTTTATGTCGGACACAAGAGTATTCACTGCACTCTATTTCCCAACCAGAATTTTGCCTTCAGACGTCAGTGACCGCTTCCGCCGGTACAAGCAAACATTCTAGCTGACACCGCATACTGTCTTTCTCCCTCATTCTACTCCCCTCCCGCCGTGGTGTGTGCTGACTATTTCCGAAACGGGGAAGCCGGCAGCCGCGATGATTAGCGTCCACTGGGAAACATGCTGAGTGCTACCGCGCCTAGAATGCGGACACAGAAGCCAGTGCGTGCAACTTCCATTTCATCTTGTCAGCCCAATGTAATTAGCACTGCTACACCTCGCATACTTGTTACCATCATGGGAACACAATACTATGCATTAGACACAGGTTGTTCTTGTAGATGTGTAGCCAGTACTATGTTATCCGATCAGCCCCTTTCACCCCTCAAGTCTAATATAACACTTGTTACGGGCACATTCATCTTACCCTCCCCTAAATTTGAAACTACTTTGAACTTACATGTGCAGGGTTGCACTTATCCACAAAAGTTTTTAGTCCTTGATAACCTCCAGCAAGATGCTATTTTGTGTGTTGATTTTCTGAAGAAGTATGACATCCCCATTTTAAAGTATAATACAGTCTTTATTCACGCTCACGATCAAAATAAATTCACTGAAATTCCGCTTGTTTTAGATAGCACACATGCCCCCGACTACTCTTCCATTACCCAGTGTTGTAATGTGCTCGAGGCTATTGAAAGTCAACCCCTCCATGAATGATAAGCTCTCTCTTGCCCAAGAACAACTATCCAGGATATTATCACTCAGCGTAAAGACAGTTTCGCAAATTCCATACTGGAACTTACAGAGGCGCGGGACTTTGAAATCAAACTGGATCTAGACACGGACAAGCCCATAGCTACTCGCTCCTACAAAATCAGCCCCAAGGTGCGGGACGACCTTTTGATTTAGATAAGAGACATGATTAATGCTGGCATTATACAAGAAGCTGACTCTCCCTACTGTGCCCCTAATCTTGTCATTTCGAAAAAACATGGTGGCCTTCGATTTTTAATGGATTTTAGAAAGCTCAATCAGCATCTCACTAGGGTGCAATATCCACTTCCCTGCACCGAGGATATTCCATATGCACTGCAGCACTCCCCTTTTATTACAAGCCTTGATTTATTTTCTGACTGCTATAGCATTCCCGTTTGGCTGCAGGATAGGCGTAAATTGGATTTTATAATCGAGTGGGGTTGGCTTATTTGAATATTGTAGAATTCTAGTGGGCCTAAGTACCAGTCCCCAGTACTTCCAAATGTTCATTAACAAATTTTTAGACCCTCTGCGATGGACTGTAGCGATAGCCTACATTGACAATATTTTTATTCTGGGTACTACCTTCGATGAACATATCGCCAACATTCATAAAGTCTGCCAAAGACTGCGCCAGTACAATGTTAAAGTTAATTGCCAAAAATGTTTATTCACCCAACAAACTATTAAGGTCCTCGGTCATATTATCACGCCCCAAGGTATGTCAGCTGAAACAGATAAAGTTGCTGCAATTGAGAACATGGCACCTCCTACAAATCTTAAAAAACTCTGCACCTTCCTTGGCATGACTTCGGCGATATATTTTACACTATGCATCACTTGTACAACCATTGATTGAATTGACCACACACAACACCCCTTTTTAATGGGACAAAAAACACAAATATTCACTTTTAGAGTTAAAACGAGCCATTCTTCAGGTGCCTTTACTACCAAAGTTTCACGAGGGCCACAAAATCATTCTCACCTGCGATGCCAGCAAGCAGGGGGGTGGGGGGCTTATCCGAGTTGATGCGCACTCCAAACAGCAGTACAGCTATCTGCCATTAAGTATTTGTGTACCCACTTGCTCCAATATTAATATGGATATAAGTTTACTATTGAGACCGACCATGCCAGCCTCAGATACCTCCATTCCATGGCGGACCATAATGGCCGCATACAAAAGATGGCAATCGCGTTAAGCGAGTTTGATTTCCAAATGAATACTGTTAAGGGAAAATGAAATACACTTCCCGATGCTCTCAGCTGCATCCCCACATCTCTTACACCATCAAGGACAACATGATGATGTGTACTTCACTATTTAATACACTTCCCGATGCTCTCAGCTGCATCCCCACATTCCCACACATCCCTACTCAGACAGTTACTGTTCACCACATCTCTTACACCATCAAGGACAACATGATGATGTGTACTTCACTATTTAATACACTTCCCGATGCTCTCAGCTGCATCCCCACATCTCTTACACCATCAAGGACAACATGATGATGTGTACTTCACTATTTAATACACTTCCCGATGCTCTCAGCTGCATCCCCACATCTCTTACACCATCAAGGACAACATGATGATGTGTACTTCACTATTTAATACACTTCCCGATGCTCTCAGCTGCATCCCCACATCCCCACATTCCCACACATCCTTACTCAGACAGTTACAGTTCACCACATCTCTTACACCATCAAGGACAACATGATGATGTGTACTTCACTATTTAATACACTTCCCGATGCTCTCAGCTGCATCCCCACATCTCTTACACCATCAAGGACAACATGATGATGTGTACTTCACTATTTAATACACTTCCCGATGCTCTCAGCTGCATCCCCACATCTCTTACACCATCAAGGACAACATGATGATTTGTACTTCACTATTTAATACACTTCCCGATGCTCTCAGCTGCATCCCCACATCCCCACATTCCCACACATCCTTACTCAGACAGTTACAGTTCACCACATCTCTTACACCATCAAGGACAACATGATGATGTGTACTTCACTATTTAATACACTTCCCGATGCTCTCAGCTGCATCCCCACATCTCTTACACCATCAAGGACAACATGATGATGTGTACTTCACTATTTAATACACTTCCCGATACTCTCAGCTGCATCCCCACATCTCTTACACCATCAAGGACAACATGATGATGTGTACTTCACTATTTAATACACTTCCCGATGCTCTCAGCTGCATCCCCACATCCCCACATTCCCACACATCCTTACTCAGACAGTTACAGTTCACCACATCTCTTACACCATCAAGGACAACATGATGATGTGTACTTCACTATTTAATACACTTCCCGATGCTCTCAGCTGCATCCCCACATCGCCACATTCCCACACATCCCTACTCAGACAGTTACAGTTCACCACATCTCTTACACCATCAAGGACAACATGATGATGTGTACTTCACTATTTAATACACTTCCCGATGCTCTCAGCTGCATCCCCACATCCCTACTCAGACAGTTACAGTTCACCACATCTCTTACACCATCAAGGACAACATGATGATGTGTACTTCACTATTTAATACACTTCCCGATGCTCTCAGCTACATCACCACATTCCCACACATCCCTACTCAGACAGTTACAGTTCACCACATCTCTTACACCATCAAGGACAACATGATGATGTGTACTTCACTATTTAATACACTTCCTGATGCTCTCAGCTGCATCCCCACATCTCTTACACCATCAAGGACAACATGATGATGTGTACTTCACTATTTAATACACTTCCCGATGCTCTCAGCTGCATCCCCACATCCCTACTCAGACAGTTACAGTTCACCACATCTCTTACACCATCAAGGACAACATGATGATGTGTACTTCACTATTTAATACACTTCCTGATGCTCTCAGCTGCATCCCCACATCTCTTACACCAACAAGGACAACATGATGATGTGTACTTCACTATTTAATACACTTCCCGATGCTCTCAGCTGCATCCCCACATCCCTACTCAGACAGTTACAGTTCACCACATCTCTTACACCATCAAGGACAACATGATGATGTGTACTTCAGTATTTAATACACTTCCCGATGCTCTCAGCTGCATCCCCACATCTCTTACACCATCAAGGACAACATGATATTGTGTACTTCACTATTTAATACACTTCCTGATGCTCTCAGCTGCATCCCCACATCTCTTACACCATCAAGGACAACATGATGATGTGTACTTCACTATTTAATACACTTCCCGATGCTCTCAGCTGCATCCCCACATCCCTACTCAGACAGTTACAGTTCACCACATCTCTTACACCATCAAGGACAACATGATGATGTGTACTTCACTATTTAATACACTTCCTGATGCTCTCAGCTGCATCCCCACATCTCTTACACCATCAAGGACAACATGATGATGTGTACTTCACTATTTAATACACTTCCCGATGCTCTCAGCTGCATCCCCACATCCCTACTCAGTCAGTTACAGTTCACCACATCTCTTACACCATCAAGGACAACATGATGATGTGTACTTCAGTATTTAATGCATTGGCCGAAGCCATTTTTCAAAACTTTGCAAAGGCGTCTGAGATTAGTATGACTGTGGCGAAGTATATTCAGCAACACTAGGATGAGGTCAAACACCACTTTATTTCAGCGCGTGACTCGAGTGGGAGAGATAGATTCGCTACTGCCGTAGCCAATGAGGACATTTTTCCCATTCATTTATTAATCCAGAATGTTCAAGTCATTCGACAATGCCATAATGCTACCCTTGCCACAACTTGCATTAACCCTCTTTTCAAGTGCACTATTCTAATTGTCCTTTTTAATGATATTATTCATTATCTCCCTGTTTATACGCATGCCCAAGAGTATATTCAGATAGATGACGAGTCTGTGTTTCATTTATGTCCAGTCACTGTCCCTACGTCTTCCTTCATCGGTGAATACGATAATGAACCCCACATTTGTAAACTGAAACAGGCCTTATTGCACATCCAGTTTGGAAGAATAAGCTTTGTCTACCCTCATGTGATACTCAATATGACCAAGTGTGAGCTCGCTTTCTCTCTTGACATGGCTGGTGAGGTGGGAGAAGTTTGCCTAGCAAGAAGAGACATCCTCGCACCCTCCCTCTGGTGACTTACTGAGTGTGGTGAAGGGACCCTGCTGAGGGATGGTTGATGCATCCCCTTAAGTATGCGCTCCTTGCAGCGTGAGCTGCTTCAGCATGGTTGCGCCCCCCCCCCCCCCCCCCATCCTCATCATTCTGTATGTCATGCTTACTCTGAGCTACCCCTGCCACAATTCACAACAAGCTGTTTTAGTTTTTTCATATTATATCAGACCAAATAAGATCAATGACAATACAGCAGCTATATTTTAAAGCTAGTAATATTTTTCAATCAATTTTTATTGCAACTTCTTGCATTTTTGCCAAAATTTTTAGATACCATAAATATTGTTTTCAATTTTCTTAAAGATTTTTAGTTGTTTTTGAGAGTGACCTCATAAAATTGCTACCCTCATAAAATTTGTACTCTTAAAATCACACAAACACAAAATGTATTCTCAGTAATATATTCACTAAATAATTGTGCAACATTATTTACTCCCACCACCAACTCAATCCTACAATAGTGAGAGGTAGAATATGTTCTTTTACAATAAATAACTTGATAAGTTTAGGGAATTCATATTTTTTATTGTACCGGATCACAGTCTCATTAAAATCTACAAACCATTAAAAATAATTTTAACATAATGTAACATTTAAGTACTCATGATGTACAAAATTCACTGAGCAAGAACTTCATAAACACTAACAGGAGATTCAAACATACCATTTTCGTATGAAGTGAAGTGTGAATAACAAATGTGTGGTGCGTTCTGACAATTTTACCAAAGAAAACTCTTGCAAGGTAATATTACTTACTCACGGTAATAATATTGCTACAAGCCATATTTTCATTTTATTATAGTTTATATAATTATTATTTGCCGTTTTATAGCAAATGTATATTAAATATCAAATAAATTTTGTGAAAATGATCTGCTGTTCAAAAGCTTTATCAAATGTGTTTCTTGAAAACAACAATTTTTACAATAAACAATAACAGTGTATGAACGTAACACCAGAAGCCAAATTGTAAGGCACATGTACCACTCGCCTTCATGAGGAGACAGTGATGCTTATGAACATTATGCAAAGCTCTGAACGATGTAGGCCTGATGTAAGTGATATGTTTGTAATACTTTGTAGCAAAATAACAATAAGATTTTTAGGAATATATTTTTGGTGATTATATGTTTATTTCAGTAAAAATTTCAAAATTTATTTTGGGCTGCGTGAATACTTCCTCTGCAGGTTATTATGAGGCTGTCCAGTCATGTCAAGAAAAATATGTTAGGTACTTGGTGTTTGTAAAAATTATTAATATTTAGCAATAACCAATATATACATTAAAATTAATGAACTTGAAATTTTAGGTTCAAGAAACAAGATCCTCTATTGAAAAGAATTTAGGTATATATCCTTGAGGTGATAATATCAGGTCATATTTTTAATTTTACATTAATATGGTCTGTGATTTGTTTTGTTTCCAACAATGTATTTAAAAAGCTTGGTGCTTTGTTTTCTCAGAAGTAATGTAAACAGCTAGGGATTATTTGAGGAGTACCTTTTGGTACAGCTATCAGATTCAATCAGAATCAGTGCTGTCTATTTTAAGAACATTACATAAGATCTGATTGTACAATCCTATTATTGCAATAACATTAATATTTCTGTATGTGATACATTAATAATATGTCTAATAAACTCTATAATTAAAAACAATTTTTTTTATTTTCAAATTATAGTTTTGAAAATAAATATTTTGCAAAACATTATGCAACTATGGATAAGTATGAATATTCAGCACAGCCCTGCATATATTTTGAAAATAATGTCACAGAACTCTGATTTATGAAATTTTTCCCAGAATATTTCCTTAATGGGCAGTTACAAGGACATAAGTCATAAAAGATTAACATAGTATATCTTAAGCCCTTATGAATACCCATTAAAGATTTATTACCAAAATCTTTTATTTTTTTTAAATACAACCATATAATCTCCTAAAATAAAGAAATAAGATAATATTCTCCAATTCAGATAACAAGGATCACACAGTATTTACAAAAGTATACTATAGAACTTTCTTGGCTATATATTTATACTATACATTTTAAAATCCTTAATTTTTTCACACCAGCATCGACTAGCACTGCTAGAATCATCTTTCCATCACTTTTTTACTTATTTAATACATAAAATAGTTTGCCCGGGATTTGTATTTACAGACCACTTTATTATTTGTACATAAAGCATATTTTTACATAAGTGCCCAAAATATAAGGCACTAATTTAGCTGTCAACTTCACACTGCACGTGCATTTTACTTCTATCATACAAGAGAAAACACATTCTCTCATTTGGCAAACATTTGTCACAAACATGCATATACATCATCTTTGAAAAATTCAAGCAATTTACATTATACATTAATATTGCAAATTTACACTTTGTAATGCGGCGATAGGTAAAGCTTTGACAATCTAAAAGTCACAGAATAATAACACGTCATTTATTGCAGTTCCCAGCATTTCACATGGTATTTTATCCAAAAAAATTTAGGTCAGTTTTAACAGCATAACATTGCGTAACATTTCTAAGATTCATAAGAAGCAAAACTGAATGCAATAATTTAATAGTGCCAAAAAATTTTAATACACAATAATTTTGCTACCTGCTTACATAAATTGCATAGTATCCAATAGTAGGTATCATAAGAAATGGTGATAGAACATGATAGAACTCTGAAAAGTAACTATGTTTCTGCACAAGTCTTCTGGAACTGCTGTAGACAGGTGCTTCATTCTGTTCTACTGGTCGTGGGTTCTGAACTCAGGACCCATAAGATAACAGCCAGTTCAGTACACGCATCGAGTTCTGATGCTAGCTGGGCCACAGCGGCTGTCATTCTGACTTCTTGCTTGGGTGAACTCTCGGATACAACTGGAAGAAAAAAAGACAATAAAATAAAATTTAGTAAAAAAATGTTGTATTACTCATTCCTAATGGCCATTGGATACAGCGATCGTAAATCATGATAGCTACTATTCCAATAGTTAATTTCGAAATACTCTTACTGTGTACAGTGGACTCCTTATCTACAGTTTTTCAGGGGAATAGCAAAAAATTTCCATACATCCGGGATTTCAGTGGATGAGGGTTCAGACATGTACATCAATATAATACAACTTCTTATCTTATTAGACTTCATGCTGAGTATAATGACAGCTGCACATTATTGATAAGTGAAGTAAAACTTGACGTGTGCCGCTTGCATGAGTTATATTAAACACAACTATGACTAATCACAACATGTTGCATCTACCAGGAAGCACAACCATAGATGTCTACAGGATTGTTTTCCGCGGAAGGGACAGTTACAGACACGTGGTCCTGATGTACCAGACCCAACTTCCTCTCACTACTCACGTAGCATCTACGTATCCGAGGAAGTGTCAAACCAAGCAAGACAGGATCGCTCAAGTCTAATGAGCAATCCTAGCACGTAAAATAAGCTTTGTTTCCAAGTGGCTGTGGAACATGTCAGCCTCCTCGAAGCACCTGTTAGACAGTGTCGCCAATCTTTCCAAAGATGGCAGAGCACCCGAGGTCATGTAACAGAGCGCAAGGGTAGATCTCCCACCCCGCTGGCTCCAGGCAGACATCACAGAGCAACATCACACCTTCCACTCCAGCCCAGGTGTGTGCCGGCCGAGTGCACAATATAAGGCAGTGCGTGGCGATCTCAGTTATCTTCTCCAGTAGCTCGCCTCAGCACTTCTGTGCTGGGGCTGTCTACTGCACCTTAGGACCTCACAGTCCTCTCCAAGAACTCCAAGAGATCTTCAGCAGCCACCAGAGGCTGCCACCACCAACAACCAGAAGCTCCAGAGGCTCAACAGTCACCAGGAGTTCTAGTGGCTCCTACAACCAGCCAGCAGCAGCCCAAGAGGCTACAGTCAACGGCTACCACCAGCTCCAAAGGTTCTGCAGTATTTACCACCAGCTCTTCAACAGTAAGCCTGCAGATACCAATATATATACTACACTCTCCATTGTCATACATCCTGGTTCGAAAACTGCCACTACTTTCTGGTAGTAGCATTTACACCCACTGCCGTTAAAAGTAGTGGCACCTTTTTCTTAAAGTCTCTTCAAGATATCCCGAGTTAGATTAGGAGCAGGTCTCCTCCACCATTTTTACCGTAGGTTACTTCCGACCAACTTTTGCTTGGTAGGAGATAGTATGCGTCACCTTGTTTATTACTACATAATAAATAAGAATTGTTCCTATCCACGTGTTGTTTATTCAAGAAGTGCATTTCTTACTTGCACCACATGTCTACAAGTAGCCAGCCTGCCTAGCGCAGAACACAGTCTTTCAGTATTCGACAGCAGCAGTACGATACCAGGGCTTGGGGCCAGCACCAACGCTACCCAATCACCACTGCAGTTGGAGAAACAGGTTACGAATCAGGTGGGCAAGGTAAGGAAGCCTGACCGAGTAAGTAAGGTGTGATCACAGTCCCACACTTTGTGGCAAGCCAGAGGCCAACTCGTCCTACATCACATAAACCAAGGCCCCAGTATTCTGACAGTAACCTGTAACCTTGATCCAGCGTGCCTGACCTAGTGTAACCAAAACCACGTGGACCATGTCTCAGTTCAGGCTTCAGAAAATAATATGCGTCAAACTAATAAACACAATACATATGGAAATTTTAAAATAAGTATTTCTATATTATTGTTACTGTAAATATACCATTAAATAACATTTCAACTCAACTCATTTAGATAAAGAATATAACATCACAAAATACAGTATATAACTGATTGTAATTCAACACTGAACGCAAACCAACCCAAAAATTCCAGACCGTCTAAAAATTAAAATATATACTGTAATATGACATTGAATGCAAGCAAAATGTTGAATGTCCCGCGCACTTGATCAGCTGAGTGTGTGCGGAGATGCTATGGACCAGCAGTGTGTTTACAGCTGGCAAGGCAGCTGGTTTCGGTGACAAGAGTGATACAATTCACTCCTCCACTATCGGACCAGTCGGCACCCATAGTGATTGTACAAGGCAAGTTAACAAAATAATCTAACTGATTAAAGTTAAAGTTATAGTAACAAAAAGTTAAATGATTTAAGTTAGTAGTTAAAATCCATGCAAATTAACAGATTAAAATTTTAGTTAAAACTAAAGTAACTGATAAAGTTGAAAGTTAAAACACAACAAAAATTTTAGTTAAAATAATGTCTCAAAAAGTTTTTCGCCAATCTTTATTCAAAACATAAATAAAAAATCACAATTTACAATCCCAGAAAAAAAATTCCCACAACTTGGTTGCTGGATGCGAATCAGATATGCCTAATTATCATAATGATCTTATTCTACAAAACCATTTGGAATAAAACTTCTGAAAAAAACTGTCAGCATGAAACCAGACCAGTGCAATGACAAAAATGAGCCACATGCTGCACTGGCGGCATCTCGCCTATCTCACAATCACTTTGCGTGTGATTAACAAAGATCTTTGATATAAGTTTATAACTCTGTATATCATGGTGAGTAAAATGTTGGCCATCAAAAACTATTGCGTATTTTTAAGAAGTTTGTCAAGATATTAATGGCATTTTCATATATTTAGTTTTCATCGATAGCAAAGTTAACTAACGTTAGTTTTAATCGTTAACAAAATATTTTAACAATTAAAAGTCAGAATTTAATTAGTTTTAAAATAAACTAATAAGATAAAATAACACTATTTTGAAAACAATTACTTTTTGTAATCCTTAATCTCATGTATGGTACAAGGATGTCACACAGTTTGCTAGGTAACTAGCTCCCACCCTGTCAGCCTTGTAAGGGGAGGAAACAAGCCCTCAAGTGTATCACTGACACATCCAGGCCGCATGAAGTAATTCATGATTTTTCACTTTTAAAAACCACTGATTTTGAGATAAATATTAATAAATAAGGCAATTGAAATTTATTTATTTATTTACAGTTATCAATAATTAATCCTTTGAAATCACATCGTCTCATTTTTTTCATACACTTATACTTGTTGCAAGTTATACTGTGCTTGGGCTTGGTGCTTATGCATTATTCGATGACAAAAGGTGTCGAATATGCTCTTACAAGACATCAGTTTATTCAAAAGATGTGTGTCTATTAAAATAAATTAATATAAATCCTCTGATCTCCCTGTAAGAAGTTATTGAAAATAAACTCTTCTTTTTTGCTTTGTAATACAAGTTGCTCTATGTTCAAACAATTTTTGGTGACAAGGGGGGGTAAAGTATACTCTTCTCGGCATATTGTTTTATTTGCTAAGTTTTGGTCCATTGAGTTAAGTTAATATTTGATTTTAAAATCATTTTGATTTTACACCAGATACAATTACAGATTTACGGGGAAAATTACCTTTAAGTGTGTGATGAACCCGAATTTCCAAGGTCAAGAAGCGAGGGAACAATACGTGTGACATATGCACATCTAGTGCCGCATTGCTCCTACGTGCAAGGTGTTCAGTGTTTCTGTCATAACACTGTACTGTTCAAATTAGATCTTTAACATTGGGGTTTTATTACATGCGATGTAAGCCCACAGATTAAACTATCTTTGTACTGTTCTCTTTCTGCTAAAGAAAACTGCATACACAAGCCTTAAAAATGTGATATTCAACCATTTTCACAAATTTTTTTCTCCAAGAAAAATATAATATGACAAAGGAAAAAAAATAGGGGCATAGGTAATTGTTGTGTATCTTTTCTGACAACATTTATTTACCGAGATACGCGTATTTGCGCAAACAACTACTCTATTTCACAAAAAACGTGTGGGTCCATACCACTCTTAAACACAAAAGAAAACATCTTGCAAAAAAATAATTGCTTGTTAAAATGTATTGCATTATATTTTCAGGCAAAACTATTTGTTTTGAAATACTAGAGATGATAGGGACAACTATTTTGAGCGATGGATAATCTTGATAAAATTTGTAAAATTGTCATCAGGCACGTAGTGAGAAGACCAGGTGTGTAAAGGATGGAAGCAAGTGCGCACGGCCGAGAGAGGGAGGACACAGTTTTTTGCTAGACAACTTTCCCCCCTCGAAGACATTTAAGGGGAGGAAAAAAGTTGTGCGGCTAAGAGAGAGGCAGAGGGAGGGAGGGAGGGAGGGAGATGAGAGAGAAAGATGCAAGGATGCCACACTTGTTGCTAGGTAACAACATCTCTCGACAGGCGCATAAGAGAAGGAAGTATACCAGCCAAGTCACAGACATCATCAGTTGAACTGAGTAGCGCACCGCAGTCATGCAGTAATGGTAATCAGCGGCGTGCTTGACATATTTCACACCCACATTTTACACGTTAGCATAAACAACCAGCTTAAAAACAATCATTGCGGGAAATATTAAGTGATGGGACCAAAAGATATTATGATCAGTGCAATACCCGATAAACATAAAAAACTGGTAGTTTTATCATTATTTATGTAGGAATTTTGTAAAACCATAAAAATTAATAGCAGATATCGTTTATTGGTACATATGTTTTTGGTACATTGAGAGTCCACTGTAAACTGTATGATAGTTTTCTCATGCTGTCACAATAACGTTACCTTGATATCAGGTCAAGCTATATAGCTGATGGTAACTTTCATGAAAATACTTGCAACTATCACTGTACTTTCATACCGTTGACAATGTGAGAATTGCTGTCATGATAGTGAGTGTGAATTAAACTGGTACATGTGTTGGATTTGACAGTTATATTTGCCCGTTATTATATTGTTTATGCATTTTCCAATCTGTCTTGGCAACGTTTGAGGTCTTCTGATACTAATTCCTTAATTAGTGTTTTTGAAGCATCTAAAATGACTACTTTCTAGCTGACATCATATATTTTTATTTTATACCTAATAGCTACCTTTACTGGTAAAATTCTAGCTACATAATGTACCAGATCAGATATCCTTTTGAGGTTAACTATTACAGCACATCTTGATATGCGTGTGAACAGATATTATTGTGAGAGCAACTATAAAGATAGTGTCTATCGTGATAGCTACTATCATTGTGTCCCTTAGTTGAGTAGAGACAGCAGATTGTTAAGTTATATGCCTTGGCTACTTTTAACACAGTAAAATTTATAGCCAGCGGCGCTAGAGCCCATGATGGCGCTCACCACGCACATGTCACATGTCCCGCACGTGCGCAAATAGGCCAATAATTTTGAACTTTCGTATAAATGTTATTTTCAGTGTAAAATGTGTTCTATTGTATTTGCAGTGTTTAATATGTCTTAAAATGTTTTATAGTGTTTGTACTAATTTTAAATTGTTTTGTTATAAAATTCAAAGTGCCCGGAGGGCACCACAATTAAGAACACTTAATATTCCAGCATGAACGCCGTCATCAAGAGACACTGAAATAATATTGAAATTCATAAGAAAATTATAGAAATGTAAAACAATATTTAATTTCAATTGTGCAATTTTATTTTCAATATAAAATATTTTACTTGGCATGCAAAGCACTTCGCTTATGTGAAATCCGTAGGTGGCCATGGTAAGTCTGTGCGATGCTTGTATCTGGTAAGTCTGTCTAGGAGAGCTGGCGAGGTAAGACACTGTCAAGTACGCACTACAACTTTTGTTCACTCATTTTGGTTTCCATAGTTAGTTTAGTTTACCGGTTAATCTTTGCTTGCGTACGTTTTTGCCAGACATTTTCCTCAGCATTATGCTTCCCCTTTATTAATTTATTGCGTCCTTGAGGCATTTTTATCTTAATCGAGGAGAAGGAGAAGAAAGATGTCGGAGAGGTCACAAGACCCGCACAACTTGAATCAGGCGCCATCCGCCTATGTTTATGGCATTTTATTGTAACTTCTGCATTATTGCTACACACAATTTTAAGAGCTTTACTTTTATGTATGTATTTGAGTGTATTTTTCGTGTTTGAATATTTTACGGTGACATCATGTATAACCATGTGGCTGACTGATGCCAAGCCTTTTATATACACCATCGTTGCGTTTGAGAGCTTATCTATATAACATTGTATGTGCAATAATTTATTTCAGGGTTCTATGTCAATTTTATTCAGGCTTCAATGTATTTTTCACATAAATTGATGCTTTTTATACTTGACCACGCAGTCACATTAATGTTTGATTTTACTGCCATAAGGCATGTTACACGCCTGTAACCACTGCAATCGTAAAGAGAATAATTTTCTCAACAAGAATAATCTTTTGTCTGACTTTAATTTGCCATTTCCACGTAGAAATATTGCAATTTCACCTGCATCCCATTGTCCGCTACGAACTTCATCCAGTGGCATCCGCGCCATCTAAACTAGTTTTCACACATGTGTGTATTTATTGTGAATATTCATCTCGTGTCCCATCTTGTTTCATGTATCATTCACGGGTTTATGTAATTTTGTAATTAGTGTATGGTGCAATTATTCAAGTTGTTGCCAGCTCTGTGTATAGGCCGTCACCACACTACCCACATGCTGGAGGGCGAGCCCCGACGAGTTTGCGTAAAAAATGACAAGTAATGACACGTGTTAATGTATCATCAGGGTTTCATTTTGTAATTCACTGTGTCCTATCTTCAGGGTTCTCAGGAATGCTGTGTGTCCGTCTCACCTGTACGTACTTACAAACACATAGGCAATACTAAACTTTTACTAAACATCAATTTGAAAATAATCGCTTAATAAAATACATGTGGCTAGGACACTGTCGCTACTGAATAAAAGAAGGTAAGTTAACTGTAGACTTGCTTTTATTATTGTTGCCCATACAGATCAAAGTGCTAATGAAATTATCATACTCTCGGTTATGACTAGCCAATTCCGCTTGGGAGCTCCCCTGCAATTAATCTAGCGCATGCCTAGATGGATGATCTAACCAAGGTGCGTGAAAGCACAGCCTTTACAAGGGAAGCGGGCTGTCAGCCGCTAGGGTGGACTGACGGTTTTTTCCTGAGGACAGGACATGGTGCATTACAAATTAAACCCTTGATCAAAACATTTTAACACGTGTGACTACTTAGCATCACTAACGCAAACACGTTTGGGCTCACCCGCCAGCACGGGGTTCACATAAGCGGAAGTGCTATGCATGCCGAGTAAAATATTTATACTTTGAAAAATAAAAGTGGCACAAATTAAATTTAATATGTTTAATATTTTTGTAATTTTTTAATGGGTTTTTCATATTAATTCAGTGTCTCTTTATTACGGCGTCCACGCCGGAATATCAGTGTTCATAATCTCGGTGCCACGGGCACTTTGAATTTCATAACCAAAAATCTTCACAACAAACACTTAAAAATATTTCAAGACATACTAAACCCGGCAAATACAAATACAGAACACATTTTACAATGCAAAATACTATTGATGTGAGAGTTGAAAAATATTGGCCTCTTTGTGCATGTGCATGGACACGTTGCATGTGCATGGACACGTCGCATGTGCATGGACACATCGCATGTGCATGGTGAGCGCTGTCATGGGCTCTAGCGCCACTGGCTGTTAGCCAGCATCACATAAATATTGGCCTCTTTGTGCATGTGCATGGACACGTCGCATGTGCATGGACACGTCGCATGTGCATGGACACGTCGCATGTGCATGGACACGTCGCATGTGCATGGTGAGCACTGTCATGGGCTCTAGCGCCACTGGCTGTTAGCCAGCATCACATAAATATTGGCCTCTTTGTGCATGTGCATGGACACGTCGCATGTGCATGGACACGTCGCATGTGCATGGTGAGCGCTGTCATGGGCTCTAGCGCCACTGGCTGTTAGCCAGCATCACATAAATATTGGCCTCTTTGTGCATGTGCATGGACACGTCGCATGTGCATGGACACGTCGCATGTGCATGGACACGTTGCATGTGCATGGTGAGCGCTGTCATGGGCTCTAGCGCCACTGGCTGTTAGCCAGCATCACATAAATATTGGCCTCTTTGTGCATGTGCATGGACACGTCGCATGTGCATGGACACGTCGCATGTGCATGGACACGTCGCATGTGCATGGTGAGCGCTGTCATGGGCTCTAGCGCCACTGGCTGTTAGCCAGCATCACATAAATTATTGTTAACTGATCATCAATTTTTAATAATGAAATCTGCATTTAAATAACACAGTACAATTTTGTTCTAATAATGCACAATTCCCCTTAAAATAACACCAGAAAATACTGCAAAAGTTATCATCGACTGAAGACTGGTTTTGAATACATTTTCATTATATAAACGTGTTAAACTGTTCAGTATGGTGAAATATATTTTCTGTATTGTTTGTTAGATGAGAAGAGACTAAAAAACAGTATTAAATTTTGTTAACGTGTACCTACCAAGGTTATGTTGACCTTTCACTTGTTTTTTCGTGAACATTGGTTGGCTTGTTTTTTATAAACTTTTAATGCGTAAATCGTAAGTTACATAGCAAAGAATGGTGAAACGTCATCTTCTTTAATATTCAAATATGAACTTTTTTTAAAAATATAACACATTAATAGGCCACAATTATAAGATGACCACCATATTTTTGGTTAATTAAAAAAAAAAAAAAGTCTTATATTCAGACGAATAAGGTACTGCATTTCGGTCCAGTCCAGAATACCGAGAGGCCAAACAGCAGGCACCGGTCATGCTCAATGTATGCAACCTTGCAAGGCCAAGCAGCAAGCAAGCTGCGAGCAGTGCAGCGTTGGGAAGTTGATATGTGGTCGGCAGCAACTGGTAATGTTGCAGTGTTCCTGTACTACGCATTATTACACACACATCCGTCCAGCTTGTACTGTTCACTCTCAGTCAGACATAATGTCAACCTCCCCTAAATGAGACTGTACTATCAGCAGAGCAGCAGAACCTGCCGCCCAAAGTCACAAAGTTCTATGGCACGCCAAGGGATGGCACCACCAAGAGATGATGTTCACTGCGTCAGCAGACAGCTCGAGAGGCGGCGTTTGCTTCCCCCAGCAACCCTATGCCTCAGAGGGCCAACGAACAAGGAGAATATAAGTCAGTGCACTGCCCAAAGACATGACTTGTCCTAGCTTCTTCCACCACTCTGAACTGGGCTGGAAGGAGCCTACTCCAGCAGAGAAGTCTTTACTCCACAACACTAAACTGGGCCAGAGGAAGCCACCTCTAGCAGCTTGCTTTACCACTCTTGGTGCTAGAGCTATCTGCTGATCACCAGGTCCTCTCGACCTAACAGAAACTCTTCAGTGACTTCAACAACACCTTCAATACCTTACAGAGGGTCTTCACCACCAGCTCCTGAAGATGCAGTCAACCCTCTGGCCTTACATGCTGGTAACTACAATTGTGCCAACACTACCACCTCTGGTAGTGGTCCTCTACAGTCCCTTCTGGACAATGGCGAAGATTAGTTAGGGCCAGTTATTTTAATAACTACCTAGCTGGATCACCTTGTTCAGTTAGGACCATATCTCCTACAACTGGAATAACATAGTCGCAATTTCTGTTCAACTCAGAGATAATTTAGGAGATAGTATGGGGCACCGTGTATATTCATCGTATATATATATATATGTAGGATGAGTCACTAGAGTGAAGCCGTGGACCGTGCTCAACCAAAGTACAAAGCCTAGTGTAGGACTGCGAGCTGCCTTCACCAGGTTGCACATACATCAACAACACCCATTAGAAGGTCACTCGTACTTTACACCACATGTACAGGCATTTGACCTTGTGCCCAGTAGACAGGCTAACGCCCTGCTCTCTACACCAATCATGCTCCAGTTCATCACTATTAATTTCTCATGTTATTGGTGACACGAACAAAACTGTAACTGACCGCTGCGACCTTCTCTCAGTCTAAGGCCATCAAGCATCAAAGTTGTGTTTTGAAAGTAAGTATGGCTGTTGAAGCTATCACTATATCAAAAATTGGAGCATACTGCATTCATTATTACAGATTTCTTTAGCCCACACAATATATGACAAACATATGGTGCCAAAAAAATGTATTGCTACAGCAGACTTTTCGTTGTATTGCATGCTCGTTACGTCAGACTTTCACTGTATATCCATGGCAAAATATTTTCTGTTGACATACCGGGCAGCTTGAAAGTCAGGAATGTATTTATGTAAACATCAACTGCGGCCAGGGGAGAAACTGCTGTATCCATGGAAACAGCTGTAAACAGGATTGCCTTCACAACTGACAAAAAAGTGCACTTGTTTATGAGATGGACAGCAAACGCTTGGTAATGCCCACAATCCCGGAGCCTGTAGTGTATGCAAGAGTTCAAGAATCCCTATTTCTGAGCATAGAAGGGAAGATGATGCTACAGGATCCATACACTCCATAGCTTTCCAATGGTGGATTTTGTATTGCGAGATAAGATAAACTGATGAGCAATCTGAAGTTTGCATGAGCAGACCTTACAAGTGAGGTACACGCTGTCAAACCTCCACCTGAGCTATGCTTAGACAAGAACTGCCCAACACTATGGTTTATGATGGTTTGCATGTGTTCATTATTGTGACCGTCTAAGAGTACAGGAACGATACTCAACAGGTTGGTGTAAACTACCTGAGGTGTATCATCTGCATCCACTGTATTTTACTGTAATGTTTTGAATTTGTTAGTTTATAAAACCAATATTAAATTGAAATTTTAATGAAATGTGACACTGGAAATATTTTGTATGTAGCTTGCTCCAGCTGAGGGGAAAGTATGTCACATTTATGTTCATGAGTCATATTTTAGTAGTGTGTTGGTAGTAGGTAATTGCGGTATGATAAGGGACAAGAATCAAAATGATCCTTTTTCTCTATAATGAGTTAGTTATCTTTTGTTAGAAATTTAGTTTTTGTGTTTTATGCACAGTTTGAAGCATTGTGGTTTTATTAAAGTATGGAAGTTTAACAATAGTGAGTACACACACACACACTCACCCCGAGCAAGTTGCGAGGCACATAACCTTCCCGGTCATCGAGTCGCGACCACCACCACTCACGTTCCCACTCGTCGCCCTTCCTCAGGACCACCAGCCGATCGCCTTCCTTGAAGTTCAGCTCGTCCGAGTTGTGAGCATCATAGTCGTACACCGCATACACAACACCGCCGTTCAGGATACCCAGCTTCTCCTGCACACCTGCAAAGCAAGTCACATTACATCGTAGACAGCTCTTTCTATTCAAGCACACGCTCTTCAAACAACACCAGAAATAAAACTGCCACACTTCTGCAGTAATTCATTACACAAATATTAAGAATTGTTAAAAGCAGCTCTTTCAATGTAAATTTCAAATATTTATTGTATATAATGTAATGTTTTTTTACAGTTTACAGTGAAACAGTTGAATTCACTGTTGTGTTGTAAGACTAGTAAATGAGCAGGAAGACACTATCCTGGGCCGTCTTCTAGTGTGTGGCCCGACAGATACTTCTAGTGCGTGGCCCGACAGATCCTTCTAGTACGTGGCCCGACAGATACTTCTAGTGCGTGGCCCAACAGATACTTCTAGTGTGTGGCCCAACAGATACTTCTAGTGTGTAGCCTGACAGATACTTCTAGTGTGTGGTCCAACAGATCCTTCTAGTACATGGCCTGATAGATACTTCTAGTGCGTGGCCCGACAGATACTTCTAGTGCATGTCCCAACAGATACTTCTAGTGCATGGCCCGACAGATACTATGATGCAGCATGTAGCTTGCATGTAACATTGTTAAAGAAAAAAAATTCTTGAGTGAATATAGTGTGGTTATAGGCTGTTCAAGGTAAAATTAGCTCTTTTGAAAGCCCCGCTTATGATCTACTTGTATACAAGTTGTGTATTCCTTTGCTTTATGTAAAATTAACATTGCTATGGGCCTCATCACTTTTTTCATGCGTCTGTCAAATGAAACTGTGAAATTATTAAGAAAGTAAAAACTTAATAGATCTGCTCATTTTTACACTTAGCTGCATTAAAAGACGAGAAAGCAAAAGTATTAATTTTAAGTTATAACAAATGGTTATTCTACGTTTAGACATGGAACTACTTTCCATCCATTGCTACCAACTTTACTGGGCAAATGTCATTCAGTGTGTGCACCCATTAAAATAAATGCATGCAGTGGCAGTGACTTTTTCTAAGGTTCATTTCTAAAGTGCTCACTTTACCGTGAACAGCCTTTAAACAGGTAGATTGGACAGTTCGTTCCAGGATGGGAATTGTGGAAATCATACTGTGAGAGATTGCCGTCTTATTTTGTGGCAAACATGATTAAAATATAGTGTTCTTCATTGTGTGTGGTGCCCAACTGTACTATTTAGTAAAATCATGTTGGCAACAAAATCTACTGATGCTGTGCCAATTGGGGATGATTTTAACTAGCTTACTGAGTATCTTAAAACAAAACTTGAGGGAGAGAGAGACATTAGCCGAGCTACATAGTTTGAGTGTACATTGCAACATCCTGATTTATAATGTGTTGTGCATGATTGTCTGGTGTGCGGGGTCAGAGACCAAGCCAAGGATAAAGTTACATACAACAGCAAAGCCTACAGGAAAATATGATAGATTTAAGGTGCAAGATCAGTGACCTACTGGGGACGTCTGGGTAAGTAATGAAAACTGAACACGCAATGTGGGCAGGCAGATGAGAGAGGTTAAGGTTAGGCAGGGTAAAGATCTTGCCCAGACACAAACATGCTGGCTTTGTAATGGAAAACACTCTGCTGATACAGGACAACCAACTGCAGGTTTTGCAACTAGAGACACATCAAATGGGAGTGCATAAAGAAGAACAACTAAGCAGAAAACCTGATCTGATCACAGGGAATTACAGTGGTTCTCTGGGATTCGTAAACCCTGGGTTTTCGATAACTACAGATTTCTGAAAATGTTAGTGTCAATTCAATTATTACAGCTCATTTTCATAACAAACAAAAAGTCTGCAAAACCCTCAAAATGTCCCCCTACATAAGCTGATGCCATCCTATGTCCGATATACATTAAAATACAGGCCATTAATAAAGTTAAATACTATGACAATGCATCACAGCCAAATTACTGTGGTCGCCGTTGATAAATACCGTGGAAACACCGGCAACATGCCGTGCATAAGTAAATAACCTGTCAACTGTCAGAGGACGGCAACGTGGAAAAAACAGCTTCTTCCGCACACACTGCCTAGAAACTACAGTGCACTACAAAATAATAAATTATGTTTAACAGTTATGAAAATGTATTAAATGTATACTCACTAGTAGAAACACTGCACAGCATGGAAAAGGGCCACAAAGTGTAAATACTTGTACAGCTACACATATTTTTAGGATAAAATATGTTTACCCTCCTTTCATGATCACTTTATCATATTTAATTTAGTTTGTGTGTCTTTTGTGTAACTTAAAATGTCGGTAGTTTGACATCACTAGAAAGGATAAAGTGGCAATGAGCTGACTGGTCATGATCTGTTATAAGGGTATAAGTAGGAGCCTGTCTACAATTGGGCTATCCCAACCTGTGTCTTAGGACAAGGATGTGCTGATTGATGCAAGCATAGACTAAAGACCGCTTATTCGTCTCCTGTGCATGTATCCAACACTGACCTACCCCAAGGGAACACTACTACTATCATCATCACATGGTCAACAGTGATGAACGTGTATTTTTATATCTTAATAATAAAATACTTTAACCAGTTTGAATGTAATCAAAAAGCATTACAAATTGATTAGAGAAAGTACAAAAACATCTCAAACTACAAACCCAATCCATGCCATTTTCACTAGACGTGTTGGCAGAAAAGCAGTTCAATGTTGGAGCATGGAGATTGGTTGTGCAAAGTCAGCAAGATCAGTCTACCTCATATTTAGTCTGTGTGTGCAAGTAACCATCTGACATCATGGCGCTGTCCCATGCTGCCCTGTCCCAAGTCAACCTGTGTCCCAGTTTAAGCATTCGGTAAACTGAACTTTTGTCCAAAGTTGTGACCTAAACTGATAGAAAAGAAGACGACTTCAAATAATTTTTCTTTCATTCATGAAATGTCTATGTTATTTATGTAAACAATGGAAGTGCAAGGTGGGCTTTCTTAAAACAAATATGATGAAATGGTAATAAATAATTAGGGATGTCTTCATTCAGTCTGAACAATTTTATTTGAAGGCTAAACATTTAAAACATAAGTTTAAAAAAATAAAATTTGGATGTCAGTTGGTAAACTTATTTAAAATAAAACAGTCATGGCATTTATTATAAATAAATATTCAAATCAACCATTTCGTAAACATTAAGTAACCAATAATACTGCAAATTTAAACATCACTAAATAAACAACAAATAATATGCAGAATTTAGTGTGAACTAGTGTCAGATTCTGAAAGCTCGTTTCAGCGCCAATGTGACGTCACTTGACGCAGAGTTTCGGACAGTTTAACGTTCACAGGAATGGCCGAATGTAGACAGGCCCTAAGATGTTTATTCAACATGGAGCATAAAATAAATCTAATTATGTGATCTCAGTTTAACGAAACACAGTTATGTCGTCAAATACACCGCACCACTGACAGCCATGTACTTTGCAGGGTCCTTTTCCTGGGCGACAACGCTATAACGGTAACAGCGGAGATGGAGCCAGCTGGACAGCCATATTGATGTCAAGGTGACCTTGCACATTCTGGGTTAGTACCGATATTATATTTATTAGCAAGCAGAATCACTCCACACGGAAATATGTTACGTTAAAAATATATATATAGCATTTCCTGAAAATATAAAACTCACTGAATATTTGTGTTTCACACGTGAAAAATTAGTCATTTCAGATAAGAGCCGTGTCTGCTGGTAAACAGACGACAGCACACTCTCCTATTTCGATACTGTATTACAAAAGTGTATTTACCACATACTTTTAAAAATAATTTTTTCACCTCGTACAGGCTTAAAAATACTTGGGTTTGACATATATTGTAACACATCAATGTAGCAATTACTTAATACAATATTTAATTAATAACTCCTCTTGATTTTGTTTTCATGTAATAAGACACTGAAAATATATAAACGCACACTGAAAATGACATTACCATGCTGGGTTACCGGAAGCTTTTAATGAAATGTAGGACATTTTAAAATGTAGAAAAATGAACAATGAGAGACATAAAGCAATGAAAATGCATGTTCTTTTTTTATTATGTAACCATTAATATACTGTATTTCACACATAAAAATTAATCTGCAGAGAGAAATGAAAATTCATATATAATTTTATTATTTTATCACACAAACATTTACCATATACATAGAACTTAATCCACATAAAGGTAAGAAATTCATGTAAATATTGTAAGTCTACTACAATAATATTTTTACATACAACTTAATCCATCTTTAACAGAATTTAGCTATTATATTTCTTAGAAGAAGAGATCTTGCGCAGAACCTCTGGTTTGTTAGATATATAATTGAAAAATCTGAACAACTTAAATGTTTTAAGTTGTATTTTACTGAAATGATACCTTTCACAGAGTCAAATGATAATCTGTTTCTTTCATGTGTCCATAGCAAACAAATAAGTAAAAAAACTCTTGACATTTGCATTGCATGCAGGAATAGCAAAAAAAATATTCCACCATTTTAAGTAGTTCAGAATGTCAGTCTGGATGCTTGCTGTTACTGAAATACCAAACCCATTTATCATTACGTGATAAGTTTTCAAGGGCGGCACTGTCTTTTTCCAAAAATGATCAGATGAAATATCTGATCACAACACTACAGCAGCAACACGATGACATGAAGATGATGACTGAACGAAGAATTCCTTTAAGTCTGTACTACCAGAATAATTTTGTCCACTTTGTAAAGCTAGACGAACTTCTAAATCCTGTGCACCCAAAATAAAACAATCCAGTCTGCTCATGTCGTGTTAAGCATGATTTTTCTCAATATTATATTCAAAATAAATTTAAGATAGACAGAACATGCCAGAGTTAGATGGCAGTTAGCACCAAATATAATAAGGCAGGCCATCTCTAGATTTAAGTTAATGCCCTAACCATTAAATCAAAAGTAACATTTAAAAGTTTACCTTTATTTGTGATAGACATATGTCGCGGGAGCGCAAATAACACACTGTGCTTCATGTTCGTACATTCCTAACTTGAACGTTGTGATAGAAACATATGTTGCGGGAGCGCAAATAACACACTGTGCTTCATGTTCGTACATTCCTAACTAGAACTTTGTGATAGAGACATATGTTGCGGGAGCGCAAATAACACACTGTGCTTCATGTTCGTACATTCCTAACTTGAACTTTGTGATAGAGACATATATCACGGGAGCGCAAATAACACACTGTGCTTCATGTTCGTACATTCCTAACTTGAACGTTGTGATAGAGACATATATCGCGGGAGCGCAAATAACACACTGTGCTTCATGTTCGTACATTCCTAACTTGAACTTTGTGATAGAGACATATATCGCGGGAGCGCAAATAACACACTGTGCTTCATGTTCGTACATTCCTAACTTGAACGTTGTGATAGAGACATATGTTGCGGGAGCGCAAATAACACACTGTGCTTCATGTTTGTACATTCCTAACTTGAACTTTGTGATAGAGACATATATCGCGGGAGCGCAAATAACGCACTGTGCTTCATGTTCGTACATTCTAACTTGAACGTTGTGATAGAGACATATGTTGCGGGAGCGCAAATAACACACTGTGCTTCATGTTCGTACATTCCTAACTTGAACTTTGTGATAGAGACATATGTTGCGGGAGCGCAAATAACACACTGTGCTTCATGTTCGTACATTCCTAACTTGAACTTTGTGATAGAGACATATATCGCGGGAGCGCAAATAACACACTGTGCTTCATGTTCGTACATTCCTAACTTGAACGTTGTGATAGAGACATATGTTGCGGGAGCGCAAATAACACACTGTGCTTCATGTTCGTACATTCCTAACTTGAACGTTGTGATAGAGACATATGTTGCGGGAGCGCAAATAACACACTGTGCTTCATGTTCGTACATTCCTAACTTGAACGTTGTGATAGAGACATATGTTGCGGGAGCGCAAATAACACACTGTGCTTCATGTTCGTACATTCCTAACTTGAACTTTGTGATAGAGACATATATCGCGGGAGCGCAAATAACACACTGTGCTTCATGTTCGTACATTCCTAACTTGAATGTTGTGATAGAGACATATGTTGCGGGAGCGCAAATAACACACTGTGCTTCATGTTCGTACATTCCTAACTTGAACGTTGTGATAGAGACATATATCGCGGGAGCGCAAATAACACACTGTGCTTCATGTTCGTACATTCCTAACTTGAACTTTGTGATAGAGACATATATCGCGGGAGCGCAAATAACACACTGTGCTTCATGTTCGTACATTCCTAACTTGAACGTTGTGATAGAGACATATATCGCGGGAGCGCAAATAACACACTGTGCTTCATGTTCGTACATTCCTAACTTGAACGTTGTGATAGAGACATATATCGCGGGAGCGCAAATAACACACTGTGCTTCATGTTCGTACATTCCTAACTTGAACTTTGTGATAGACATATATCGCGGGAGCGCAAATAACACACTGTGCTTCATGTTCGTACATTCCTAACTTGAATGTTGTGATAGAGACATATGTTGCGGGAGCGCAAATAACACACTGTGCTTCATGTTTGTACATTTCTAACTTGAACTTTGTGATAGAGACATATATCGCGGGAGCGCAAATAACGCACTGTGCTTCATGTTCGTACATTCCTAACTTGAACGTTGTGATAGAGACATATGTTGCGGGAGCGCAAATAACACACTGTGCTTCATGTTCGTACATTCCTAACTTGAACTTTGTGATAGAGACATATGTTGCGGGAGCGCAAATAACACACTGTGCTTCATGTTCGTACATTCCTAACTTGAACTTTGTGATAGAGACATATGTTGCGGGAGCGCAAATAACACACTGTGCTTCATGTTCGTACATTCCTAACTTGAACGTTGTGATAGAGACATATATCGCGGGAGCGCAAATAACACACTGTGCTTCATGTTCGTACATTCCTAACTTGAACGTTGTGATAGAGACATATATCGCGGGAGCGCAAATAACACACTGTGCTTCATGTTCGTACATTCCTAACTTGAACGTTGTGATAGAGACATATATCGCGGGAGCGCAAATAACACACTGTGCTTCATGTTCGTACATTCCTAACTTGAACGTTGTGATAGAGACATATATCGCGGGAGCGCTAATAACACACTGTGCTTCATGTTCGTACATTCCTAACTTGAACTTTGTGAATTTTTTTTGTTAACAAATTGCTAACCTTGCATTTTCATTTTGGCATTTTGCAAAATGTGTTGCATTCAAAACAGAATTTTTCCCCCAGAAACAACAAACAATACACTACATTTATACAGTCAGCCGAAACCTCACGTTTTGGAAATTCTACTTTCTGAACTAATTTTGATGCGTGCTGCTTATACCATACACTATAAACGACTACAGCTCATTCCACGTGTTTATTCAAGCTACAGGAAATAATACCAGATGTCTAGCAGGAAGTGTTCTTGCCAAAGACATGGAAGATACTTGGTTTCCCGGACTGTTCCTGACCTACCCTTCTCTCTCTACTAAGAGTATTAAATTAGTGAAGGAGCAATCCAAGTACGACGTATTACGAATGCGCAGAGTTTGGGTCCTAACACGTCAGCCCTCCCCCCTTGCTGCACCCGGCAGTGTGTCGCCACACTACCGAAGATGGCCGAGCGCTGCCGAGTGCCTAAGGCCATATCATGAGCACAGAGGGTAGTTCCCTCATTCTGCACACTCCAGGCAGACATCACAGGGGCACGTCACACCTCCCACTCTGGGCTCTACGTGCACTCCAGAAGAGCCTTATATATGGCAGTGCATGGCTGAGGTCGGGAGTGCGAGCTGAGCTGTCGTGGGAAGAACATCGTGCTCGTGGATGCTCATTCTCTGGGATCTGCCCGTGACTTGAGGACCAGCGAAAGGGAGGTGCGTCTGTAACTACGATGGGACCAGGTGGTGGATAGGGGATCCCCAGGCTCTGGGGTGGCTGGGGGTAATCAAATACCAACCCGCGAACCAACTGGCTGGTGCGAGAGCGCCGTCGTTGTGGATGTCTGGAATCTGGGTAGTTTAGTATGAGATGGCGAAGCGCGTCTGCTGAAAGTGGCGCAACAATCAAAGTGGGGAGGAGGATCTCGAGGTGCTGAATGATGGGAAGTGTAGCGATACTCATTGCTGAATTCTGCGGGCTGCCGACTGCAGATGCATGATGAATAGATTAGAATGCACCGGACCTTGGAAGTGTCCAATGTCAGATTTCGCTCCTGGCCCAACGGATTCGCCACCATCACTGTTGTGTCCTGGATTTCTCGCGCTCTTCCAGACCGACTGACTATTTTGGAGGAAGGGGAGGGGGTGACTCCCCCACTGCAGTTCCCCAGCCTTCACCCATGGAGAGGAGATCCTGGTGTCGGCAGAGAAAAGCGAAGATGGAGTCAGTGCCATGACTGAGCTGTCCGGTTTTCCGACACACTCAACAAGAAGCAGGGGGGGGGGGGGACTTGCCTCAAATTGCTGGTGCCAATGCTGCAGTGCCGGTTCGCCTGCAATGCAGTATTGACAGTAATTCATTTTCAAGGGTGCTTGTGCCCACACAATGACTGGCATGGGCACGAGGTTGTTTTGTCTCCCACACTACACACCAGCTGCACTCTCATTTCATTTCACCCTGCATCAAACCAACAGAAGTTTTCTTCCCGAACTAACAAATACCTTACTTTATGAAGCCCTAATCCCATTAAAAGGAATTTTTTTATCCTCCTTGAATGTCGCATTGATTTTTCACGACCCTCTCCGTTTTGCCTGGTTTGCTATGCTCTTCCATCTAGACCCTTCTTCTTTCAGGGTGTGCACATGACTACAATTGCGGCCATGGCACTACAACCCTTCTCAGCCGCAATGCATGCGCCCATTATAATAATTAAACCTGACCTAAGGCGTATAGGGCTTACCCTGAAACGCATCCCATTCTCCAACTGACTAAGATACTAACATGCATGCTGGAGGGCACACAGAACTGTGAAGGTGCTCACACTGGCGTAACGGGATTTGGGACACGCAAAAAAAAGTTGAGAGTTATCATCTCCAGCCACTCGCCTCAACACTTCTTGTGCTCGGGCTCTACTAACAATAGGCCCTTACGGTCCTCTCCAAGAACTTCCAGTTCTGCAGTGGCTGCAGCCACCACCTACCAGAGGCTTCAACAGCTCCTGGTAATTACCATCACCAGAAGCTTCGTCTACCTGAAGACATCAAACACAACTTAACACTTCAGTTGTTGACACCTCCTGGGTCTTCAGCGGCCACTACTTGCTGTAGTGGCTAACCTGTTTAAAGTTAGAGCCTCTTCTAGGCAAACCCAGTTAGTGTTAGTTGCGACCAGTAAGCTATAATTTCCCTTGGATCTAAGTAGCCTAGGAGTGGGTCACCTTCACCCATTTTACGCGTAGGTTAATTACTTCTGCAGCATAGACCTATTG
Source organism: Dryococelus australis (assembly GCA_029891345.1). NCBI lineage: Eukaryota > Metazoa > Arthropoda > Insecta > Phasmatodea > Phasmatidae > Dryococelus > Dryococelus australis. The sequence goes on from CM057004.1 coordinate 2,171,930, forward strand.
GTAGTGCGTACGAGTCACCTAAGTATTTATTGCTTAATTAATACTTAATCTTAAACATTTCCAAGAGTTCTTTGTTGTTGTAGTAATATAGCCTGTCTACCACCAGTATTCGACCACCAAATGGCAAGCAAGCGGCAGAACTTTGTAACCTAGATTAGAACGTCAGACCCCCTCAGAGGCCTCTCAGTTCAGAACCTCATCTTTCGACGGCCACCCATTCTGTTCATCTCAGTGTTCAGAACAGTAGAGCCTCCACCACTAGGACACACCCCACAGAGGCGGGACAGAAAACCTAAGTTGTATCGCAGACCAGAGCGCCTAGCCAAAGTGCTCGCAGAGGTAGCTGCTTGGTTTTGGAGGCCTTACATTTGTGGACAACACCCGGCAATGGCAGGAAGGCGGTCTATGACCCATGACTCTAGGTGCTTTTACTCTAGGAGTCAGGGAATGCATCACTAGCCATTGTCGGCTTTACACGCCAAATCAGGGATTGGCAGTTGCTTGTCACTTACAGGAAATCTAGTGTGCTATAAGCCTATGCCATTCAACAGCAGGCCAGGAGCTCAAGGGGCAGTTAAGAAGGCAGAGTTCAGTGCCGCCAAGCAGGTCTGTGCGCAAACCTAGTTACGCCAGGAGTCGATACTCCAAGGGAGCACGCCCAAGCCACCCGTCATGCGGGCAGACCGGCATCTCCCATCTGTACCTAAGCGTTTCACTCCAACCCAGTGTGAACCGGCTACGAGGTACATCCGGTGGTCCGGGTCCTAGTCGGCGGGAGCGACACCAGGCTCAGGAGGGCCAACCCACACATCGGCAGCTGGGCCAGCACGGAGTGGAACCACCGTTAACATGGAGACAACTACCGCAACCTGACATCCACCAAGATCAGTGGAACCAAAGACTCCACCTGCACAGCCTACAACACCATGCCTACACAAGTCAAGGCAAGTCCACAGAGCACTGGTAAGTCTACCTTGCCCCAGAGGGCCAGTGTTGTTGTGAGGCACATTGCCTGACCCAGTACACCGGATAACATACCTAGTAAACAGCCTACAAGGCCCACACAGGTATCCAGCAAGAGAGGGAACTGGGTCCCTATTGTAGCGCGACTGATCAGTTCAGTAAAAGTTTCTTGTCGACTGGGGTTTAAGCGACACTCGTCAAGGTTTTAGTGAAGCGTTTATACCGTCATACGAAACTCCGTTATAAAAACTTGTGTTTCATGTGTTGTTTTCAATGCCGGAAGTCACTAGGCCTAGTATCGAAACAATAAAAAACAAATAATCCTTGTTATGGTGATATGAAAAGAAATTACATTTTTCCAGAAAATCATAACTATGAGAAAATATTATTTTTAATTACATATATTGCTTGATAAAACATAATTAAAAAATGACATTTTGTAATGTATTTTTAAAGATGGAACATATTTTTTGTATGTTAATATTTCCTACCAACAACAAAATTATATAATCACTCCATGCTTACACACACTATTTTTAACCAATTAAATATATAGTATTACGATTCAATAAATCCTAATTGTACATTTCATACCATATTTACAAACCAAACAAACATTTTATTGTTTATATTGACAGTGCCACTCAACCTACTAATTAATCACAATTACGACTCATCGCTAAATGTTCCTACTTCCACTGCTACAAATGTACAGAGAATTCTTCACATGGAATCTTTGCTGCCTACTCTACCAGGCAACATAAACGTATGAGCAGATTCTCTTCATCTAAAGGTCATGCAACTCAGAAGGCACGTCCCCCCCCCCCCCCCCCCCCCCTTTTCCCCACTCTGAAATCTTACAAGCCACCCGCCACCAGGCAAGGCCGAGCGCCCCCTAGGAGGCAGGAAGCAGAAATACTGACCCGAGTTTTTCGACTCCCACGCTAACCAGGGCAGGAGACTCGCTCTCCCCTCAGCCCTTGCCGGCAGCCTACAAGCTTCACCCTATAAAAGTCCAGACGCTGCAGAGCTCGGGCAGTCATTATTTTGCATACTCACTCGCGACATCCCAGAGCACTAATTCAGTGCTTAGACTTTTGGAGATCTCGTAAGCTTCAAGTACGCCCCCAGCGGCTACTTACCACATCTCGACGACCAGCAAACACGTACATACATATTTAATTTCACGTTGTCTCTTCTTGACACATTATTTATTTTTATTATTTATATAACTTTGCATACATCTAGAACCAGTTACTCCCCTTTTAACTTAGAACTAGTTCACCTACACCTTGAACCACAGTTACCTTCACCTCTCCATGGTTTGGTAGGAGGTAGCATGGGTCACATGTTTATTGAGTCTTCAATAAACGCCCCTTTGTTCACTACTCTTCTGCTTTTCATTTACAGCGTACTTGTCTGTGTTAACGGTCAGAGACAGAGTACGACGTTCACAGCCAACAGGAACCACGAGATTGTTGACATCCACATTAGACGGCTACCTGTTTCTTCCCAGTCCCCTGAGCACTAAGTTAGTGCTGGTGGGGAGAAACAGAGATGCCACAACCACTAGAAACACCTTCGAACAGGGAGGGGCTACAAGCTCAGGTTATCTCTCGCTTTGAGCACTAAGTTAGTGCTGGAGTGACATTAGCCTGGGGTTTGCGCTCAACCCGGTACGAATGCACGACAAGTAGAGGCTTGGTGGTCCACACGGCTCCACGTCCCTCATCAGACTGCATGCGTGGGGGATCAGTGGTAAGACTCTTATCGAGCTCATGCCAGCAAGTCACTATTGGGTTACACTGTAATAACAGTTCCTCTCTAAGTGCGTTACGTAGACTGTCAAGCCGTTGTGCTCAATACTTTACAAGGTGAGGAGTGGCAAAAGACGTAGGGAACAATACCTAGCTCACGCTGCTATCAAACCGTGGATGGTATTACCACCTCCTACGCAGGAAAGGCAGGCAGAACGGGACTGTGCCGTCGAACTTAGGCACCAAGCAGTATTGCCTGCTCCAGTTAAAGTAATCTTCTTGTCACCTTGCTTTCACAATCATCCATCATGCCACTCTGTGGTAAGTACACCCAAGACAAAAGTGTAAGTAAGCGATAACCAACACCCCTTGTGCCTCACGCTAACTAACCAGAGTTAACCAGCCCTCTTTTGGTCTAGCGGAAAAATCTTCGACATATGTGCCAGTCAGACTTAACTGGGCACGCGTCAATACCATGCACGAAACCTAAGATTCAAAGCGAAATTTGAATTATAACCTCAGTTTCAAGATATATATGGCAGAATATCACTTTGGCTGCATTTATACTGTTGATGCCGGCTAAGAGCCAGTGGCGCTAAAGCACATGACAGCATTCACGTGTCACGTGTTCCGCACATGTGCAAAGAGGCTGATAATTTTGAACTTTCATATAAATGTTATTTTCAGTTTAAAATGTGTTATATTGTGTTTTATATGCCTTAAAATGTTTTTAAGTGTTTGTACTAATTTTAATTGTTTGGCATGAAAGCCATCACAAAGAGACACTAAAATAATATTGAAATTCATAAGAAAATTATAGAAATGTAAAACAATATTTAATTTAATTATAAGATTTTATTTTCAATATAAAATATTTCACTTGGCATACATAGCAGTTCCGCTTATGTGAACCACGTAGGCGGCCATGATAGGTCCTTGCAACCCTTGTATCTGGACAGTCTGTCGAGGAGAGATGGCGAGGTAAGACACTGTCATGTACGCACTATAACTTTTGTTCACTGATTTAGGTTTTCATAGTCAATTCAGTTTACGAGTTAACCTTTATTAGCATATTTTTTTCCCAGACATTTTCGCCAGCATTATGATTTTGCTTTATTAATTTCTTGTGCCCTTGCGGCATTTTGAACTTAATCGAGAAGGAGGGGAAAGATGTCAGAGAGGTCACGCGACCTGCACATTTTGAATCAGGCGTCATCTGCCCATGTTTATGGCATTTCATTGTAACTTCTATATTATTGCTACATGCAGTTTCAAGGGCTTTGTTTTTATGTATGTATTTGAGGGTAATTTTGTGTATGAATATTTTACGGCAACATCACGTATAACCACGTGACCGACCAAAGCAAAGTTTTTGTATATGCCATCATTGCATTTTAAAAGCTTATTTATGTAACATCGGATGTGCAATTAATTATTTCAGGGTTCTATGTCAGTTTTATTCAGGGTTCAATGTATATTTCATCTAAATTGATGCTTTTTGTACTTGACCACACAGTCACGTTAATGTTAGATTTTACCGCCAACATGCATGTTACAAGCCTATAACCACTCTAATTGTAAAGAGAATCACTTTCTCAACACAAATTCTATTTTATCTGAATTCAGTTTGCCATTTCCACGCAGAAATATTGCAATTTCACCTGCACCACGTAGTCCGCTACGAACTTCATCCAGCGGCATCCGTGCCATCTAATCTTGTTGTCACACGTGTGTGTGTTTATTGTGAATATTCATCTCGTGTCCCATCTTATTTCATGTATCATTCATGTGTCTATGTAATTTTGTAAATAATTTACGGTGCAATTATTCCCGTCCTAGCCGGCTCTGTGTATAGGCCATCACCACACTACCCACATGCTGGTGCCCAGTCCCGATGGGTTTGCGTTAGTGATGCCGAGTAATCACCCATGTTAATGTGCATTAAGGATTTTCACTTGTAATTCACCGTGTCCTGTCTTCAGGGAAAAACCATCAGTCCACCCTATCGGTTTTCTGCCCTCTTCCCTTGTGAAGGCTGTGCTTTCACGCACCTCCGTAAGATCACTCATTTAGGCGTGCGCTAGATTAATTACGGGCTGGGGAGCACCCAAGCAGAATTGGCTAGTCATGACCGGGATAATCATTTCATTGGCATGTTGATATGTATGAATAATATCAATAAAAACAAGTCTACAGTGAACTCAATTCTTTTATTGAGTAGTGACAGTGTCCCGGCCACATATGTTTTATCTATTATTTATTTCAGTGATGTTTATTAAAAGTTTAGTATTGCTAACATGTTAGTAAATACGTACGGTTGAGACGGACACACAGAACCCAAAACATCCCTGAGAACCCTGAGTCTCAATAGTGCGGTGATTGGGAAGCACCTCTGGCGCCCAAATTACCAGTAAGTATTTGTGTCATCGTTTGTCTCGTGTCTCACCCGACAGCATCACCATATACAAACTCTGCTTTCCACAACCCAGGTTAACAAAACATTTGTTTCAGTTGTCAGTGTAAACGTAGGCATAGACAAACTGTTACGAGATGCTATAAAGGCAGGATCGATATATAGCAAAAGGTAGGTAATTTACGATTATTCCGAAATTCCTCCCGGATACCAGACAAATGGTTAAAATGTAGAACATGTCCGGTAATTTCTGGACATCTGGTAACTGCCCGTAAAGCTAATTACAGTTTGCTGATTGTACATGACATTCAATCTTTTTTTTTTAGACAAAATGTTGTATTTATACTTCTGCAATATAATTATATTCCAAAAATCCTGCACATTAAAATAATGCATATAAAGTTCTGATTGAACCTCTGGTTTTCTCACGAGAAGCAATGAATACGGAGGTCGCTAGGAGTTACGTCACACACTGTTTAAACATTTTTTTTTTCAGCAACATGAAGTTATTTTCACATCGGAAACTTCAATTAATTCTTCACACATTCACATTTTTAACTAACTTAATATATTATTTTATTTTATTTTATGTAAGCGGTGATTAAATATGGATGCAATACTCTTGGTACAACTTCACGTTGCTTAACATTTTTTAAGTATTTGATCACAAGGATAGGGTAAATATATGCTTACCAGGTATTTATTTATTATATTATATATGTTATATATTATATAAAACAAACATGCCTGTTTTATGCCAGTGAAAATTAAACAAAAACGTTGAGCAAAAAATGCACTTTAAACAAATAATTATTAAATTTTTTAAGAATCAAAATAGGTTATTTTTGGATTTTGCAACAACAGCATCCTTATGATGGTATTTTTGAGAACCATGAACACTCATAAAATGGTTGTTCTACTATATATATTCTTCAGTGCTGGATAAATTAATATGACTGCAGTGAATTATAGGAAGGAAATTTGAAGCAATAGAAGTGTTGAACTGTTGACAGTGGTGAGAAAATATGTTTTGTCCTTCATTTACTGTATAGTAACCAAAATATTGCTGCACTGTTAAGAAACCATACATTGTTAGAAATATGTACACACTGTTTGCTTAACACTATATTTTAGGGATGGGATCCTCGATACAGCCAAACCACAATACCCTTGATACTTTAAAGTATAGAGTATCACATGAGAATATCTAACAGCATTAAATTTTAACATTTATTTTCTTGTGTCATAATAATGGTACAAGCAACCATAACTTTTGGAATGTGTGCGATAGTTTTGACAAATATACCATAATATTTGGAATGTATACAGTAATTTTGAATAACATACTATAATTTAAGTACAAGTGTACCACATTATACCATAATTTTATTCAAAGTATAATATTCACACAGCTGCAAGCACCTTGAAGTTTTTTTTAGGCAACATATACATACCACAATTAAGATTTTTGACAATATTTACTTGTATGGCACATTATTGAGGTACAATAAAAACAAGCTGAGAGTAGCGAGCAAGCGCTGAAAGGCGCTAGTGTGCAAATTGAGTAGTTATTGTATATCCCACACATACCATAACTATCTGATGCAACTGCATCATTAAATATTCACAAAAATAAAAACCATAATTACCTGATACCCCTGTCGCATATGAGCTAGGCCATGACAGGTGATCAAATAATTACAATATTTACGGAACGTTACAGTAATTTCCTTGAAGTCGCAAAATAAAATAAATCGCAAAATGTGTGTATACTGAGCTACCATTTTACTCAAAGTTTGATTAGAGCTTTTCCTGTGGAAACATAACTCTACAGAATCGAAGGAGACTCATCTTGGTTTATCATTGGTTAAGGATGTTTAGGTTACAAGCTGTCCACTATTTGTTTCCAGTGTAATGTGCGTTTAGGTTACAAGCTGTCCATTATTTGTTTCCAGTGTTAATGTGAGTTTAGGTTACAAGCTGTCCACTATTTGTTTCCAGTGTAATGTGAGTTTAGGTTACAAGCTGTCCACTATTTGTTTCCAGTGTAATGTGAGTTTAGGTTACAAGCTGTCCATTATTTGTTTCCATTGTTAATGTGAGTTTAGGTTACAAGCTGTCCACTATTTGTTTCCAGTGTAATGTGAGTTTAGGTTACAAGCTGTCCACTATTTGTTTCCAGTGTAATGTGCGTTTAGGTTACAAGCTGTCCATTATTTGTTTCCATTGTTAATGTGAGTTTAGGTTACAAGCTGTCCACTATTTGTTTCCAGTGTAATGTGCTTTTAGGTTACAAGCTGTCCACTATTTGTTTCCATTGTTAATGTGAGTTTAGGTTACAAGCTGTCCACTATTTGTTTCCAGTGTAATGTGAGTTTAGGTTACAAGCTGTCCACTATTTGTTTCCAGTGTAATGTGAGTTTAGGTTACAAGCTGTCCATTATTTGTTTCCAGTGTAATGTGAGTTTAGGTTACAAGCTGTCCACTATTTGTTTCCAGTGTAATGTGAGTTTAGGTTACAAGCTGTCCACTATTTGTTTCCAGTGTAATGCGAGTTTAGGTTACAAGCTGTCCACTATTTGTTTCCAGTGTAATGTGAGTTTAGGTTACAAGCTGTCCACTATTTGTTTCCAGTGTAATGTGAGTTTAGGTTACAAGCTGTCCACTATTTGTTTCCATTGTTAATGTGAGTTTAGGTTACAAGCTGTCCACTATTTGTTTCCAGTGTAATGTGAGTTTAGGTTACAAGCTGTCCATTATTTGTTTCCAGTGTAATGTGAGTTTAGGTTACAAGCTGTCCACTATTTGTTTCCAGTGTAATGTGAGTTTAGGTTACAAGCTGTCCACTATTTGTTTCCAGTGTAATGTGAGTTTAGGTTACAAGCTGTCCACTATTTGTTTCCAGTGTAATGTGAGTTTAGGTTACAAGCTGTCCATTATTTGTTTCCATTGTTAATGTGAGTTTAGGTTACAAGCTGTCCACTATTTGTTTCCAGTGTAATGTGAGTTTAGGTTACAAGCTGTCCACTATTTGTTTCCAGTGTAATGTGCGTTTAGGTTACAAGCTGTCCATTATTTGTTTCCATTGTTAATGTGAGTTTAGGTTACAAGCTGTCCACTATTTGTTTCCAGTGTAATGTGCGTTTAGGTTACAAGCTGTCCATTATTTGTTTCCATTGTTAATGTAAGTTTAGGTTACAAGCTGTCCACTATTTGTTTCCAGTGTAATGTGAGTTTAGGTTACAAGCTGTCCACTATTTGTTTCCAGTGTAATATGAGTTTAGGTTACAAGCTGTCCACTATTTATTTCCAGTGTAATTGCGAGTTTAGGTTACAAGCTGTCCACTATTTGTTTCCAGTGTAATGTGAGTTTAGGTTACAAGCTGTCCACTATTTGTTTCCAGTGTAATGCGAGTTTAGGTTACAAGCTGTCCACTATTTGTTTCCAGTGTAATGTGAGTTTAGGTTACAAGCTGTCCACTATTTGTTTCCAGTGTAATGTGAGTTTAGGTTACAAGCTGTCCATTATTTGTTTCCAGTGTAATGTGAGTTTAGGTTACAAGCTGTCCACTATTTGTTTCCAGTGTAATGTGAGTTTAGGTTACAAGCTGTCCATTATTTGTTTCCATTGTTAATGTGAGTTTAGGTTACAAGCTGTCCACTATTTGTTTCCAGTGTAATGTGCGTTTAGGTTACAAGCTGTCCATTATTTGTTTCCAGTGTAATGTGAGTTTAGGTTACAAGCTGTCCACTATTTGTTTCCAGTGTAATGTGAGTTTAGGTTACAAGCTGTCCACTATTTGTTTCCAGTGTAATGTGAGTTTAGGTTACAAGCTGTCCACTATTTGTTTCCAGTGTTAATGTGAGTTTAGGTTACAAGCTGTCCACTATTTGTTTCCAGTGTAATGTGAGTTTTTATATAGAAAGTTTCTGTATCGAGAATCGAGAAAATGTAGCATGACCCATTACTACCATATTTCCCTTCATTTGAAGACCAATTTGAATTGTAATACTTTTATTTTACTGTAATATCTAGATGATAAGGGACTGTAAACAAACTAAAGCAGTTCTATTCCTATAATAATTACTACTTAATTCAAATAATTTAACAACCTAATGGCCTAAGTAAACACAAATTGTTTAAAATACCCTGTTGTGACATTATATACAAACCATAATAAAAATTAAATTAAAACACAATATTATGATTAGTAAAGCACTACATGATGCTATAATTATTGAAACAAACTGTTGCAATGTTTGGCTTTGCTAGGACAAGTCATAAATGAAAACTGCAACAAATTATATTCATGATATTTAAGGACAGCTTAAAACTCACTATAGAGATATTCTGAACAGCCATCAAATCCTTCTTCATCCTCCTCACACTTTTCTGCTGCCGTCTCATGATCAGAGAGGGTTGTTGCGAAGATACAGGCTCCGTGTTCCACCAAGAACTTCACCATTGCTAGATTGTTGCAAGAAGCGGCACAATGCAATGGTGTCCTGCACAAAAACCATACAGCTACTGTGTTTCCTAACATAATAGGTAACCATACATGGTGATGCAGTACGCAGCACACAGTGTTTTTGTTTTGATGTCCCAAACAATTTCTGTGGCAATGGAATTTTTTGCAGGCTTGCAAAGTTTACTTATAGCTTTATGTTGCACACTTTATACAGTAGACCCTCAATTTTATGAGTCCTGATTTTACAAGGGTAGCAATTTTATGAATCAATTCTCAGGATCTGTCAAAATGTCTCTTAAATTGATGAAAATATATAGATAAGCTCGTGCAAGAATTGAACAAAGCCCCAATCAAAATTGATTAAATATATGTTAATTTGCCCACAGTGATAAAGTATAGGTAGTCACATTATAATTTCCAGATAAGCCAGATTTCAACTACTTGTATGATTTAATTACTCGTACAATTTGTCCGAAACATCCCTGAAATGTTTGCAAGGACTCTGGGGCAACAATAAACAGACAATGAAATGCAGTTGCAGTCACAGCCTCTCACTGTGGAATCAAACAGCCAATGTGCTGTTCAAAGTGTACATGTACACAACAATATGTAGTATACCATACAGGATACAGCTGACTAACCTCACAAATTCTTACAGATTCTAAACATATTGGGATTGTAGTGTTGCTGCCCTTAAGTGATATGCCGCAATATGAACAAAACAACTATGTGAAAATTGACTGAAAACAACATGTCACATCATAAATGGATGCTTTGTTCTACACCCACCCCCCTCTCTTCTGATTGCCCAACCATACACACAGCGTCACACCACTCTTAAGCAGCCATAATAGCAAATAGAGTTACACACTGCAATTTTCCTCACTTCAACTTAAAAGATCTCAAAAATAATAGCCAGACCTGCCCAGAGAGGGGCCCTAAAAGACATAAAAATTAAATAGAGGTAAACATTTTTCTACCGATCGCAGTTTTCAAAAAACTAAGTTCATAAATTTATATTTCGAAATTTGTTGGAAATTTTTGTAGAGCAAACTTGCTGATAGGCAGGTTTGCCCCAGGACTCAAGAAACATCTAGGCGAGCTTGATCATGGTAACTTGTTACTTTTGCAAGTGCAGTATTTGGCTTTCAAATATGTTTTGTGATAATAGTGTTGTAAATTTTATATGATAGTAATACTAGTTGTTGTAGTGTTAGGAGTAATGGTGGTGCTAACTGCAGTGGTGTTAATAATGAGAATGATGGTGGTAATGGTTTTGGTGGTGTTAGTTGTGATAATGGTGTTACTTGTGGTGGTAATGGTGTTAGTGATACTGATGTTAGTAGTAGTAATTGTTATGGTGGTAATGGTGATATTAGTGGTAATGATTATGGTGATAATGGGATGATGATGATAATTGGATTGTTGTGACCATATTGTTGCTTATGTTGGTAGTGGTGGTGGTGGTGATGCCTATAATTGGGGGTATTGAGGTGAAGTTGATGGTGGGGGTAATTGTGGTGATGGTGGTGTCTGTGTTAGTGATGTAGTTGTGGTGGTGTTGGTGATAGTGATGTTTGTATTGGTAGTGATGGTGGTGGTGTTGGTGCCATTGAGGTTATGGTAATTGTGGTGGTGATGCGTGTGATGGTGGTTGGTGGCAGTTATAATGGTAGGGGTTATGGCAGTTATGGTGATTATCTTAAGATAGCGGTGAGGCCAATGATGGTGGTGTAGTAGATAGTGAATACTGTAGTGTTGATTTTCTTGATTATGGTGAAGTTGGTTGCAGTGATAGTGGTAGAAGCGTTGATGGTGCTAGTTGTATTGGAGATGGTGATGATGGTGTTGGCAGTGGTTGGGGTGGTAGTGATGGTGGAGTTAGTGGTGACAATGGTGGCATTGTCATTGTTTGAAATGGTGTTTCAGTGGTAATGGTATTGATGGTGTTGATGGTGGTAATGGTGTTTCAGTGGTAATGGTGGTGGTAGTGATGTTCTTGGTGGTGATGATGATATTGCTTGTTGGTAGTGGTGGTGATGGCGAGGTTGCTTGTATTGGTAGTGGTGATGACAAATATGGTGATGGTGAGTATGGTGGTGTTAACTGTTATAGTTGAGGTGGAGCTGTTGGTGCATATCATAGGGCAGTGTGGTGCAACTATTTATTAAACATGGGCCAGATTTTTATTCTTAGGATTAATTAGGGGCCAGCATAAGCATTCAGCAAATGTAGCACTTGTATTAGCAGATTTATTTATATTTATAATTATGAGAGTTTTACAGTTTTCAAAATATTAACTCGCACATACATATACCTACTCACACAATTATTTAATTATTTCAACATCGACAAACATTTCAATATGATGATGCCGTCGGGTGAGACATGAGATGAACAATGACATAAATGCCTACTGGTAATATGGGTGCCAGCGGTGCTTCCCAATCACCGCACTATTGAGACTCAGGGTTCTCAGGGATGCTGTGGGTTCTGTGTGTCCGTCTCACCCGTGCGTACTTACAAACACGTAGAAAATACTAAACTTTTACTAAACATCACTGGAAATAAACACTTAATAAAACATATGTGGCTAGGACACTATCACTACTGAATAAAAGAGGTAAGTTGTCAATAGACTTGTTTCTAAGTAGATGTAAAAGGGGCGTTCTAGCACAGCTCAATTTTCATCGAAAAATCAAGCAAGTAACCCCCTAATTCGAGTAATTTTATCATTTTAAAGCTACTTTTTCATGTTTTTTCAATTAAAAAACCAACCAATTTCCATCAAAAATCAAGCATTTTTACCCCAAAATCAAGTAAATTCACCACTTTTTCAAAAATGCCTGAGCAGGATTTTCAATTTAAAAAACAAGCAATTTCCATTGAAAAGCAAGCAATTTTACCACAAAATTAAGCACTTTCACCCTAAAACAAATCTATTTTTTTTCGAATTTCAGCGCCCAAAAAAATCCTGCACGAATAGTGAGCACAAAATTTTGACCCAAATTTCGAACACTTTCACCCCAAATCAAGCTTTTTTCGCCGAATTTCAGCCCCCTAAATAATTCTGCACGAATAGTGAACGCATCAAATCAATCAAATTTAGACCAAAAATGCAAGAAATGAAGCAGAAAATTAAGTAAATTTTATCCTAAATATGTAAAATAAGCAAAAATGAAATGAAAATATTAAAAAATATAATCGTTAGAAATTATACTATTTATTCAACAAAAGTAAAACACCAATAAGACTTTTTAAAATGTAAAAATAAAGAAAAATCTGAATCTATAATCCCAACCATCGCAACAATCCAAACCCAACATCTTTAAAATCAGAAAATTTATTTGATCTTAAATAATTTTTATCAATTTTTAAAACAATTTTGAAATGAACAAGGTCCAATTATTTATCAATAAAAGTTTCTGTTTTTATAATTTCATATCCAATGCCCCAAAGTTCTAAATGATCTATAATTTGATCCATTTTTATATTTAAAAATTTATATATGTTTTATAACAGTGTGATACTATGAGAAAATTCTAATTAGAATTATTATTTTTATTTGTTCAAAAATTCATAAAAATCTTTTATACAACCACTCAACTATAAGTCTAAAAAATTGCATTAAAATATCGAAACAATTTCTTGTTTCTGTAAAATCACATTATCCATTTAATAAAAAAAAACATTTATATATTTTCAGCAATAGTTTCATTCAAATAATCATAAGTTAAATTTCGTTGACTAATTAAAACAACATTGCAAACTGTACCTGCCTCAACAGCAATTTTTAAAACTACACTAATTTTTTTATTTGTTTTATCTTTAACTACTGCTAATTTTCTATATAGGCAGTCAACAACATATCAAGTTCTTCGCCCCTAAAATCAATAATAATTGATATTGCCACGATAGTTATAGTTGGCTTATAATTAAGTTATTTATTTCTATATATAGTATTCAATTTTGTTCTTGAATTTCTAAAATCATTAAAAACCAGAAACATTTTAAGACAAAGATCATTTTCAATATATAGATTCCAATTTTCCTTTGAAAAATTTCATTTCTACCATTTTTAACAAAATATTTCTTACATTACAATGATCAAACATTGAAGCATGGGCATATTGCTCAGCGCAATTTTTTCTATTAGTTTGGGAACCCACAATTACAAAATCAGGCATGTCAAATGTAAATTATTAAACTGATCTTTTATATCAAAGTTAAAAACAGTTGTCCCAGCAGAAACTACTTTTTCTAAAAATTGCCAATACTTAAAACCAATATGAATGTTAGGATTTTTATATATTTTTTCTTTAGTTGCAATTGATGTGTTAGCTTCATATTCAACAATAGGCCACAAAATATCTAATTTTTCAATAACAATTTTGCCTGGATCAGCATAAGTTTTATCAACTGAACCATCTGCTTTTTTAGTTTCATAAACAAATAAACAATTGTTATCATGAATAAAACCAAACAAATATCATAATGGATAGACTATTTCATTTATTTTATCACTGTGAAGAGATTTTACTCGGAATATATTATCAACACCAGTACAGACTAAACAATTTTGTTCACCTGGTGATCTTAGCAAAATATTCATAATTGTCTAAGTTATTCCTGGATTATCAACAGTTCCAATAATATGTCAATGTTTTGAAATTTCTACTCTAGAAAACTGAAATGGAAAAAAATTGTAACAAACATCTATATTATCTCATTTTTCGTATTTTGCCTCATCTCCAACTTTATATCCTTTTAGTAAGTGATATTCTTCCAAAACATAAGCAATGTTTGGAAAAGAAAAGCCATCTCCTGAGGGGAATATTAAACTCAATTCTAGTATTGTAAATATTTAAATTCCTCCTCATTTGATCAGTTGGGGGAATAGTTTGTCTCTCGAAACTCTCAATGTTTTATAACTCATTTATAAGTAAAAAAAATATATATAAATAAAGGAGTCAGAGGGAGTTCATTGGGTGAAATTGCTCATAGAGAAGTATAGAAATTATAAAAAGAACCATGAGGTAGAATTTGGAAAAAATTGATTGAGCATTAAACAAATTTCATTTGCCTGAAATGCATTTTCCGGGTTATAATTATTGTGGAACATTTACAAAATTAAATTAAAGATTAGAAAGAGGAGATGCAGGAATAAATAAATTCGACAAAGCTTGTAAATTTCATGATATTGCTTATACAGATCATAAAGATTTAGAATCCAGGCATGAAGCTGATACAATTTTACAATAAGAAGCAAAAGAAATCATGTTAGATAAAAATATTCCGATTGATGAAAAAATTGCTTCTGCAGCTGTTGCCTCAACTATGTTAACAAAAAGAAAATTAGGTTATATATAAAAGAAAAAACCGGCAATGGTTTACATGATGGAGTAATTATTCCTCTTATAGTTGCTGCTTTAACTGGACTTGCTACTTAAGCAGGATTAGCTACTTCAATAAAAAAGACATAATTTAGCAATGGAAAATAAAGCAGGAAGTGATGTAGTTGTGAAAAAAAGAGGAAGACCAAAACTAAATATTTAGCTCCATTATCCAATATCGATACTGAAAATATGTAAAAAAAAATTAAATATTAAAATTTCAGAAATGTTTATATGATTGACGAACTTCCAAAAAATATGCAAAAAATGAGTGTGCCGTGGTTAAATTTGATATTTCAACAAATCCTGGCTCTCATTGGGTTTGCTATTTTAAATAAAATAATGATGTGTATTATTTTGATTCATTTGGAGGCAATACTCCTAGTAATTTAATTATTTTTTTCAGAAACAATAATGTTTATTACAATGATGATCGAGATCAGAATTTGTTTTACATCTTTTTTCGAGAGAATTTAAGTTTAATGAAATAATTTCTATGTTATTAAATTACAGATATATTTGGGAAACATTAATTGAATCTTTAAACAAAAACCTTTGACAGTATTGCTGAAGATTTAAAAAAAAATATGTAGATACAGAATGCAATTTGAATGTTTCTTCTTTACAAAGCGAACTGGGCACTTGTAATAGATTCAAAATATAAAACTATTGTTGCTGATTATGCATTAAAAATAATGTTGAATCAAAATACAACACTAGTGTTTCTGATTTAAAAACATGTGTAGATTCAAAATATAATACCATTACGAGATCAAATAAGTAAAGTTTTTGTTTACACAACAGACAATTTTGCTATTCAAAATTGTAGAATTAATAATATGGCAGAGCCTGTAGATGGCAAAGATGCCATCAATAAAAGTTATCTCAATACATTGCAAAATTTCAACAAAGTAATTATGATTTATTGCCATAAACTTGATTTGAAAGTTGAAAAAAATCAGAGAAGATTCTGATAAAGAATTAGATGTCAAATTACAAAATTTAAACCAATCTCATACATTTTATTTACATGCAGAGTGGAATAAAATGACTTAACGTTTTTCACTTAGATAATGATCAAATTTTCTTTACTTTTTTGATGGATTGTACTGTTTATATAATAGTTACGTATGTTTCATGTTTGATAATAATTTGGCAATTTTCATGAGTAATACAAAAATAGTTAACAAAGGTGATAATTTAACTTAAAAAAAATAAAATAAATAAAACATCTCTTTATGCTGATGGATAGGTGGTGGCAATAGGAATATTCGTGAAATACAAAGATTTTTATTATTAAATGGAGACAACTACATCTCGGCAGCTTCGGCTGTCTAACACATGGTGTTTGAAGTGCAAGAAAGTCACTAAAAATAATAATACAAAAAATGAGAATACAACAAATGGGCGATTAGTCCAGAAAAAGTATATGCTCGTTGTGCAAATCTAAAAAAAATTAATATTCTTAAAAAAAAAAAATACTCAATGTGAGAGAAGGAATAATATATGAATTATATAAACCTACATGAAAAAATTATCCAAGAAGAAAAGTTATTTCGTATGGCATGGATGATTTGTGGCAAATTGATCTTGTAGAAATGGATACGGGACATTCGAAATGGCTCAGAATTTTATAATAAAATATTTAAAGATCTTATGGGAAAGCATAATATAAATAATTTTTCTTAATTTTATGAATTAAAAGCTAGAGCTGTTTAAAGATTTAATCAAACTTAAAAAAATATGATGGGAAAAAAAATTGCTTTGAATGGCAAATATAAATGGATAAATATATTGGATGAATTAGTAAAGACTACAACAACACAAAGCACAGCACTATTGGTATGAAACCTATTGAAGTCAATAAAAAAAATGAAATAGCAACAGTTAAAGCAGCCTATGCAGCACAAAATTTATTGCAAACAAATTTTGTGTTTACTAAACCAAAATATAAAGTTGGAGATATTGTTTGTGTAAGGAAACTGAAATTTTTTTTTTTGAAAAAGGTTATACAGCTAAATGGTCAACAGAATTGTTTACTATTTATAAAGTTTTGAATTATGATATACCAAATTAAAAATTAAAAGATACAAGAGGAGAAGAAATAATGGTAGCTTTTATGAATACAAAATTATGAAAACTAACTATCCTGATGAATATTTGGTTGAAAAAGTTTTAAAAACTAAGGGTGAAAAAATGAATGTTAAATGGTTAGGATTTGATAACTTGTAAATAAAAATAAACTTCATACACTATATGATTACGATCATTAATATCATTAACTAATTGTTGTTGAGTCTAGTTATTTCTATCAAATTTAAAATAGTTACAAAAACACTCAATGTTGCCATTCATGGTTTCTTTCATTCTTTGATATATTTGATAGAATTTGGAATATATTCAAATCTCAATAATATTTCACAATTTGGATGTATATCTTCGATTTTTTGCAACTGTTTACGAAGATTCCTTCTTTGAGTTCTAATCACATAATAATCAAATTCACAATCATTATCGAACAATTCGAGAATAATAAAAGTTGGATTTAAATTTGGGTCTTGTGTTTGTGGTACAACATGTGGAATCATTTCTCTAATTTATTCATTTCTGCTATTATTACATCGAAAGCCATATGAACTGATTCTCTTAAATGTTCTATAATGATCATCTTTAATTTTATTTATATCTTTCAAATGATTCACTTTAATTTAGTTCATTTTTATATGATCTATTTGATCTTTGTATAAATGCATTATATATTTTTGAATTTTATATTTGCCATGTTTTCTAATTGATGGTAAAACTTTTTTAGTTATCCATTTAGTAAATTTTTCAACTAGAGACATATTTTATCTAAATATTAACTTATACAGACCCGATTAATTGATAACTATAGCATTTGGTTTCATGATTGAAACCATCCCTATTTTAGGGACAGTTCTAAGTTCAGTAAAGTTCTTCTTATCATCATTATCAACATTATAATATAACACATTTTGTGGTTTTCTGTATTCCAAAAGTCTACTTACATCAGTTCCATTAAACCAAGGATTATTTTCCTCATCAATAATCATAAAAACTTGTTTACCTTTGTAAACAAGTTTGTTGTTGTTTATGTCTAGAATTGACTCCATTTTTATTTACAAAACTATGCACAAGTGAAATTGGCAAGTTGTAATAAGTGTTTCTATTAATATTCTTTTTATGAATAAAATTAAAAATTGAAGAAAATAATATTAAAGAATATAGACCAAATTCATTGCATTATATAGCTCTTAAGTAGTTAAATTTTCTAAGTCACTGACAATATATTTCATTTTATTTATAATTTTAAAATACGATTCACACTTTATACCAAACAATGAAATGCTATTTTTGCCAACTCTTGTAAAATTTTTGTAAATTTATTATATTTCAGGGAAGTCTCATTTATAAAAAAAAATACAGTAAACCATTTGTATATCTAAAAGCGGAATCTATCATATTTGGTAAATTAGGAGATTTCTCACCTATTAGACCATGCTTTTTTATCTGGACACAATGTTCATCTATTTCTGCATAATACTACTTTTCATAAAAGATAAAAGTTTTCCCTGAATATAAATGAAAATCAGCAATTATTTAATATTAATATCTTAATCCAAATGAAGCTAATTTTTTTTTGAATAACCACCAATATGATTATAAATATGATAATCAACCATATAAATTTTTTCGCCAACAAACAGGACTAACTCGCCTGAGGGTCTCTGGAATATAAAAAAAATTATTGAAATTGGTCGGTAGAAACCGAAACCAATTTATTATCGAAAATGGCTTATTGGTATTTTCTGTTACCCAAACTTTTTGTCCAAACATTTTTACTGAAAAATAAAATTCAGCATCAATAATTAAAAATGTTTTTATATATTCGTCTTTGCATAAATCAAATGGTTCATCATCATTAAAATTATTTTGTAGTGGTGGCCCATAAAAATGTTCAATATTTTGAATAGAGTCTGGTTGCAAATCAACCAAATTATTGTTGAAGTTGAAGACCTAATGCATGGCCAGTTTTGGGGATCAATACTGCTGGGAAATTAATTTTATTTTCAGGAGTGTTTTTACGATCATTATGCCAATATTCCTGCTTATTGATGTGAATTTCAACGAGGCTATTTTGTTTATTTGGAAAATATGCATGAGCCAGTGCACTACCAAATAGATATAATGTATAAGGACAAACTCAGCGCAACCTGTGATTATTATGTAGGCCTTGTTTATATGATAATATGATAAAAGTATATCTGGAGAATTTGTACTGTAAACAAATGTTAAATTTGTATTTTTGCCAAATATTAAAAGCCTCTTTTGTTAAAATTGTAATTGATTTATTTGCATATGCAAAATTCAATTTTAATGAGTTTTTAGTCGATTTTGCTGTTGATGTAAGGTCCACAATTAGTTCATCTTTAACATCACATCTTGGCTTGTTGATTAAATTTAGTGTTTCTTCATTGAGTTTACCATCAAATGATGAGAGGTTGTGATATTCTTGAGATATTCTTAAAGAAGTTTCATACTTTTCAGTATAAATTTTTGAAAGCGAATTAGCATCACCTTCTAGATATCCACATTTATTTAAAAAGTAGATAACCCGTTTTGTCTGGTTCTCTTTTTTGGATAGTGCAAAAATTATATTTGTAATAGCAAGAATAATTATGTCTTCATTTATATACAAAAAGTTTTAAAATATAATAAACTCTTTAATTTTATTTCTGTGCTTAACATCAATAATTTTTCTATTCATATATATTGTAATTAAACCATAATCTTCATCGCAACATTTTGCACAAATTTCTTTAAATTTTTCATAAGGCATATCTCCACCAACAAAACCATTATAAATATTCTTTAAGTTGGTATAATCTTGTGTAAATATAGACAAAACATTTGTATTGTCTCTTACCAATTGTTTAGGCACTCTGGAACAAGTTAGAGCCAAATAGAAAACATCAATATTTTTGTGTCGTCCTATCGTAAAATATTCACTAATAATATCTTGATTATCTAAAATAACACCATCAAATACAATTAGAGATTTGTTTTCGCATTGATCTAAAGGATTCATTTCCTCAGTGTTATTTTTAAAATGTGCCATTTGTTCATTAAATGTTTTGGATATCACTTCAAAATCATCTTGTGAGTATATTTTGGTTGATTCAAACTTTTAGGGCAAACAAGTAATTTATAAAAATTTAACCACCCCATATTATAAATAAAATTTATCATCAAATTTGTTCTTCCGCTATTACTAGGAACAACTATCATACTTCTAATATCATCAGGCAAAAGTTCGCCATTTTTCTTATTCATGGAAGATTCTTCAGAAATTAATACACCACCACCCCAGTCAACTTTGCGCAGCATAGGCTGCTTTTGCTGCCACTTTTTCATTTAATTACAAATAATTTTCGTATTAAATGGATAATACGACTTTGTCTTGACAGCTTGAGCGGTCAAATAAAGTTTTACAGTTAACAAACAATAGTTCTATTCTTAAGAAGAAACTTCACCATGGTTTAATTAATTAAAAAATCTAAAGCATTAATCAGTTTTCATGCAAAAATTTTAACACCAAATATAGACAATAATACTACTTATAACTACAATTGAAAAAATGAGTGATTTCATAGATAAAAATGAAGTTATAACCATTCTTAAGGCCAATACAATGTTGAATCGTTAAAGGAAACTATAAATTCAATAGATCCATTTTCAAAAAATAACATTGAATTGACATCAGACAATGTGAAAAATAGAATATCCATCAAAACTAAGATTGATATTATACTTGATGATCACTTATCTGATGTTCTTGACTTTGAAAGAAATATGACTATTGAAAAAGATAAAAATTTTGTAGGCACTAAATTGCCTAATTTTAATCCATATAAAACAAACAATATTCATTATAACCTGGCATATGGCATGTTCATAAAATATGATTAATCTAATCATTTGGAGACTAATATAATTGCTAGTTTTCCACCAAAAACTATGTTTGGTTTTCGACATTACATTAGCTACGAGCCCCCATATCCAATTTTTTGTAGAATACATAATGAACATTTTAATTATACTGTCTTAGAAATTAGAGACAAAAATGGAAATTTAATTGATGTTGATGGTTCTGATATTAATGTTTTGGAAATTAAAGATGTTTAAAATATAATTAATTAAAAATTATTCTTTCTGTTATCTATATGGCAGTGTCTCTATTTTATTTTCAAGTATAATTCTCTTGTGCTATTTTAGTAAAGTCTACTGTATATATTTTGTGTTTTTTACTCCTTATCACATTCATTAATCTGTATTGAATTTCCTCATCAAACAAACAGTTCTTATAGTCTTCGAATGTAATTCTCTTATAAACAACACATTTTTTCACACCTTTAGATTTTTTGTTTTCTTTATCACCAACTCTATATGCTTACATTTTTGCTTGTAAACCAACAAATTCTTTCATTATTTTCCCATTACACTTATCTTTCATTTTTCCTAAAATTTTTTTATTTATTTGTGGCATGTTATAGATATTGTCATTTGGATAATCACTTGTATCAAATTTATCCAACATTGTCTTCATGTCTTCGTAGAAATCTTTTGTTTTTATGTTATAAATGTATTAATCGTTATCTTGACAACATAGTTCTATTTTATCATAATATTTTGGTTTCATCTTTTTATAATGGAGAGCATACATTAATTCTTTTGAAATATCTAAAATTGACATACCCACATAAATTGGTTCATTAAATTTTATATTAGTTTTATTCATATGTACAGCTGCAAGATTTTCATTAAATATAGTACTTCTTTTGAAATTTGGTTTTGCTACTAACTTTTCACATTTTTCAGCATCTGATATTAGTTTTACATCAACTCTGTTTCTAATATTGTCCATAGTTTTACCAAACACTGAATTATTCATGACCTTATAAACATCTTTTTCAAAATCATTTTTAGCATTAGTTTTCATTGTAGTGTTTAAATCTATATATTTCTTCAATCAACCAGACTGACCAAGCGTCAATATTCTATGTATTTTAGTGAGCTTTAATCCATTGTTTAAACACTGTTTCAAGTTGCGATAGTGAATTACAAACCTTTGTTTGTTAACCAAATTTGTTATTAATTTAGATTGATTTGTCTTTGGAACTACCTTATTTTCTGGGCAAAATGGAAGATCTTTATGTAAATTATGAAGATATTGTGAATATTCTAAATCAACTTCTAATATACAACCATACTCAGAATTATTCTCCAAATCTAATTTTGTTTTTACTACAGTACTCTAAATCATTTCATGTATAATAAATCCATTCAAAACCACCATATGGTAAATATTGTGACATTGCCCAACCATATAAATTATTAGCATTGAGATATACTAAATAATTTTATTCTTGATTAAAGTTAAAATCATCCAAATATTTTTTTGCTTTAACGTATTGCTTACAACATTGTGAATTACCACCACAAATTCCTTTTTCAATCACTTAAAACATATAATGGTTATGTATTAAATATAGTGGTTTTTTAGTCATTTTTAGCATTGCTTCCCACGATAAACCTGGTGCTGTAAAATACCACACAGGATCTCAATCATATGAATTTATACACGTGTTTCTAAAATTTTTGAATACATCTGCTAACAATAATACATCACTTTTAAAATATAAATCATGGTATTCACCAAGATTTTTTATATTAAATTGGTTCCATACATTTTTTGCTTGTTCATATTAATTATCAGATATACTACTTTCATTTAATTTGTTATAAAATTCACTCTTCCAACTATCCGTATAATCATATGGGTAAACACCATTTCTTATAACAAAATCAACTTGATCTCCTGGAAAATGTTTTTGTGTGTGTTTCATTTGTTCTTTAGTTAAATTAGACAATAATTTATCCAAACTACTAGTCATAAATTTGAATGTCTCTATAAATTTCATTTTAAAATTTTCTGTGTTTTTCCCAACATTTTTATCGTTTTCTTCATTATTTGCTATTAATTCTATATTTCTATCATTATATCCTAACTTTTTAATTAATAAATGAGCATCATATCCAGCTAAGATATGGAAATAAATTGGTACAAAATTTGGTAATTTTAATTTTAGATTACAATTGTTGCATGTTGGATTAATGAATTTTCCACTTATGTGATCATGATTATGTACTTTTTTATTTTCCTCAGTATATACATACTTGCACACAGTACATATTTTTTGTTTCCTATATAATATTTTTTCTTATTTTGTTAATGGGTTCAGTAGTTCAATTTGTGAATATATTTCACCAATCTCATCTACTTCCCTTTTTATTGAGTGTATAAATATTTTATGAGCATCTGTGCCACAATATACATCTGGTGGCTTATACTCACCATAATTAGATACAATATATCAGCAAAAACCAGAAGCTTCATATAATTGATATTTCATTGTATATGATTCATCATTCAGTTTTTTAGGAATGTTATTTATTTGATCATTAGTAAGATTATATCTTTCTTTGAGTACCACCTTGTTAAGGCTATAATCAATATCATCTTCTGTTAAAACTGAATATTATTTGATTAGTTTAAGTTTATAAATTTCTTTTTGATTTGGTTTAGTTGTTGATATTTTATTTAGAATTGATTCAAATTCTGCATGTATTGTGAATGGAACCTTCATTGTATGTTTATAATTTTTGAAAAATATTTGCTCTCTTTTCGAAGGTAATTGAATTTTTACTGCTTCATTTTTTTAACAGTCTTCTGCGTGTTTACTTAATTTCTCTTGAGAATAAAAGAATTGAAGGCACATATCGCATATATAAATTTTTCCATGCTTATTATTTTTTGTGCTGAAACTAACCTTTATAAATCTGTAATCCAACAATAATGCGAGTTTGTATCATCTTTGAAATAAAGTAAATTTATATGCAAATTCTTTTATGTTTTGTAAGTATTAGTGGATATACCATGGATTGCTTACCTTTGTCTTCAATAGAGTATACATTTATAGAAGTATCGATTTGATTTTCTATTTTTGGTATATCATCAATTTTAATAGGATATTCAAATTTATTTAATGCTTTCTCTATGTTAAGACCCACACTTTTAAGTTGAGATACTCTTTGTGGGTCTTTTTCTGCAGGAAACAGTGCAGATTTTATTGGCCAAAGGAAGCATTTTTGATAATTGTTTTTTAAAATTTATGCATGCTTTCTTAATATTTAAAAATTCAGGTAGTTCAATATATGATGATCCTTTTAATGGATTATACTTATTTATTGCTAATTGTATTCCAATTACTCTATCTAAAGTCCATCCAGAACCTCTTCTTTGCAATTCACATAAATGTGTAAGTAATTCCTGTTTTATAATTTTATAAATCTGTATAATTTCTCCATTGTTTAATATTGTGTGATAATATGACTGAAATGCAAATAATTCCACTTGATTATTTTCTTGCTTGCGACAATTGGTATATAATTTAATGCTGGTTTTCACCCCTCTAAACTTCCTAAGATGATCATGATCGCGTATTGTCTCAAAAACCTTATTTTTTAATGAAGTAAAAAATTGATTAGACTGTACTAAATTAAAGGAATTTTCAATGTTATATGATGATATCCTACTTTTAAAAGCTGCATTAACTCTGTAATTTTCATTGGTTCTTCTATTTATTTTGCTAACAAACACATTAGTATAATAGGGGAATATTTATTTTAATTTGTTTTTATCTTGTTTAAATAATTCATTGATATTGGCATCAGCTAAAGGAAAATTTGTAAAATTATTCTTTGTTCTCCATTCTGTTACTCGCTTACTTTTATCTCTAGGTTGTGTGAAAACATTAGTAGAAACTGGAAAAATTTCTTTAAATTTTTTTTTTAACTTTTCTATATTTTATGGGGTAATTTGAAAGGGTTAATTTTTTAAGTTTCTTTTTATTTGTTGTTTTATAATAAATGGTATAATAGCTGCAATTAAATCAGCTTTCCGTAGCCTGTACCAATATTTAATTTTTAAATATCTGCATATAATTCTCAACTCTATCAATCTCTTCTCAACCAACTCAACTGCGATATTGTGCAATGTCATTTTTATTGTCTATTTATAAGAAAACAAATTTATGAAGACTGCTAAAATGGGGGTGGAAATATAAGTTGTAAAATGAAATATGAGCTTATATTATTGATAATAATGAAATTGTTTTTGACTATTTAGCTTCTTCTTATGAGGGTATTTCTCATTATAGCATTTTTTACATAGTGTTGTATGTTTGTCCTTAGTAGTTTTATGACGAGAACATGAATTTATAGATTTATTCTCTTTACATACTGTAAATGTTTTTGTTGAATAATTATCATGTTGAATTTTATTTAGAATATCTAATATTACATTATGAAATTTATTATTTTTATGATTTGAGATATCAATTACAAACATATTTACCACATTCACATAGTGTTTTCTCATTTTTTAACTTATAGCGACTTCTATCATATTCACTAAAGCATTTTTTTGCATTTTGTTGTATGTTTGTCCATAGTAGCTATGTAGAGATAAAATTAATCTATAGATTTATTCTCATTGCGTACTACACACGTCTTAGTTAAATAATCAGCATGTCGAATTTCATTTGTATTGTGTAGTTTAGTGTTTTTATGCTTTTTGAGAGATAGTTTAGAAATATATTTTCCACAGTCGCATAGTACTTTCTCTTTTCTTTAATTTTAACTCATATTGATTTTTGTCATATTGAGCACAACATTTCTTACAAGTGTTATATGCTTATCTTCTGTGTGTGTAATTTTTCTATATTTAATAAGAAATATATTTTATTGAGAGAATGAAAAAATATTTTTCCTTAATAATTTGTTTCTTTGTAAATAACACAAAAAATGGAATCTCTGCTCAACACGTTGAACAATTCGCTTGAATTCGCCAAACTACAAGATCTAGAAACAAATAAATGGTTTACTGCTACAGATTTTGAAATTTATGTGTCTAAGTGTGGCTAAAAAATTAATTGTATTCTAGATGGTAAACTAAAAATTTCATTGCCAGAGCACTATGTCAAGATACTCAATAAAAATTCATTAAAACTAATAGGGGTTTTTTTTTATAGCATTTGAGGCTAAAAAGAACCAAAAAATGGAAAGTCTGTGCATGATATAGTTCTCTTTAAAAATATATAAATTTATATTGATTTGAATCTTTTTAATATTTCATTTGATTTTTGCTTATTTTGCATATTTTAGATAAAATTTACTTAATTTTCTGCTTCATTTCTTGCATTTTTGGTCTAAATTTGATTGGTTTGATGCATTCACTATTCGTGCAGAATTTTTTAGGGGGCTGTAATTCAACGAGAAAAGATTAATTTTGGGGTGAATGTGTTTGATTTTGTGGTAAAAATTGATTGATTTTTTATGAAAATTGCTTGTTTTTTAAATTGGAAATCCTGCTTGGGAATTTTGAAAAAGTGGTAAATTTACTTGATTTTGGGGTAAAAATGCTTGATTTTTGATGAAAATTGCAGGTTTATTTCAAACTGAAAATTGGTGAGAAATGGAGCTTCTAGAAACATGAAATAGGTGCTGGAAAAAAGGGAAAAATACTTGAATTTTGGGGTAATTTGCTTGATTTTTTGATGAAAATTTAGTTGCGCTAGAATGCCCCTTTTATAGCTACTTTTTCATTATTATTATTAGTCGTACAGATCAATGTGCCAATGAAATGATACTCTCGGTCATGACTAGCCAATTCCGCTTGGGTGCTCCCCAGCCCATAATTAATCTAGCGCACACCTAGATGGATGATCTCACCGATGTGCGTGAAAGCACAGCCTTCACAATGGAAGATGGGCAGACAGCCGCTAGAGTGGACTGATGGTTTTTCCCTGAAGACACGACACGGTGAATTACAAATGAAAACAATTGATGAAACATATTAACACATGTGGCTACTCAGCATCCATCACTAACGCAAACTCGTCGGGGCTTGCCCGCCAACACATGAGTAGTGTGGTGACGGCCTATACTCAGAGCCGGCTAGGACGGATGTAATTGCACCGTACACAAATTGCAAAATTACGCAAAATACATAAAGACCCTTAAAAGATGATGGGGTACGACATGAGTATTCCCAATAAACACACGCGTGTGAAAACAAGTTTATAAGAAGCAGATGCCACTGGATAAAGTTCATAGCGGACCACGTGGTGCAGATGAAATTGTAATATTTCTTCTTGAAAACGGAAAATTAAATTCAGACAAAATACTTTAAAACATTTAAAGACTTATTATATTAAACCCTGCCAATACAAATACAAAACACATTTTACACTGAAAAATAGAATTTATGTGAAAGTTCAAAATATTGGCCTCTTTGCGCACGTGCAGGACACGTGACACGTGCGTGATGAGCGCCATCATGTTCACTGATGTAGATTTCAATTGCACTCTTAGTATACCGGTTAACCTTTGCTTGCGTACATTTGCCAGACATTTTCCCCAGCATTATGCTTCCACTTAACTAATTAATTTTGCCCTTGTGGCATTTTGAACTTAATCGGGGAGAGAGGAGAAAGATGTCTGAGAGGTCACGCGACCCGCACAACTTGAATTAGGTGCTACCCGCCTATGTTAGTGGCATTTCGATTTAATGTCTACATTATTGCTACGTGCAATTTGAAGGGCGTTGTTTTCATATATGAATTTTAAGGGTATTTTTATGTTTGAACATTTTACGGCAACATCACGTATAACCACATGGTTAACCTATGCCAAGTATATGTCTACGCCATCATCACGTTTTGAGCGCTTATTTATGTAATATAATGTGTGCGGTATTTTATTCTGTGTTAAATTTTGTCGGATTCAGTGTAATTTTCAAGTAAATGGATGCCTTTGTGTTTGACCACACAGTCACTTTCATGTTTGCTTTTTCCTCCATTAGGCATGCTACACGCCTGGAACCATTTCAATCGTAAAGAGAATAATTTTCGCTACCTGAATAATATTTTGTTGGAATTTAATTTGCCATTTTCACAAAGAAATATTTCAATTCCATCTGCACCACATGGTCCACTATGAACTTCATTCAGGGGCATCTACGGCACCTAACCTTGTTTTCACATATGTGTGTGTTTATTGTGAATACTTGTCTCGTGCCCCATCATCTTGTAAGAGCCTTTATGTATTTTGTGTAATTTTGCAATTTGTGTACAGTGCAATTACTTACATCCCAGCCAGCTATGTGTAAAGGTGGTCACCAAACTACCTACATGCTGGCGGTCAAACCCCTACGAGTTTGCATTAGTGATGCCGAGTAGTCACTGTGTCCTGTCTTCAGAGAAAACCCATCAGTCCACCCTAGCAGCTGTCGGCCCTCTTCCCTTGTGAAGGCTGTGCTTTCACGCACCTCTGTGAGATCATCCATCTAGGCGTGCGGTAGATTAATTGCGGGCTGGGGAGCACCCAAGCGGAAGTGGTTAATCATAACCGAGAGTATTATAATTTCATTGGCATGTTGATCTGTATAAGCAATAATAATAAAAACCAGTCTACAGTGAACTTAACTCTGTTATTCAGTAGTGACAGTGTCCTAGCCACATGTATTTTATCAAGTGCTTATTTCATAGTGATGTTTAGTAAAAGTTTAGTATTGCCTATGTGTTTGTAAGTACGCACGGGTGAGACGGACACACAGAACTCACAGCATCCCTGAGAACCCTGAGTCTCAATAGTGTGGTGATTGGGAAGTACCGCTGGTGCCCATATTACCAGTAAGTATTTGTGTCATTGTTTGTCTGGTGTCTCACCCAGCGGCATCAATTGGCGTTCCCAAGTGGGGCCAAGTGTGTTCATCTGCGTCGCTTCATCCGTGTCAACTGCGACATGATAGCGGACATCAAGCCTGAAGATCTGCGAGAAGGCATCAAGACTTCCATGTCGGCAACCGTGACACCCACGACAACCGCGATCGTGAATGATATGAACATTCTAGTCGAACGCTGCGTACACACGCACACCGGATGTGATGGGGCGGAAATGAAGTTGGTGCAGTGCCAACAGTGTAGGAAAGATTTGCATTTGTGATGCATAGAGCCTGTAGAGTTTACCACCTACCGTGACTGTGTTATAAACTCTGACGAGTGCTGTAAGACGAACTGTGTTGAGATCGCGCCACCGATTACACCTGAGGTGAAACCCACGCCTCCGCCAGTTGTTGTTAAGTACATGCCACATGGCTTAACCAGTCCAGATCGTAATTTGTCATTGCTAACTTTTGCGGGACAAGACTCCAAAGACTCGGCTATGTTTTTAGCAGTGTGCGAGGAGAAGTTGAACCAACACGGTGTACACCGGGAGGACTGGACTGAAGTCACAGCCAACTGACTGAGAGATAAAGCAGCTACATGGTGGAGCCTTGTAAGAGACTATCGTGTGACGTGGGAGGAGTTTCGCGATAGGTTGTTGGGAAGGTTTGATACTGATGGAGATGCCATTCAAGCACAAGCATGGTTGTATTATGAACAGCAACATGAACGTGAGGGTATTGAGGAGTTCATACAGAGCAAGTTAGGCTTGTTCAAGCATTTGAACAAAGGTCAGCCAACACACAGTGTTTTAGAGATAATTGTCGCCTTGTCAAAACTGGACATAAGGATGTTGTTGCGTGGAGCCAGCCGGGAGAGCGTGGAACTGATTACCCGGGAGGCACGTGCCTACAAACGAGATAAGCAGACGGAACGAAGAGAACGAGTGCCGGACAGACACCGTGAACCCGCACCGCCTGTAACCCCCCCTGCTGGTTCTTAATGTCACGCGACCGCCTCCACCTGTCAGGCAGATTACACAGTCACCGCAGAAGCAGGAAAACCCACCCGCTAGGCACACAAGAGTGATGCAAGTACCGTAAAAATGCTAAGAATCTGTGTAGAACTTGAGGGAAAAAATATAACTGCTGTTATTGACACTGCTGCCAGTCACAATTTTGTACGTGAAGGACTGATACAAACTATAACAACTAGAGTGCCACTGCGACGTTTGCAATTTGCTACCAAACACCAACAGGGACAAGCGAAAAGTGTTATGCACGTAACTGTAGGGATCCGACAGCTGCGTACCTAGTGTGATGTTTACATTGTGCCCGACTTGTACAAAGAAGTGATTTTGCGACTGCCATGGCTTGCTGACAATCACGCCGTGATAGAACCGCATCTGAATTGTCTGCACGTAGGGACACGTGGCCGATGGACCGTTTACACCGTGGGAGCAACACCACCACCAACAACAACTGCTGTGCCACTTACTGACTTCAGCACGAGTACGAGGTGCCCACCTCACATCAGCAATGTCTGCAACATCTGCTGGATCAGCATGCCAGTGTGTTCCACACTGAGGGGAAGCTGCAGCGCGCTGACGTCACGGAGCACGCGATCGTCACAGCGCATGAGGACCCGGTGTACTCCAAGCCATGAGACCCAGGTGCTTATTTTCAAAGTGATTTTTATTAAAAGTTTAGTATTGCATACGTGTTTGAAGTACGCATGGGTGAGACGGACACACAGAACCCACAGCAGTGATTGGGAAGCACTGCTGGCGCTCATTTTACCAGTACGTATTTATGTCATCGTTCGTCTTGTGTCTCACCCGAAGGCATCACATTGTTTTCTCACTCATGAGTTGCGACTGACATGCAAAAAATACTAAATAACTGGATTACATTTCTTGTGGTTGACGAAGGATGCAGCTGGAGGCTGCGGGAATCCAAAATAGACAACATGAGGCCAACCTTTGTTCCTCGTTCATTCCTAAAGTGAAAATATACCATTATTGACAGTTAAATATTGGAATGGAAAATTTTTCAAAACATTAGGAGGTTGACAGTGACAGAAAATAAATGAAAATATTTTTAACACTTTTAGCTAAGTAAAATATGAAAATTGCGGCCAATACCAATGCGGGCCAAAGGAAACGGTGCTAGTGCTACAAGCTGGGATGCCTATTGGACCACACCGTTGTAGAGCTAAACAAGTGTTACTCAAGACACAAGACTGGGCAGCAATAATATTTTGATTTAATATTTGTCAAATGTCATTTCAAACTGATCAAATTAACCTGCAGCAACAGCCTTTATTAAAATAATGCAAAGGAAATGTTTGTGTAAACTAAAGCAATTTTTTTTGCTTATTACATTATATTCTCAAAACCAGTTTCATTACAATTGCAGCAAAATTTACTGTAATTAAATATATCAATCATAATACATCTACTGTTTACATGGTAATTCAGTAAATTAGGTACACTTAATCAGATTACATGACTTGCACAAAACCACTACGTCTCTCCTTGATATGTCGAGCATCTCATCTAAATGCATGAACTACAACAAAACCACTACGTCTCTCCTTGATATGTCGAGCATCTCATCTAAATGCATGAACTACAACAAAATTTAATTTGGGTTTCCTTACTTTTCCCACTTTTAAAGTATTCTGGAGTAACAATGTAGCCACTATTTAATCACATCTCAACAAATTAAACTAACTGTCTCTATACTTGGTAAATGCTTATTATAATAATAGGGGCTCAGCCCGTGACCTTTTTTTTAGTATTGTCATGTGCCTAGAACAGTTACATTGTTACAAATTTTTGTTATAATACAAAGACTGGAAAAAAAATGATGTGAAATTAACTCAACGTTGGATATAGTTCTATCCACTTAGCCACTAAGGCCCCATTTGGAATCACTCTAGCCACTTGGCCACTACGGCCCCTTTGATATATATCTATCCACTGAACCACTGCGGCCCCAGTTGATATATTTCTATCCATTAAGCCACTGTGGCCCCACTTGATATACTTCTATCTACTGAGCCACTAAGGCCCCAATTGGAATCGCTCTATCCACTGAGCCACTGTGGCCCCACTAGGAATCGCTCTAGCCACTTAGCCACTGTGGCCCCACTTCGAATCTCTCTATCCACTGAGCCACTTTGGCCCCACTTGGAAATTAACTCAACATTGAAGTGAGACATTTAGAGCAAACAAAAACGATATTCCATTGTATTCATACCTCTATGCAATAATCACCATACATTAATACAAAACTTTCATATAGGAAAAAAGTAATTAAAAAAAGAGTTTTTAGGGTAAAAGGTAATGATTGCGTATTCTGATCTTACTGAAATTCGAACTTGACCTGTATTTGACCCTGAGGATTCACTCATTATATAGGATACTTCAGCCTACCTCGCAAGTTAAAAAGTTAAACTACAGCCATAGCCATTACCTGAACATTTTTCTTTACATCTCAAGAAATTACATGCAACAATTAAGCAGGTAAGTAAGAATACCAATTTAACTCATTTTATATACATCATATACTCCTTAAGTTTTAAAAAAGGAAATGGAAATCACAAGTACTCACAGGGTGGTACTCCTGGAGAAACACATACACACAAAAGTTGGACTAACACATTTTTCCGAATGGATGCAACTTTTATATGTGTGTGTGTGTGTTTTGTGTGTGTATTCGGGAGTGTACCACCCTGTCAGCATATGAGCTTTCTGTTTCCTTTTTAAAATGTAATTACTAGTCTAGTGGCCTATTCCCGCCATATATTTCTTAGCTATCTATTCTTATTTTACATGCATATTTATCTACACAGATGTACCTACGACACAGTTTAAAATGTTGCTAAAACTTGATGCACGCTCCTCTTGGGTAACAAGTGGTTAGGGTGCTGACTGCCTCTCTGACCTCACGAGGTAAAGGGGAGTCAAACCCCAGGGTGAGTCGGAGCGTTAGGCAGCCTTATTCTCCTTACCTCGAGGGATGCCAATAAATAGGATGCCAGCTGTCCCAATAAGGGCAAAATGCTCAATCTGATACGAGAGGGGAGTGATTGTGGTGATAAATGATCTGGCTTGAACTGAGAGGGTTTATCCGCCGCAGCCTTGTTGTCTGTCGAGCGGGGATAAAGTTGGCTAGGGATTGTTCCGGGTGCATTCAAAGAACTACCTCGGCAGGGATTCGAACCCTAATTGTCTTTTCGGATACCAAAGTTATCGTACAGAAGTTGGGCAGTACTTCTGTATTCGGGTGTCGAACCCGAATTATCTAGCCAGATCTCAGCTTTACTATACTCAATCTATTACAGGGGTTCGGTGTGACGGTAATAGAATTTGAAGTAGTCTGTGTAGGGGTTCCTCGGAGTCGGATTCCTCGTCCGGTTCACACCAACCTAGCAAGTGCTTCAAAGGGGTTTCGTCATCAGGAGGTATTATTATACTATACTCAATCTATTACAGGGGTTCGGTGTGTCGGTAATAGAATTTGAAGTAGTCTGTGTAGGGGTTCCTCGGAGTCGGATTCCTCGTCCGGTTCACACCAACCTAGCAAGTGCTTCAAAGGGGTTTCGTCGTCAGGAGGTATTATTATACTGTAAACAATATGGTCGTTCTCAGGTTCACTAGAGACCAGTGTACTTGGGTTTGAATTATTGATTAGTTGATTTATTAGTGTTTGTTTCAATGTCACTTCTGACGGCTTCCGGTACCTCCGTGCTGTTTAGGCATTTAGCAGTGAAATACAACAATTAAAATAACGCCATCAACAGGGGTTGTGGACGAGTAGTCCTGGGCAGTCACTCCCGTGGACATGCCGTTTACAAGGGCAACCCAAGTAACTAGACCCTGTGTCTCGTATCAGCAGCAGGTGCCCTGGAATCTCTGGGATTGGTCCTTTATCAGGCCCTACCTCCTGAGGGATACAGCACACTACACAGCCAGATAGAGACGTGAGGTTAATTAGAATTATTGTGCAACTGATTGAACACACAGCACTGCAATTAGAGACAAAATTAATAAACCAATAAAGAACAATGACAACGGATCTAAAATTAAAATTACGGTAACCGACAAACAAAAGGCGTAAGTATTTTATTACGCTTAAATCAACACTTTAGCAGAGACCCAGCTAATGTAGTACACACTAAAAGCTAGTTAACTAAATCTGAAAACACTGTCAATTATATTGATTCGCAAATTTCTCTAATCAACAGGCGAAGGCGAGTGTGGGGAAAATTTATGTAATAAAATTAATTCCTACGAAATTTCCAAATCAATAATAAAACCAACATACGCTCTTTACAGCGTGAGCATATCAGGGGCTCTATCCAGGGGGACATAATAGCGCAACAACCTATTACTGTGGAGTCAAGGGAAGTTGACTGAGGAAAGGGTAGTGGGTAAAGGTGTGGGATTTATCAATAGACGTGGAGAGCTGTCCCGGGGTGGTCAGCTGAAGGAAGCCTTGTCCAAGCTGGGGCTGGAGTGCTGGCGGCCATCTTCAAGCTGCTGGCTGGAGTAGAGATCGAGCCCTACCTGGGGCTGCTGAGATGAAGGGGATTAAGCCCTGGGTGGGCTGCAGAGGAGAGAGTCTTCTGCAGACTGTAGGAGAGCTAACGAACCTATGTGGCCAGCGAGCTCGGCGTCTCTGCTGGACCACGGGGTTGGACTTCTATTTATACAAAAATCGCCTTGTATCAGCCATTCTCCGGAGGCAGGGGGGGGGGGGGGTAGCATAGCCTTCCAACACAGGGGCTGGTTTATCTGCTGCAGGAGCACCGCTCAATTTCTTATTGCCCCTGGTGGAGGCGATGACATTTTCATACGCCCCGGACTGAGGCAGGCGGGCCATGATGTCAGAAGGTCACTGGGATGCTGCTATCTTAAGAGTTGTTTGGAACATCTTGGCCAGGCAGGGTAGCATAGTATATTTTAAATAATTAATATTATTTCCTTGTTTGTGTTGCTCTGGCACGTTCCTTCTTGATTAGATGTGGAAGATCATAATTTTGGACGTGCAGTTCAATTACGTTGATGACTAACAAATGCATGACGTCTTCTAATATTATTATTTCTAAATCTCAACGGCCAATGAATTTGATTTCGCAGTGTGCTTGGCGCGCTCAGATGGGGCAAAGTCGGCCGTAGAGTGCGCCTCTCTGTAGCGCAGCATGCTGGCATGCTTCAAACAATTTTTTGTAAAGTGTACTTCAACATTACTGACATTAATTTGAACTTCCCATTGTTAACATTAGTAAGCATGCGTTTGCACGCACACACACACACACACACACACATATTTTGTAAGCAGGTTAAATATATAGTGTGTGAGTGATGTGATTTGGATGGCTCTTAACATCGAGGTCTTGAAGTCTATGAGGGTGGTTAAGGCAAGTATGAAGCAGTGAAAGGGCGGGGGAAACAGGAGATCCCTGAGAAAACCAGCCGACCAACAGCATCGTCCGGCACGATTCTTACATGCGACAATCCGGTAAAGATATAGTACTTATTTTACAATATAAAGTACTGAGAAGTCTAAATTAAGTTGAAAAAATAAGGCGGTACAAGAAAATAAGGCATGGTACAAGAAAATAAGGCATGGTACAAGAAAATCTCATTATTACAAAGAACAAATTTAATGTTTTTGTTCTCATTTTTGGACATAAATTTGGTAAACGAATTGTTTCAAGATAAATGTAAATAACACCCACACAGAGACAGTAGAGTAATACATACCATCCATCACTGTCCTGTGCATTTACGTCACAACCGAACTCGACGAGGAACATGACAATGTCGAGGTGGCCGGCACAGATGGCATTGTGGAGCGCAGTGATGCCCTCGTCGTTGGCAGCACTGGGATTGGCGACCTGCCCCGCTGTCTTGCGCACCAGCTCCAGCTCCCCCTCCAGAGATGCGTCTAGCAGTAGCGCGAGTGGGTCGAAGCTGACCCTGCGTGGGCCTCCCTTCCCGCTGCCTGCACCACCCTTCAGGTTGCCTTTCTTCATACTCCGCCTTGTCACATGTTGTGGGCTTGAGCTTCCTACATCTGCAACCAAACCATAAACCTTCCACTGTACAATCTGACATTTAACAAACAGTTCAGGGATATTCAGGTAATTTTCCCACCAGGCCACTTACGAATAATTATGGTGCCTGATAGTCCACACTCGCATAATAATACAAAGTTATGACCTACACACTTACATTCTGTTATCAACATGAAGATATATAATAAATTAAACAATATGATACGGCGGGCCGCTAGGTTACTGACTACATGATGCAAAGTAGGCACAAGTACTCACACGGTAGTAGTCGTGGATAGACACACAAACAACATTTGAACAAACACATTTCCCATGGATGAACGGTCATGCAATGTTCTGCTGGAGTAATATCACAGCTATCTAGCGAATTATGTGGCAATTACATACTGGCGAAACAGCGCTGCCATTTATTGTGAGACCGTGAGTCTCATGTACAGTGAAAAATTACAAACTATGCCCCAAACTTGACTGCAAGTGGCGCTACAACCAACACCCCGTTTGCTAGCCAGACCACCTGCTGGCTTTACCTACACTCCACGACGCAATATTCCAGCAAACTTGACTGCAAGTGGCGCTACAACCAACACCCCGTTTGCTAGCCAGACCACCTGCTGGTTTTACCTACACTCCACGACGCAATATTCCAGCAAACTTGACTGCAAGTGGCGCTACAACCAACACCCCGTGTGCTAGCCAGACCACCTGCTGGCTTTACCTACACTCCACGACGCAATATTCCAGCAAACTTGACTGCAAGTGGCGCTACAACCAACACCCCGTGTGCTAGCCAGACCACCTGCTGGCTTTACCTACACTCCACGACGCAATATTCCAGCAAACTTGACTGCAAGTGGCGCTACAACCAACACCCCGTGTGCTAGCCAGACCACCTGCTGGCTTTACCTACACTCCACGACGCAATATTCCAGCAAACTTGACTGCAAGTGGCGCTACAACCAACACCCCGTGTGCTAGCCAGACCACCTGCTGGCTTTACCTACACTCCACGACGCAATATTCCAGCAAACTTGACTGCAAGTGGCGCTACAACCAACACCCCGTGTGCTAGCCAGACCACCTGCTGGCTTTACCTACACTCCACGACGCAATATTCCAGCAAACTTGACTGCAAGTGGCGCTACAACCAACACCCCGTTTGCTAGCCAGACAACCTGCTGGCATTACCTACACTCCACGACGCAATATTCCAGCAAACTTGACTGCAAGTGGCGCTATAACCAACACCCCGTGTGCTAGCCAGACCACCTGCTGGCTTTACCTACACTCCACGACGCAATATTCCAGCAAACTTGACTGCAAGTGGCGCTACAACCAACACCCCGTGTGCTAGCCAGACCACCTGCTGGCTTTACCTACACTCCACGACGCAATATTCCAGCAAACTTGACTGCAAGTGGCGCTACAACCAACACCCCGTGTGCTAGCCAGACCACCTGCTGGCTTTACCTACACTCCACGACGCAATATTCCAGCAAACTTGACTGCAAGTGGCGCTACAACCAACACCCCGTTTGCTAGCCAGACCACCTGCTGGCTTTACCTACACTCCACGACGCAATATTCCAGCAAACTTGACTGCAAGTGGCGCTACAACTAACACCCCGTGTGCTAGCCAGACCACCTGCTGGCTTTACCTACACTCCACGACGCAATATTCCAGCAAACTTGACTGCAAGTGGCGCTACAACCAACACCCCGTTTGCTAGCCAGACAACCTGCTGGCTTTACCTACACTCCACGACGCAATATTCCAGCAAACTTGACTGCAAGTGGCGCTATAACCAACACCCCGTGTGCTAGCCAGACCACCTGCTGGCTTTACCTACACTCCACGACGCAATATTCCAGCAAACTTGACTGCAAGTGGCGCTACAACCAACACCCCGTTTGCTAGCCAGACCACCTGCTGGCTTTACCTACACTCCACTACGCAATATTCCAGCAAACTTGACTGCAAGTGGCGCTACAACCAACACCCCGTGTGCTAGCCAGACTACCTGCTGGCTTTACCTACACTCCACGACGCAATATTCCAGCAAACTTGACTGCAAGTGGCGCTACAACCAACACCCCGTGTGCTAGCCAGACTACCTGCTGGCTTTACCTACACTCCATGACGCAATATTCCAGCAAACTTGACTGCAAGTGGCGCTACAACCAACACCCGTGTGCTAGCCAGACTACCTGCTGGCTTTACCTACACTCCATGACGCAATATTCCAGCAAACTTGACTGCAAGTGGCGCTACAACCAACACCCCGTGTGCTAGCCAGACCACCTGCTGGCTTTACCTACACTCCACGACGCAATATTCCAGCAAACTTGACTGCAAGTGGCGCTACAACCAACACCCCGTGTGCTAGCCAGACCACCTGCTGGCTTTACCTACACTCCACGACGCAATATTCCAGCAAACTTGACTGCAAGTGGCGCTACAACCAACACCCCGTGTGCTAGCCAGACCACCTGCTGGCTTTACCTACACTCCACGACGCAATATTCCAGCAAACTTGACTGCAAGTGGCGCTACAACCAACACCCCGTGTGCTAGCCAGACCACCTGCTGGCTTTACCTACACTCCACGACGCAATATTCCAGCAAACTTGACTGCAAGTGGCGCTACAACCAACACCCCGTGTGCTAGCCAGACCACCTGCTGGCTTTACCTACACTCCACGACGCAATATTCCAGCAAACTTGACTGCAAGTGGCGCTATAACCAACACCCCGTGTGCTAGCCAGACCACCTGCTGGCTTTACCTACACTCCACGATGCAATATTCCAGCAAACTTGACTGCAAGTGGCGCTACAACCAACACCCCGTGTGCTAGCCAGACCACCTGCTGGCTTTACCTACACTCCACGACGCAATATTCCAGCAAACTTGACTGCAAGTGGCGCTACAACCACAACACCCGTGTGCTAGCCAGACCACCTGCTGGCTTTACCTACACTCCACGACGCAATATTCCAGCAAACTTGACTGCAAGTGGCGCTACAACCAACACCCCGTTTGCTAGCCAGACCACCTGCTGGCTTTACCTACACTCCACGACGCAATATTCCAGCAAACTTGACTGCAAGTGGCGCTACAACCAACACCCCGTGTGCTAGCCAGACCACCTGCTGGCTTTACCTACACTCCACGACGCAATATTCCAGCAAACTTGACTGCAAGTGGCGCTACAACCAACACCCCGTTTGCTAGCCAGACAACCTGCTGGCTTTACCTACACTCCACGACGCAATATTCCCACAAACTTGACTGCAAGTGGCGCTATAACCAACACCCGTGTGCTAGCCAGACCACCTGCTGGCTTTACCTACACTCCACGACGCAATATTCCAGCAAACTTGACTGCAAGTGGCGCTACAAACCAACACCCCGTGTGCTAGCCAGACCACCTGCTGGCTTTACCTACACTCCACGACGCAATATTCCAGCAAACTTGACTGCAAGTGGCGCTATAAACCAACACCCCGTGTGCTAGCCAGACCACCTGCTGGCTTTACCTACACTCCACGACGCAATATTCCAGCAAACTTGACTGCAAGTGGCGCTACAACTAACACCCCGTGTGCTAGCCAGACT
Organism: Dryococelus australis; assembly: GCA_029891345.1. Taxonomy (NCBI): domain Eukaryota; kingdom Metazoa; phylum Arthropoda; class Insecta; order Phasmatodea; family Phasmatidae; genus Dryococelus; species Dryococelus australis. Next base: position 2,211,497 of record CM057004.1, read on the forward strand.
ACCTGCTGGCTTTACCTACACTCCACGACGCAATATTCCAGCAAACTTGACTGCAAGTGGCGCTACAACCAACACCCCGTGTGCTAGCCAGACCACCTGCTGGCTTTACCTACACTCCACGACGCAATATTCCAGCAAACTTGACTGCAAGTGGCGCTACAACCAACACCCCGTGTGCTAGCCAGACCACCTGCTGGCTTTACCTACACTCCACGACGCAATATTCCAGCAAACTTGACTGCAAGTGGCGCTACAACCAACACCCCGTGTGCTAGCCAGACCACCTGCTGGCTTTACCTACACTCCACGACGCAATATTCCAGCAAACTTGACTGCAAGTGGCGCTACACAACCACAAACACCCCGTTTGCTAGCCAGACCACCTGCTGGCTTTACCTACACTCCACGACGCAATATTCCAGCAAACTTGACTGCAAGTGGCGCTACAACCAACACCCCGTTTGCTAGCCAGACAACCTGCTGGCTTTACCTACACTCCACGACGCAATATTCCAGCAAACTTGACTGCAAGTGGCGCTATAACCAACACCCCGTGTGCTAGCCAGACCACCTGCTGGCTTTACCTACACTCCACGACGCAATATTCCAGCAAACTTGACTGCAAGTGGCGCTACATCAACACCCCGTGTGCTAGCCAGACCACCTGCTGGCTTTACCTACACTCCACGACGCAATATTCCAGCAAACTTGACTGCAAGTGGCGCTATAACCAACACCCCGTGTGCTAGCCAGACCACCTGCTGGCTTTACCTACACTCCACGACGCAATATTCCAGCAAACTTGACTGCAAGTGGCGCTACAACTAACACCCCGTGTGCTAGCCAGACTACCTGCTGGCTTTACCTACACTCCACGACGCAATATTCCAGCAAACTTGACTGCAAGTGGCGCTACAACCAACACCCGTGTGCTAGCCAGACCACCTGCTGGCTTTACCTACACTCCACGACGCAATATTCCAGCAAACTTGACTGCAAGTGGCGCTACAACCAACACCCCGTGTGCTAGCCAGACCACCTGCTGGCTTTACCTACACTCCACGACGCAATATTCCAGCAAACTTGACTGCAAGTGGCGCTACAACCAACACCCCGTGTGCTAGCCAGACTACCTGCTGGCTTTACCTACACTCCACGACGCAATATTCCAGCAAACTTGACTGCATGTGGCGCTATAACCAACACCCCGTTTGCTAGCCAGACCACCTGCTGGCTTTACCTACACTCCACGACGCAATATTCCAGCAAACTTTTTTTCCTAGAATTGGAAATATGCAAAGACTTGAGTGCTACTGTGCGACAAAATAAAATATCACAAACTTTATCATTACCTCTAACTATGATGTACACGATGAATAAAGTAAGTTTACATGTTGTTCATCGGAGCCCGAGCCATGGCCGACTGTCATGCTGTAAGGGAGTTGTTGATCTGAGCGGCGTGGAATACATGGTTCATTGATTTGTCACCTTGGGCGCTAGTGTAGCAGTAGGGGTAGGTACCAGTGCGTGATGCACATTATAGGTGGTGCCAGAAGGACTTAATTTCGTGGAATTTAAATTTCTCTGGAAGGTGCCACTGTTCCCTATTGGTTGACTCATAGTGGGGTGTTTCCCCAGCCCAAAATGTACTATAAAGTAACCCCGCAGCAAACAGTTCTTCTTCAGAGACTCAGCTGCTGGGATTCCGACATGATAAAAGTTAAGTAACATCCTAACGTGTATCTAGGGCCTATAAGGCCTGTTAAATGTAGAAATGGACTTTCTTGCTTGTCCATATAGGCAGTAGAAATGTTATCTGGTACGCCTCGACATGATATGGGATGGCTATGCATTTTAAAAGCCTAGTAAGAAAAGGCTGTTAGTTTAAAAATGTGTTTGCCTCTACCTTGGCATTTTTTCAGTAACTGATGTCACGTAGATGCATTAAAAAGGTAAACTCCAGTATTTCCTAGTTCCGTACATGTTTGGAAGAAAGTAACATTTTCATGTAAGATATTTTTAAGTATAGAGAATACTTAAAAAGGTTACAATGAAAGGGAAAATAGAAAGAAATCTCATGAGTTTTAAAAGAACACATGTTGAGTAAAGTACCAATGTATTTGAATGTCAAGTTAAATTTTTATGCTGTGTTATGATAGAATTTTAAAGGCCATCTTAGTATTCAAATTTGTAATTTTTCAGCCTTTCGAGAATTATTGAAGCTTCTAACCTATAAAAGGGTTACTTTATGCATAGCCAAAATAAACTCATTTGAGAGTTTTACTGCAAAAGAATGTTATGTAGTCGGATGGATACGTAATTTTAAAATTTGAAATATATAAAATTCTAGTCAGTAAATCGGTAGTAGTGTTTTTGTATTTTGGTACTTGAATGAGGAATTGTAATGTGTTTTGAAAATATACAAATATTTTCCTATTACAGAGTGCGTGTTTCTGTTTTCTAGAAATACTGTGTGCCTAAGCTGTTTGCAAAGTTTTGTTTGCTTGTAGTTTTATTGGTTACGTGGCGTTTCTTGTGTCGTCCTCATTTGCAGGACGTAGCGAGCCACCACAATTGTAGAATTTAATGAGATATATGGCTTTTTGAAAATTGTTTATAGATTATTTTAAACAAAAGCTATCAGTAAAAGGGACAGCTCTAAAATTTTAATTACGTATAGTTGCAGTATTATTTTAAAAATGCAGTCAATGATACTGTAAATTAAATAGCAATTGAGTTTTCAACACAAAAACAATGGCTGTGATTAACATTTCAAATGATTGAGCATGAATCTGCTACGCCACTAAGGCAGAAACACACACTATCCACTCGTGGAATTGAGTGACAGAATACCTACCTACTCTGCCTCTGCTGTAAAAGGCAGGAAGAGAGCGAGATGAGTGCTCTGATCACTTAGCCCACAGTGAAGACCCACCTGTACAACACTAAATAAAACTACGGCGACATACACACTCACCCCTGTGAGGCCACGCCAGGCCAGGAATAGCATAGTGAGCGAACCCATTGGCAAGCCAGGGTGTTCAGCCACATTAATTAGGGTCATAGGATTCACTGGCTACTTCCGAGTCATTTGTCTTTCAGCATACTCACGCCTTATAAGCACAAATGCGGTATTAAATACAGGAGGAAATTAGATGTACAAAATCTAGTAAACAAGTTAATTGAGCTAGTAGCTTCTAATGTAGATAAACCTAAAACACTATTTGAGCTTCCTACTGAATTACCCAAAGGACGGCACCTCACACATCTTACCATAAACAAATACTGGGATGCTCTACTAAGACTTGGTCCTATATTGCTACCATCCCAGTCACATACCATCCTACAACTTAGAGGATTTCTTCTGCACAACTCCGCCACAGCCCACGCCAGCCACTGTTCAGCCACCACCCTCTACAGTCAACCAGACAACGCAGCGACGAGCAACATGGCCAGGAGTGAATAAGGTATGGCGTCGGAAATCTATAGTGCTTACCACCCCAGACTTTATGCTGGTCAGGAAGCAGAGTTGTAAAAAGGCAAGGCCCCAACACCTGATTAAATTCTGTGTGTTTTGACATTTCTCAAATGTCCTTCAGGATACTAGCACCTGCCACCTATAAGTGCGACGGATGATGCCAGTGCATATTGGGCTGTGGATCACCAACCATAATCAGAGACAATGTCTATCCAGGAACAAACTGTCCCGACCAGCTAACAGGTGCGTGCCAAACACACACCATCTTCAACACAGGTCACACAAACCGAGACAACAGCTCCCAGAGGAGGGACCACCTGCTGGCACTCTCCAGTCGCCTCCCTCGTTCGTCAGGACAGTATTGCAAGACACCATAGCGCCACAGTACTGCCAAACCAGCCACCAAACAAGCTAAGGGGCCGCATAAAAGATGCTGCCACCATTAACACGAGCAACAAGTAAGTGGCAACGGACAATTAGCGCTTGTACTTCAGTGATTGTATGTGTGTCGCTGTACAGTTGCAACAACAAACTAACTTTCTTGTTTCTCATGAAAACTATTGCCACAAAGTCAAAACCCGTTGTGATTGTATTGATAACTAGGGGAGAACTGTATTCCGGATACAACCTCCAGTGACTGTGTGTAAATGCAGAACCCTCTGATACAGAGCCTAACTACATGCGAAGTGCGCAAGAAATGAACACTCACCACAGTGACGTAAAACTGCGTATCCGGAAGCTGATGCATGAATGACAGGGCATTCCACATGCAGAAACTAACCTCCAGTCAGAAGATAATGAACAGTTATATCCTGGCAAAATTTTTATAATGAATTGTTAACTAGTAATCATTCATGCTACATTAACATTAAAATTGTTTTATTTCAAGAGCATAAACAAGGTAATAGGTTAGCTGTAGTGAACGTAGAAAACTTTATAGATTTTTTTGAAAGTGAAATTGTCTTAGAGTCATGATAGGTTAGACTTGAAAAAAAATTAATTAGGATAAAGAAGGTAATGCCTGTCTACTTAACATGCTGGGATCCTCATGTGCTGAACCCACATTACGATTCCAGGATACGGACTAGCAGAGCAATGACACACTTGTCTGGACTGGCAGACTGTATTTATGTATTTATTTATTTTTCATGCCAAGGTACACAAGTAAACACCTTTAGTGTAAATAAGTATTTATTTATAATTATATTTACTTTCTTTTTATTAGATACGTAACAATTGCTACTTTGCCTCATTCATTTAACTTTGATCTTTGAAGGATTTTAGCAAAACTTGTGCTTACTGCCAGAAGCTTTGTTGAGACAAACACAATTACTAAAAGCATCCGACAATGGGTCATCCATCGCCTGATGAAGCTGGCTTAGCCAGCGAAACGTGGCAATCGTGCAACTACATGAAAAAAAAAAAATGTCATCCTACTTTGTGTGTGTGCCTATCGATATGTACTAGACTGTGAGTACCTGGATTCCTGTCCTTTTATATATTTTAATACAAATATTATTTTCTAATGGTAGATTATACTTCTCTATTGTTGTTTAATTTAACTAGCGAAAATGCGATGTTGAGGTCCATACAGGCAGGCTAGTTTGGATTGTTTTTCTATTGAGATTATGGGTTACGTATAGGGACTTAGTATAAAATATAATAGCAAAAAAAAGAAAGTTTGTCAATGTGTGAGTAGAGAATAAGATATTAAGTTGTAAGATTGATTATCTATACGATGTCAATGTGTTCGATGAGTATAAAATCACTAATAAGGATTTACCAAACAAGCGTAATGTAACAACATTTGTCATTAAGAGCGTAAGACATGATACTTTATAAGATTTCATAACTGTGTTCAATTATCTTTGACCAGGGTACCATTGCATTAAAGACCTTACGTATCTCAATTACGGTACCATTATGTATTAACTTTTTTTGGTAGATGCTATTGTCGTTTTTACTTCCCTTTTCACGGTACCAGTATTTAATCACCTATTGATAATTATCATTTTCAATTCAGGTACTTCTGTATTTAACATAAGAAAAAGGCTTAACTGCAACACGTAACCAATGTAAAGAAAAGTCGTAGGGATAATCACACGCCCTCATAGGTTAAAACGAAACTATCTTTAAACTATTTTTGCTCGCATTGCCTTAGGAAATAGAAAGATTACCTCAATTCTAGGTACACAGAAGCATTACATACCGTGCCAAACACACTACACTACTTTGGTTGAGCCTTCTTTTACTTCATTTTGTACACACTAAATAATTTTATTTATTCCTCCCTGTCCTTCGCGAGTGGGACAAAATTTTCTATCCCCAGTGCCCGAGACATGCCAGATTGTTTGTCAAATTATTCTTTTTCAAAGCAAATTGTAAAAAGAATTGTGTAAGAAAAAATGCCTTCTGCAAGCTTGTGAACTGGCACGTCGACATTTAAGAAGGCCCACGACCCCTCACACGTAACCATTAGCATGTGAGTAATACCAACCAACAGGCTTGTGTTGGCTCAATGGTTGAGGTATGCTTCAGTTATAGTGAATGGTGCATGTGGTGGTAGTGGTGATTGCGGTGTGTGAGGTGCTGATTGTGGTGTGTGCTCTTTGCTTTGTTCAACACTGCGCTGGCAAGGACAATGACTTTCCAAACGTGCTATCTCTGCAACCAAGCCTGAAAGAAGATGCAAAACCTGAAGAAGACGTGGACCGCATATCACTGTCCGAACCTCCGGAAAATCTACCCAAAGCGCAGCTTACACTCCTACAGCTTAAACTAAGCAGAAGTCAGATAGTACAAAGAAACCCAAATCATGAAACTCTCCCCGATGTGAAGAAGTCTCGATTCAGCCAGGCATTTTACTTTCACACCATGAGGTGAAAGGCAGGGTTTTTGTCAATCCATAGTGTTGAGCAACATAAGCGACTGCTAACGGGGCAGATACCCTATTTCAGCACTGGGCGCAAAGACGCTATGAGTATTGAAAGCCAGGCCTCTCTGTCTGCAGTCCCTACACATGGCTGTTGGCTTCGGCCGTGTCTTTCCAATACAGGGGAAGGCCACTCCAGAACAAAGGTGCGGTGGAAAGGATGAGAACCGAACTGACAAGCTGGCCTGTGATTGAGCTCCACCGTTCTACCTGCCGGAGTATGTAGAAAGGTTGGCTGAAATAGTGTTTGTGGATTTAGCAAGGTGTGTCTTGGCTCAATTGAGTATTGTTCACAGGGTCATCTGCGTTTCTCTCAAGGGTGAGGTAAACTAGGATAGGTGCAAAGTATGTTTATTCCCTGATATTGGAAGTAAACATGTGGTGACGCAATACCTCCTACATTTATCATGAGCTTACAGGAAGCTGACCTACGCAAGACAGGTAGAGGCAACCTGCTTCTAATCTAAAAGGGCCAGGGTGGTAGAGCACTGTGAAAACAACTAATGACTGACTCCCTACACTATTGTTGCCCAGAAGGGCCCGCAGTGTCTAGTGTGGATAGATGATGTTGCGGTTGACAGGTTGGCACGATGCTTGGATAACTAAGCAGGGCGTGATATGTAAGTCCCAACAATGGGGTTTAAGGAAGAGGTGAACCTTCTCGCACAAATGTGCGGTGAAGGAAGGAAGATATAGCGAGGAATGGAAGCTGGAGAGATCTTCAGCGGCTAGCGTGTTGAAGACTGTCAGGCGGGTCAGTTCCAGCAGCGAGTGTGATGGAAGACTGAAGACTGCTCCTGAGTCAAATTCTGACTTTGTATTTATACTCTGCCGAGTGGCTACCTATGCATTCATTGCCTGGCATTTCTTTGGCAAGGGGTTGCCGCTGAGTGGGGAGTGGCAAAAAGCATAGCTCTCTGGCATCACGTCACCGGCTGGCTGGAAGAATGGAAGACTAACGACGAAACATACAAGTGATTCCATCTAGCAGTGGTTAGTAGTATTCACTGCCTTGAGGTGCATATCTTTGGTGGGCCGGTGAATAATACAATCTCGAACATCCATTCTCGCCGTGGTTGACAGTACAATGTTTTAATGTCTCGTGGCCAACGTAATGCAAACTTAGTAGAATTCAGTTGCAAGACTATGCTACACTGATGAGCTGAAATCGTCTACTTACTATTGTTAAAACGTGTCATGCATCAACACATTTGTAAGTACAAAAATACACATATAATAAGTTTGTAAGTATTTTGTTACTAAATTTCTAACCCCAAACAATGTGTGAACATTTTCAATTCGACTGGCAAATATTCTTATAAACTCTTGGTTTACTAATTGTTTGCTTTCGTTCTATTAATTCCCTAAACATTACAGTTGATCCTTATTGGGGCAAGTCAAAAGCGGAAGACAATTATTACCATGGCTACAGGGTTGATTTCACACATTAGAAAATTACAAACACATAAATAATTAATGTGATTAATTATTGGAATTGTAATGCCTGCCCAGAATTCGGCATGTCGTCGCCACCCCCGAAACCGAAGATTGTTTTACCCGCCAAGACACGGTCATGCCAGAGCAGATAAGAAAGTTAACACTGACACTGCAGGAGAGCAGCATCCCTGTGGCCTGTAACATCATCACCGCAGAGCCTCGAGAGGAGGGGGGCAATATGTTAGCAGCCTCCAGCCAGAGCGATAAGAAATGTGTGGCACAGCCCACTGCCCTGAATAAACAACCCTTTCTCTGGATGGCTAGCAGCCCCTGCACTCCTGTGACAGCCGCCAAGCTGAAATTTTGGATAGATAAGAGAAGCAAAAAAGCTTTCCCCAGTTTTTTCGTAGGCCTGCCGACTGCATAAGGTCGGAGGGCATCCTCTGGTCTGCAGAAGACTCTCCAGCCTGAAGAAGGCACTCGAGCTTGCAAAGGCTCTCCTATCCAACAGTCAGAAGATGGCTCCTCCAGAAGCTCCAACACCTACCCCACAGCATGCGGAGAGAACCCGGTGAAGATCCGAAGGTAACTCGACGTCCTTACCCCTGCAGCCCCCTCACCCTTGTCACTCCTTGACCTCCATGGTAGTAGGCTGAAACATCATCCCTTCCAGACAAAACCACCCCTCTTTTACTTGCTGTGATTGCAATTAGCCGTTTGTAGTTTCATTGGATTTTGATTTAACCAAATCAGATTTGCCTTCACCTGAAGAAACATAAAAATAATTTTAACAATTATTTTAAGGCCAATATTATTCAGAGCAGTATATCCCCTTTGTTTTCCAGATCAGCAACAAATACGCTGAATTAGAACTTAATTTTGGTGAGGTAGTTATTTCCAACCCTGCTCATTTTAATATAATATTTGCTAAAATTAAATTGTCAATAACCACTTGCAACTAAGCAGATCAACATTAACTAAGCTACCCCTGCAGAATATGCACGAGTGGGCCGAAACCCTTACGTTTCCTGATGCCTGAATAAGGTTTTAGCCTGCAAAAGGCAGGGACTTTTGAGGCATGTCCGGTACGCCCAAGCATATCTTCAGAAATGCTCTGAATCTGATAAGTCATATCTAACGCTCACTACCTCTGTGTGTCTGTGGAAGATTACTCCTAGGAGGGCTGAGCGCCGAATGCTATGTGATGAGTGAGCCATTATTTACAGTAATGTATGGAAGAGCCCTTTTTACAAGGGACTCATTAATTCTCTAATTATTGTGCATTTTTTTATTTTTGGTAAAATTATTACAAAGAACATTGAAATAAGAAATAAGGCAGGAACAATAGCAGGATCCAACGTTTAGCCCAAAAGGCTCTACTACGTGCACAAGCTCAACCCATTAATACAACCCCCATCATACCTGCTAGGGATCCAACACCATTTACCCTCTAAACAGCAGTGAGACCTGTCTTACAGATTAGGTAGGTTCCATCCATTGACGAGAATTGTAATTCCTTCTTGGACTACTGTTGGGAATCTGTTGGCCGAGGTCAGAATACAATCACATAAGCTAATAAATTCCTCCGGTAACCAAGACGGCAGTAACGCCACCCCCTCAGCTACGACCCCGTAATACCACACCCCCTTCCAAGTGTTGGATTCATACCACCACTGAGAAAGTACTCGACATAGTAATTCATCCCAAACCCGTATGTAAACAAAGGATTGTAACCCCTGTCGCAGATTTCATACTCGTCTGTAAGCGGACAAGCCAGCCCCTTATAGACGCCAACCAGAGCTGAAGAAAGGTAGGGACACATACCCTCCTCCACCCCTCTACTAAGTAGACAACCAGACTCCTCAGGCTGGCAGGTGAACTGCGCAGCTGCATCACGAACATCACACTGCACGTGAGTGTGATAGAGAGAAAGCGAGAGAGAGTGCTCCAATTGGCGCCCGCCCAATGTGGGGCGTACAGCTCCAAGTAGCTCAGCCTTGGGAGCTGGGATCGAGCCAGTTATCCCCTCCCCTCCCCACCCAATGAAGTTTCCTTGCAGAGGAGCAACTAGTTTGACTTCACAGGTGGAGTTAGCTCAGGCTAACTACAAAGGAGAACAAAACACATGGTGCACTATACAAGGATGTACCGGAGCAGGGTTTAACATAATCCCATGCACATACTATCATAGGCAGTATCACTATGTCTGTCTAGGGTGGGACGACGCCCCTAGGTTCACAGACGGTCTAGAATTCAAGTGCCAGCCATGTAGGCAGGCACAAGTTAGTGTATGCCGGTGGCAAGAGAGTGACGGCTAAGTGTACCATATGGTATACTGTATTTTATGCAACCGGGACTACCATCATAAATGTATCGAGTGCCCAGATGAGAGGACAACTAACCCTTGAAAGGTTTACCAATGCGAGGTGTGTCAAAGGGAGCAGACCCACAGACCCTCAAACCCTGTACCACGAACTAGTCCCGTCACCTCCAGTATGCCTATGGAGTTGATATTACCAGAATTTAACTGTAACCCATATGAAGAGACCCCGAGGTCTTTTTAGGTGAGTGCAAAAAGGAGATTGGGAACACCTCATACCCCTGAAACAGTGGTTAGGCAGAGCATGCTACCAACTGGACGGACAAGTCCGGAAATGGTGGGAGAAATATGGGAAATTCATCGAGGGATGGCCCCAGTTTTGAACCCAACTCTCCATGCATTTCACAGGAGACGAGGTCCTGTCGGGTTTGATCACGGATTCTCACTCGCGAACCCAAACATCCGACGAGGATGTGAAGTTATTTATCCGCAAAAATGAGCGGATTCATAAGAGAATATATCGCTAGCGAAGCAAATGACAAAGGATTAGGAGCATCGCCTGCACCCTTTTTCATCATTCCGAAACCTCGTGCTAATCCAACGGCCACAGACCATTGAAGAGTTGGCCGGAAGGGCGAGAGAAATAAAGCAAAATAACCGCACCCTGTCTGGGAAGAACATGCCGGCATGCGCCGTCAAGAACACAGGTCCAGCCCCCCTCCCCAGATCATCCGCAGGGTGCAACACGGACCCTCCGCTACCCGCCGCCCCCTTGCCTCGCTGCTGGTTTGCAAAGTCAGGCATTACCACAGGGACTGCCCTACCCGGTGAGCTCCAGAGGGAAGGAAAGGCAGACACATCAGCACAAACGCATCATTGCCCCCCCCACCCACCACAAAGATAGTCCCGGCCTACAAAGCCGCAGCCAGATTGCAGGTATTGGGCACGGAGAACTCTTCCCCGGATGAACTCCATTTACAAGTTCGTCTAAGTGATAAAATTGTCATGGCGGTGCTGGATACAGCCACTGCCCGCACTTTTATTAGGAGTGACATGCTCACTCGTCGGCAGCGAGTGGCCATCCATCATCAGATGGTTGGAATGGCCCAGGATAACCTCCACCTTCGTCTGCCCGGGGAAAATAATAAAATATATTACAATGAACACTGATGAATAAGAAAGGAGGTGGGAGCAATAGCAGGATCTGACGTCTAGCCCGACAGCCTCTACTACGTACACTAGCTCTGAACCCATTAATACAACTCCCATCGTACCTGCTAGGGGTCCAACAATTCTCGTCAATGGATTGAACCTCCCTAATCGGTACGACAGGCCTCACCCTTACGTAAACAAAGGATTGTAGCGCCTGTTGCTGATTTCATACCCACTCGTAAGCCCACAAGGCAAGCCCCTTATAGACGCCACGGAAGCGTAAGAGATGCAGATTAGGTTACTATCCATGGCCGCTCCCCATACACCCCCTCTCAGTATCAACTTCAACTCAAATTATTATCATTTAATTTATTAGGACAGCTGATGTCCCGTTTGTTGACAGCTTTTACGGCGAGCAATGACAAGCTCCCTGAGAAGGAGACATTCCCGATCAAGTTCACCCTGGGGTTTGATTCCCCTTCTTTCGCTCACAGCCCTTCAACCAGTCGGTGTCCCATTCGATTCCCTACTGTGGGTAAATCCTCGACCCACCAGGCAGAAAACCCGAGAGTAACATTTTCAACATTGAAGGGCCAAATTATTACACCCCGGAGGGAAATCAGCACTAACACCCGCCCTGTTTACCCTGCCAATCAGAGCTGAAGAAAGGTAGGGATGCACACCCTTCTCCTCCTCCCCTCTATTAAGTAGACAACCAGTCTCCTCAGGCCGGCAGGTGAACTGCGCAGCTGCATCACATACATCACACTGTACGCATGAGAGAGAGAGAGAGAGAGAGAGAGTGTGTGTGTGTGTGTCACTGTTAATGGTAGTTTCGAAAGATTTTGAGTTACACACGGTTTGCAAGTGGCAGTTGAAAAAAGGCAATTTCGCCTTTTTCCTGATTTAAAAAAGTAATAGTAATGATTTTAATATTGCAGCCAGAACTTTGAACTCTATTATATCAAATATCTAGGTACGCACATGAAAGGGTTTGTGAAAAAATCCTCGCCTGTCTGCATCCTGTATATCCTTCCAGCGTGGCGGAACCCTTAAACAATTTATATTTTTATGTAAAGCCACCATATGGACATTTAATTAATCAATTTTGGAAGTCACGAGGTAAAATAATTTTTGTTGTACTGAAAGTTAACTCATATTTCGTATGATAAAGTGAATTAATTTTACATGGTTGACATAAGGTATATGGGTGGATATTAAAAATCTTACTTTAAAGTGAAAGTTATGTTAATGTGTAGTATGTTGTAACTGAATTTAATGTTAGTGGCAATATTGGTTCAGATGAGGTTCTATTATAACAACAGTTTTTGCCACCATTGTGAACTCTCGTTTTATTGAGGTTTCACTGTATCATGATCATAACAGGCCACATCACCAATGCCAAATTCGTTGATATTCTCTTTTAACCTGCATCTGGAAAATGTAAAATCTATCTGCAATTTTGTTGCCACCTTTCATCTATATGCGAAAAAATGTACACAAATCTGCTTACATTAAGACCACAATGTACAAAATGGCTGCAAAACTGAATGTTAATAATGCATTACTGTATATATTTTTATGATGTATCAACTTTAGGTTAGTTAAGTTCTAAAGATTACAATAGCATAAAAACAAAACACTATGTAAAGTGAACCATACACTAAAAATATCTAGCAAAAACATCGCAGCAATTTTTTTTACAGTCGTTAACATTTCTCAACTTCAAGATGCAAATGTAAATCAAATCTGAGTATCCAGCCAATCCAAACATAGTGTACAGTGTAATTTTGACATGTAGCACAATAAACTTGAATAGAATGCTTTATACTCCAATCTTTGAAGATGGTCTTCAATTTGATTTCACTTATTGTTAGTGTTCAGTATCTTCGCAATACATACACATTTATGACATTAACACCATGTAAAAGTTTACTTTTTTACATTAAGACTTAGAGTTTGTGAAATACAGTGTTTAAAAACTAACTTTTGAGAACACTGTGAGTAATTAAATGTATCATATCTTTATTTTGAACAGCAGTTGTTCATTATGAGGATGTTTAGCAAAAACTAACTTACTCATTAGGAGTGAAATACCCTATAAAATACTGTACTACAGTTTTGGCAGGACCATGTTTTTTGTTAATAATGAAGAGGTTTTAATTTTAAGGGTGTTTATAAGTTCATGGTTTTAACGTATATACCATTTTTCACACTTTTTCTTAACTTTAAACAAAAAATTATTACAGTACCATTTTGGAATAAATTTAGAAAAATTTAGTGTTTATAGTTGAAATATGCAAAAAAAAAAATGCATCCATTGGAATTTGTGAATTTTTCCGGCCCCCATGTATACGTCATACGTCATTCAGATGTTACAATCCCAAAGTATACAAACCTGTAAACGACTGATCCTGGTTTGAATTCACATTATTTAACGAATCCACAATCATCTCCATCTTCCCATCATCATTCTTATTTGGTTTACTGCTCTCTTCACCTATAATAGGTCCCCGTACATTGTTGTTGTCCAGTTCCGTTAAAGGTGTTGCCTGTTCGACAGATGCTCTGTCCACATCATCAGTGCTGCCAACACCAAGCTCCAAACAGTTCTGGTTTGAAGTTCCTCCTGCACATTCAACACACGTGGAAAGGTTGAAAAATACTAACGTTCCAGTAATTTTGCACACAAGTTAAACTGTGCTGGAATAAAAACCTATGTAGGAACAATATAGAAAACACAGGAATTACAATTACTTGAATATTGCTTCGTGATGCTGCTAGAAATATTAACATTTGTTACAATTTTAAAAATGTGATTATTCTTATTTCTGTTTTAAATATATTGAAAGTAGTTATGATGTGATATAACTATGTACAATAAATGGTGCAGGACTACCAATCTGAGATTCACAGAAAAGAAGTAGACAAGCAATCAATTTCAAATAAACATTGGGGTGTGATCTAATTTTGTTTTTAATTAGGTGATAAACACTCATTGTTAAGGCAATGGATGCTTAATAAAAGCAATATTTAATAGTTTCCATTTGGACAAACTATTTAATGTAGAAATAGCAGCATTTGATATTAATATGTATTTGTATTATATATCATGCCAAATAATTTTCTAAATACAATAAATAGTAGATAATTTACAGAATTACTACTTGTTGAAATGCAATCATCAGAAAGGATTCAGCATTTCCTTGTGTGAGACAATGTCTACATTCACTAACCACTACAGAGTATTTTTGAAAAAAGAACGTTCTGAAAAAACCCTGAAACAATGAGAACCAGATCCAATTAGTTAGAAACAAAAATTTGCTAATAAAATTTACACTATGTAACTTTAAAAGTTCTACCTATCCGCCCCGACTATGGCATTCCCTTATGCCAATACTTATACCAAATAACACACAACACAATTCTCAGGATTATGATGGAACTCCGTCATATTGGAAATGCGGCCACAGAGACAGGCCATCAAACGTCTTTGCTGGTCTTTACCCAGTGGCATGAAGTCACAGTTTGAAGAAGAAGGGAGGGGGGGGAGCACACCAAGCCCACTGCCACCACACACGTATGTCTCGTTGAGTTGTGAAGAAGAAGAGGAGAGGGGGGGGGGAGCACACAAAGCCCACTGCCACCACACACGTACGTCTCGTTGAGTTGTTGAAGAAGGAGGGGGGGGGGGGGGGGTTTGAACACACCAAGCCCACTGCCACCACAACACGTATGTCTCCTTGAGTTGTGAAGAAGAAGGGATGGTGGGGGTGGAGCACACCAAGCCCACTGCCACCACACATGTATGTCTCGTTGAGTTGTGAAGAAAGAGGGGGGGGGGGTTGAACACACCACCAGCCCACTGCCACCAACACATGTATGTCTCCTAGAGTTGTGAAGAAGAAGGGGGGGGGTGAGAACAAGGCCACCACACACGTATGCCTAAGAAAAGGGGGGGGGGGGACACACAAGCCCACTGCCACCACACAGTATGTCTCCTTGAGTTGTGAAGTAAAGGGGGGGGGGGACACACCAAGCCCACTGCCACCACACGTATGTCTCCTTGAGTTATGAAGAAGAAGGGGGGGGGGGGTGGAGCACACCAAGCCCACTGCCACCACACATGTATGTCTCGTTGAGTTGTGAAGAGAAGAAGGGGGGGGGGGGGGGTGGAGCACACCAAGCCCACTGCCACCACACATGTATGTCTCCTTGAGTTGTGAAGAAGAAGGGGGGGGGGGTGGAGCACACCAAGCCACTGCCACCACACGTATGTCTCTTGAGTTTGAAGAAGAGGGGGGGGGTGACACACCAAGCCCACTGCCACCACACATGTATGTCTCCTTGAGTTGTGAAGAAAAGGGGGGGGGGGGTGAGCACACCAAGCCCCACACTCGCCACACCACACCACGTATGTCTCCTTGAGTTGTGAAGAAGAGGGGGGGGGGTGACACACCAAGCCCACTGCCACCACACATGTATGTCTCCTTGAGTTGTGAAGAAGAAGGGGGGGGGGGGGGTTGAACACACCAAGCCCACTGCCACCACACATGTATGTCTCCGTTTGAGTTGTGAAGAAGAAGGGAGAGGGGGGGGGGGAGCACACCAAGCCCACTGCCACCACACATGTATGTTCCGTTTAGTTGTGAAGAAGAAGGGGGGGGGGGGTTGAACACACCAAGCCCACTGCCACCACACATGTATGTCTCCTAGAGTTGTGAAGAAGAAGGGGGGGGGGGGTGGAGCCACACCAAGCCCACTGCCACCCACACACGTATGTCTCCTTGAGTTGTGAAGAAGAAGGGGGGGGGGGGTGGAGCACACCAAGCCCACTGCCACCACACATGTATGTCTCCTTGAGTTGTGAAGAAGAAGGAGGGGGGGGGGGTGTTGAACACACCAAGCCCACTGCCACCACACATGTATGTCTCCTTGAGTTGTGAAGAAGAAGGGGGGGGGGGGGGGGCAGCAACACCAAGGCCCACCAATGCCCACCCACCAAATGTATGTCTCCTTGAGTTGTGAAGAAGGGGGGGGGGGGGGGGGTGGAGCACACCAAGCCCACTGCCACCACACACGTATGTCTCCTTGAGTTGTGAAGAAGAAGGGGGGGGGGGGGGGGGGGTTGGAACACACCAAGCCCACTGCCACCACACACGTATGTCTCGTTGAGTTGTGAAGAAGAAGGGGGGGGAGGGTGGAGCACACCAAGCCCACTGCCACCACACACGTATGTCTCCTTGAGTTGTGAAGAAGAAGGAGGGGGGGGGGGGTTGAACACACCAAGCCCACTGCCACCACACACGTATGTCTCGTTGAGTTGAGAAGAAGAAGGAGGGGGGGGGGGGGTTGAACACACCAAGCCCACTGCCACCACACATGTATGTCTCCTTGAGTTGTGAAGAAGAAGGGGGGGGGGGTGGAGCACACCAAGCCCACTGCCACCAAACACGTATGTCTCCTTGAGTTGTGAAGAAGAAGGGGGGGGGGGGTGGAGCACACCAAGCCCACTGCCACCACACATGTATGTCTCCTTGAGTTGTGAAGAAGAAGAAGGGGGGGGGGGGGGGTTGAACACACCAAGCCCACTGCCACCACACATGTATGTCTCGTTGAGTTGTGAAGAAGAGGGGGGGGGGGGGGGGGTGGAGCACACCAAGCCCACTGCCACCACACACGTATGTCTCGTTGAGTTGAGAAGAAGGGGGGGGGGGGGGTGAACACACCAAGCCCACTGCCACCACACACACGTATGTCTCCTTGAGTTGTGAAGAAGAAGGAGGGGGGGGGTTTGAACACACCAAGCCCACTGCCACCACACATGTATGTCTCGTTGAGTTGTGAAGAAGAAGGGAGAGGGGGGGAGCACACCAAGCCCACTGCCACCACACACGTACGTCTCGTTGAGTTGTGAAGAAGAAGGGGGGGGGGAGTGGAGCACACCAAGCCCACTGCCACCACACACGTATGTCTCGTTGAGTTGTGATGAAGAAGGGGGGGGGGGGTGGAGCACACCAAGCCCACTGCCACCACACACATATGTCTCCTTGAGTTGTGAAGAGAAGGGGGGGGGGGGGTGGAGCACACCAAGCCCACTGCCACCACACATGTATGTCTCCTTGAGTTGTGAAGAAGAAGGGGGGGGGTGGAGCACACCAAGCCCACTGCCACCACACACATATGTCTCGTTGAGTTGTGAAGAAGAAGAAGGGTGGGATGGAGCACACCAAGCCCACTGCCTCCGCCCACGTATGTCTCGTTGAGTTGTGAAGAAGAAGGAGGGGGGGGGGTGGAGCACACCAAGCCCACTGCCACCACACACGTATGTCTCGTTGAGTTGTGAAGAAGAAGGGAGGGGGGGGGGTGGAGCACACCAAGCCCACTGCCACCACACACACGTATGTCTCGTTGGGTTGTGAAGAAAGAAGGAGGGGGGGGGGGTTGGAGCACCCCAAGCCCACTGCCACCACACACGTATGTCTCGTTGAGTTGTGAAGAAGCAGGGGGGGGGGGGGGGTGGAGCACACCAAGCCCACTGCCACCACACACCTATGTCTCGTTGAGTTGTGAAGAAGAAGGAGGGGGGGGGGGTGGAGCACACCAAGCCCACTGCCACCACACACGTATTTCCTGTTGCTTCCAAAACATTGAACACGCTTCAGTCTTGGTCTTCAGTTAAATATTTGCAAGAGTGCCAATGGTGAGACTGCCAGCGGTTTTAACAAATTGTTTTTGTCAATCCTCACTTTAATTATGGAATCTAGTTTTAGCTCACACTTATATGCAGCACCAATTTAGCCTCTTATTCACATTTGCTTGTTTGATATTAAACAACTAAGAAACTTTGTTATTCACACTTGGAAAATACACCAGTGCCCAAGAGGTGAAATTTAGTTACATCATTAATCTCTGATGAATACACATGAGCTGTGGGGTAGGTTGACACATCAAGAAAGGTTAGCGAATCTACAGGATTTTTACAGTTTCCGCACACAAAGAAGGATTGCAGTTTGAAACAATTACCTCTTCTACAGTTATTTTTAAGAATGTTATATCACCATTATCTTTAATGTTTGAGAAACTCTTTATTATCCAGCAAGTGGTCATTTAAGTAATCAACTGACTAAAACCAAGAATTTCACCAACTAAAGGGGGCACAGACATGTTGATTATATAGGTATGTACTGCAGATATTCCTGATACTGCCGTCAGTGCGCATGTTTAGGAATGCATTTTTCTTCTTGGCTGCATATCTTCAAGCAGCCTTGAAAATATGACACATGTCTTCATCAATTGTGCTGAGTCTCTAACATATGCTACAACTTGTTGATATTCTGATTCGTACTTGTCATAAAGCGTCAATTACTGCCTGGCATGTTGAAAACACAATGCCATCTTGTGTCATTTTGTCACACAAAGTAGGTTCAGTATCTGTGCTTCATTGTTGATTTTTTTTTTTTTGTTTTCTCAGCTACTGTGTGCATTCTTATAATATTATTCATGATTGATGATGCACATATTTTACACTAAGCAACTCTGACATGTTGACATGTACAAAATGACAACAGTACTCTAGTTCATATTTTGTGCATGATGCCTGTAGCCAATTGAAAGCACAAAAAAAAAAATTGAAATTATTAAAAATTATTTAAACAATTTTGTTGAGAGGAAACCAACATTTTAAATTAAGTGTGTTTCGCAAGGAAACAAACTTAATAACACTCGTAAATCACAAGCCTTCACATGGCACATTCTCAGCTTACAACCATTATGAGAAATAGATAAAAATTAATGCAAAAAGACCAAAATTTATGTGCATTTGTTTCCTGTGTGAATGCAATGTGTTCAATAATTTATGATGGCGATACACATAAATGGCACATAAAAAAAACTGCAAACGCCTTTTTGTGGTACTATATACACATTTTTTATAGTAGGTACTTCCAGGTTACATAGTACAATCCTGTCGTGAATATCTGGCAAAATTCAACAGGATAGAGTGATATTTCTACATTGCTTGGTTATTGTTGTTTATATATGTAGGTTTTAAGTGTGTTGGCACAAATATACCCTGTGAAGCACATTTTGTCAATTATGGTTTGATTTCCACAGGTATATCGGATTTTAAATAGTTCAGCAACCTAATTGAAAAATATTTTACATACATTTTACTGCAAAAAAATACCCTCACCTTCATACACCACTTCACTAACACATTTCATGGTATATACTGCAAATTACGTGATCCCCCCATGAAATTAGTATTATGTGTGATTAGTAATGTCCATATATATATATATATATATATATATATATATATATATATATATATATATATATATATATATAGACACACACACACACACACACAAAACTGGTGAGATTTTTAACATATTAGAAATATTAACTCATCATATTACTACAGCATTCTCACTGCTAATTGTGTACAAAATCAAAAGTAGACATATGCAAAGCTTTGCTATTATAACAGAAGTTGACGCATGCAAGGATGCTGCTCAGCACGACTGCGCGCTCTACGGACGACTCAGCCCCATCTACAAGCCACGTGCGCTCTGGGGCGGAATATGTAAGTGGCAATTCGAATCAAATGTATTACGCCAGGAAGCCCACGAGTTTGGGTGGCCGATCACATAATTGCATATTACATGCGTAATTGCAATCACCATTGCCCGTCCAAAATAATACATGCAAAAGGCACCCCTGCGATGGAAATTACATTTATTGAGAATACTACTACTCGTATCTGGCCCCTGGAAGAAGTTCCTACAATCACAAGAAATGGCAGCACCCCTGTGACCTTCTGATATCACCGCCTCAGAGACAGGGGTTTTAATTTGTCATCGCCTCCACACGAGGTGATAAGAAACCCACAGCGCGTCTGCACCCACGATAAACCTGCCCCCGTGGTTGAAAGCTACGCTACACCCCTGCACCCTGAAGAACTGCTGACCAGAGAAAATTAAGTATAAATATAACCCCCGCAGCTAGCACCAGCGAGTGTCGCCGGGCTCTGCGACCATGTAGGACGCGAGCCCAACGTCCAGTCTGCTGAAGACTCTCCACACTCCACGATGGCTCATCCTCCTCAGTCTGCAACAGGACTCCTCCTCCTCAACTCGTCAACTTGCAAGGGCTTACCTATCCTCCAGTCCGCAAGGCTTTTGCTACTCACCACCCACCAGCTTGCAGAAAGCTCCTCCTTCTGGCTCGACCAAGAGCTACTCTATCCTAATGCCAACCCACCTTAAACATGTGTCAAAAATCTCTCTCTCTTGACCAGCACGCCATCCAGGACCTGCATGTGAGTCAATCAACGACTACAGGTATTCCTCACCTTAGTACGGTAAATCCTACCTCAGTCAACTTCCCGTGACTCCCCGGTAGCGAGCCATCGCGTTGTGTGATAACTATCTGGTTAGCTTCCCCTTTTGAATTAATCATTATTCTAGCTACTGTAAATTGAGTTACTATAGTTTTACTTGAGAGCCACTTCAAAGTTGCCGAGCTATAGTTCCTACCTCAGGTCCGCCTTTGCATGACCCCCGTTGGCTTCACATAGTTTGTGTGATATATATTTTCTCTCCCAATTGTTTGTAAAACAAATTGATTTGTATTTTTACTATATTGTGTACTGTCTGTAGTAGTAATTAAATTTGCGTTGCTCCCCAGGGACCGAAACCCACACAATAAATATCTACGTAACATTGAATAGTCCATCTACTGTACTGTAGTAGTGGATCCCTGCTCCCCAGCTATATTTTGGTATTGTGTGATTACTTTTGATCAGATGTATAGTAAGAAAGGTGGTGCATCCAGCAAGCAGAAACGTAGAGAGCGTTGTTCCCTTGCTAGAGTTAATGCCCAACCCACACCTGTAGATGAACAGTTAATTATTCATCCTGATCTTACATCACGAGCCATTTCCCCTTTCAATCCACCAGACATTTCGTCTCCCCTTAATCATCTACTCTGTGGTTATTGGCCAGGGTATCCCACTATGGATTATGAGATCCAAGAACAATTGCTAGACCAACAAAATGAGGCTATTCCCCAGGACAACCTTGCTAGCCAGTACAAGAAAACCACTAATGATGTTAAACTGAAATCTGGACGGAGAATCCGAGTGAAACATCCCCTGGGCACGGTTCTACCCAAGTTTTTTTACCATAAAGCTAGCAACGGGGAATGTAATCCTGGTTTGACTCCCGAAACAACCCGACTCCAGTGTCCGTATAACACGTCTCTCCTCTGACTACGTTCCATCACATCAACCAACTCACCCAGTTAAAGTCTCATCAGCCAGGTTACATATCCCTATTGTCTCCTTAGAATAAACACCTCCCCCTTACACCCAGTCAGGACTGCTGGCATCCTGCGTATATTGGCAGCCCTAATAGTGAGACGGGTCACACTCCTACTAGGACAGGAAGCCACCTGTATTCATCTCACTCTGGGGTTTGACTCACCCCCCCCCCCCCCCCCCCCCAGCATATTGTAAACCTGCCCCCAAGCGATCAAATGCTGTACTAAAACCTCTAACTCCTCAGATGCCAAATTGAAGATATAGTGTTCATCCTGTTAGGCTAAGCCAGGACTTGGCAGGGTGGTCACCGTACCGTACTACCTTCTAAGATAGTCCATCCCTATAGAACACGCATCAATATTTGGCACCCAACGTAGGGCCATAACTCCAGGTAGCTTAGACTGGAGAGTTGGACCCCCCCACTAGTTGGTTTACTCCTTTAAGGGGAGTATTGTTCATGACTTCGGAGAGTCATCATAAACACCCCGTGGCACCTATAGACACCAGAGTCAACGTGGCAGAATAGCAGACGACATCACTGCCAGGGCGAGCAATGCTCCTATCGCGTGACTGGATGCACGATCCAATGCAACTACTGTCACCGGACATACCACTACAACTGTATCGGGTGTGATGAGACCCCCCGGTTATACAGACGGCCTCGAGTACCACTGTACTGAGTGCCACCAGGATGAGCCACAACAGGGTCAGTAGCCCCCAAATGTCAGGGACGAGGATGATACACCGTAAGTTGTATCATCTGCCGGTGAGAGTTCCACCACTTGTGCATTGGGTGGCTGAATGAACGGGTAACAACCCCCGGGATAGTGTATCATTATGACGTGTGCTGGAGAGAGCACCATACCACCCATGTAATCCCACTCGTAGGCTTAGCACAAGAATACGGGGGTTGCCAACCAAGATTATGCTACCCCGAGTTTAACAGAAGGAATTATGCGGACCCCGCGAAATTCCTAGCAACCTGCGAGGAGGAGTTTCGCAAACATCTCATCCTGTAGAGACAATGGGTAAGTCATACACACCCCCAGCTGACAGGTACCGCCAAGCGCTGGTGGGAGTGCGAAATTTATACAGCGAAATTTATAGAGAGTTGGTCCCAATTTAGGACCCAACTCATGTCCAACTTTTCAGGCGGTAAACTCTTGAGTGAGATAATCACCGACCTACATTCCCAAGTACAGCAACCTGACGAGGAAGCTGAACTTTTTATTAGGTGGAAAGAATGCCTACATTGGTGAGTATACCCAGAACACAGTGAGGCTCAATGAATGAGAGCCATCACTTGCATCCTCCTCCCCTCATTGCATAATTTAATAATTACCGCCCAACCACAAATGGTCAAAAGCCTCGTAGAAAAAGCCAGGGAGCTAGATGTCAAGGAATGCCCTCAAGAGGAAGGAAAGCAGATGGCGCGTGCCAGGGTTAATGGCCTGACCCCCTTTCCTCGGCGGACAGTAGGGCACGGCGCGACCTTGCCACGCCCTTGCCGCGCTGCTGGCTCTACCCGGGAAGACATTTCAAACGTAATTGTCCCCTGCACCCACCTCAAGATGTCCACGAGTCCCCTCCTCGCCATCCAAGTGCACAGCTGCGCTCCGGAGAAACACGTGATCCCCCGCAGGGATCCCATAATCCAGAAATGTGTTCTGCTAACTCCCAGCGCTTGAATCTACGTAGGATGCAAGTGCCACCGGTAACCAGAGCAAATCTCAACCTCAGGTCGTCTGCAAACAATGACGAGCGAGAACATGGGCTCGTTAGACCTAGAACCTCCGGCGGGAACATAACCCCAGACACCCATGAGGCGGATGAAGAGTCTCCCTCCTCCACACAGTAGGTTAATGTTACCAGACGAAGAGAGGCCAGACAGCCCCCCCTTCCCCACCACACCAACTCCCTCTTTGAGCACCACAACTGTTTGTAATCCCCTTAGTTAGTTAGCCAGTTATGATTGCATTAGCCGAAGACCGAATACCGAAGACAATGCAAAAAAAGTGATAGATCGCAGAGTAGGGATGGCTAGGTGTCTAGTTAAAAAGCACCTACAAAATCCTAGCCTAGTAGGGAGTCCATCATGATGCCCCCCTCCCCACCCCCTTCCACATCGAGAAAACAGTTGTTTATTTCTAAAATTGTTGTAACATTATATTTTTTTTTAAGGTGGAGAATTTAACAAACTACATCCGCATTGTAATGAAACGAGGCCCCACAGAAAATATGAAGTGTCCAAGGGAAGTAATTTGTGCCTCCTAGATAACGGACAACGTAAAGTAACTTAGCATGAAATATTAAATTATTTTCAAAATTAGGCATTTATTTCCCCCAGTTTGCTTGCCAGAAAATTGTTTGCAGAGGCTAAATTAACGTAACTTCCAACCCAATAACCAAGCTGAAAACTTTATGTTTGAATTTTTCCCGCAAACCCACTTAGTGCTCACGTAAAGCCAGCATTAAACCAGCATTCAATAATATAAAACTCCTTGTTGTTTGTATTTGCAAGAATTTAGAACGACACGATTATCATAGAATCCACAAATTCCATAAGCACTGTCAGGAAGTGAATAAGCAAGACCGAAGCCCATCAGCGGGCCCATAAACATAACGTTGATGAAACCCTCTCCCTTTCTAACAATACGACTGGGTGACGTTGCTTTCACTAATTTTGTAAACTTGCGTAAGAGCACGAAGCGAGAACTCGCTGAGAGTACTCCGTACCCCGGCACCCAGAATTTCAAAGCCTTCATAATAATTCCTGAGTGCAACTTGTGTAAATCAAGTACCATTGTAAACTATGCAAAAATCAAAATTGTCAACAAAGGTCCTAACCTCAGGTATTATGTGTACCCTTTATTTGAAACCCCTGTAATTAACTCCAAGCTACTGATTTTGAAGTACGTAAATATCACCTATAGTATTAACTTAGTATTTTCCTTAGAAGGAAAACCCTATCTTAGAATGAGTGAGTTGACATAGTTTTTGTATTCCCCAATGTATTACTATAGAAAACTGTGGAATTATACATCACTTAGTAACATGTAAATGTACCGCCATCAGAACAGCCATCATAAACTCTACTTAGAGCGAGTTAGACATGCCCTTACGCTAACAACCACGAGTAATGCAAACTCGTCCCCAGCCAGTTAAGCTGACCCATTTGTGTTTGTGCATAATTTAACTGTACACTACAGTAGGTCAACTCACCACCCTGTAAAAAGTAAGCTATAAGAGAACACCCATCCTGTAACTTCACTAGGAGGAAAATATCTTAATTTGTGTACTAACCTCCTTTTAAGTTACGCCCCTGTAGGGCATTTAAATGCAAAACCATTTACATCCCACTATAATCCTTCCAAACTGTAATTTCATAGGTTAAGCCTTACCCATGTAAAACTTTCTTCACATACGATACGTGCCCAAAAATGTAAACATGTTGGCAATTACGAGTATATTGTCACGAGTGAAAAAAAAACCCCTTTGGTGAAAATAGTAAGAATTTTTTTATATTTTTTCTTATGTATTATTTATTAAGATACTTTTATTTTAATAGAAGTTCCCCTCCCCCCACCCACATCCCCCCCACCCTCGTTTGTAATTTTTATTAGCAAACTTAAGGTTCAGTTGTGTTTTCGGAAGTTTCCTTTTTTTTATAAATTATAATTTTTATTCATTTGTTTTAAAAAAGCAGGTTAGGATATTTGAGTATTCGATCGGAACATTTTTTTCTTTGACTCGGGCTATTAGCAGGTTAGAGAAAGTTCCAGACACTGTATGCTGGTAGCTGCAACGTTCTTTTTGTGCCACTTAGGATTTGAGTTTTTCAGACAGCCTGGAAGAATGCATGATGCTGTACAACACTGCAAATTCCAGTTCAGCAATACTTCTTCATTTGGGGCGTGTCCCGAAGTTTCAAGACACCTCAGTCCAGATGTTTACGAGACCAAGATCTCAGATGATTCGGGCGGGCTTTGTCCTTGAACAAGCAGCCACAAAGTTTTGGGGCTGTGTGAGGGGAAGGCAGTAGGTGACACGCTGATTCTGTCAGCTCAAACACTTGGGTAACTAAGGGGAAAGGAGGAAGTATTGCAGTGTGTCTCTGGTAGCATATAATCGCCAGGTGAAGTCTCGGCGTGAGCTGATTGGCCGAAGTAAAGGACGCACCAGGACAACAAAAAGAGATGTGGAAGAGAGAAGGAGGGAGAGCGTATGTTGTGGTGCAGCAGTAGGCAAGTTGGCGAGGAAGCAAAGTGTCGGCCTGCGGAGGAAAGCTGTGAATACTCCAGAAAGATGAGCTAAGTTCCACAAAATTCTTATTTTGTTTGGTCGGGGCATTCCTTTGGAAAATTCTATAAATAGTAGTCATGTTTTGTATATAAGTATAGGTTTAGTGGAGTTATGTTAGCGAGTTCATAGCCTGTCAGTCGGGTTGGCCGTGCCTGACGAGTGATTGGTAAAGATAGAGAGAGAAAGAATTGTCATTACAGTCGTAAGGTAAAACTGTATCATTTATGAAATAGTCGCTATTGATTGACGCATGTCCGATTAGATAGGGCTGGATCACGGTCGTGTGACTTTGGTTGCACTTCGGTCGGTTATGCTTACAAGTTGACTTACTGCTGTTTGCGGCTAGATAAAGCGGCCGGGCACAGGGCCTTATGTGATGGTTGTCTTGTGGGCGAGGGGTAGCTGGATACAGCTGATTGAGTCTTCGTCTTCGGCTCGAGCGCTAGCGAGGGCATGACGTGATACCAACATAATTCCCCGTTCCAGTCCGCTAAGGCTCTGCTCCAGAAGTTACTGTTTGAGATGCCCAACCGTTCCTCAGTCTGATTAATTAACCCTCTTACAACTGGATGGCAGGTCGCATGCGTGCGCAACGGTGCTGAAGGGTAAGAAGCTTTATTGGTTACAGTAGACGTAGGTTGTGCCAGTGATCGGAATAAGGTGGCACAATCTCATTCGGCTCGTCGACTAGCTGTGAGTGGTACAGACCAACCAGCTGCCTGGCAGCAAGGTGCGCAACTCTTTGCTCCTCCCTCCTGGTGCCGTGTCTCACCTTAAATGGCATGGAGCAGGTTTAGCAACTGAGGATCTTGAATCGAGCACCACGGACACAGATAGCCCTAGATAAGTTTGCCTGGTAACAGTTTGCCAACACGCGCCATAAAGGATGGCGGCGTCTGGTAGCTGCTGAAGACTGTTGAGTCACTGGCAACAGCCTCTGGAAGGGCTGTTGAAGATCTAGCAGTAGTAGTAGGCTCCAGCACACAGGTGCTTGGAGAAGATTGCAGGAACAACTGGCGATGTCCGCCATGCACGGACTTATATAGCAGGGTAGCGCATGTCTGGGCGGCCGCTAGGGAGGCAGTGTGACGTCCCTCAGGTGCGAGACCGGAGTGAGGGTAGCATGCTTTGGTCATCTCTCGGCCTTCGCATATCCTCGGTGACGCTCATGCATGGCCCGAGGCGGCTGATGGCTTGTAAGCTGTCAGTGTGGCAGAGGGGAGGTGATGGGCTGCTGTCTTTCGCAACCCCTCATATCCATGTGTCCAGACGCCCTCCACGATCGTTGCGGACCATTACTTCTGTGTATGAGATGGCGCAGGGTTTGAATCTTTCGTGTGTAGAAGTAGTACACTACAGTTGCAGTGAGATGAGTCGTAATCATTGTAGATAAATGGTATAAGTGACATGCGTCATGATAAATATCTTTCATTTTTTGCTTTCTATGTGTGGGTTGTACCAAAAGCCCTGAACTAGCTGCCAAAGTATCTCGTGGGAGTAAAGTTAGGTGTTGCAGTAGTAATCAGTTTGTCAATTGAGTATTCTAATCTACAGCAGTAAGTTCTCCGTCAAATTGTTTTGCTGGTTAGTTAAGCCGATTGTTATTGCTTGCTGGCCAAACCTCTGAGTATCATAGGTTTAAGTTAGATGTTAAATTTGGTTATGAGTAATGGTGTTAAAAATTGCAAGTAAGGTTTCTTTTTTTTCTCTCTTACATTGGATCACAGAAACATTTAGTCATCTCATTTATCCGTGGCTTTAACAGATATTTATTAATAAATACTATTTAATATTTAATTAACAATTTGTCAAATTTTGATAATTTATTATTATATTATTTTATTTATTTTTGACTGGACATCACCAAGGTCTATATCCGAGCTGTATGTTTTAACTAATATTTGTTTTACTTATGTTAAACAGTAATTAACCTAAAAGTGTAGTGGTATATGGTATACCAAGGGACCTCTTTAAATCAAATGAATGTTTTGAAAAGTTTTTTTTTTTTTTTTTGCTTTTGATATTTTGTAATCTAAATTGTATAGCAAGATAACATCCTGCTATTGTCATTAGGTTGAATGATAAATCATAATACTTTTCACTAGTTTCTTTCTTTGTTGGCAAGAAAATTTATCTGGTTTTGGTGCCTGATAATAAGTTATTATTAAAAGAACTTAAGTTTACTTTTCATCGCTCTCGTCAGTATTTGAAGGATTAGGTAAAAGTCGAATAACTACTGAAAGACAGTATTTCAAATATGGTTAAAAATTTGGAAAAAAACCATACTCCTTATATCTCAGACTTGTTGATTTGTACCAAACCTATCCATTGTTTTTTTTCTTTCTCTGTCAAAGTAAAGTATGTAAGTAATATCGCTGATATTTTTTTGGCCACTCCTAGCTTGGAAGATTTTCTACAATTTTGTCAATTGTAACCAATCTTTCAATCAAGACTTTTGTTATGAGTTTTATGAGCTATTTTGACATATAAACTTCAAAATTTTCATTTTCATTTATTCTTCAAAAGGATAACTGTGTTTTTTTTTTCTTTCTTGGTTTCAAACTTGTACTTGATCATAATCTTTTTGTAAGATAAAAATATATTTATATATTTAATTTTTTTTTTTTAATTTTGACAAAATAAATACTCTGTTTGCCTTTTTGGATTAGGTGAGAGTTTATTTTATAAGATTCTACCTTCCCCTGGTTTAAATGGCTATAAGACAATTTTGAGCTATTTTCAGAAGTTTGATATAAAGTAAATACTTTTGAGTCATTATTTTTACATACTGAATCAATAATAGTTTTTTTTCTTCATGGAATAGTCCTCTATCTCTCTCCCTCTCAGACAGACTGAAAAAATATGACTGTTGAAATATTTTGATTTTTAGTCATAACTACCTACTTAGTTATTAATATTTTTTTTGGGACTTGTTAATGAGAGAGTATTTTGTTAGTGTCATTACCCAGGCCATCTGTCCCGAATAGTCAGAAAAGGTCCCCTATCCTCTCACTTGTGCCCATCTGAGTTTTTGACACCCCTTACCCCTTTAACCCCCCCCCCCCCCCCCTTCTTTTACCCTTTTCCGCAATGCTTTGGCACAGAGAGAGATTGTGAAAAGAATTGAACAAGAGATTGTGGGTCTTTTTTTTTTTATTGAATCTAGTTGTATCCAGGTGACCCCCTCGTTGTTCATCGTACTTGGTATTTGTTATTATTAACAGCCTGGTGGTGGACGTACTTGAACCTTCAGCAACGTTGTTGTTCTTAAGATTAAATAAATTATTTCCCTTTTAACTTTTCCGGGAGTGATAACTCCACCTCTCACCCTCCTCCTCTCCAACCATTCCCTTTTAGTCTCCTACTTCGTAAGAGTATTAATGTGTTTTACATAACTACCTCACCCCTAGAGTGCGCAAGTAATATATTTCACGCTTGAGCGAAATCTCCAAATAGAGTTGTGATGCACCATTCCACATTCTCACTATGCTCACGTTAAATGGAGGCCCCTGCCTACCTCTGTTCATGAACCCTATGCCCAGAGCAGACCCCTAACCACTCGAGCACACTGGGTGGATGAAAACATAACTTTCATATAAGTACAAGTATCACTCTCAACAAATCCCACTATACAAGGGAAATTTTATCTTACTCAGTAGAACGTAAGGGTACCTTGATTGTTAACTATAACAAAGTGTTATAACCTTACTTGAAAATGTACCTAACCTAGATTTAAGAAATAATACTCAGTGTTCCAATGTTTTTGTCAAAGTCCAAATTGTGCTCACCATTTTCAACCTGAAGACTCAGAAGATAAAACTATCTTTTTATTTTTTCCTTGAGAGTTTTTCCTGCGTCTTATTCCATAATGCAATACTCACTTAAGAATTTAGGGCAGTAACTTTAAAACCACTTGTGTAATTGGTACATGTTATTAATTAATTAAAATTTGTAAATTTTAATGCATGCTGGATACTGTGTGACCACCAGAATAACTATGCAACCACTCCTGCATGAAAACTGGCTCATTTAGAACCCACTTTCAACTTTCGAGAACAGAAAAATTTAATTAATTTTTCTAACTATATTTGTACAAGTTGACGCTATCGGGTGAGACACGAGACGAACAATGACATAAATACCTACGGTAATATGGGCGCCAGCGGTGCTTCCCAATCACCGCACTATTGAGACTCAGGGTTCTCAGGGATGCTGTGAGTTCTGTGTGTCCGTCTCACCCGTGTGTACTTACAAACACATAGACAATACTAAACTTTCTACTAAACATCACTGGAAATAAATAATAGATAAAACATATGTGGCTAGGACACTGTCACTACTGAATAAAAGATATAAGTTCACTGTACACTTCTTTTTATTGTTATCATGCATACACATTAACGTGCCAATGAAATGACTATCTCAGTCATGACTAGCCAATTCTGCTTATGCTCCCCCGCCTCCAATTACACTAGCGCACGCCTACATGGATGATCTCATCGAGGTGCGTGAAAGCACAGTCTTCACAAGGGAAGAGGACCAACAGCCACTAGAGTGGACTGACTGTTTTTCCCTGAAGACAGGACACGGTGAATTAGAAATCAAACCCTTAATACATATTAACACGAGTGATTACTCTGCATCACTAAAGTAAACTCGTCAGGGCTCGCCCTCCAGCACATGGGTAGTGTGGTGATGGCCTATACACAGAACTGGCTAGGATGGGAATAATTGCACCGTACACTAATTACAAAATTACATAGACCCTTGAATGATACACGAAACAAGATGGGACACGAGATGAATATTCACAATACACACACATGTGTGAAAACAAGCTTAGATGGAGCGGATGCCGCTGGATGAAGTTCGTAGCGGACCATGTGGTGCAGTTGAAATTGAAATATTTCTGCGTGTAAACGGCAAAATTAATTCAGACAAAAGGTTATTCTTGCTGAGAAAATTATTCTCTTTACGATTGCAGTGGTTACAGGTGATTAACATGCCTTATGGCAGTAAAATCAAACATTAATGTGACCACGTGGTCAAGTACAAAAAGCATCAATTTACGTGAAAAATACATTGAAGCCTGAATAAAATTGACATAGAACACTGAAATAAATATTGCACATATGATGTTACATAAATAACCACTCAAACGCATGATGACATATACAAAGACTTGGTCTCGGTCGGTCTTGTGGTTATACGTGATATTGCTGTAAAATATTCAAACCCGAAAATTACCCTGTCCACTACCCTCCAGTGTTCTGTGTAATGTGTGGCACAGTGTTGTCGGCACTGCGAGGCATCTGGGTAATTTTTTCTGCTGTGTATCCCTCTTTTAACACGTCACATACATTCAAGTAAACAAGTTCACCAGGTGGCGTGGCAACAATGTTTTGTATGACGAGAGTTTGTGTTTCTGCCGTTGGTATTGCACGGCAAGGTGGTAGCGATTCTTCCCACTCCGCGTCGTCAGTTACAGTTAGATTCGGACAAGGCGTCTGCAAGCTTGTTGGATTTCCCCGCCACGTGTTCTACCTTGAAATCGTATTCCTGCAGTAACAGCGCCCAACGGGCAACTTTGCTTTTCCCATTATGCATTCCCTCTAACCATACAAGACATCGGTTGTCAGATTTGAGAGTAAACTGCCTTCCTAGCAAGTACGGCCAGTACTTCCGCAATGCATGTGCAATGGCCAAACATTCTTGTTCGTTAACATTATATTTACGTTCTGTGTCCTTGAACTTCGCACTGTGGTAACTGATTATATGGTTTTCCCCGTGTGTTCCCTCCTGACACAACACGGCCCCAATGCCTTCTTGACTGGCATCTGTTTGTACAACAATATGTAACTCTGGGTTGAACCTAGATAGCAGATCCGTTTGCTGTTACATAGTGTCCTAGAAACTCCATTCTACTCATACCCAACTTACACTTTTCCACTTTGCACGTAAGTTTATTACGTTCGAGCCGTTCAAACCCAAGGCTCAAATGGTGCAAGTGCTCCTCCCAGCTGTTAGACCAAACAAGTACATCATCCACATACGCCATCGCAAAGTCTCCAATGAATCCACCCAATACAATAACCATTAAGTTTTAAAATATTGCAGGGGCACACTTTAAACCAAATGGCATGGCTACAAACTAAAATCTACGTCCATCTGGGGTAGTAAATGCTGTTTTCTTTCTGTCCTGTGGGCGGATAGGCACTTGCCAATATCTAGACTTTAAATCAAGTGAGCTGAAAACTGTAGCTGGTCCTAATTTTGACAAAGTGTCTTTCATGTTTATGACTGGTGGTGGCATATTTATGGTAATCTTATTTAGGGGTTGAAACTCGACACAGAATCGTCATTCGCAATCTTTCTTTGGAGCAAGGGTAGTACCTGAATTATAGAGACTTTGTGTAGGTCCAATAATGTTATCGCTGAACATCTCACATACGTGTTGGCTGATGACACAGCAAAAAAAATAAACCTGGGTCTTGTGGCTTGGAGTACACCGGGTCCTCGCGCGTGGTGACAATCGTGTGCTCCGTGATGTCGGGGTGCTGCAGCTTCCCCTCAGTGTGGAACACACTGGCATGCTGATCCAGCAGATGTTGCAGACGTTGCTGATGTGTGGCGGGCACCTCGTGCTCGAAGTCAGCAAGCGGCACAGCAGTTGTTATTGTTATTGGTGGTGTTGCTCCCATGGCGTAAACAGTCCATCGGCTACGTGTCCCCACATGCAGACGATTCAGGTGCGGTTCTATCACGGTGTGACTGTCAATAAGCCATGTCAGTCCCAGAATCACTTCCTCACACAAATCTGGCACAATTTAGACATTGCACTAGGTACGCAGCTCTCTGATTCCTACCGTTACATGCATAACACTTTTCGCTTCTCCCTGTTGGTGTGTGGTAGAGAATTGTGAGCGTCTCGGGGTTACCCTAGTTGTTATAGCTTATATCGGACCCTCACACACAAAGTTGTGACAAGCGGCAGTGTCAATAACAGTTGTGACTTTTTTCACTTCAAGTTCAACACAGATAATGCTTTCACATTATTGTCAGTCACTTGAAACACTTTTGCACCTTTGGTAGGCGGATTGCTGCAGGTGCTGTTTCGCCAACCTCGCCAACAGTCACGCTTGTGGCTGTATAGCATCTCCCCGACCTTGCAATCTCTCACAAAACTCTTCCCACATGACTCGATAGTCCTTGACCAAGTTCCACCACATCGCAGTGGTCCCCTTAACCTGTTGGCAGTTACCTCAGTCCAATACTCTCTATGAATATGCAATTTTTCCTCTCAAACAGCTAGGAATTAAAATTTAAAATGGATTACTTCAATGCAGAGGAATCATGAGAGAAAGGAAAAAAAGTAAAAAGTTTTTGGAATATCTTTACAGAAGTTAGAAATCGCTCAGCAACATGGAATTATCTAAACAGTAATTGAAACAACCATGAGATAAGTCTGTTGTAGGCCTATGTGTATTTTGAATGTTTCGTAATGCTATTTTATGTTACGTTATAATCATGGTTTACAGTACAAAGGCAAGTGGATTAGCTGAGAGCGTGTTGGAATAATATACAGTTGCCAGCTGATGATGAAAGGATACGTAAAAAAAGTAAACCTTGGTGTTACTTTAGTTGAACTGTCAAAATCTTGCCATGTAACATGAGACAGAGAATATGCGTGAGATAAGGGACAATCAATGCTTCAATGCAAATTCACCTTACTTTGAAGGCGACTCTTAACTTGTCCTTCTTTCCGCATTTAACTGTTGCCTGTTTGCTACCTTGATTATAATAAAATTATCTAAATGTATAAAGTCATACAAAATGTTTTCTACAGTGAATTTAACCAACTGCTCAGTGGTTCCAGATTCAATAACAAATGTTAAACAACCATCATATTTGTTTATTTTTGTGGCCTCAATATCGAATACTAAAAATGAAATCTCCCTGGATGATATTTTAACCTTTTCTTGGGTTTGTTTCTTGATTTGGTTATGTTTGCACATGCCCCTATTGTTACTTCTATAATTTCCTTTGCCTCATCCTCTGAAATTCCCACCTCTTCTACAGTTCTGACTTACCTTTGAGCAGTATGATTTCATGTGCCCTTGTCTTTCACAGGCATAGCAGCAATATTTAAATTTACTCGCTGTGAATGAACACAACTCAGCAGTTCTTGAATTTAAGTCCTGCATCGAGTAATGACTGTATTGTATTTCTCGGGCATCGTTACCAACAAATGGCATACCTTATCACTTTCTTCTACGACCATATGTGATCTTGAAAGCCATCGCTCTCACATCTATATGTTCTTCGACCACTGAAGCTTTGATTGTGTTCTTAACTCTTATTTTCTTTAAGCAGGGCTCTGACACAAAACTACCAGTTAGAATAATTTTCTGCAGTTAGATGTGGTAACTAACAAACTGACATTAGTTATGCTGCCTTCTAATCTTGTTTGGAGAATATGTTCATTCTAATACTACATTTCCCACTATTTCAGTAACACAATAGGTACTCAATAGCTGTTTCAAATTTGCCTGGGCCCGTAACTTGATGAAATATTGGCACATTTTCTTTTTATAATTAGCAGATGGTCATACAATAACACACATTCATCTTGCCCTTTTATATTTTATTTTTTATACCAACTCTTTCATATTTTCTCACCACAGAGAAATGAATGCTTATGCATAGTAACTTCAACATGTTTAACTAAATATTCACTTAATAACTTCAGCTGCTTTACTTGGAGAACTGTTTTTTCCCCAAGTTTTGGGGTTATGTTAGTTTAGAAATTCTGTAGAAAAATGATGGGTAAAATGTGTAGTTTTTATTGCACTGTATAGTGTAGCAGTGCTTTTCCATTGTCATTTCATACTTTGTGGCCTGTAGGTACAGTTAAAAATAAATATTCACATTCACTTAGGATTTGCATAGATACATAACTATTTGCTTTGAACATAAATTCAGAATGAAAAATGAATCTTCTTACATAACTAACAAACGAAACTAATTTTTGTAACCACTAATTTAATAATTAGTTTATTATAATATTGAGAAACACAAATTATATTTGTGATTCTGTAGACAATTATAGCTAATTAATAGTTTAGAAAATCCTCATGTTGAGGTACATGCAGTTAGAGGCAGGGTGTTTGATAGGTGCTAATATGAAAATGAAGCAACTATGTATTGAAAATACCAGACTGGTTGGACGAGAAGGTGGAGTCGCTGGAGGACACAAGGTCAGCAGGCGGAGCCTCCGTCTCGGGGAAGAAGAAGGCAGGTGGCATTTCAATCCTCCTGTTGATGGTGACATGGACCCCGCTGGAGACGCCGCTTGCCATCCCGCTTGACTTCAGCTTAGGGTGCTCCGACATAGGCTGCTTCTTGATGGTGAGCGGACGTGCTTTGATGGGCAGGGCGTCCGAGTTGCCGCCCACCCCGCCCGTGCGCCGCTGGCTGGAGAAACGCGGTGGAGGCAGTGCCGTCATCCGGAGGCTCCGACAGGGGTGTGGGCGGCGGGGGAGGAGCTTCCGCCAGCTCCACCGCATGGTTCTGCTGCAGGTGGCCTGTCTTCGGGGGCAGGTGATCTTGGAACGGCAAGCCCAGCCTGCCAAAACATACACACATGCGAGAGCCTAACTTAAGGTAGAAGTAAAGTTGCTTTCACTGGAGCACTGCACATAACTGTACAACGTGCATAACTCTCTGCGAACTACTACACACATAACTGTACAACGTGCATAACTCTCTGCGAACTACTACACACATAACACTGTCACAAAAGTACTATTTCTTTTGCATATGAAAAAAAAATGCATATATTTTGCAACAATGTAAAATATTTTACTATGA
This sequence comes from Dryococelus australis, assembly GCA_029891345.1. NCBI lineage: Eukaryota > Metazoa > Arthropoda > Insecta > Phasmatodea > Phasmatidae > Dryococelus > Dryococelus australis. Next base: position 2,247,315 of record CM057004.1, read on the forward strand.
TTTACTCACGTAAATATTTTTTAAAAATTGTTATTAAGCATCTACATTTTTTAAATTTAAGGGTCATTTCATACTAAATCACCTAGGGCAATGTGCCTCAGTGTCACATAAAATTTGCTAAAGGATAAGTTTTTTTTTAATTTTGTAGCTAATTATACTCTTTGATAACCTGCTGCAGTTGACCGAAATTTATATAAATTACTCAATTTCCAAGTCATCTAGTTTGTTATAGTGTCAAATTGAAGCTAATTATACATTATTTTTAATATATCAAGAAAACATACAGAACAATACATAAAACACAATTAATTGGCATGGAATGCAAATATTTGAGTTTTTATAACATTTGTAATTGCTCATAAGGTAAAAATATCACACGTTTGAAACTTTTTCCTTCAAATCATCTTCACATATACTAAATGCTTTAAAAAAATTAAAAAGGCTGTATTTGTACTTTTTGAATTACTGATTTTTCATTCTCATTTTAGAATAATGCAGCATTTTAAATAGTCAAATGATTAATAGAGACACCTGTTTGTGGTGGGAAATTCATTTCATCAAAAATTTCGCTGAAATTTGGCTGATAAAAAAATTGTTTGGCAATAGCACAAAAAGAAAATTGTATCTATCTGGTCAAAAAATGCAAGCACACACACATATTTCATATTGCAACAAACTTTGGCTACTTTAGTGATGGCACAAAAATAAAGTAGCATAAACTTACTCGAAAAATGCAAGCACTGTCATTAATTGGTACCACATTACTTGGTTTTTGGTTTGTTCCTTTATCAGTCATTATATTACCAGACATTGAGAAACTCCTTGCAGTGTCTACATGAGTGACTGGAATCCATACTGATTTCAGTGTAGTTCATAAAATAATCCAATGATTATCAACATTACCGAAAATGTTTACTGTGTGGTTCTCGCATCAGTAGGAATAATGTCACATCACATTCATTTCTTTCCATGACGTTATAACTTTTGAATTATAGTAGGCCTAAGTTTGAATATTATTTCCATACTAGCAAAGTTTTCCAATACATCATCAAAACAATGAGCAGTTCTAATTGCTACTTTCTTGTAAGAAGAGGTGCAAAACATCTTTGTCTCACGAAAGACAATACATGTGATAAACTAAAGTTCCCCACCCCACCAAAATATTCAGAACTTTAATAAATATATTACTTGGTCAAAAGACAAATTAAATGGCGCCAGATACAACATTTCATCCTAACATAACTTGGATGATTTTAAAAACATGTTTTACATCAAATGTAACCAAAAAAAACCTTTGCTAATACCATAGATGTACGAATCTAAGGAGCATACTGCGTGCCTTTGCTGCATAACGTAGTGGCAACAAAAAATTTTGTTACAATTTTTTATATAAGTGTTTGGTAACTTTTCTGTATACTACCAATGAGGTTACATTAAATATGTCACGAAACGTGAAGAAGTATTAAATATAACAAAATCAGTTTTTGTTTTAACAAGTTACTGAGATCAGTTAATTTCCAAAACATAGCGATACCCAGTAAGAGGAGATGCTCATTGGCGATATTAATTCAGCTGTGTACATTTGATACATCGATTGTGTTGTCTTTCTTCAGATCCTGACAACATTTTGAACATATTGAAAATTTATTGAATTAGCGTCATAAACATGAGGATTCACAAGGGAAATGTATTTTTTCTGTATATTATTTGTGTTTTGTTTTTCATGAGGTGTGTCATTTTTCGCAAGAAACTGTGTGTTTTTTGTTTATTTCGCGATTTTTCGCATCACGAAAAACAGGTATCTGTAATAATTACAAAAAAAATTTAGAAGGTGTGAGAATAGCAGAGTCATGCCGGCACTAAAGTTTCTTATCAGATGTTGAGAGTGATGTCATCCACAGCTGTCAAAATGTTAGGACTTTGAGAAATGGTGAGGGGAAGAGATAAAGGAAAGCATCCAGTATGTTGTGGGAATGCAGCAATACAGGTCTTCACATGGATAGATATTATTCATTTCAGTCAGTCTCTGCTTGATATTATTCATAAACGGTTGTCTCTACTGTAGTCTGTACTTTTAACAATGGAAACCGCTCCTTAGGTTTGATGTGTGTAAATGCGTTCAGTATCTTTTGTGGTGGTTTTTGAAATTGGAAAGTTGTTGTGGGATATTACCCACAAGAATAATGTTCTGTTTTAAATTGAGCACACCCAGAATATAGTACAACAAAACTTAGTGAATCAGACAAAGGACTTTTGGAAATATGAATTAAGTGCTCAAATGTTCAACGTGCATGTCTATATTATAGGTACACATTCCTGTCAAATTTTGAAATTCTTCAAAGAGTCTTCTGTGACCGATTTGCAAAACACAAAAATAATATACATAAAGGCCTGAAGAATATTTCATTTTCATTTAACAAGAAATACCAAGAGTCTGATGAACTTATGCCAGGTAAAATCTCTGTCTATCCTGTTGAGTGATAGTGATTCAAGAAGCAAATATAAATTAAAAGCAGCATGACAATGAATGTAACTCATCAGCGTGTGATTATGAACCAGATACTTCTTTTGCCATAGAGAAACTCAATGAAAGCTGTAGGAAGATTGATTATTCACCAATCAAAGTTAAAAGAAGAAGCGACATGAAAGAAATGCTTACTTAAAGAATAAAGCACAGCGTGTACATTAAAGTTTTACAGCACATAGCTAAAAGTATTAAAAATTCAATATGCATTGAAAGCACTGGCATTGAATCTAGAATCGCCTCTATTGATTGCAATACACTAATGGAGGAACTGAAAGAAAAATTGTTTAGCCAGTGACATCATTCAGAAAGTTCAGATACTGACAATTGTCCCACAATCATTGAGTATTAAAAATATTGTTGATTATTTTGGGGCAACAGAATATTCAGTTAAAAAAACCAGGAAAGTTCTGCAGGAAGATGGAGTTTTAGGAACACCATACAGAAAGGTGGAACAAAAAGATGAAGTTTTAGAAACACCATATAGGGAAAAATGGTGTTCCATTAGTGAAGATCTTGCTAAGACAGTCACAGAGTTCCATTATTATGACAAAATAAGCAGAATTTCACCAGATGTAATGGATTGTGTGTATGTTACAGGTGAGAATGGAAAATGTGTGTTAATAAGTGAAAGATTGATATTGCACAATTTAAACAATATCTATTCTGAATACAAGGCAAAATATCCTGACGATAATCTACGGATAACAAAGTTTTGTGTGTAACTGTAAACATCAGGTGCATTCATTCAGTATGTATCTGCACACATTATCAAAATGTCAAACTTATGATGCAAAGTGTTGGTTTTACTATCCCATATAAAGAACTACTCCAAAAACTAGTATTGCTGTGATCTACCAAGCTAGTATCCGACGCTTGGCTGGAATACGCCCCGATCATGATGAAATCCGGATCGAAGCCATGAGCAGAGGCTTGTTTGATAAACCCGTGGCACATATTTAATGCACGTGGGGCATCGAAGAGGTGCTTGTCGCCCACCGCCGGCGTACCACTAGATAGCTGCCACCTGAAGATCGCAAGAGGGCGATCCGTTGCCGCCGACTCAAGACTTGTGCATAGCAGCCTTCAGCTACATTCTATCCTCTGAAGAGAGTATGCTCCATCACTGTCATAATTGCCCCAATACATCCTTGCTCCAGGAATATCTCATACAGGTTGAATATTCAGTAAATCAAGAGCCTGTTGAATTCAAGCAATGGCTATGTAGGGATAGAGCAACATTGGAAACAATGAAAAAATTGGTGATTGACTTTCTAGTTAAATGGTAGATAAGTCGTAAGCTCTCACTCAAAATCACTTTACAGCAAAATCACAAAGCCATCATCAGAAGGATGTGAAACAGAATTTAAGTAATTAATAAAACTTGCTTAATTCTTGCAGATTGTCCAGGAAAAAGAAGAGTTAATCAATATAACGCCAGAAAAATTATACACAATTAATAACAACAAAAATTTGTAGATCGGAAAAGTAACAAATACAAATGACAGTGAGAGAGATGCCAGACAGAAATGCAGGCATCCTATTGGGCCATCACCCGTATTTTAATGGCCACATAGTGGATGCCATTTGAAAACATTGTTAGAGAATTACCTGTTCCTTCTCTAACAAGCCTATTGATTCCTACTTGTGCTCTTGAGCGCTAACTCCAAGAATACATTAATAAATTAGCAAAACCAATGTTGTGAAAAATGAAAATCATTATGCGAGAAGTTGTGTAAATATCATTTTATATCACTTGCGATGGTTATTTGTGTTGTGTACATTATTTTTTCAGGTCTTGTTACTTTTATCAATATTTTTAATGCTACTAGAAAATTCATGTATATGAATAATTTTTAAAATATAACGTAGCTTGGCTGCTAGTGAGGGGCAGGAGAAACCCTGTTGCATGGTGATTAATTTAGTAAAGGTGTTCAAGTTTTTCCCAGTGTGCCAGTTCATTTAATACATTGGTGAGCACGTGGAGACGGTATCTTAAGGCAGTTGAGACGGTATCTTAAGGCAGTGGAGACGGTATCTTAAGGCAGTAGCAGGTCCACAGCAATGTAGCAATCCACTCGCAGTACATGTGAACGAAAGAAGTTAATACAAGAGTTCATTTAGCACACCTTTACAGTTCATGAGCTAAGCACGTGAATCGTTCTGGAGAGGGCCATATCCCGAGGTTACTTAAAATATTAAGAAATGAAATAAGACCAGGTTAATTTGAACTAGTTATACTGAGTGAGCGAAATCACACATACAAAAAATACACTGACTCCCTCAAATTAAGCAGGCATGGCATACAAGGCCTGCCATAGGCCAACACGGAACAAAGTACTGAACAGCATGTAGAAATTAAAGGCATTATACTCTCCGGGCCGCACGTCTGATGGAGAGGAGGATGATTACACGAGAGAACAAAAACAATTAAACCATTCCGGCAATTAAAAGACTTACTATTTCAGCTAACATGGTCGATGCAAAATGATAAAGTTCTCACAATGCGCAAAACGCACTTCCACCCTCTTTGGGTTGCTGGTCAAGACTTAAGATGGTGGAGCGGAGATGCTGTTACCTACCAGAGATCTCCTGCCATCACCGCGAGGGAAAAACCAAAATAATACATACACTTAAGCAGCATACATAAGAAGACAATTTAAAACACCAAAACCACGGCAAAATTAAACAAGCATTTCCGACACGTCAGACTTATTTAATAATGTCTGTAGTCTCTGTTGCTATGCATGTCGTGGAAATTGAGTTTACTTGGAAAAGCCGGAACAGGATAGCAAAACACATAAAATATTATAATAAAAACATATAAGACATTTTACACATACATGACCCTTCAAAACTACAATATTAAATTAACACATTAATTTAATATGTGAAGTGAGAATTTAAGTTTTGGGCGCTTGGCACGGTGGACACCGGAACTGCCAAGATCACTGACTTTACATTTTAACCAAACTGGAAAATATAAATACCCCCTTGCAAGACAAAAGAAGTATGACACAAACACTGTTCAATTATGTTGGTTATTTAGAGAGTTTCAAGTCAATGATTCATAAACATACTTAAACCACGTGGTATGACACACTTTATTAAATATCACATTACTCATAATGAACACACTGGAGATAACCCTTTCCCGTGTTTATTTTAGGCTCTTCTTTTTGAGGGAACAACACTTCACCACAATAAACAAATATGTATGTAGTAGTTTACTCTTGGTGAGGCGGGTCATTCAGGCCATGGGGCAGTTCATTGACTCGTCCATGCATAAACGACTTGAAGGACACGTGCACTAATGCACAGTCGTGCGTGGCTGGTGCATGCTCGGAGCAGCATTGGTGTGACTCCAGGGCAGGACACTGAGGGTGACGTCACATTAATATTTCAGAAAGTACAAAAAAAAACACTCTTCTTAATACTTTACTGCATTTAGTATATATCACGATGATTCTAAGAAAAAGTTTCAATAGTGTGGATTTGTAACTTACAAGCTATTACAAATTTTGTAAAAACTCAAAGATTTGCATTTGTATGCCAATTAATTTTATTATGAATTATTTTGCATATTTTCTTAATACATTTAAAAATAGCTTAAAATTATCTGTATTACCATATTTAACTTGATAGCTCAGAAAATGAGACAGTTATAGCAATTTTAGACAACTAATGCAGGTCTTCGGAGAGCATAATTTCCTCCAAAATTAAAATGTTAAAAAAATTTCTCCTGCTGCAGTTTTTCCTCCAAAAAACTGTGAGAAAATTAATTTACTTTTATTTTATGCACAGCTACAAAAAAATTTGAAATAGATCTGAGATGTTAAAAAGTTCATACTTTAAAATTAGGTGATTTGGTGTAAAATGACTCTTAGTGTATTTCTATTTTGGATGTTTCAGAAAGTACACTTTGCAAAATGACCATCAACAAGACTATCATAATAACTAATACGGTTGTTGTAAGTTATAAAAATAAGTTATATTGTTTACAAATATTTTACTTAAGGTTATTCACGGTAAAGTGAGCACTTTTGAAAGTCCTCTAATTTAGAATAATAGTAAATAAATATACTTTATTTTAGCCTTAGATGTTAAATCTAGAGTGTGGTGGAATATTCACACTGTGTTTATTATTTACATTGCGTTATTTATTTAGAAAGTTGGCTAGAAAATAAAAAATGGCTGAAAGAGAAAAGGACCCTCCTGAAGCTCCCAGCCGTCGAGGGGACACCCATTGACCCACGATTGCGGCCCACCCCAAAGTGGCTACAACAAATGCCTGCTGCAGCTCTTCGGGCCAGATGAGTGAGGTCAGCCGGTCTACCCTCACCTAAGAACCTCCACAGAGCATGCCAAAACCTTTGTAGCAGCGCTCACTCAGGTACATTCTTACATGAGGTTGACATTTAAGTTCTGCTTCAACTATGAATGCATTTGTGGCTTTTAGATTTAGTTTATGTTAGTGCAGTATATTAGCCATTCCCTCCCACTTAAAGCACAAAATGCAATACTAAAAAAGTGAAAGGCCTGTTGTGCTATCACAGGGGCATATTATTTATATAATTGCACTGATATAACTTTATTAAGTTGACACGTGATGCTTACTGACCCAGAATAAAATGACTTTGCTTCACCTATGCCCATTTCTTAAAGTGCACTGGACGGGTCTGAACTGTATTATTATCACTAGAGCGACTCCACGAAATTCCCTGGTTGTGGGGAATATTACAGACTTGACAGAATTATACTTTTCATCATCAACACTGTCAGTAAGCAATGCCTAGCCCTCCTTCGAGAAGACATCACGTTTGAATAAGCCAGCAGTAAAGTCACCGCTGCCACCCCTAAGTGAGCAGATAATTGAAGTGCACACAGAAAGATAGCGCCACCAGTCAACAATGGCAGCCAGCTGCCCTTCATTCTGCCCACAGACAAGTGCCCAGCACTATATGTACCTGTGCTTGTGAGTTGTCATCTTGCTCTTCTGAGAGCCACTTCAGCACGGCAGTTTGCTCCACCATCTCGCGCACTGGAACTCTCTGACCACTACATCGCCCAGACACCCTGAAGCTGTTCAGCACTTCCGCTGCCAGCATCCAGATCTTCCACAAGTCTTCCCACTGCTGGCCTTCTAAAAGATGTCAACCCTCCCAGTCGCTTGCCCCCAGCAACGGCTAACCCTTAGTCCCTTGAGGTCATGGTCACAGCATAGACAGGGTAAGTGATTTAGCTACCTTAGTCATAAAAGTCACCCTTTAGTTTAGAACCAGGTCCCCTTCACCTGGGTTATTGCATAGTGTACTCATTTCTAATTTCCTTTGGTATGTCGAGATTCCTAGTAGACACCTTGCCCCGACAGAGTGGAGCAGGAGACCGGGATTTGAACTCTATATTTTACTGCCTAGTGTAGGACTGCCAGCTCCCCTTCAGGGACTCGTACATCAGAAACCACACACACATTCGAAGGCTACCTGTTCAGTGCACCACGTGTATCAAATGGTAGAGCCACAACCACTAGCCACATTCCCCTAGGAGTAGAGACTACTAGACCAACTTACACTCCGTCCAGTGCACCACGTGAGTTACCGGAGGGAGTGTGTTACCGGAGGGAGTGTTTAGTTGGCTCTGAGTTGGGCCTGTCTGCTCTAGGACCCCACCTATTGTCGTTGGAATGAATCTGAAAAAAGCAGCTCTCCAACCACCGCACCATTTGTGTTGGCGGCTGGTGTAACGGTTAGGCTCGGCGTCGGCTCAGCTGCCACGGCAGAACACTTTTAGCTAGAAACCTGACTGTTGCCTGCTCTGCTTTTCCGAGTCAAGGTTTAGCACCCTCATGCTTTTTACCGAAAGAAGTGGGAAAGACTTGAAGGAAAGGGAGGCAAGCACTACCCACAAAGCTACATGAGGCTGCACCCAGACTGATAAGGCACTTAGCCAAGACGACACCTAGGAATGTGCTCAGGTGACGTGTAAGTTAGTAAGGCTTCACACACCAGCTCCCTCCCCTTCTCTGTTCTCAGATCCTCGGAAGGTACCAGGGAAGCCGCATCTAGTAGTCGCCACTATACATCGAGGAGAGAAGGTGCCCTTAGGACTGGCCTGTCCTTGGTTCAGCATCTACCACTACCCCAGCATGCCATTGGCCATCAGCAGCAGCAGTTTCAGCCGTAGCAACCCTTGGGAACAATCCAGCTTTGCAAGCAGCTGTTCCTCATCCAACAAGCCAGCAGCCCCACCCAGCGTCGGCATGAGTCAGGTCATACCGCCTGGCCAATAGCCAAGCCAAATACAGACTTTGTACCCAGCAGGCAGTCAACATGGACTACACTTTATGTAGGTTGTGACCCTGTGCCAAAGTAATTATGCAACTAGCCGCCGTAAACCAGTGCTACCGGCCTGCACTAATAAATTAACTACTTCTAAAAACACGTCACCTTAACCTGAGCCCGAGAGCATCACATGTCAAAGTAGAAACTTTTCTTAAAAAAAATTTGGGCAAACATGTAGCCTAAAAATTTTGATTCTGGATGACAATAAAGACTGTACCTCCCTACCTTCACACCAAAGCATTGATAAAACTTTGTTAATATGTATCATTTCTGAAAAATTAAAGTTTTTATTACAATTAAAAAAATTATAAATTACACTAAATAATGCAGTATAATTATGATAAAATGTACTTCTCATTAATGTATCTTTCATTTTAATGTACCTATAATTTTCAATATCTGCACAAACACCCTATGTATATGCTATAAAAATATCATACTTTAACATACAAAATTACTGTTAACTTCCAGTGCAATGAAGATTATTTTACCTTGTGTCTTCCAAAATGGAATGAATTATATGTCCATATGTGCTTTTTATATAAAACTATTAATTTTTTAAAGATTTGCAGTCTAAATCTGTTATTGTTTTCAGATACGACACGTAAATAAACATGCTGATTGTCATGTGACTTTCAGTATATCAACATTATAAGCTGCAAACAATTGATTCTCGCAGTCGACTAGCAACTCTATCTTGCATCTATCCATGAGCAGTCTAGATTAAAGGTGTTGACATGCTGTAACATCTTGAATTATTTAATACATTCACATTTAGATTTATGAATAATTTATATGTATATTTTGATACCATATTTCATAACATACAGTAAATATACTTACAAGAATGACTTTGGAAAATCGCTGCCCTTGTTGCCAAAAATGTTTATTATCATTGATAGGGAAGTTTTACCAAGTGCGAAATTCATTTTCAAGTGCTTCCTGCAGGAAAAGTAAAGAGGATTTGTTGCTGAAATATTAAATTATTTCAAAAGATAAATGTCATCTGATTAAACTTCCTTCAACGTTATTTGTTAAGAGTAAGTGGTGTGATTTTTTCAAAGGAAACTTCACCAATAAGTAAACAGCGTGTATTTGCATATGAAGCATTGCTTGATTTTTGCAGGATGTTATTTGTACATTTTGATATTTAAGAAATTACTGTTTTATCCTCCCTCTAAGAAACATATATTTTTTGGTAATTACATAATTGATATTTACTCAAATTAAGTACAAAAAGAGACATAATTTTATGAAGCCCATTTTGTAAAGTTTTAAAATTAGTATGTCCAGTATACAGTACTTTGATTACTAAGTAATAAATTCAAGGCTCGTTGATGTATGTTTCAAGCATTTTGTAAAGTTTTAAAATTAATATGTCTCCAGTATTCAGTACTTTGATTACTAAGTAACAAATTCAAGGTTCGTTGATGCATGTTTCAAGCATTTTGTAAAGTTTTAAAATTAATATGTCTCCAGTATACAGTACTTTGATTACTAAGTAATAAATTCAAGGCTCGTTTATGCATGTTTCAAGCATTTTGTAAAGTTTTAAAATTAATATGTCCAGTATACAGTACTTTGATTACTAAGTAATAAATTCATGGCTCGTTGATGCATGTTTCAAGCATTTTGTAAAGTTTTAAAATTAATATGTCCAGTACACAGTACTTTGATTACTAAGTAATAAATTCATGGCTCGTTGATGCATGTTTCAAGCATTTTGTAAAGTTTTAAAATTAATATGTCCAGTACACAGTACTTTGATTACTAAGTAATAAATTCAAGGCTCGTTGATGCATGTTTCAAGCATTTTTTACAGTACTTCTGTCTGAGCTGTAATAGGCATTCGTAAACCATAGTGATAATGTTAATAGAATGTAACATGATTCTTAACTGTGACGGTTTACGCTGCACACCAACTCTATTCCAAAAATAGCAGCAGAAGCATCCAGAATTTTATGATTGAAGCTGGTAAAAATGGAGGACTGGCAGAGGGATGTTGTACCTTGCTCCGGTCCTAAGCAATGCTGGGTCAAGTTCACTCTCCGCACCCACCATGTGGTGCGTCTGCCTGGGGGGTGGTGTTGGCTTCACTGGCAGCGCCGGCTTGGGCGGCAATGCCGGCTTGCTCACCCGGCTGTCCTGGGAGCTGCCAAACGTGAACGACTCTGGCGTGCCGAACGGCGTGGACGAGCCCTGAGGCGGCGACAGCTCCCCTCGCAAGTCCCTCAACAACCCCTGCACACAGGCCACATTGTTTGTACGAATCTTGGTGACACAAAACAGTAAAGTAATTATGTTCAATGTAAAGTTAAATTAGTGTTATGGTTTTGTGTGTTCTATGGGTACTATATGTTTGAATTATTTTCCTTCAATTACAAACATCATGCCTTATATGTATGTATACTGTAGACCTCTGTATGTGTTCCAGCCAATATACAGCCTTTGTTGAAAATGGAATAAACTCCCAGAATAGGCTCTACTGATGAACTCAGTTATAACATGTTCATCAGGAGTGTAAGTTACACACCTGGAGACCATGTATTGAGGGGGCTGGTGAGGACTGATGGCTAACGAGCTCATAAATATTGTGTATAATCCACTACCAAACATGAAGTTATGTGGCACATTACTATGATGCCCGTCTCTCTGGGTAATAAAAATTTAAATTGAATAAAAGGAATGGTACTTGTGAGGTAAGTATGCCCTATGTTGGGTGCCACAAGTTGATGCGTCCAACATGGAACCCTTAGATAAGCAAATTGGATGAGACATCATTGTAATGTTAAAAAATGTGTCATCATGCATGTTGCAAGTTAATCCACATGTTTTAACTGATTACTACCTGCTGAGTTTGTCTGGACACAGGACAACAAGAATGGACTATATATATGATATAGTTTATTACAACAAAGTTAAAACGATTGCGCACAACGAAACAACATGTGCCAATGCCAACATGAGCACAACTAACTTTTTTTGTTCATTTGTCTGTTTAGTCAGATGCATTATGAATTGTTTAACTAAACCACAACTCGACTTGACTTCATTTGAACATACCTACACTTCACTAAAGGCTAGTAACAGTGTTGGAGGCTGGTCACACGCTTACAGGGTATGCCCTCACAAGAGGTTTTATTACAGAGACGTCCGTCCAGCTTGTACTATTCACTCTCTCACTAGTCAGACATCACATCAGCCTCCCTGAAATAATATTGTATTATCGACCGAGCGAACGAGTCATCCGCCCAAATTCTAGAGCATGCCAAGGGATGGCACCATCAGTATCATGAGCTGAGACGTGCAGCATCAGCAGAAAAACACCAGCAGATGATGCTAGTAGACGACTCCAGCAGACAGCTCGACGGGCGGCGCTTATCATGTGCAGCACCTCTCGCCACTATGGACTCCCACACGAGAAGAATGTAAGTCCATGCACGGCCTGAAGACATCAGTCAGTCCATGCCTCCTCCAACGCGCTGAACTGTGCTGGAGGAAGCCTACTTATCTCATTCCTTCCACCACGCTAAACTGTGCCAGAAGAAGCGACCAGGTTCTCACGACCCACCAGAAGCTCTTCAGCGACTGTAACGCCTTCCAGACACTCTGGAAAACCTTCACCAACAGCTCCCGAAGACGTCATCAACCATCTTGCCTTACCTGCTGATAATGGCAATTGTGCCAACACTACCCACTGGTAGTAGTTGTTGACTGTCCTTTCTGGCCTTACCTGTTGGTGATGGCAATTACCACTAGTGGTCATCAACAGACCCTTCCGGACAATGGATAGTGATAGGTAGGAACAGTTTCGTAACTACCTCGCTGATTCACATTATTTTATTCAGGTTCATGTCGCCTTCACCTGGATTCATGTAAGTTAACATCCATTCAACTCTTGAATACTTAGGAGGTAGTATGGGCCACCGTGTATATTATTCTTGAATATATACATTCTTCGCACTTACTTCTGAGTACTTATTTCATTGAGTAACTGTGTTCACCCTACTTAGATACCACACCTGCCAAGGTGAAGCAGCAAACGAAAACCTTCTTAATTACACACCCATTAGACAGCCATTCGTGCTGTGTCCCCTGTGGTATAGCACTGTAGAGCCTCCACCACTAGCAAGACCTCCTTAAGGTGGCTAGCCAGCCAGACCAGTCCATACTCTGTCCACCATGCTGAACTTTGCCGGAGGGAGTAAGAGTTTGAATATAGGGAACTGACCACTTTTAGATACCACACCCAAGTGTCATTGATGGGCAGCTTGAAGAAACCCAATGCTCCGTATCCACTGCGCTGAACTGTGCCGGAAGAAGCAGCACCGGATACACCTCTTGCCTGTTTGGCTTTGGCCTTGGTCTTACACACCACTTGGGACTTTGCCAACTGCTTCACTTTGTCAAGGCCTGTAGTAGGTCCTTTATGCCATATACTCCGAGGAGGGGTATTCAGGAGAAAGTAAAAACAGCAGCTACTAACTCCAAGACTAAGCAGAGTTGCAACACTGCCTTAACTGCACTTTGAAGCCTAACACCACAGGAATGATCTCTTACTGCCCGCCAGCTCCCTCCCAACACTTGTTTACAACACTCAGCCATCCACCAGGGTGAGGAAATCCTGAGCCAACCCCTGGTTCGTGGGCCACGGCCCACCCCGGGCATCACTGGTGCACCACATCACGGAGCCAGCATCAACGGCCGAGCCGGGCCACCGTCCATACAGGTAAACCCGTGGTAGTGTGCTGCTCCGTCCACCGAGCTGTGGCAGTGACACTAGACTTCATGCAGAGTAGGCAGATCACATGCTCTACTCTCTACACTGGTCTTGTCCGGTCACTGACCTCACTAATCTCATGTACCTGGCGACAAGAACAAAACTGTATTGATCGCGGCAACCTCCTCTCAGCCAAAGGCAGTCGTGCGTCAAGTCAATATGGCAGACAAGATGGCGTACACAAAGAATGGGTGGAAAAAACAAATTTAAAAGTTTGTCTATAATGCATACCACACAAAATACACAAGGCTAACCTGTGTTCAGATTAACAAAATAGGTTACCATGGTGTAATGCTCTCTGGCCATCGGTTATTTTTGAAATTCCCTATTTTTCCTTAAATGTTGAGTTGTAACGCTTTATAGCTATGCAATCTATGTCACTTAAGTTAAGTGGTTTGCCTTCCATGCCAGCTCAGTAAAAAGTGAACTAATCCAATGCATTACTATTGAATATGCATTAGACCCTGTATGCCATTTCAGTCAGATATGCACATATGCAATTGCAAAATTATAGCATTTACCATTTTCATACAGCTATGCAGTCTGTGTTGCATAGCTAACCAGTGAGCTTTGGCTGATGTGTTTCCAGAAAGATAATGACCATATGGTACACCTAATGTGATCATTGTGAGCCTGCAATTGAAAAACATGTGTTGTACATGACTGGTAGAGTGTGCCTGTCAGTGTGTTCTGATAGGTGCAATAGAACAGTATACATGGCTAGAGCTTGCCAATATGCATTTAGTGGTGGCCCTGCTAATTGTGATGGGAGAACAGCAGCCAGGCTGTATGAAGAGAGGTTTCTGCTACATTGTCATCCCGGCCACCAAATGTTACAATGACTTCATCAGCAGCATCGGGACATTGGTCCATTACTGGCAAAGAAAACAGAAAACCACGTGCGGACCGCGAGTACACCTGCTCTTGAGTAATTCACCTTTGACTAGTACACATGTAATTGTAAATGTTGTTACGGCAAGTCATTTGACAGTGTGCCGCATTTTCAATAAGTACCTAGTTATTGCTGCCCTATCACCTACAACTTGTATAACATTTGACTCTGAATGATCACTCAAGACAACTTCAGTTTTTTCAAAAGTGCGTTATGACACCTACCACACTTTGAAAATTTGGTGTTGTTCACTGACGAGGCAATTTTCACAAAGGACAGAATATTTAATAGCCATTCTACACATACCTTGGCTGAGGAAAATCAGTATGCTATGTCTACATAAGCACATCAGGTGAGATTACCAATCAACATTTGGTGTGATGTAATAAATGACCACCCCATAGGATCAACTGTACTTCCTAATCAGTTAACCAGAGCTCTGTACCGAGACTTTTTATCTGATACACTGCTTGTGTCATTGGAAGGCTACTACTTGTCAGATGTGACATGTGGTTTCAGCATGATGATGCTCCAGCACTTAGCAGCACTACAGCTATGGCAATTGTGATTTTTGTAAACAAATTTCAAGAATTCACTAACAACTTCAATACAGTACTCAAGCTTCTACTATAGCTGGTTGCCATTCCCATTATTTTTATTTTTGTTATGATCAAGTAATATTCTAGTCAAAGTTCTGTTTATTATTGGTCCAGAGCTCTGCCAGAAGTTGCCTATGTGCTCACCCAACCTAAATCTGTTTGAGTTTTTCCTATGGGCAGAGCTTGGTGTAGGAAACCCTGTGGAGAACCTTTGCTGTGGATCATGGACGCCTGCACGTTAATTCGAAACATATCAAGCATGTTCGGAAGAACCTGGCAATCCTTGCTGTGACATTGTCAGTTGTATGCCGACGTCCAAGGTCGCCACTTTTAATAATTATTGTAACCTCTTCTGTTAAATGACCACAATAACAATATGGATAACTGTCTGTCTAATAAGCATCTGTAATCTACTATGTTCTTTTGTTATATTTTAATTATTGATTTATTATTATCAGTGCTGGATGATGGGGGGGGGGGGGGGGCAAGAGATGGCATGTGCCTCGGGCGGCATGTATAAGGGACGGCAAGCTGGCAGTAACAAACTGCTTTATTACACACTTGCAGACATGTTGGCCAACATAACTCGTGATCCGATCCACCAACATCGCTAACATGAAATCTACTCTCCTGAATTGCTCTTTACATCATATAATTTTAATGTAGAGGTTTTTGCATAGCTAAAATATTCCATTTTTAATTCACTACAGCAAAAATAATATTACATCAGTATTAATTATGGTTTAACCCAATACTTTACTTGCCTTAAAGTAAGATTAAAATTTTAAAAAAGGGAAGGGGTGGGGGGGGGGGGGGGAAGAACAACTTACTTTGCCCTCCTTACAATACTGCCTGGATCCAGCACTGATTATTATTATGGATGTTATTTTGCAGTTGTCACTTGGTAGATGTGAGATTGAAGCAGCATACAGAGCCTCAATGACGACTCAACAACATTGCACTGGATTAGTTAATTTTGTACAGCGTCCGCACAGTAGACGAACTGCTACGCTTAAGTATTACGGGTAGCATAACTGCAAAGTATTATAACACAACATTTGACAAGAAAAGGAACTTCAAAGAGAACCGATGGCTTCAGAGCATTATACCAAGGCAACCTTTTTTTGTTATTCTGAACATGGTAGTTATTAATCTGTCAAAAATTATTAATTAAAAATCATGGTTACAAATTTTTGAGCATTACAATGATGCCACACCCAATTTTACTACTGCTAGAGGGATGATATTACCAAACAAATATTCACACATTTAACAGCTTTGTTCACATAAATGCTATATCAAAATTTGTTGTTTGAAACTGGTAGTTTCTAATTTATAAATAGAAACATTCCCAACCCTCTGTCATTACGGGTGTGTATCTCCTTCAAATATTACTTTTGGCTAATAGGCCTTAATATATTTTTTGTCCCACTTTACACAAAGAATCCCCAGCTCACCACATTTGTAGCAACTGGTAAAGTACACATCAATTGCCTTAATGGAAAGAAGTTACACTTACCTGCACATCCCTACATTTTTCGAATTACATAGCAGAGTCTGTTCCTTTTTTAAGATTTCGTTATATGGCTTTTTTTTATGAAACACATATATATTCAAAAAAATGTTACTTATTACTACTCAATCAAAAACACTGACCTCAACATTAATTAGATCACTATCAAATTTTGGAAACAAGAATTAGTACCAAATTAATAGTCGCCCCTTATATTCGGGTAAATTGGATATATATATAAACTGACCTGTGGAGTAGAACTCAATGTCTGAGGCTGCACAGGATGTATCTTAGTTGAGGATGTCTGGTAAATAGGTGAGGGCTTCTGATGCTGGACAGACGTCGGTGCAACACTACTTACAGGTTTCTATGGATTTATAATGAAACAGGTATATTACTGCTACTTGACATTACACACAGTTAACAATAAATGTAATTCAACAACCCAATTAATACATCACCCAAGTTATAATTACAACCAATGATACGGCAGCAAGCAGAAAGTTGATGAAAAGTGATAAGCTACTATGCAATAGTAAATACTGTTACTACTAATCTGCAACTATCAATTTACTAAAAATACAGCACTACAAAATTGCTAATAACTATTTACCAAAGCTCATTGTTTTATCATATGCACTATGCACTACATGCACAATGGCCACGTAATACAGTGCTTTTCAGAGTTTACCTTGCAGGATAGGCTGCAATTAATTACAAATTACTTCCTAGGACTGACTGTAATTATAATCAAAGTTATACCAGCAGTCTTACAATAATAATCCTTGGGAAACAAAACTCATTTAATTTATATGAAATAAAAGCTTGGGTCATCAAAGCCTACTTCTCACGCTAGGGGTGCAGGTCTAGAAACCAATGCGAGTGGTAAAATAAATCTCTTTTTAAGATGGACTCCCACTGGAAAATAAGCTTTCTATGCCCTCTATATGCACTACCCAAAGTATTACTGAAAAAAATATTTAATGAAGTTTTAATGCTACAGTTTTCTCATCTATAAATGAAAGATCATGAAAGTGATTTTCTTATCTATATTTATAAATACTTCATAAAATAAACTAATTGACTTTGATCATTTACATTGGCAATTCCTATTCCTCATACATCAAAATTGTGTCAGGAGCTAATATCAAATACAATGAAATGTCAAAAACAAATGTTTAATTTTACTTCAACCTCTTTTTTTATTTTCAAAAACTTTATACAGTAAAACATGATATTCTTGTGATTGTTTGGCTGTCAAACAGTGCTATTTGGCAGAATTACCTGATTGGTCTGAATTAGTGGGGTGGGGGGACGGAGGAGACCGTAACTGAGGCTGGCCCATGCAGCGTCGTCAAGCCGGCGGGAGCCATTGTGGCTTACGATCAGACTTGAGTACACACTGCCACATCACCTCTCAAGCCACTGCTGACCTCACACTATCTGCCACCTGAAGGCGTCCAGCAAGCTATGTCTACATCCTGTACACTACAGTATGTTTACAGACAACTAGATACTTCGGAAGTGCTTTATAGATTTTGCTCCACTGATCCATGTATCGTTCAAGTGACGCTGGGAAACTGCACGAGAACCTCTCTAATCCCGGATGACAAGGGGGGGTCTACATCTGCCGCATAAATAAACCCATGGATTAAAAAACTATATAATGCTTTCTATAAGAAATATTCTTATCACAATTGACTGAAGTGTGTACGACAATACAAATGGTAAATAAGATACATGAATGAAACTATGATGTCTTCAATCTAACTTTCAATTATTTCTGATATGATGGGAATACGTCACTTAGCTACAATTACATTTTTATAAAGAGAACAGTAAACACAAGTAGCCTACTTTGCAGATAGACATTCGGACACCAAATGTAAAAATTTAAATATATAATCACATATGTATTTTTATTTAAATTACTAAAGGTGAATATGCAATCAATGAAGTACTGCACTATACTGGGAAGGACAGTTCCAAGTTACAGAACTGTTGTGCCAATGTATTGTGGCCATACCTACTTTTATAATTTAAAGTAATAAGTACTTTTTCCATAGTGTTGATTATTGCAATATGTTTTATGTCCTTATATATAAATAAATAAATATATATATAATATATAGAAAACATTTATTGAAATAATGATGTGAACTCGCTCGAGCTCCAAACAGATCCTCGTTACTTTTGGTCAGTCGGAAACTTGTATGTGTTGAGGGCGGACAAGTCTGTGGGCTGCTGCCCATACCTTCATCTTCTTTGTTCCTAACACGTTAGCTACAATAGATTCCTAAGTTTTTGAATGCAATTTAATGTAATAAATTTCTTTTCCTCCATGAGTAGCATTGTTCTCACCACCTACCAACTGACGTGCCAGGGGCACAAATTCCACTTAATTATGTTACAGAGTGTTATGTTCATTTGTGCAGTTTAGGCTGGCAACATGCGTCAAATGTTGTGTTGATATAAATGCCTCATACAAGAGTTATAGTGAAGTAAATACGTGTCAGAACTTTTATGTGTGTTATTCTTCACATGTAAGCTGCTTCATAGTCATGTTGAGTACAACACCCTATTGCAACCTGAACTCCCTTAATTTTTATGTAATGTAACATATTATTTTCAGTTAATTTAACATCATACTATGTGTTGAACATGTGAGGTGGCCCTGAGCTGTCTCACCCTGGTTTTTGTTACTGCTGTTATGACAGAGCCAGCAATCTCGTTAGGTAATACTGAAATCACCACCAGCACTTCCGGAGGACTTCATTAGTTGCCTCTATAAGCAATCGTCCCACTCCTATCCCTTACTTATGCTCACCAGTAGCTCATGTCCTTTCCATCGACCATGGTTAATCCAGCCATAAAAACTCTCCTACCAACAAACCACACACACTCTCCCCGCTTCTCAGGCTGATGTGTTCATTTTTCAGTTCAAAGCAATAGTTTTAAAAGAACAAGCTTATCTTTAAAATATTGTTTCATTTGAGAATAAATACAACTGTTTCTGTGAAAAAATTTCCATGATTTTTTCAATTTTGGTGAAGTAATATTGGTATGTTTATCACAACTTTTTTCTAAAACTTCATCAACAATTTCTCTGATTTTTTAAATTTAATACAATACTACCACAAACAATAAAGTATGTGTAGAATTAATTTGTATTCAGTAAATAGTAAATTGAAGTGGTTGAGTTTATGTAAATATATTTCAACGACTGAAATGATACTCTATGTACATACAGTTGATGGTTGTAATATCTACTATCAGCATACAATGTTTAGTTGATATTGAGTACATGATTTTGACGATGTAGCATTCTAAACTAAAAAATTGCTATATGGCCGCCAATTTGAAATATGTAGCTGATGCTTAAAACATATCACTTAACATCATCTGGCCAAATTTTGTAGGAACTGTTAACTTATTTACAGAGTTATGGTATTGCAACTATATTTATTCATATAGTACTATCTTCCAAAATGGCAGACAAAAATGGTTATTTGTTGGTATATATGATACTTGTAATAGAAACTTTCTCAAAATTGGTTAATATACTAAATAAACTTAGAACATTTGTTTGGTGGCCATTTTTTAAATAAGTAATGATATGGACCGCATCCCCGAGCCTTAAGCCCATTCACTACGCCACCATCTAACAGCCGCCACAATCATTCTGTACCACATGTGGGCATTGTAGCCAAAGCTACCGTCCCACGTGTGTACAAGAGTGTGTACCATGCAGTGCAGTTCAGTGTAAAGTGTTTGTGTTTGGGTTTATGTTTTTATTTTATTTTTGAGAGTAAATGTTATTATAATATTAAATTCAGGTGTGCATCACATGTGGCTATCGCCCATGCGATACAGTGCATGTGTCATTGTTTTGGTTCTGCAGTATTTATGTTTTCATCCAGGGTATTGTGTACCAGTGTAAATGTTATGTTGTGTTGTGTTATTATTATTATTGCGTTCCCGTGTAACCTTACCTGACACGTAAGTACAGAGACAAACAGTCTCTTTATTTATTTATTTATTTGAAGTGCCATGTGTGTTTAGTGACAGTTGTATTGTTATTAAGTGTATAATATGTCATGTGCCATAACAGCCTATACGCTCCGCGCGCCCTCTATATTGCAAACTTGAGAATGGACACACGTAAAGTGTAAACAACATATTACCTGACTGCTAATATTATTACGATTGAATGACATACGAATTACGTGACTAAAAGTTACAAGAATAAAACAGACAATCGTAACCTGAAAGTCAGTACTGAAACACTGGCGAAGACCAGTACTGAAACACTGGCGAAGACCAGTATTACTGAATGTTCGGCTAGCGAACCGACCAGTATTACTGAATGTTCAGCTAGCGAACCGACCGGTGCACATAGTGTGTCCAACAACGTGGCCGGGAATTTTAGAAACGTAAAAAAGTTTATTGTATGTGTTTTGAAGGGTTGCAATTAGCTATGAGATGTTTTGCCATTAATATTATGTTTTTGAACAATACTGGTTGAGAGGGGGAAGAGCCCCAGCCTTTATAACCACAGCCTAAATGGTGCATTTAGGCTGTGGTTATATTGCTACGAGTTCACAGTGGTTGAATGTAGTTTTATTTTTGGTAATCTTTTATCAGTAACTTTTTGATTATTATAGAACAATGTGTTAATGCATTCATTTCATCAACCTTACGGCTAGTCACTTCATTTCACTTCCAACGTTGATATAATTTCTACGAGTCACGTGATATGTTGGCGGTAGTAGCAGCCAATGAGAGGGCTGTCATTCTTGTATTCGGCTCGACGTGAAGTGGCTGCCGTGTCATGGGGCTCCAGGCAATTCAACTTTGTTTTAGCAATCATATTTTATTTCTGACGTATAATGTAATTTTACCGGAACCTTTACTTGTTTTTGTTCGCCCGGAGTCAGCACCGCCTCACAACTTGGTCGTATTGTACACGGCCGGGATGTTATTTGTACCGTAAGTTCATGTAGGTCTATGGCCATTCGTACCATTTCAGAGCTCATCTTGCTATCATGGCGAACCTTCAATGGCAGTGCTCTATATAGAGGAAAGATAGATGTTAATAAATAAATCACGTGATGGAATATTGGCGTTTTTATTTAATACAGCCACGTCTCTGCTGCTCATTGTAACCTTCTAACCTTAAAGTGACCAGGTGAGTAATCATGGCATTGGGAGGCCAGAACAGTCCATTTAAGTGTGTGTATGGACGTCTGGGGGATACCAACAGCTTCCACCAAATCAGGAACCACTGAATATAGTACTGCAGAGATTGCTGCCACATTGGGAGTAAGCATGGTAACTGCTTGGTTGCCCCTTCATGTCTACAGAAGGAGTGACTACCAGGAAGACCACATGGGCTGTTGGCCATCACGACCCCAACCAGTTCTCATGCTCCGTAGCACTGAAACCTTTCATTTTCCCTACAACCTTCCCTGGAGTCCGCCTTCCGCCCACAGTAACTAATCAAGTCCAATAACTTACGTTTATATGGTATACCATAGTATAACTCACACGCTAAATTGGGTGAGAATTGGTTGACTAGTTTGAGATATCATATAAAATATGAGTTTTGTAAATTGGTGCTATTTTCAATAATTGCGGACCACCAACAATAACCATCCCAAAATTTAATGCTAATGCTGACACAATGGTCTGCCAGTATAGCAAATTTGGTTTAAATTGGTAGAATAGTTCCCGAGATACGACATATTACCCAAAATTTTAAAATGTCAGGTGTCCTTACAAAGTATTTTTGTGTACCATTTGGTGAAATTCGGTTGAAGCATTCAAAAATTGAAAGAAGGAAATGCACACATGCACAAACACGCACACAGACAGAAAACTGATCTCATGAGCATTCCTTTCCTTCGGAGAGTAGGCTAAAAAAGATTCAGCTTAGCAACTTGCTTGTTTTAATTCACAACATCAACCATAAAAGCTAGTTTTGTTGAATTAACTAATTCATTACACCATACTTTGGTTATCTGTACAAATGTTATTAAGGTTTGTGAAACGTTTATGGCCCTGCTACTACAATACGGTGCTCTGCCAGATGACGCAATGTCGTTGCCAATATGATACCTCATAAGTTGTTTGACTGACATGAGAGTTATTGCTGCAGCACTGTCGCATGGCACCGTCACAGTGGATATGACAAACTTCTATGATTCACAGACAGACTATTCACACATAACCATCAGTTGGCTGGTATTTTGCACCTAAATAGCTATCTTACCTGAGCCAAGCCAATGAGATGTGCCCTCATAGGCAGGCATAGTACAGAATGCTGTTGTAATGAAAGTTATAATGAAAAAACTTTTATATCGTCCAAGTTAGTTGTTTAACATAATAAAACCAAGGTCTTTAATAAAGAATGTTTTGTTCCTCATGTGTCAACATAAATTAAATCAAGAAAACACAACCAGTTATTCATTAATGAGATGTTTACAGCTGCGAATGTTTACAAACATTATACACACATATACATACACTTATAATAATTAAACCCGACGTAAGGCATTTAGAGCTTGCCCTGAGACGCATCCCATTATCCAACCGACTTAGCTATTAACATGCATGCCGGAGCACACACAACTGTGAAGGTGCTCAAGCTGGCATAGCGGGATATGGGGGCTCGCCAAAATAAATTTAAAAAAAAGATGTGAGTTATCTTCTCCAGTAGCTCACCTCAGCACTTCTGTGCTGGGGCTCTCTACTGCACCTTAGGACCTCACGGTCCTCTCCAAGAACTCCAAGAGATCTTCAGCAGCCACCAGAGGCTGCCACCACCAACAACCAGAAGCTCCAGAGGCTCAACAGTCACCAGGAGTTCTAGTGGCTCCTACAACCAGCCAGCAGCAGCCCAAGAGGCTACAGTCAACGGCTACCACCAGCTCCAAAGGTTCTGCAGTATTTACCACCAGCTCTTCAACAGTAAGCCTGCAGATACCAATATATATACCACACTCTCCATTGTCATACATCCTGGTTCGAAAACTGCCACTACTTTCTGGTAGTAGCATTTACACCCACTGCAGTTAAAAGTAGTGACACCTTTTTCTTAAAGTCTCTTCAAGACATCCCAAGTTAGAGTAGCTGTGACTGAGTTGATTTTATAGCAGTCAAAGTCATTCTATACCAAGTTAGATTAGGAGCAGGTCTCCTCCACCATTTTTACCGTAGGTTACTTCCGACCAACTTTTGCTTGGTAGGAGATAGTACGTATCATCTTGTTTATTACTGTGTAATAAAGACATATTGTTCCTATCCCAGTGTTGTTTATTCAAGGTGTATTTCTTTCTCGCACCACACATCGACAAGCAGCCAGCCTGCCTAGCGCAGAACACAGTCTTTCAGTATTCGACAGCAGCAGTACGATACCACAGCTTGGGGCCAGCATGAGGATACCCAACCATCCCTGCAGTCGGAGACACAGGTTACAAGTCAGGTGGGCAAGGTAAGGGAGCCTGACGAGGTAAGTAAGGTGTATTTGCAGTCCTAGACTTTGTGCCAAGCCGGATGCCAACTCGACCTACTCCGCATAATCCAAGGCCCCGGTATTCCGACAGTAACTTGTAATCTTGATCCAGCGCACGTGACCTAGTGCAACCAAAACCTCATGGACCACGTCTCAGTTCAGACTTCAGAAAGCGACAGGTCTCAATATAAAAGACATCTGAAAATAGATCTGAAATAACTTGCACAATATGTAACAAGTACAAGGTAAAGAATAAAGTGTGGGTATTTGTAAACGAAACATTTACCACTGTAACTTTTTTGAATTGTGTTTGGTACTATACTTAAAAACCAATAAAGATCAACCCCAGAAAAAAATTGGGTGGTGGGAAACAAAATTTGATAATTATGTTACGTGTAAATGTAATCAACAAACATTACTATTATTATTTTTTATAAGTGTAATGATATTTATTGTGTGAACACCAACACATTTTCAAATGACCTTAAAAATGTAATTTTAAGTTTTAACACTTTTAATTCACTCTAATATAATGCAACTGAATGTCGTTCTGACGAGTGATCAATTCACCACAAACTGACGCCATCGGGTGAGGCAGAGACAATTATGATACCTTTTACCTGTGGTAGATGGATGACAGCGATTCCTACACACCACACTTTGAGACTCATGTATGCTGTGGGTTCTGTGTGTTTGTCTCACCCGTGCGTATTTCCAAAACAACTTTTATATCAAAAACACTGTAAAAATCAAACACTTTGGCTGGACTGGGTAACTGACGCTACAAAAAGAGACATTCAACTTTTACACTAATAGGTATGTTTATTATTGCCAGTCTATAAGGTGCCAGAAATGAATTATGAACTTTACTCCTCAGACGTTACTAGCCAGTTCCGGTGGGTGGTTCCCCAAGCACGTAACTTAACTTGCGCACTCCGACTAGATGATGCTCTGCAGTGTCCGATAACACAGCCTCCACAAGGCACAGGACTTACAGCCCCGTACCTTGTGCAGGTTTTACCAAGAGACAGAACATACCGAGTATGAGATGAACACATGTGAATATTCACGCAACTAACGCCTACTCGTTGGGACTCGTCCCCAAACCAAGTGGTGTGTGATGATGGTCATACACATAGCGGGTTAGTGCACAAATACTAACGCCATACAAATTACACAGAAATAACACTTGATGGGCATGGGACACGTTATGAGCAGGCAAAATAAACACACATATGTGTGAAAGTAATCTTAGATTGCGTGATGCCGCTGGATGAAGTTCGTACCGGACCACATGTGCGGGCATAAGAACCCAGTATTTCACATTAAATTTGGCCAGTAATTACTGGCCTAGGACGTCGGCATTTAAAAAATAGTTCCTTTCAATAACCAAGCATACAAAAGCTCTTACCATGCCTGATGGTGGAGAAATACAACTACATATATTGACAGTGTGGTCATGAACAAAAAAGCATCAAACACGAAAAATATAAGAACCCTGATTGAAAATAATACATATAACTCTGAGATAAATTAAGGCGCACAAGATAGAACAAGAATTAACTTTCTTAATGAGGTGATGACGCAGATATGGATTTGGTGGTAGCTAACCACGTGGCCTTGGACGATGTGGCCGTGAAACCATTTAACATGACAAAAACCCTCAAATAATTATACACACACATTATACTTAATATTGTTCACCGCAATTAAGCAGAAATTACGATGAAAAGCCCTGAACATGGGTGGATGGCATCTGATACACTAAAAGCGTGGGCCGCATGACCTCTCCGACATCTCCTCCTCTCATCTCGTTTAAATTACAAAAAAAGCCACAAGGGCTGTAAATAATTAAGTTAAGCGGATATCATTATGCTGGGGATGTCTGGTGAAACGTACGCAAGCAAAGGTTAACTGGTATACTAAAGTGAACTATTAAAACACATTATCAGTGCAAAAAGAAGAAGTGCATACGTGACAGCGTCTTACCTTGCCAGCTCTCCTAGGACGACTGCCAAGAGGCAGGGATCGCGTGGACCTACCATGGCTGCCTACGGGGTTCCCACAAGTGGAAGTGTTATGCACGTTGAGTAAAAGTATTATATTCAAATGGAAATGGCACCAAAATTATTTAAAACACCATTTTACAACTAGAATCTTAATTATGAATTCCTGTTGGTATTTAAATGTCTTTGCAAGGCATTCTCGCCTGAATATTATTGTCTCTCTTTCTTTGGTGTCGTACGCACTTTGAATTTTAATAGCAATATTACATAAGATTCTGAAATAAGACACTTTTTACAAACATATTTTACCCTGGAAAACAAGACATATTACACTGAAGAAACATTTTATCCCCTTTTGGGAAAGTCCATAGCGGGCTGTATCCATGTTCTTTACAGTGTGCACGGCTAGTGGTGAGTACCATCATGGTCCAGCTGTGGCTGACTCTTAGATGGCGTCAAAACTATCACAATCAATTGCTGGAACCAACTACGTTTTTACTTCACATGTCAATCCTACACAATTATTTTGTGTGTTCGCATAGTGTTTGTTTATTTAACGCTTTCAGACAACTAAAGCAAATTTACTGAAAATTTTGATATTTCGAGACTTGGGAAAAAAAAAACAAGTGTCCTTCTGAATAAATTCTTATTTTTCTAACAAACATTCTCATCGAGGCTGCATCTTGGGCTGATTCACGCCCCTATTTTTGTGTTCCTTTTGATGAAAATCTATACTAATATATGCAGTTCTGAAGAATAACTCCAACTATAACACATCTACCTTTTAATATATCTTTTAGTGAATAACATTTAATTTTCTAGCAAACATTTACCAAACTCTCCCCTCAGGCATAACAGATTTGTGGCATATGTCTTGGCTAATTTTGTTGTTAATCAGATTCATATCTCTGTTTCTGAGGAATCCTTTAACTGGAACACACTTATCTTCTAAATATTTACATTTCTTGATAAACAATGTTTTTTTTTCTTTCGTTAACTGTAAATCACAGTCTCAAAGGTCGCAGACTAAATAACCTGACATTACTACAAAAGCTTGAATTTATTGAGCCTGAAAAAAATTTAAGCCCCAAGCTTGAATCACAAGGAAGTGTTCAGCTTGAACTCTATTTTCGAGTATTCACAAACCTCTACAGCTTTTTTTTTATTTAAAAATTTGTGTAAATGATGCAGTGATCCAAATACTGAATCAGAAAGATTGTTTGGTGTCATAAACATACACAATATCTTTTAATTATTATTAGTTGTCTTTACCATACCACAATGTGCTGAAGCATTGCCAAGTAAAATAAGAGCTCTCTCTTTATCTTCAGGAAACTTCTGTTTGGTATCTTGTAGTTTTCGAAATTGCTTTTCTTGAAGTCAATACATTATAATATTTCAGTGAACCATGAATTCCTTGGACTGTATTTATAGACTGGTAAACTGTCCATTATATATTTATTGTTTCTGGTGTTTCATTTTTGTTTACAATAACAGACATCAATCCGTGACTTCCATCGCATAGCAACTCTGGACAATGTTGTTTACTTATCTTCCTCCCAGGCTTGATGTTTTCAACCACTAACATTTAGGTGTTGTTGGGCAAAGCTCTTTGGTATAAGCCCACCTCATCATAAACAGCTGTGATTGCATTATTTTTCTTCCTTCAAGTAAATATCTTTTTTTTTTTTCCTTACGAGCTTAACAGCTTCAACCTCTACACCAAAACTTTCACCACAATTTTTTTTTAAATTTATTATGTTATGTTATATTTTGGACTTATAAAGCCATTCAGAACTGGCGTCAAGATAATATTTATGGAGCAGTATGAATTTTAATATTGTAATTCACAGAAAAACAAGAATAATGAAGTTGAGGAAGTCATTTATAAACTGTTTCATTAAGACACATTTTCATAAATCCACATTTTTTTCAAAACACTCAGGTTTTACTGTACACTATACATCAGGAAAATTTTATGTATGTATTCATTCTTTTGATGTGAATATGTCTTTAAATTTGTGACAATAGTGGGAGGCAATCCAGAAAATGTGATGATTAAGAAAATCGGGGGACACAGTTTGGCATTGCAGCTCCTAATCTATTGTCTACTTTCAAAATTCAATTACACCACTTGATTTCCAAAGGATAAAAGAACATATTACGTTGTGTGAGGACTGCAAAGCATCGTGTGCCGGGGGGGAGGGCACCCCAATTTTGAATTTGTTTCGCCACATCTCATAACTTCCACGTAGTATAACTTTTGACTAGGAGAAATTACGGCAATTGTTTGAGTTTCAATTGACAGCTCTCATTAACATCAATCAATTGCGTGTATAAAAACATTTGTGTGGTGTGGTTATGGTGAAATTATATGCGTTTAATGTAAAAAATTAAGATAACTATCACAATTTTGGCCTATACTCATCAAAAGCCAAGGCGAAATACAGAAATCATGTACGATTGGAAAGAGCATTTCAAAAGCCATCCAGTGAAACCCATAAAACCTTATGATCGAGTGAAGCGGTGCTGGGAACATAAAATATACATCAAGGCATCCCATCATGTCAGCATAGACGTATTCACACAAAACAAACAGTCATATCCCCAATACAGCCAAACCCAATTTTTCTTTCTTATTTTTGAAACAATTTATTTAGCTATCCTAAATTCCACACAAATGTAAGCCAAAGACCACATTTTACAGTTTTCTACCTCATTTAGTTTGTTATAAAGAGAGCAAATATCAAGTTTATATTTTGGCTTCAGTAGGTTTATTTAACATCACTGCACACAAATAAATACACCAGAGATCATTTTTCAATAACAAAACAAAAACTGTATTGTTACTAAAGAAATGGTGTAACACAAGACATGATGTGGAGCATACAAGACATGATGTGGAACATACAAGACATGATGTGGAGCATACAAGACATGATATGGAGCATACAAGTCATGATGTGGAGCATACAAGACATGATATGGAGCATACAAGTCATGATGTGGAGCATACAAGACATGATATGGAGCATACAAGTCATGATGTGGAACATACAAGACATGATATGGAGCATACAAGTAATGATGTGGAGCATACAAGACATTATATGGAGCATACAAGACATGATGTGGAACATACAAGACATGATATGGAGCATACAAGACATGATATGGAACATACAAGACATGATATGGAGCATACAAGACATGATATGGAGCATACAAGACATGATATGGAGCATACAAGTCATGATGTGGAGCATACAAGACAAAGTAAGACAGTCAAGGCTACACATGAGTCACAGCAGCTCAGTAATAAATACTAAATTTGTAGTCTTGCACCTGTATCTCAGCTTTTTATCTGTGTTTGTTAAAACATATGCACTAGTTGGTATTAAGGGTTGTCTGCAGTCTGGCTCATTTGGGTCAATTTTAATGAGGGTCTATTGAGTGAGAAAAACAAAATTGTTGCTCTAATGCCAATTCTCATGGCAAAAAGATTCAAATGTTGACTTCCAAAGTGCCCAACTAAAAGTGAAACAGCTATCATTACCATTGAAACTTCTTTATAGCATCACTTACAATCCCCTCTTGATGGGAGCTATAATTTCATGGGCAAGCTACTGTGTGCAGGGGGCAGATCTCCCCAAGAACGGGGGAAAATTTGGATTTCAAGATGCAAAATGGTGCCATTTAAACATTTTTTGTACCTAAATATACAATACACCGCTTGTAAAAATATTAATAATTTTTAACATAAAATTTGCCTGAGTGAAAAATATTTCAAAGATACCTACATCAAGCCCAGAACCTTGTCCACTCAAAATCATTATTATTTTAATACCCATTGACAGTGAAGTATTTACATACGGAGCAATTTTGTTTGTACAGAAGTGTAGACAGGAAAAATAATTATTCATTTGTGTGGAAGATGGAAAGCAGTCAACTATATTTTTACCAAATTCTATAAGAGACAAAAACAAATTTATGTGAACTTCAAAACGCTCGTGTTTTTGAACAGCATTGCACAGATTGTTAAGGTTACAATACCCAGTTGCAGTCCACGTGTTAACATCCTTTGAAAACAATAAACATGGCCAGCAAAACAGTTTGTTTAGACTGTTACATCTAGCTAACCACGAGTGTTTCTGATAAACATTTTTTTTGGAAATGACATACAAAATTACTTTTCTTGCGTGTTGTGATTGTAAGTTCAGGTGTCAGCCTACTCTATTTTATGATGTCACATCTTTCCTGAAAAGTGAAAGCACTGCTGGAAAAATGCTTAACTCGTAATCCACACACGCCACACTTACATCCACATGTTTCTGTTGCACTCATTCCATCTACTCGGTTTTCAGTTTCACATGGTAATTTTATCATTTTTATGTAGGGTAGACATTGCGAACGAATATGTATAACATTCTCAGCACCAAAACTACATTAAATAAAAACAATATGATTTGTGTTGTGCATGCGAACTTGCCCACACATCGATCTAGTTACTGTAAACTACACCACGCCAACTGCCTGTGGCTAGGCCACCTTCGGCTATGTCCGCTTCAGTTCGGTGAAGAAAGCACTACCACCGTAGCTTCTAACACAGCTTGATGCAGCCATAAGCCCCTGCCCCACCCCGGGCGGTATTCCTACCCTGCCTCCCCTCCGTCGGCTGGGAAACCATTGCGACCGCCTACCTGCTGAAAGTATTACAGCGCTTCCAAACATCTTGGTTTTGCTAGCCAACGAGTTGTTTTCTTATAATGTACAGTATTGTTTCCTGAGTAGAATGTATACCGCATGAGTGAAAAGTTACCTTAAAATAAATATAAGTGAGAATTGAATATTTATTTTAAATAAAGCATTGTCGGGAAACTGTCTGGGCAAGCATTTGCTTGCCTTGTCTGCCTTGACGAGATGCCACTGTCCCCTTTCAAGATGACATGCAAGTTCCCTATTCTTTTCTCTCACTTTTATAGAAGTAAAATATCTTGGCTACATGTCTGATCACTACACGCCAAAGTTAGACAAACCCTAAACAATCTACATTTCTATTGGCCGAAAGCCAGCTTACATTCAACATTAAATATAAATGTGCATCCTGCATGCACTAATTAAATTATTTTTGTACCTCTTTTTCATATAGCTATAGGAGAAATAGTCTCCTAAAATATGTGTACAATAAATTTATCAATGCTCTAGAAAATTACAAAAGTTAATCTATCAAAACTGACACTGAATTCATTCAGTTCATTTTCATTATAATATTTAACCTGTTTTATTTATTTTGCTCAAAGCTTTGTTTCTCTCACTTGTTTATGATTGTCTTTCAATTTTTTAATAATACATTGCGATTTTAGTAGTTTCACTTTTTTCACCAGTTCGCTGACAACAACCTGTTGTCAGTTCTGACTCTGCAACAAATGTTTGTGATTAACTATGCACTTTTGAAAGCCCTGGTTCATTCCCTGGCTGGGTCAATCCTGGATATTTTCAAGTGGGAATCGTGTTAGACAATGCCGCTGGTCCGCGGGTTTACTCAAAGATCTCACATTTTCCCCACCCTTGCATTCTGGTGATGCTTCATTCTCACCTCATTTCACCCCCATTTACTTCCAAGAGCTCGCTGTTAGGAGCTACCCAAATCTCTCAATTCTCAATTTGTTCATGTTACATACAACATGTTACTAATATGCTATTTTCTACAATTATAGGTACAAAGCCTCTTTATATATGACGTTAAAATGTGGAACTGCAGTAATTTTCCTACACAGCTTTAAATTTTTGGTGTATCCATATACATATGGTGAGGGGCAAAAACAGTTTTCAAAGATTGATTTCATTAAGTCTTCAATCAACAAGCTACCAGCTGAAATTTTGTTTCGAAAAACTTAATTGACTACAAGCATATTAAAAAAGCTGCACTCTGAATATGTCACAACACAAGAGACATGAAAACTTCTCTGTAGTTGTGTTTGCTACGGTGTTATATGTGTGTTGCTGCAAGGCCAAACCTGTTACAGTTCATGCCAAAACCTAGGCACAACCTAAACAATTCTTTGCATAAAGCTGATACAAAGTAATTTGAGCTTTATTATAATCAGAATATCTCAGTGTCTTAAGTCTTTTTGGTATACTTGTTTGTTATAAGACTTGCACTTAAAGACACAGAGGTAAAAATATCACTTTAGTTGTATTAATGCAGTGCTTATTGAGTGTATATCAATACAAAATAACCAAGGGGTGGTCCACATATACTTTAGGAAAGTTTTAAAACACACCAATAGTCTCTATGTGGTTTACAATCCTAACACGTGACAGAGTTAGGATCATGATATATTTTTTTTATTAGTTAGTTTCACTGTACTGTAGATATACTCTAGGATACCCTTGGCCACAATTCATATTACATGAAGGAGTCGACTGCTGGGTCCTTGAAACGGAACCACTCATTACCAAAATACTAGTTCACTCCAGCCACACCTATGCATATGAGGGACCCTGGGGATTGTCTGGATACAGCTCCTACATGCCACTAATTATATAAACATCTTAACTGTAAACTTATGACATAAATAGGACAGCAGTACGTCAGCTAGGTTGAAATGTTAAACAAATCTGTGTGACTCACATGTTGTCCACCAGAGGAGCTACTGCTGCTGTTGGTGGCCAGAGACGAGGTAGAGGAGGTAGTAGAGGATGACCCACCAACAGGCTGGCCCCTCGTCAGCCCGGGTTGCAGTATCGGGTTCACGTAAGCTGAGTGAGACGACCCAAATGCCCGCACGCTGCCAAAAATGTCACACACTAATCCATCAGCATTATAACTAATATGTCAAGTCTAATGGACAACACAAGTTTAGGATAGAGATCATTGCCCATTATCTTCGGTGTACAAATAACATCCATATCACATTTCTGTCTACTAGAAAATTTTCTGCCATTATAAATCTTTTGCCTGCATGTTCATTGATAAATAAACACATTCTTAGAAAGGATCTAAAAGCAGATTACAAATGCATGTTGGGAGCACAAGTGGAGCAGAGAGATACAAGCAGCTCTTAACATCCGGGTCTTGAGACAGATGAGGGTGTAGCAAGGTGAGTATGGAGCAGAGCGGGAATGCAAGGGCAGGGGAAACATGAGATCCCCAAGAAAACAGCTGACCAAAGGTATTGTCTGCCACGATTACCACATGCGAAAAACCTGGAGTGACCCGGTCGGGAATGGAGCCTGGTTCATCTTGGTGAAAGGCACATGCTCTAGATTGCTGCCCCAGGGAGTATAAGTGAATGGTTGTTCACACACAATTGTTGGAGATGTGGTATTGAAAGTCTCACAGTAGTTCTTCCATTTCCACTGGCAGCTGTGTATATCAGATTCATGACAGCTGTTTCAGTAGTCATGAAACAGTATGTTTTAAATGTATCTATTTAATTTAACTATCAATATACTTCTACAACTGTCTTGCGAACATGGCTACAACTACTCTAACTGGAATGTGTCATGAAGACTATTATGAATACATCCAATACAATATTGGAAGATCTGCAACTTGGAAACTATTAACTTTAAGACATACGTTTACAGGAACATTTTGCGTTGTTTTGGGGTGTACTATTCACTCCCTGATGTCTTCCCACATATTTGAAAACATTCCGTACAGTTTGGGTTTCTTGTTTGCACTTTATGGGCGACAAAACAAAGATGACTATCTGCCTACACACTGCGGTTTTTTTTTAAACAGTGTGCTGTACACTCATTTGTTCTTTCAACTGTGACTATATCTTCAAGAAGCCATGAAACACATACTATCAAGCTCAAAATCTTGTATGAATTTCCAACAACAGCCATCAAACTGACATCTTTATGTATAAAATAACTAGCCTTGCATTTTTCCTAGAGTAATGATTTATAGTTAGCGAAGCAACACCCTTTCTCTTTTCAAAAGGCAACCCATGGAGTTGTTTCTAATGAAATAGCTAATCATAAATATATTGTTTTTTTTTATGAAAAAATTAGTATTTTAATAAGTTGAGTAACTATGTAAATGGCATGCAAATTCCTAGGAGCTGTCAAGTTTCAAACATTTCTAAAGGATAAAATTGTTCAGTTCTCCCAAGTACTGTCAGGTACTTATGGACATATGATAGGTGCTAGTTGTTACACATGTGTATCTTGATAAGAACTATTTATTTTGAACGAAGGTAACAAGTAAAATTAACAACTGAACCTCAGTCTACAACTTAACAGTAAATAGATAAGCCACTAAAAAATTAAAGTACTAAGAGTATTTGCAACAAAAATAATTTCTTATGATGCATATTACTTAAGATTCAATACACAACAGAATTGATATGTACACTCTCTAAAGAAATGTGTTTAACAATGTGAGTTCATGTTACACATGAAAACAAACAGACATGTTACCTGGGTGCTAGGTGGCCCAACATGAGTGATGCTGGCATCTTGGGCTGAGGTTGTTGCTGGTATTCTGTGTGATGTTGGCCTTGGTTTGACAGAGGTGTTGCCAGACCTTTGTTGGCACTAGACAACGCAGGTATTGGTATGCTATGTACAGTCATCAGATGTTGACTTGGGTTATTATTGTTGTTATTGTTATTGTTATTATTATTATTGTTCATGTTATTAATGTTGTTCTTTACCACCTCATTTGAATCACTGTTCTTCCTCAAGTCATCGGTGGTCAGAGGGTCCTGCTTGTCATTGCCGTCAACCTTGGCACCCACAGAGGACACAAAGTTGACAGTGAACTTGGTGTTGTAAGGGAGGGTCTGGTACTTGTGGTCAGACTTACTGCCACCAAACTCTGGTAGGAATTGTTCATCCTTGTCCAAAAGCTTGGTGTTGGCAGTGCCGTTGTGGCTGGGGCCCGTATGACCCCCGCCACCAACGCCACTACCAATCAGCTTGGCATGGAAGTCATCCTGCACTGCGTCGGGCTGGTGGTATGATGGCTTGATCGGGTACTGCTGCATCTGTGCGCTGAATGCAGCATTGTTGCTGTTCCGCTGCTTCTCGTTCTCCCCGACGGGCACGTGGTGGTATGGCTCCACTGCTGCTATGTTGCTGCTCGTCAGCGGCCTCAGCAACTTTCCCTTCGTCTGTTGCTGCTGCTGTTGCTGCTGGAATGCTGCATGCTGCTGGATCGTTGTTGCTGATGCTGCTGATCTGGAATCAAAGGAAATAATGCAAAACACTTGAATAGTTCAATAACACAACCTTGTGTGTTCCTTGTATGCACTTTCTCACTAACCTCTGAAAGTAACTGAACAGTCGCACTTCTCTACATCTTTTATCTCATTACAGATAGTAGTACACTCTCTCTGTATTAATAAAGCAAAGTATGATGCTAAAAGCTGCGAGCTTCCCTTAAAACAAGCACAGTCAAAGTGGTTTAAATATTTTAAAAAAGTTACAAATATAAACAGCCTTATCACTTTTATATCAAACTGTATCTAGTGTGTTGTATTTGTTGCAGTAACAATGACATAAAACAAATTATGAGACATTCAGGATTTAAGACTAGCATTTTATTCACAGTTACCTTAAACTCTTCATCAACACATTCGTGTTGTATCGTGCATTGTATTGTGTACCTGAGGGGAGCTTGCTGATTGGCCAACACAGCAGCCTTGTTGCTGGCGGCATTGATCTGATTGGCAAGCTGTTGGTTGAGGAGCCTCTTCCTGTGCAGCCGGTCCTGGAGCTCAGATATCCTCTTGTCGATGCTCGACATCTCCTCCTGCTTCTGCGACAACACCTCCCTTTGCTGTGATAGCCGTGCATTCTGCTGCTCGTTCAGTTTATTCCGGCACTAATAACAAACATCCAGCCGTGCCTCGCCATACTTTGCTAAACAAGGCATAAGCAGTAGCACAGCTAGGATTATCTCAGGCAACACGGGATGTTTCCTCTACTTCATTATTTTTTTGATATGATTTACTTAACATGTACACCAAATTGACAGAAACAGTAATATTATTGAAATTAATTGGTGCCACTATTAAAATACTTTTTGATGACAAGATATTTACTTCAAAGCAAGACTACAAAATTATTTAACTAACCAATCCCAATTTTTGACAGTAAACTTTTGTTTCATTGTGAGTGGGGCGGTGGGCGAGGAGGAGTTTTATCATGATCCCTCCTAAACCCCTCTAGTTATGCTACTGTACATGGGTATCAATGGAAATAATGTTTAAATGGTGTGGCTAAATGTGCAGAAATTTTTTCTACTAAACCCATACTCTATTCAAAAATTCTTACATTCATTCATAGTCGAAAATTGACCACTAGCTTTGGCTATGGAAGTTTTGTTGCAAGGTATAAAGTTCGAATGACAAGTATGTAAGCCATGGAGTGTGAACAGGTGTTTAATGCTTCCATAGTGAGGAAACTGTAAGCCTTTATTTGACAAGCCTCTCAGCATAAAGCAAGGACATTAGCAAGCTCAGTAACAGAAAATTAAACCCCAACATTCCCGTAAAGTTGGCAATTTTTTATTTCCAAACCTTTCATCAATTAAATGATTAACATTCCTATTCAAGTGAAACTTATATTGTTGATAAAATTTTGTTAACTGATATTAGTAATAGTTTCTTTCCAGTGACTCTGTTACCAAAACATTACACACAACCTTTTCCCCTCAATGGCAAAACAACTTACCATAATACCTGTTTGAACCTTCCACAACAAGAAAAAAACTCACACCCATTCAACCAAATAACTGGCAAAACCCTGCTCTGGACTCAGTTAACTTTAACTGAGAGGCTTTATCTCTGTTCTA
Source organism: Dryococelus australis (assembly GCA_029891345.1). NCBI lineage: Eukaryota > Metazoa > Arthropoda > Insecta > Phasmatodea > Phasmatidae > Dryococelus > Dryococelus australis. The sequence goes on from CM057004.1 coordinate 2,284,296, forward strand.
TTTATCATAGAGCTGCTAACACATTCCTAAGCCATTACAATCAAGTGGATGAATGATATGTTCAGACATAGATTTGCAGGAAGAGTACCTAATCAATGGTGTAATTTGTGTAAACCAGTTTGAGATGATGTGATGTCAATATTGTACCTCTTGCACATAAAAAACATACCAAATTGGATTGATAGACGGATGAAAGAATGGCTGGATTAATGTTTGATGGACAGAGTGATGAACAGTTAGATGGATTTACAGATGGATGGAGAGGTATAGAAATACAAAGATATGGTCTATTCACGCTTTCTTCAGCCTTTTGGAATCAAACCTTTGAAAAATCACCCTAGGTTATATGTGTAAGCCAGTGTTGGTGCATGTGTATGCGTAGGTATGTGTATCTGTGTCAGTGTGTATATTCCTTGCCAATGTGTATATCCTTTGTCAGTGTGTATATGCCTGTGCCGGTGTGCGTATGTGACTGTGTATGTGAGTGCATGTTTTTGTGTCGGTGAGTGCATGAGCCTGTGTCGTCGACACATGTATATGGCAGGGAGGTGCACATCCACACATGAACACCCACCATAAGCTCTCTCCGCAGCTTGTCCAGTTCCAGCGAGGCTGGAGAAGGTGCAGCAGCCTGCTGGTCCCTGGCGCCTCGACCTCTCCTGAGCTCCTCCAACTGGCGTGTCAGCTCCTCCACCTTTGCCACCGCCACAGACAGCTCCTTCTCCTTCTCGTTGAAGAGCGCGCGGATCGAGTCCAGGTCAGATGCTGCAACAACACCACAACCTAGTTATTCATTCAGATCTTGGACAGTGCTCGTATACTACGTCCTTAATGGAGCTTTATGGTAACACACTTACACACACAATTCAGTTGAGAGGTTAATTTCAATGCTAACAGAAGTGTTAAACCTCACTGCGGGGTGAGGTGAGATGGAAATATAGCAGTGATGGAACGCACGGACGGGGGCAATGGGAGAGCCAGAGAAAAACCCTCTTCCAGTGGCAATGTCCTCCACGTTTACCACATGCTGTAATCTGAGTGACTCCACAGCGCAGATGTAAGGCGAGTAGTCCGACGACACCATCGCAGCCTGTGTCAATTCTGTTTTGCAAGTAGGTGTGGCTCTCTAAGAATAAGCTGGGGCTTCATAAATGGAAGTGGCAAAGGGAAAACTTGTATCTCCCCTAGTATCACTGAAGGACGTCAATTTCTTTACATTATATAACTGTAGATTTTCATAATTTACATATTGTAGACTACATTTAATAAAGTTGTAGGTCTCTCAATAATGTTATATTGTATTTTTTTGTTATAGATCTTTTGTGCAGAATATTTGGACAAGAAGCAATATTCGTATGTGGGTAAATCCTGAACACTGATATAAAAAGCAAAATTTGGGAAGGAGTGCTAATCTAGCACAGGAGGCACCAAATTCTCTACACGATCTTGCCTTAACCCCTCCCCCCCTCCTTCCTTGCATAAGTTATCTGGTAAAGGTTTCATACAAAATACGATATTTATTTATACCCTGAAAATAAGAAATCAAGAAATATGACTTTTGTTGAAGAACCCAGCAAACACAAAAATACGGGCCAGAATGGGGGCAGTAAATGCTAGCCGACAAACTCCGGCCAGCTGATACTGGCCCGATGTCATATTCCCGAATCTGCCCAATGCAAATATGCTAACCGACAGTGTCGGGCCTGCGATGGCTGGATGTTGCTACAATACCGGGTCAGCGACTGATGGTGTCGTTACAATGCGGGGCCTGCGAAGGCTGGATGTCGTTACGATGCCAGGCCTGCATAGGCTGGATGTCGCCACGATGCCAGGCCTGCGTAGGCTGGATGTCATTACGATGCCAGGCCTGCGACGGCTGGATGTTGCTACAATACCGGGTCAGCGACTGATGGTGTCGTTACAATGCGGGGCCTGCGTAGGCTGGATGTCGTTACGATGCCAGGCCTGCGTAGGCTGGATGTCGTTACGATGCCAGGCCTGCGATGGCTGGATGTCGTTACGATGCCAGGCCTGCGACGGCTGGATGTTGTTACAATGCCGGGCCTGCGACGGTTGGTTTCGTTACGATGCTTAGCCTGCATAGGCTGGATGTCGCTACGATGCCGGGCCTGCTACGGCTGGATGTCGTTACGATGCCAGGCCTGCATAGGCTGGATGTCGCCACGATGCCAGGCCTGCGTAGGCTGGATGTCGTTACGATGCCAGGCCTGCGATGGCTGGATGTCGTTACGATGCAGGGCCTGCGACGGCTGGATGCCGTTACGATACCGGGCCTGCAGCGGCATGATTTAAATAAATAAGCAGTAAGCAGTATAAACATGAAAAAAAAACCTTAACTTTTCGATTGAAAATTTTAGTAATAGTTATTTCCTCTTTACAAATATTAATTTCTCAACACATTCGGGATTCGAACCTAAAACCCTTGAGTTGACAATACAGCATGCTAATTTCTGATGCTCTCTATTAGTTTCAAGTATATCATGACTCAAATTATTATAAAGGAATGTATACATTCTATGACAATAATTTAAAAACCCGGATTATTTAAAAACTATTTCTTCAGTGGCTTGCAAACAAAATAGTTTTTATTATATCTGTCTCGTGGTTGTATAAATGAAAAAAATTTCAAAGTAAACAAATGCCATGGTCTACCATGTGACATAAATAACCACGAAAAAAAAAAAACACGCTAACGGTTAACACACGGTCTGAAAAATACATCATGCCATTAAGAGCTAGCTAACATCTTGCCTATTCAAAACACTTTCCAAAAGTTTGTCGGCAAAAAGACATCATATTTATATCTTTATTGTGTTAAAGAGCCTTGTCTCGAAAATGTTACTGGACCGGAATAAACAAGATGATGGCCAGTTTACCGAAAAGTCAAAGATGCTCTATCGTAATCTGCCAACACTTTGCCGACAGGTTGTATTTGGTGGGATAAAGTTTCCTGGATTGCTGTTTTTTTGCCTTTACCAATATCAAGGCTCATTATTTCAATTCACGCGTGTCAATTGCTGTTCTCTCTTAAATAAATAAATGCCTAAAGGAATATAACTGTCGGCTTGACGTGAATGAAACGTATAAACAAAGTATTTTCAAGAATCGTCCCCGGTTCACTCCGATTTTCTTTTCAAACGACAAAAAAATGTCAGTAATGGAAAAGAATGAAAATCTCAAACCTGCCTACTTGCCGCTAATCGTTGGTGTTCCCTACCGCAGTTTAATTCACTGCCATGGAGTATGCATGGGTGAAGTTTTATATTAGTTGGAAAGGGTTGGAGATGAAATACTCATGTGTGACGAGGAAAAAAACAACAGTTTTTTTTATATCAAAGGTGTTTTTTTAAATATGAATCTCTACACAATAGATAATTTTGCCCTTCAACACACGTGTGAAACTACCAAGAACAGAAATTGCTATTTTACGGCTTTCCTTTACATATGCGCGCGGAAATATCACTTGAAGTAGCACAGCATTGATCACTGATAATGACATTTATGCGAATTTGACGGGACGTACGCTAGAAGCAATTTACGTAGTTTTATCCAGAAACGCAAACAAGATTAAATTGAAATTTATGCAAGTGTACATACTTTTTGAGAGAAAAAAAACTATTGTAAATATATCAATGAGTAGAAAATATTTTCTTTCTTGTGATTTCCTAGCTTCATCCCTTCTATCCTACTTCCGCTAACCTTTATATATTACCATAGATCCTCTTCACGATGTAAAACATTTTTAACATGCTGTATTTGTTCTATGAAAATTTAAAAATAAAATCAAAGGCTCGGTGAATACACAATTTGGTGCAAGTACATGTTTCAGAGGTGTTACTAATTGAGGAACTGGAGCTGCTAGCAATCAATAAATGAAAATTGAAAAGAAATAATTTACATTATGAAAAAAAACATAATACCTTGTGATTTTATCTTTGCGATTAGAGAGTTTTTTAAAGTCAAAAGAGCGGAGAAAATTAAATAAAAACATGACGCATTCTGAATGTATGGCATTGGTTGAATTTATAAAACTAGATCCACTGTTATATTTGGATTTTTTTTTTAATTTGACAGTTATCATAAATAACAAATATTTTTACGATTCCGTATTGAGGTTAAAAGGTGTAAATATATATTCGTTAATCTGAATGCGATAAAGCTCTATCGGAATTGGCCCAGAATATTATTTGAGCTATTGGCGACAGGTTGGCTGTGAGATATCACGCTGACATAATTCAGGTGATATCCATCTGTTATCCCAAAAATACAATGGGCTATATCTTTTTTCTAACGTCAAACATAAAGTCTCGAAAAAGACACCATGCCGTTAACAACTAGCTAATATTTTGCCTTTTCAAAACACTTTCCAAAAGTTTGTCGGCAAAAATACATTATATTTATATCTTTATTGTGATTAAAGAGCCTTGCCTCGAAAACGTTACTGGGCCGGAATAAATAATATGATGGCCAGCTTACCGAAAAGACAAAGATAGCGTACGGGAATCGGCCCAGAAACATTTTTAAGATGATTGCAGCATGTTTGCTCTTTGATATCATGCTGAAATATTTTCGGGTACATTCATCTGTTATCCTATATAATACACTGGGCCTTTAACTTTATTTTAACGGCTAACAATCTGTCTCAAAAAATACATCAACCTTCCGAAATGAACTCTAACGCACTACTACTATTATAGTATTATTTGGCAATTTCTATCACAACCTTAGCATCAGTTGGCAAAAAATTTCAAGGGGACAGGAAGGAGAAATGAGAGGGATAGGAGTAATACTTGAAACCAATTCAAGTCATGTCAGTTGGTAAACATGCCTGTTGTCACTTGCAGGCTATGCATTCATTTACAACTCCATAGGAGAATTTTGTCCGATAATTAAACAATACTAAAAATAATTCTGCCCTTCCTTGCCTCCCCCACTGCCCACATGCGGTGGGATAACCCTCCAACCTAGGCCCGTCCCACCTCAGTGTGAGTAACAAATGCCTTAACCCTTCCAGTCACAGTGTTCTCTATCTGGGACGTTGCATGCGAAGTGGCTTTAATGTCCTGCACTGTACACAGCATAACATACCGTCCAATGAGAAAGATTCCCTACGTGTGGGAGAATTCATTCACCGCTAAGACTATGTTTCGTAGTCTCATAAACAACTGCTGCCAGTAACATAGAGCACACGTATATTTCCATTGGTCGCAATGTAAGACAAAGCGTCGTCTGGATATCAGTACAGTTCCGAACAAAATATTTGTTTGGTGCAACGCGGAGAAAACCATGCCGGCAACGTCAGCCATTTTGGCGACACGCGGGGCTCGGGTCGCCGCGGTGCGCTAGCCACTCTGCCACAGCGGCTCCTTGCAAATACCTGTGCGGTACATGTAGGATAGTCAATGACACGTTAATTAGGTGCAAGTAGATATACGCACATTCCCAAGAAAGTTTACAACGCACTCGGGCACTCGGGCATTTGGAAGACCTGTGTTCGAACCTCATTTCGGTTTCCCATGGTTTCATTCTGCTGACGAGGACTATTCTTCATTATAGGCTTCAACCTGTTATTCCTCCACTTTCTCAGCCTGTAATGACCTCGCTGTTGACGAAACGGTACGACTTACCCCCCCCCCCCTTACCGCGTCAAACCCCCGGGAAAAAAAAAACATTTAATTCGAAAAGGTCAATGCAATTTTACTAACGCCGGAAATTATTTATATTGGAAGACTACACATTAATGATTTACGCATATAGCTTTATGTTAATAATGTAGAATAACTTATTTAAAAGAGGCAATAGTGTTTGAAGCACACATGGGGCCGCGGTGGTGTAGTGGTCAGATTACTCGCCCCTTACCAAGGCGAACCAGGCTCGATTCCCGGCGGGGCCGCCACCGGACAATCGCAAGTGGTAATCGTGGCGGACGATGCCGCTGGTCGGCGAGTCTACTACCGTATAAAAATGATTGGTCATCCATCTCCACAATAACAAAAATGTTATAGTACATAGCATTAACCTTTTTTTTTCTGGTTTAAATTGCATGGACTGAGGTAAGAAAAAGAGCCTAAATATAAAAATAAAAACCCTTTCTTTATTTCAGTTATACAACCTTCAGCATAAAAAGTATGTTAATAAATTAGTTTTTCAATTAAATCTTCGAATAAATATTTTGATAGAGGATGCATAAAAACCCACAGTGTTAATGCTGTATTTTTTTATTTAACATAATTCCCTTAGCTGCCATTATTTTTAATGGTGGTGATCGTGAACTTTTTTAATTTTCAATTATAAACATACGCAAAACATTCAGAACAGAATATTGCTGCTATTATAACAGTCAACTTGATAAAATTACAAGGAAATCCAACAAAAAGAACCTTGCAATCTGAAAAAAAAAATGCCTGTAGTTATCAATTTAGATATTTTCTTGTCAAAGTATTTCTGTGCACTTCCATCTTGTTTCTTTTAGTACCACTGTGCTAAGCTTGTTTCCTCTTCAAGTTGAAAGGTCAGTCGATTGGGGTGCCATTTTAAGTCGCTATTGGCCTATGAAAATAACATGAAACAAACTGAGGTGCAATTCGAAATATAATTTTGTTTACATTCATTATGAGAGATCCATCCGTTCCCATTATTTTGACTTACTGCTTTTCTTCAGTATTCCTTTAACTGCTCGTTTTTACTTTTTTTCCTTCCAATAATTTTTAGTTCTCTCCTCCCTTATACACACGCGCATTTATTTAAAACACATCTAGCAACATTCTAAAGCTCTCTGATCATAGGTACTGACGCATGACGTATTTCACTCTAGAAACACGACTTTGCCTCATCTGAACATGGCAAGCCACATGGGCAAGTCTCCCGACAGTACTGGAGGCAGGACACGGGGAACTCCAAGAAGAACCTCAACCCCGTGCTCCTAGCTTGTACTGTCCACCAGAATCGACAAAAAAAAAACCGTCACGGCAACACCCTCCCTGAAGCAGAGTTATCCTACTTCACTGCGCTCGCCAACTGAAGAGCGCATCGTTTGAATTTGACGCGGCAGAGAGAAGCGGGACAATCACCGAAGAGTCGTGGCCTACTAGAGCGGCCTGAGTTTGGATATCTTCACACCAGGCTCCGAGCGACAGGCAAGGTAAGCATCCATAGTCCATACATGTGACGTCATAAGCTCCACCCCTAAGAGGCGGGGCCGACCTGCCCCCCTCCATCCACCCCCCCAGCAAAGGTCTCAAGATATCACTATCAAAAAAGAACCGACCTAAGGCATAAAGGGCTTGCCCTGAGACACGTCCCAAAATTAAAAAAAAAAAGTTAAAATAGACTGCAGAGTTGCTCATACGTCGACCAAACACGCAACTGCCAGGTAGCCAAGGTCACGGCGACATAGTCCTCTTAAGGCCCTAGCCTGGCCACTCTACCGGTCGAGTAGAGAACCCCCTTGCGATATACTGCGAGTACGAGGTCCCTTCCAGAAACACCCCACAAAGTCCAGTTAAGATTCCAAGGATATAATTATTCTGACACACATTTCATAACTTAGTAAGAGTCAACAATTTTTTTTCTTTTCGAGTTATTGGTCGCCATTTTAAGTTTATTAGGGATATAAGTTACATTTTATGATGAGCACGATTCTACTGTAAGGTGCACTCCAATCTCCGCTGTCGGAGGGGTTGCCACCAGGTACGATACTCGAAAGGTTGCGGTCTGCCGAGACATAGACGACGGCACGTGGGAGCCGACACATGGAAGGGACAATTTCGACACGAACACCACGTGCAGAATGCACCAGAGTGCAGGGACTCGAACACCACGTGCAGTCTGCCCCAGACTGCAGGGGTTCGAACACCACGTGCAGACTGCACCAGAGTACAGAGGCACGAACACCACGTGCAGACTGCCCCAGAGTGCAGGGGCTCGAACACCACGTGCAGACGGCACCAGATGCAGGGGCTACGAACACCACGTGCAGACTACACCAGAGTGCAGGGGCGAACACCACGTGCAGAATGCACCAGAGTGCAGGGCTCGAACACCACGTCGTGTGCACCACAGAGTGCAGGGGCTCGAACACCACGTGCAGACTGCACCAGAGTGCAGGGGCTCGAACACCACGTGCAGACTGCACCAGAGTGCAGGGGCTCGAACACCACGTGAGACTGCACCAGAGTGCAGGGGCTCGAACACCACGTGCAGACTGCACCAGAGTGCAGGGGCCACGAACACCACGTGCAGACTGCACCAGATGTGCAGGGGCCGAACACCACGTGCAGACTGCACCCAGAGTGCAGGGGCTCGAACACCACGGGTAGACTGCACCAGAGTGCAGGGGCACGAAACACCACGTGCAGTCTGCACCAGATGCAGGGCTCGAACACCACGTGCGACTGCACCAGAGTGCAGGGGCACGAACACACGGGTAGACTGCACCAGAGTGCAGGGGCACGAACACCACGTGCAGACTCCCAAGTGCAGGGGTTCGAACACCACGTGGCAGACTGCACCAGAGTGCAGGGGCATCGAACACCACGTGCAGACTGGCACCAGAGTGCAGGGGCCGAACACCACGTGCAGACTCACCAGAGTGCAGGGGCTCGAACACCACGTGCAGACTGCACCAGAGTGCAGGGGCTCGAACACCACGTGCAGATGCACCAGAGTGCAGGGGCTCGAACAACACGTGCAGACTGCACCAGAGTGCAGGGGCATCGAACACCACGTGCAGACTCCACCAGAGTGCAGGGGCTCGAACACCACGGCTAGACTGCACCAGAGTGCAGGGGCTCGAACACCACGTGCAGACTGCCACCAGAGTGCAGGGGCTCGAACACCAGTGCAGACTGCACCAGAGTGCAGGGGCTCGAACACCACGTGCAGACTGCACCAGAGTGCAGGGGCTCGAACACCACGTGCAGACTGCACCAGAGTGCAGGGCACGAACACCACGTGCAGACTCCACCAGAGTGCAGGGGCTCGAACACCACGTGCAGACTGCACCAGAGTGCAGGGCACGAACACCACGTGCAGACTGCACCAGAGTGCAGGGGCACGAACACCATGTGCAGTATGCACCAGAGTGCAGGGGCACGAACACCCAGTGCAGACTGCACCAGATGCAGAGTCCAAGGTAACTGACCAACTGAGGCACAACCAGTAGCGCCAAGTAGGGATAGACATTAGTGAGACGATCAGTAAGGGCTCCAATCCCCGTGAGGGTGCCCAGGTAGCTCGAAAGTTGCGGCGCCGAGCAGACGACCACGTGGGAGCACCAGAGGCATTCGAACAACCACGTGCAGAATGCACCAGAGTGCAGGGCTCGAACACCACGTGAGCTGCCCAGATGCAGGGTCGAACACCACGTGCAGACTGCACCAGAGTCAGGGCACGAACACCACGTGCAGCTCACCAGATGCAGGGCCGAACACCACGGCAGACTGACCAGAGTGCAGGGGCTCGAACACCACGTGCAGACTGCACCAGAGTGAGGGGCCGAACACCACGTGCAGACTGCCCCAACTGCAGGGGCCGAACACCACGGGTAGACTGCACCAGAGTGCAGGGCTCGAACACCACGGCAATGCCCAGAGTGCAGGGCTCGAACACCACGTGCAGCTGCCCAGATGCAGGGGTCGAACACCACGGTAGACTGCACCAGAGTGCAGGGGCTCGAACACCACGTGCAGACTGACCAGAGTGCAGGGCCGAACACCACGTGCAGACGACCAGAGTGAAGGCACGAACACCACGTGCAGACTGCCCAGACTGCAGGGCTCGAACACCACGTGTAGACGCACCAGATGCAGGGCACGAACACCACGCAGACGCACCAGGCAGGGCCGAAACCACGGCAGACTGCACCAAGTGCAGGGGCACGAACACAGTGCAGTCTGCACCAGATGAGGGGCACGAACACACGGAGACTCCCAGATGCAGGGGCTCGAACACCACGGTAGACTGCACCAGAGTGCAGGGGCTCGAACACCACGTGCAGACTGCCCAAGTGCAGGGGCTCGAACACCACGTGCAGACTGCCCCAGATGCAGGGCCGAACACCACGTCAGACGCACCAGACGCAGGGCCGAACACCACGTGCGAATGCACAGAGTGCAGGGGCTCGAACACACGTGCAGCTGCCCAGAGTGAGGGCACGAACACCACGTCAGTCACCAGAGTGCAGGGGCTCGAACACCACGGTAGACTGCACCAGAGTGCAGGGCCGAACCCACGTGCAACTGCCCAGTGCAGGGGCACGAACACCAGTGCAGCTCACCAGAGGCAGGGGTCGAACACCACGTGCAGACTCCCCAGAGTGCAGGGGCTCGAACACCAGTCAGCTGCACCAGAGTGCAGGGCTCGAACACCACGTGCAGACTCACCAGAGTGCAGGGGCTCGAACACCACGGCAACTGCCCCAGATGCAGGCAAACAACACGTAGTCTGCACCAGAGTGCAGGGCACGAACACCAGTGCAGCGCACCAGAGTGCAGGGGCACGAACACCATGTGCAGCTGCACCAGAGTGCAGGCTCGAACACCAGTAGACGCACCGAGTGCAGGGGCACGAACACCAGTGCAGACGCCCCATGCAGGGCAACACCACGTGCAGACTCACAGATGCAGGGCACGACACCACGGCAGACTGCACCAGAGCAGGGGCGAACACCAGGAGTGCACAATGCAGGGACGAACACCACGTGCAGACTGCACCGATGCGGACGAACACCACGGTAGACCACCAGATGAGGCACGAACACACGGTAGACTGCACCAGAGTGAGGGGCTCGAACACCAGTGCAGCGCACCAGAGTGCAGGATTCGAACACCACTCAGACGCACAGAGCGAGGCTCGAACACCAGTCAGACTCACCAGATGAGGGGCACGAAACCACGCACGCACCAGATGCGGCAGAACACCCGGTAACGCACCGATGCAGGGGCTCGAACACCACGGGTTAGACTGCACCAGAGCTGCGGGGCACAACACCACGGTAGACTGCACCAGACTGCGGGGCACGAACACCACGGTGAGACTGCCCAGAGTGCAGGGGCTCGAACACCACGGGTAGACTGCACCAGACTGCAGGCAGACCACGGGCTGAACACGCAGGCGAACAGGTGACGGTGACAACCAGAGAGTGCAGGGGCACGAACACCACGGGCAGTAGACTGCACCAGAGTGCAGGGGCTCGAACACCACGTCCAGACGGCACCAGAGTGCAGGGGCACGAACACCACGTGCAGTGTGCACCAGAGTGCAGGGGCTCGAACACCACGTGCAGACTGCACCAGACTGCAGGGGCAACGAACACCACGGGTAGACTGCACCAGACGTGCAGGGGGGGGCTCGAACACCACGTCCAGATCGGCACCAGAGTGCAGGGGCACGAACACCACGTGCAGTGATGCACCAGAGCAGGGGCTCGAACACCACGTGCAGACGGCACCAGAGTGCAGTGACTCGAACACCACGTCTAGACGCACCAAGGCAGGGGCTCGAACACCACGTGCAGACTCCACCAGAGTGCAGGGCCGAACACCACGTGCAGACTGCCCAGAGTGCAGGGGCTCGAACACCACGTGCAGACGGCACCACACTGCAGGGGCACGAACACCACGTGCAGACCACCAGACTGCAGGGCACAAACATCACGGGTAGACTGCACCAGAGTGCAGGGGCTCGAAACCACGTCAGCTGTGCACCAGAGTGCAGGGGCACGAACACCACGTGCAGACTGCACCAGAGTGCAGGGGCTCGAACACCACGTGCAGACGCACCAGAGTGCAGGGGCACGAACACCACGTGCAGACGACACCAGAGAGTGCAGGGACTCGAACACCACGTGCAGACTGCACCAGATGCAGGGCACGAACACCACGTGCAGACTGCACCAGACTGCAGGGCACGAACACCACGGGTAGAATGCACACAGAGTGCAGGGGCACGAACAAGCTCAGGGTAGACTACACCAGAGTGCAGGGGCACGAACACCACGTGCAGCTGCACCAGTCTGCAGAGGCACGAACACCACGGTAGACTACACCAGAGTGCAGGGGCACGAACACCACGGGTAGACTATACCAGAGTGCAGGGGCTCGAACACCACGTGCAGACTCCACCTAGTGCAGGGGTTCGAACACCACGTGCAGACTGCCCCAGAGTGCAGGGGCTCGAACACCACGTGCAGACGCACCAGATGCAGGGGCACGAACCCACGTGCAGACTACACCAGAGTGCAGGGGTTCGAACACCACGTGCAGACAGCACAGAGTGCAGGGGCTCGAACACCGTTCAGTGTGCACCAGAGTGCAGGGGTTCGAACACCACGTGCAGATGCAACAGAGTGCAGGGGCACGAACACCACGTACGACGGCACCAGGTGCAGGGCTCGAACACCACGTGCAGACTCCACCAGAGTGCAGGGGCTCGAACACCACGTGCAGACTGCACCAGAGTGCAGGGGCTCGAACACCACGTGCAGACTCACATAGTGCAGGGGTTCGAACACCACGTGCAGACTGCCCAGAGTGCAGGGGCTCGAACACCACGGTAGACTGCACCAGAGTGCAGGGGCTCGAACACCATGTGCAGTCTGCACCAGAGTGCAGGGGCTCGAACACCACGTGCAGACTGCCCAGACTGCAGAGGCGAACACCACGGTAGACTGCACCAGAGTGCAGGGGCCGAACACCACGTGCAGACTGTACCAGAGTGCAGGGTTCGAACACCACGTGCAGACGGCACCAGAGTGCAGGGATCGAACACCACGTGCAGACGGCACCAGAGTGCAGGGGCTCGAACACCATGTGCAGACTCCACCAAGTGCAGGGGCTCGAACACCAGTGCAGACGGCACCAGAGTGCAGGGGCACGAACACCACGTGCAGACTGCACCAGAGTGCAGGGGCTCGAACACCACGTGCAGACTGCACCAGAGTGCAGGGGCTCGAATACCACGTGCAGACTCCACCAGAGTGCAGGGGCACGAACACCACGTGCAGACTGCCCAGAGTGCAGGGGCTCGAACACCACGTGCAGACTGCACCAGAGTGCAGGGGCTCGAACACCACGTGCAGACTGCACCAGAGTGCAGGGGCTCGAACACCACGTGCAGACGCACCAGAGTGCAGGGGCACGAACACCACGTGCAGACTGCCCAGAGTGCAGGGGCACGAACACCACGTGCAGACTCACCAGAGTGCAGGGGCTCGAACACCACGGTAGACTGCACCAGAGTGCAGGGGCTCGAACACCACGTGCAGACGGCACCAGAGTGCAGGGGCACGAACACCACGTGCATAATGCACCAGAGTGCAGGGGCCGAACACCACGTGCAGACTGCACCAGACTGCAGAGCACGAACACCACGGGTAGAATGCACCAGAGTGCAGGGGCACGAACACCACGTGCAGACTGACCAGAGTGCAGGGGTTCGAACACCACGTGCAGACGGCACCAGAGTGCAGGGGCTCGAACACCACGTGCAGACGCACCAGAGTGCAGGGGCCGAACACCACGTGCAGACTGCCCCAGAGTGCAGGGGCTCGAACACCACGTGCAGACGCACCAAAGTGCAGGGGCTCGAACACCACGTGCAGACTGCACCAGAGTGCAGGGGCTCGAACACCACGTGCAGACGGCACCAGAGTGCAGGGGCCGAACACCACGTGCAGACTGCACCAGAGTGCAGGGGTTCGAACACCACGTGCAGACGGCACCAGAGTGCAGGGGCACGAACACCACGTGCAGACTGCACCAGAGTGCAGGGGCTCGAACACCATGGGTAGACTGCACCAGACTGCAGGGGCACGAACACCACGGTAGACTGCACCAGAGTGCAGGGCTCGAACACCACGTGCAGCGGCACCAGAGTGCAGGGGTCGAACACCACGTGCAGACTGCACAGAGTGCAGGGGCTCGAACACCAGTGCAGACGGCACCAGAGTGCAGGGGCACGAACACCACGTGCAGACTGCACCAGAGTGCAGGGGTCGAACACCACGGGTAGACTGCACCAGACTGCAGGGGCACGACACCGGTAGACTGCACCAGAGTGCAGGGGCATCGAACACCACGTGCAGACGGCACCAGAGTGCAGGGGCTCGAACACCACGTGAGGCACACCAGATGCAGGGGCACAACACACGGGTAGACTGCACCAGATGCAGGGGCACGAACACCACGGTAGACTGCACCAGAGTGCAGGGGCTCGAACACCACGTGCAGACAGAGGCAGAAACCACCACTGCAGGGGCACGAACACCACGTGCAGACTACACCAGACTGCAGGGGCACAAACATCACGTAACTGCACCAGCGGGGTGCAAGAGGGCTCGAACACCACGTTCAGTGTGCACCAGAGTGCAGGGGCACGAACACCACGTGCAGACTGCACCAGAGTGCAGGGGCTCGAACACCACGTGCAGACTGCACCAGAGTGCAGGGGCACGAACACCACGTGCAGACGCACCAGAGTGCAGTGCTCGAACACCACGTGCAGACTGCACCAGATGCAGAGGCACGAACACCACGTGCAGACTGCACCAGACTGCAGGGCACGAACACCACGTGGATAGCACCAGATGCAGGGGCACGAACACCACGGGTAGATCACCAGAGTGCAGGGCACGAACACCACGTGTAGCTGCACCAGATGCAGGGCACGAACACCACGGGTAGACTACACCAGAGTGCAGGGGCACGAACACCACGTAGACTACACCAGAGTGCAGGGGCTCGAACACCACGTGAGACTACACCAGAGTGCAGGGGCTCGAACACCACGTAGACTGCACCAGAGAGGCTCGAACACCACGTGCAGACTGCCCAGAGTGCAGGGGCTCGACACACCAACCACCGGTGCAGACGGCACCAGACTGCAGGGGCACGAACACCACGTGCAGACTACACCAGAGTGCAGGGGTTCGAACACCACGTGCAGACTGCACCAGAGTGCAGGGGCTCGAACACCACGTTCAGTGTGCACCAGAGTGCAGGGGTTCGAACACCACGTGCAGACTGCACCAGAGTGCAGGGGTTCGAACACCACGTGCAGACTGCACCAGAGTGCAGGGGCTCGAACACCACGTGCAGACTCCACAATAGTGCAGGGGTTCGAACACCACGTGCAGACTGCCCCAGAGTGCAGGGGCTCGAACACCACGGGTAGACTGCACCAGAGTGCAGGGGCTCGAACACCATGTGCAGTCTGCACCAGAGTGCAGGGGCTCGAACACCACGTGCAGACTGCCCCAGACTGCAGAGGCACGAACACCACGGGTAGACTGCACCAGAGTGCAGGGGTTCGAACACCACGTGCAGACGGCACCAGAGTGCAGGGGCTCGAACACACCATGTGCAGACTCCACCAGAGTGCAGGGGCTCGAACACCATGTGCAGACGGCACTGAGTGCAGGGGGCACGAACAGCACGTGCAGACTGCACCAGAGTGCAGGGGCTCGAACACCACGTGCAGACTGCACCAGAGTGCAGGGGCTCGAACACCACGTGCAGACTCCACCAGAGTGCAGGGGCACGAACACCACGTGCAGACTGCCCAGAGTGCAGGGGCTCGAACACCACGTGCAGACTGCACCAGAGTGCAGGGGCTCGAATACCACGTGCAGACTGCACCAGAGTGCAGGGGCTCGAACACCACGTGCAGACGGCACCAGAGTGCAGGGGCACGAACACCACGTGCAGACTGCCCCAGAGTGCAGGGGCACGAACACACCACGTGCAGACTCCACCAGAGTGCAGGGGCTCGAACACCACGGGTAGACTGCACCAGAGTGCAGGGCCTCGAACACCACGTGCAGACGGCACCAGAGTGCAGGGGCACGAACACCACGTGCATAATGCACCAGAGTGCAGGGGCACGAACACCACGTGCAGACTGCACCAGACTGCAGAGGCACGTACACCACGGGTAGAATGCACCAGAGTGCAGGGGCACGAACACCACGTGCAGAGTGTACCAGAGTGCAGGGGTTCGAACACCACGTGCAGACGGCACCAGAGTGCAGGGGCTCGAACACAACGTGCAGACTGCACCAGAGTGCAGAGGCTCGAACACCACGTGCAGACTGCACCAGAGTGCAGGGGCTCGAACACCACGTGCAGACGGCACCAGAGTGCAGGGGCACGAACACCACGTGCAGTCTGCACCAGAGTACAGGGGTTCGAACAACACGTGCACACTGACCCAGGATGCAGGGGCACGAACACCCTGTGCAGTCTGCACCAGAGTGCAGGGGCTCGAACACCACGTGCAGTCTGCCCCAGAGTGCAGGGGCACGAACACCATGTGCAGTCTGCACCAGAGTGCAGGGGCACGAACACCATGTGCAGTCTGCACCAGAATGCAGGGGCTCGAACACCACGGGTAGACTGCACCAGAGTGCAGGGGCACGAACACCACGTGCAGACTGCACCAGAGTGCAGTGGCTCGAACACCACGTGCAGACTGCCCCAGACTGCAGAGGCACGAACACCACGTGCAGACTGCACCAGAGTGCAGGGGCACGAACACCACGTGCAGACTGCCCCAGGATGCAGGGGCACGAGCACCCTGTGCAGTCTGCACCAGAGTGCAGGGGGCTCGAACACCACGGGTAGACTGCACCAGACTGCAGGGGCACGAACACCACGTGCAGACTACAACAGAGTGCAGGGGGCTCGAACACCACGTGCAGTCTGCAACAGAGTGCAGGGGCTCGAACACCACGTGCAGACTGCACCAGACTGCAGGGGCACGAACACCACGTGCAGACTACAACAGAGTGCAGGGGCTCGAACACCACGTGCAGTCTGCAACAGAGTGCAGGGGCTCGAACACCACGGGTAGACTGCACCAGAGTGCAGGGGCTCGAACACCACGTCCAGACGGCACCAGAGTGCAGGGGCACGAACACCACGTGCAGACTGCACCAGACTGCAGGGGCACGAACACCACGGGTAGACTGCACCAGAGTGAAGGGGCTCGAACACCACGTCCAGACGGCACCAGAGTGCAGGGGCACGAACACCACGTGCAGTTTGCACCAGAGTGCAGGGGCTCGAACACCACGTGCAGACGGCACCAGAGTGCAGGGGCTCGAACACCACGGGTAGACTGCACCAGACTGCAGGGGCACGAACACCACGGGTAGACTGCACCAGAGTGCAGGGGCTCGAACACCACGTGCAGACGGCACCAGAGTGCAGTGACTCGAACACCACGTCTAGACGACACCAGTGCGCAGGGGCTCGAACACCACGTGCAGACTCCACCAGAGTGCAGGGGCACGAACACCACGTGCAGACTGCACCAGACTGCAGGGGCACGAACACCACGGGTAGACTGCACCAGAGTGCAGGGGCTCGAACATCACGGGTAGACTGCACCAGACTGCAGGGGCACGAACACCACGGGTAGACTACACCAGACTGCAGGGGCACGAACACCACGTGCAGACGGCACCAGAGTGCAGTGACTCGAACACCACGTCTAGACGGCACCAGACTGCAGGGGCACGAACACCACGTGCAGACTACACCAGAGTGCAGGGGTTCGAACACCACGTGCAGACTGCACCAGAGTGCAGGGGCTCGAACACCACGTTCAGTGTGCACCAGAGTGAAGGGGCACGAACACCACGTGCAGACTGTACCAGAGTGCAGGGGCTCGAACACCACGTGCAGACTGCACCAGAGTGCAGGGGCACGAACACCACGTGCAGACGGCACCAGAGTGCAGTGACTCGAACACCACGTTCAGACTGCACCAGACTGCAGAGGCACGAACACCACGTGCAGACTGCACCAGACTGCAGAGGCACGAACACCACGGGTAGAATGCACCAGAGTGCAGGGGCACGAACACCACGGGTAGACTACACCAGAGTGCAGGGGCACGAACACCACGTGCAGTCTGCACCAGACTGCAGAGGCACGAACACCACGGGTAGACTACACCAGAGTGCAGGGGCACGAACACCACGGGTAGACTACACCAGAGTGCAGGGGCTCGTTCACCACGTGCAGACTCCACCATAGTGCAGGGGTTCGAACACCACGTGCAGACTGCCCCAGAGTGCAGGGGCTCGAACACCACGTGTAGACGGCACCAGACTGCAGGGGCACGAACACCACGTGCAGACTACACCAGAGTGCAGGGGTTCGAACACCACGTGCAGACTGCACCAGAGTGCAGGGGCTCGAACACCACGTTCAGTGTGCACCAGAGTGCAGGGGTTCGAACACCACGTGCAGACTGCAACAGAGTGCAGGGGCACGAACACCACGTACAGACGGCACCAGAGTGCAGGGGTTCGAACACCACGTGCAGACTCCACCAGAGTGCAGGGGCTCGAACACCACGTGCAGACTGCACCAGAGTGCAGGGGCTCGAACACCACGTGCAGACTGCAACAGAGTGCAGGGGCTCGAACACCACGTGCAGACTGCACCAGAGTGCAGGGGTTCGAACACCACGTGCAGACTGTACCAGAGTGCAGGGGCTCGAACACCACGTGCAGACTCCAACAGAGTGCAGGGGCTCGAACACCACGTGCAGACGGCACCAGAGTGCAGGGGCTCGAACACCACGTGCAGACTGCACCAGAGTGCAGGGGCTCGAACACCACGTGCAGACTGCACCAGAGTGCAGGGGCTCGAACACCACGTGCAGACTGCCCCAGAGTGCAGGGGCTCGAACACCACGTGCAGACTGCGCCAGAGTGCAGGGGCTCGAACACCACGTGCAGACTGCACCAGAGTGCAGGGGCTCGAACACCACGTGCAGACTGCACCAGAGTGCAGGGGCTCGAACACCACGTGCAGACTGCACCAGAGTGCAGGGGCTCGAACACCACGTGCAGACTGCACCAGAGTGCAGGGGCTCGAACACCACGTGCAGACTGCACCAGAGTGCAGGGGCACGAACACCACGTGCAGACTGCCCCAGAGTGCAGGGGCTCGAACACCACGTGCAGACTGCGCCAGAGTGCAGGGGCTCGAACACCACGTGCAGACTGCCCCAGAGTGCAGGGGCTCGAACACCACGTGCAGACGGCACCAGAGTGCAGTGACTCGAACACCACGTGCAGACTGCACCAGAGTGCAGGGGCACGAACACCACGTGCAGACGGCACCAGAGTGCAGGGGCACGAACACCACGTGCAGACGGCACCAGAGTGCAGGGGCTCGAACACCACGTGCAGACGGCACCAGAGTGCAGGGGCACGAACACCACGTGCAGACTGCCCCAGAGTGCAGGGGCTCGAACACCACGTGCAGACGGCACCAGAGTGCAGTGACTCGAACACCACGTGCAGACTGCACCAGAGTGCAGGGGCACGAACACCACGTGCAGACGGCACCAGAGTGCAGGGGCTCGAACACCACGTGCAGACTGCACCAGAGTGCAGGGGCACGAACACCACGTGCAGACGGCACCAGAGTGCAGGGGCTCGAACACCACGTGCAGACTGCACCAGAGTGCAGGGGCTCGAACACCACGTACAGACAGCACCAGAGTGCAGGGGCACGAACACCAGAGTGCAGGGACACGAACACACTGCATGAAGGGCTGCTCCAGTTGCCACTTCTCTCCACAATAACTCTAGCAACACACCGGGTAAAAGAGATTACGTTGATTACCTGTCTCCTTTGTCTTACTGTCAAGATATGATTCCTCGAGCCTTGAATATTTGATTAATTCCTCCATAGTACTTAACAAACGATTTTTCAGCTGCTGTTTTGTCTAAATGAAATAACCTCACAACAAATTAATTATACAGTGACGCGAGAGTGCGCGGGCGCGGTGGGCGCTGTGGTTCGCAGCATCCTTCCACGAGGGATGAGGCGACTCGAGTGTGTTGCTGTGTTCCCCAACCCACTACACACACACGCACGTGCACACACACACGTGCACACATGCACACACGCATGCGCGCACACACACACTTCCAGGGACTTGAGCATCCTTCCGGTCCCACTGCCGAGTACCAACCCTTGTCGATGAAGCCCTTGTATACCCAAACACCTTCGCCATGAGCTCAACGTATAGCGGGCCAATTTCGCCGCGAACTAGCTCAAAGTCGCTGGGGCTTTGTTACCAGAACCCTGCTAGAGTGAGTCAGTGTACTTTAGGCATAGTGCTGACGCCAGCCGTCTGTCAGTGGCTTGTTGGTCGCGTTATGTCAGTGCTTAGCTGGTTGGTCTAATTCTTTCACTCTCAATAGATGGCAGATTATTTAAATAATGTTTCTGAAACAAATCGTCATTCACTATATAAATTTAGCATTAATTTTAGTAAATAGCATTCGTCTATAAATCATATAATTACACAAGTAGTTTTTCAGTCAAATGTTTGGAAACTTGTTAACATTTTCTTCACTTCCAATCACATATGTAATAGACTCTGGCAATTTAAAATAGCATGAAATGTAAAATTCTAATATACCAACGTGTAACTTTTACATATAATTTCCATTATTTTAGCATAGTTTCGGACTTCACTGCGCCTGTACAATGACATTTATCTGATTGACTCACGAGCTATATGGCGCAAATAAGAACCAATCGCGTGCACAATGCTGCTCTGCTGTCTGAGAGTCGACGGTAGGTTGTAGGTGAAAATTAAAAGTTTGCTAACTCTACCGAGACCACATCGACACCAGCATTGACGTCACAGCACTTAAGCAAATCAGAATATTGAATGGCACCAACAATCCATCATCTCATTGTAGCAATGTTTTCGCTGCCCGCTATAAACCACTTGACTAGATGCTCACAAACCGAGTCCTGTCGGGCGTGTAGAGAAACCGCACACTCGTGCCTCGACCTGGACTCGAACCCGGAACAACTCGCACCGTGAAACAGTATGCAGTGCAGCCAACTGCAGCACGAGGTCGGAAATGAACAGGCACTGACCACACGGCACAGACGCGTGAATACGAAGTACAGCAGTCGGTAAAAGTCAGCCTGCCTGTTCAATGTCAGCTGAGCACAGTAATACCTCGGGAGAAGTCTTATTTGTCCATAAACAATCATTTTCCCGCGCAACAAGATTTTTTTTTTAAATGGCGTAGAAGTAGCGCATGCAGTTACGCCCTGCAGGCAAAGGGGATGCGACAAGTGTATCCTTGCCTGCAGAAATCTTGGTAGGATGAGAACTGGGGATTCTAAATACCTGGTAGCGCTGAGATTGCTATCTGCCGGCTCTAATACTGACATTTAAATCAAGTATGAACAATTGCAATTTTTGAGAGCATTAGACATAAATTGACGTTATACATGTTAGTCGTGTTTTACAAGTTTATAAAATCCGTTATATAAAAAAAAACAAGAAATGGCAATAATCCTACATTAAGTTTTTATTACTAACTTTGTCAATACATATTTTACTATAGTAGCTAATGTATTTTAAAAGAGGTAATTCTTACGCCGTAGAAAAATAATGAATAAATCTAGTAATGTCTCACAGAGTAGACATAGTTTAGCATTGCAGTTTCTTAGTATATTTTGTGGCCTTCGGATACAATGATACTCTCCCCAACCATAATTACAGACCAAACCCCCTCCAACTACAACTGAAAATGAACTTCTGCCAAATGTCGTGAGTGTTTCTAGGGCCATCATTTAAACATCCTTTTGTCGTTCCAACAAAATACAAGTATTTTAAGAAAACCAAGCTATATAATTACAAGAACTGGATAAAGTGTGGGACGTATTCAGTATTTAGCACTACAGTCCCTCGTCCATCGACACCAGTGATCGTCACAAGGCTAGGCAATTTCTTATCATTGTCATGGCGAATGTTTGTACGAGGTGTGTGGAGCAGACCACACTAATGGAGGGGGGGGGGGGGAGGAATCTAGAGGTATAGTCAATGTATAGTTTCTCCCAACTTTTCTGAAGCTCCACCTGATCTGCTCAATTTTCTATCATTGGGTAACCTTCGCGCGAGGCTGAGGAATAACCTAAGTCTAGAAAATGTCACCAATAGGACAACACACTGCATTTGTGTGCAGTAGTTTAGTAATATTTTGCACAAGTATTATTTCTTTCTCCGGGTTTTCATTTATGTAGGGTACAAACGGAATATTATTATTATTTTAAAAAATGCAAGCAAAAGTTACACTCAACCAAAAAACGTAATTTTATGTTAAGAGAAGTACAAAACGCTTGTAATACATGAGATATTTAGTAAAGAACCAAACACGTCATACTTGTGGTGATTTTTCGTAGGTTTAATTAGACACTTGAGAATGCATTGCGAACAGACAGACTGTCACTAGTTAGTATTTGAAGGCGATATATAGTGATAAGCAATTTTCAACCATCTATATGTATTTTTAACTGGCAAATATATATATATATATATATATATATTGTGTGTGTGTGTGTGTGTGTGTGTGTGTGTGTGTGTGTGTGTGTGTGTGTGTGTGTAAATTCAAAAGTGACGTTTGCTGACATTTTATTATTTTATGGCAACACAATTACAAACACGTTTGAAATCTGAATGTGGGAATAATTTACTCAATATAATAGGATTTCTTTCTGGTTAAAAACGAATGGCAACCTCATGTAGCCGCTACTTCGATGGCAGAATTTGAAATAAAACGTAAGACAGGTTGATAGGTGAACACATTTTTATATGTATGGCTACTGAGCTTGTATTCGCCTGTGCCACCACTTATTTTTCACAACACAGGAAGTGATTTATAGACATAACTGCCCATGCGTAATTCTACATATGACACTTTGTTAATCTTTATCTGTATAACGTGACACATTATCACATGCGAGTAAGCATCACAAGTGACAAGTACCTGCAGAATACTTGCATGAGATGACAGTCGTTGCTGTGTCAGCTAGCGCCAAAGAGGACACAGTGACTTTGCCTCAGCAACCCAATTGGCTGCTGCTGCTACTGTTGACACATCAACTACTTTACAGTTGCTTGCTTCTTGTACCATGGATCTACTCAAACCCTATCCATGGGTTACAAATCATCAGTTGCTACTGGAAATCAGTAAGTACAGTTCACACCATCAATGTATTATTTTCTAACATCGGAAATGAAAATCAATGTGAACGTTAATGGGGTAAAACATGTGAAGTCATCGCAAACTGCGTTACAATATCTTCACACGAAGACCTAAGTTATTTCAAAATGTTTAGAATTCACCAATTCTGGTAAATTAGGTGACTTAAAGCAGAGGGCCGCTACGGGCTGTTGGATAACTTCCTCTACTGCTAAGAAATAATGTCATAAAAATGAAAGAATAATAATTGCTTGGGTTATCGACTCGTGTAACAGTGAATAGTTTCCTGCGTTGAAAAGCAGCTTGATCATGGCACAGAGATAGCCTTGTTTCCCAACACCTATAGTATCAACAATGACACTTCTATATCAATGCATAGAGGCACTTCTATATCAATGCATAGAGTACGATGGGAATAAGCAGTGGGTGAGCAACAAGCACTCTTTGTCAGTTGCGGTGATAATGGCTACCTGAGGCAATTTACAGTTGGGCAAGCTGATGTTGAACGCGAAATGCTGTTTGGGCAAAAATAATTGCGTTTGTTCCGGTAATGATAAATTACTATCGACACGTAACTGAAAGCAGTTTTGAATACACACAACACGCGCCATACTAAGGTCATAGCTCCGGGTCATGCATTCAAACAAGAAGCTTTAAGTGGGAAAAACAAGCGACTAAATAATGCTGCTTTAACATAAATAAAAATCAAACTTCGTCGAACAAGATGCTTGATATACGATATATTGATATACAACGCTGGACCATATCGCAATTAATAAGATAAATCCTCCCATTCCGAAACTCGCCAACTCCATTTTTTTTTTTTTTTTGTAAAATTAAGGTACCTACTGCACTTGGTACATCTTCAACAAGGCTAGCTAATAAAGTAAAAATACTGTTCCATAAGTTGTCAATACCTATTGAAGTTGTGGTTCGCAATTCGGACGTCATTCCGAGCAGATGCATAATGACGATCCGAGAGCAAACCAATAATTACGCTAAAACTCATGTCATTTTTTCGCTTTTAATCAACTCTTTCTAGATCTACTCAAATCATCATATATCTCTTCAATCTTGTCCTCAAAATCAAGAAATTTTAGGTCAAATCTAGGAAATTCGACCCAAGTCTACGATCTAAATAGAGTGAAGTTTAAAAAAAAAAAACATTATGCCACTTCATCCTATAGTGGCATTTCCAAGAAAGAATCATATTTTTGATCAAATTTCAAGAATAATTTTGTGAATTTGGATATCAAAATTAAAGTAAATATTTTTGTAAATGCCACCGGAAAAAGGAGTGGTATTTATAATATTTTATAAGGGGAGTGCTCATGGTTTAGATCACAAAATCTTAATAAAATTTGCTTTATTTTAGATTAAAATTTATTGTAAATTTGAGGTGAGAGATGAGAACTTGAAAAAGTTGAGAAATTAGCTTGAGTTTTAGCCTAAATATTGAGTTGCGCTCGGATCCTCATTATACATCTACTGATTTATAAAAAAAAAAAGTCCACATAAAAAACACATATGGCACTTTCTTGAAAAAAAAATTGACACACATAAAATTTATAATATTTACTCGCGAAGCTCTAAAGAAAAACATATTAACAATACATCTAAAAAATTGCATTAAAATATCGAAACAATTTCTTGTTTCTGTAAAATCCTTTACATTATCCATTTAATAAAATTAAAAATTTATATATCTTCAGTGATATTTTCTTTCAAATAATCATAAATTAAATTTCGTCGGCTAATTAAAACAACATTACAAATTGTACCAGCCTCAACAATTTTTTTTAAATCTACACTAATTTTTATATTGTTTTATCTTTAACTACTGCTGTTTTTCTATATAGGCAGTCAATACCATATAAAGGTCTTCGTCCCCAAAATGAATAATAATTGATATCGCCATGATAGTTTGTAGTTGGCATATAATAAAGTTCATTATTTCTATATATAGTACCCAATTTTGTTCTTGAATTTCTGAAATCATTAAAAGCGAGAAACATTTTAAGACAAAGATCAGTTTCAATATCTATATTCCAATTTTCCTTTGGAAAAATTAATTTCTATCATTTTGAACAAAATATTTCTCACATTTCAATTATCGAACATTGAAGCATGCACATATTGCTCGGCGCGATTTTTTTATTAGTTTGGAAACCCACAATTACAAAATCAGGCATGTCAAATTGTAAATTATTTAACTGATCTTTTAAAGTTAAAAACAGTTATCCCAGCAGGAACTAATTTTTCTAAAAAATTACCAATACTTAAAACCAATATGAATTTTAGGATTTTTATATATATTTTCTTCAATTGTAATTGGTGTGTTGGCCTCATATTCAACAATAGGCCACAAAATTTCTAATTTTTTAATAAAAATTATACCTGAATCAGTATAGCTTTTCTCAACCGCAACATCTGTATCTTTAGTTTCATAAACAAATAAACAATTGTTAACAAACGAATTTCTAATGAAAAAAAGTGATTTTATAACCACCTTCCCAGTAAACTTCATTTTTATCTCGAAGAAAGCCAAACAAATATCTTAATGGATAGATTATTTCATTAATTTTATCACTATGAACAGTAGACTAAATAATTTTGTTCACCTGGTGATCTTAGCAAAATATTCATCATTGTTGGAGCTATTCCTGAATTATAAACAGCCTGAATAATCTGTCCATGTTTTCAAATTTCTACTCTAGGAAACTGAAATGGGGGAAAAAAAATAGAACAAACAACAATATTATCTCATTTTTCGTATTTAGCTTGAGTTCCAGTTTTACCTCTCTTTAGTAGGCGATATTCTTCCAAAACATAAGCAATGTTTGGAAAAGAAAAGCCATCTCCAATGGGAATATCAAATTCGATTCTATTATCGTAAATATTCGAAGTCCCCCTCGTTTGATCAGTTGGGGGAAAAATTTGCCTCTCAAAACTTGCAATGCTTTTATAACTCATTTATAAATTTTAAAAATTATATAAGTGAAGGATTCAGAGGGTGTTTCTCGAGTGAAATTACTCATCGAGGAGTATAGAAATTATAAAAAGAACCATGAGGCAGAATATGAAAAAGACAAGAAAAAAGATATACCATTAATTCGTGAATTACAAAATATTGGCAAAAAAGTAGAACAAGTGAAGAAAAAAAATGTAATAACATCACTAGTACCTATTGCTGCAAACAATTTAGATTATCCACCAACATCAGAAGAAACAACATTTGAAAAAGAATTATTCCCAAAATCACCAATCGGTGTTCATAAAAAAATTTGCCACCTATAGCAGACATTTCTACTATAAAACAAGGGGAACACATTACTGAAAAAATGTTATTGATGATAAACTTGGTTTGCGAAGAGTTGGCCAAGGTTTTATAATTGGACATACAAAAGTAAAAATTGATGGTGATTTTTTATTTGTCGAATATAAAAAATATTATTTAACAGATGGTCTCACTAATTTGTTAAGACAATGTAAAAAATTTGATCTTGTAGATGGAAACACAGGCAAAAATAAATTTACTAATGAGAACTATAAAAATTATGCAGAAATTGTTAAAGTACAAATGCAGTATATCAAGTATATAATCCTAAAATTAATGTTGCTTCGAGTAAGAAGTGGAAATATAAAGATATAATTAGACCAATTTATCAAGATATACAAAAAGATGAATTGAAAGCAAAATATAGACTGGAGGGTTTCAGTGATGATGATTTGGAAATTGGAGATGGCATTAAAAAAATATAATAATTCGCAAAAAGAATATATTTGGATGGACAATGTTAGAAAATTAATTTATAGATTATTAGTTATTTACGGTGAAGAAACTGCTGGAAATAAAAATTATTACAATGAGAAAGTATACATTATGAATATGCTAAACAATAAACTTTCTGACTTTGTTGTCAATAACCAAAAGGAATACCATATCTAATACGAGTTTTACATGTTATTCCTCACACATTTTGTAATTCTGAACACCATTGCAAAGGTGTGATATATTGGGCACTAAACAATTAAAATTTACCCGAAATGTATTTGCCAGGTTACAATTATTGTGATCAATATACAAAATTAAATGAAAAATTAGAAAGAGGAGACTCAAGAATAAATCAATTAGAAGAAGCTTGCAAATTTCACTATATTGCATATAGATGCCATAAAGATTAAGAATCTAGGCATGAAGCTAATAAAATTTTCCAAAAGAAGCAAAAGAAATCATGCTAAATAATGATACTCCAATTAGAGAAAAATTTGCTTCTGCTACTGTTGAATCAACAATGTTTACAAAAAGAAAATTAGATTTTGGAATTAAAATGCTTTATTAAACTATTAATATTTTTTTACTTATAAATAAAGATAAAAAGTTTAAATTTTTATATATCCATTGATCAATTAAGATATTTGGGTATAGATACAATTTTTAACAAAAGAACAACTTGCGAAAAAAAAAAAGAAGGAAAAGTTTTAAATTAACTTTACCATTCCCAACAGTTAAAAAATTGGCCAATGAAAAAACTGGAAGTGGTTTACATCATGGAGGATTTTTACCTATTTCATTTGCAGCTTTAGGAGCTCTTGGCTTAATAGCTGGAGGAGCTAGTGCAATTTATAATTATGTTGAACAAACTAAAGATAAATAAAAAAGAATTATAAGAACAACAGAGACACGATTTAGAAATTGAAAACAAGGCTGGTAATGGTGTAGATGTGGAAAAAAAAAAAAAAAAAAAACGAGGACGGCGAAAAAAATTTAGCTCCATTATCCAACATCGATATTGAAAAATATGTAAAAAAATTAATAAATAATAAAATTTCAGAAATGTTTATACGATTGATGAACTACCAAAAAATATGCACAAACATAAATGTGCTGTGGTTAATTTTGATATTTCAACAAACCCTGGTACTCATTGGGTTTGCTATTTTAAAGAAAATAATGATGGTTATTATTTTGATTCATTTGTTGGCAATATTCCTAGTAATTTAATCAATTTTTTCAAAACCAATAATGTTTATTACAATGACGATCGAGTTCAGAATTTTAATTCTGTTATCTGTGGACATTTATGTTTAATTGTTTTGCCTTTTTTTGTGAGACTTTAAGTTTAGCGAAATAATTTCTATGTTATTAAATGACCAATATATTTTGGAAACCATTAATCAAACCCTTAAATAAAAACTTTGATAATATTGCGGAAGATTAAAAAAAAATATGAAGATTCAAAATGCAATTGGAGTGTTTCTTCTTTACAAAGCGAATTGAGCACTTACTTTGATTTTACAAAATCGTATGTTTCTTTCTGGGGCGAAGAATTGTTAATATAGGTGAACCTGTAGATAAAAAATATGCAGTCAATAAAAGCTTTTTTGATATACATATACAAGATTATGCATCAAAAAAGGACGTTGATTCAAAATATTAAACTATTGCTTCTGATTATTCTCTAAAAAAAGATATAAATTTATAATTCAATAACACAATTGCTGATTGTATAAAACGAATAGATAATGCAAAATACACATTAAAAAAAGATGTAGATTCAAAATTTAAAACTACTTTTTCTGACTATGCATTAAAAAACTATGATAAATGAATATACAACACTAGTGTTTTTGATTTAAATACATGTGTAGATTCAAAATATAATATAATTGTTTCCGCTTTACGAGATCAAATAAGTAAAGTTTTTGTTTACACTACAGAATGTGTTTCTATTCAAAATTGTAGAATTAATAATATGGCTGATCATGTGGATGGCCAATAAAAAGATATTTCGATAAAGAATTGCAAAATTTAAACAAATTCGTTTTGAATTAATGTGATACACTCGTTAACTTGAAAGTTGAAGAAAAATTTCACATATTTTATTCACTTGCAAAGTGGAGTAAAAAACTGATAATTTTCATTTAGATTACTATTATTATTTTTATGTATTATACTGTTTATAAAATCACTTCTGATAATTTACCTCATGACACTGTGGTAAAGGATTCGAAAAAAATTGACTATAGTAAACCATTTCGTGCTAAAAGAGGTGATAAATGGCTTTTAAAATTAAAAAAACTCAAATATCTGAATATTCTGATGGGTTTATGACTATAATAGGAATATTCGTGAAATATAAATATTAAATAATTCTTACTATTAAAAGGAGAATACTTGATGTTTGAAGTGCAAGAAAGTCACTAAAAATGGGCGATTAGTCCAGAAAAGTATATGCTCGTTGTGCAATTCTAAAAAATCAACATTATTAAAAAAAAATTACCCCCTAAGTAAGAGAAGAAATAATTAATTATTTATATAAACCTGGGCAGAAAAAATTTCCAAGAAGAAAAGTTATTTCGTATGGAACTGATGATTTGTGGCAAATTGATCTTGTAGAAATGGATACTGAAAGTTTTTTAAAAGGTAGATCACGTGCTGGAAGCGAGCTGGTGAAATATTGATACCCAGAACTGCTGTTGAAATCCACCCAAGTGACAGCGATGTCGAATGCAGTAGTCTATTCTGGGTTGCGTCGTAGCCCGATAATAACAGCAGCTATGTGGTAAAGACCACGTCTTCCTTACAATTTTCGGGCAGATAAATTGCAATTTTTCCGCGATGATAAGCAGTAAGTTTTTCAAGCAACTCCGTGCTCAAAAAGATGTAAATTTTCCGCGTGAGACGTTACAGAGTATATATGTCTGATTGGGAATTTTTGGATTTATTTGATACCTATAAATGAATAATTACACGATTACATTATTACACATCATCAGTCGAGCTGTAGTGAGTGTATCATAATAGTTGGATGAGGGACGTTGACGAGGTCACATATACGTAACAGATCTCGTAAGCGTATTGCATGAGAAGTTTATATGTTAAAAATAGAATTTTCCAAGAATTACATTCGCTAGGACTCGAATCTCGTAGTGGAAATCGAACCTCCAAATCGAAAGTGTAGTTCACTAGAAGTGTTTACTTAGTAAAAAGAATTGGAATATCTAAGCATTGCCCTCATTGGGAATCGAACCCGATAGTCCAAAAATAACATTATATTAATTTTCTTATGCAGGAATCCAATCCAAAAAAAAAAATTAAATGTTAGTAAATTCAGAAATAAAATAATATTACATCACCCTTAGAGAATCGAACCCAAGTCCGACAATAACATTTGATTAACTATCCCCACCATATATACAACTAATAAATATAATAAACAAATAAAAACAAAAAAATAAATTATATTAAATGACTTGAACGAGAATCGAACCCATGTCAGACACTAACATTACGTGCCTTAACCAGGAATACAATCCAAAAATAAATGTTTGTAAATTCGGAAATAAAATAATATTAAATACTTCGCCCGGGTATCGAAGCAAAGACCGAAATAAACATTACATTAACTAACCCCATCAGCTATCCGACTCACATATATTTTTTGTATTGAAAAATTAAATAATATAAAATACTTCGTCCGGAAATCGAACCCGAGTCCGTAATTAGCATCACATTAACTACCTCCAACAGATATCCAACTCACAATTTTTTTTATTCGGAAATAAAATAATATTATATAACCTGACTAATCATCGAACCCGGATGCACCAGAAGTGTACATGCCAAAACTGAGTTATTTTTCTTAATGTATAAATACCTTATACACTCGTCTGTTATGCCAATAGCCCATTATGTCATACAACTGCATTTCCCCCACCATCTCGACCTGTAATTGTTTACAGCAGTGAGTACGTTACGTCAGTTGAGAGAGGGACATCGTGGCGGTAAGACATCAGTCGGAGAGCGTAAGTGGTTATGCAATTATTTAAATATTATGTGCGTCGCCTGGGGATTGAACCCAGTATTACCAAAAACGTTCACAATTTTCCAAAATTAGCATAAATGCGCTCGTCAGGTTTTTAATTCCGTACTGAACATCGAACCCCGTATTGTAAATGTCCTAAGTTCAAAGGCCTTCAAAATTTTGCAAAATTAACATGTATGCATTGCCTGGGAATCGAACTGGAAGTTCTACTTTCAAAAATTTCCAAAATTAACATGCCTGGGCATCGAACCGGAAGTTCAACTTTCAAAATTTTCCCAATTAACATAAATGCCTTGCCCGGGTATTGTACTGGAAGTGCGTTGCGCCGGATATGCATCTTCTCAAATGTACAAATCTAGGTCCCGTTTTGCAACAATTGGTCATTAAGTCATCAGGTTAAAAAGTAGGTCATTACATAATAAGTAGGTCAATGACTCGGAAGTAGTTCACGGGGCCACGGGGTAAAAAAGAAGGTGAAATTTTCAAAAGTAGGTCGAAAACAATATCAAGGTCAAAGTTCATTCAAATTTTCGAGGTCAAAGATCAAATCTGAGTCAAAAATCTTTCGCTCCTTCTACTTACAGTGAGGAAATCTTCCAGCTTGTGCCCCGACGGGAAGGACGTTTAAATAGCCTACCTGCCAATGGAGAAAAGTAGGAATATGTTTGTAGTTTAAAACATTAAATTCCAATTTATATGTACATAACCTACAGAGGGCGTTACTCACACGCTCCTCGTACGCACAGGCACGTATTAAAAAAATCGTAGTATTGATTCCACTTCGCTTGTATTATATGTTTTCGACAACTAGGTTCGAAATTTTTTTTTACTAGTACAAAAAGATGTGCTTACGAAACAATCTCCTCCATATCCCTCAGGTTATTACCATGCCATTCTTTTTTATGAAAAAATCAGTGTTTATTCGCCTGTTTATCCCAGTCACATGAGGCTAGCCAATACTCGAGAGAGATACGTGATCTCCTCGTGGGAATCTTGGAGCAAAGTTTACATTACCAACGGTCGATCGAAGATATTGATTAATAGCGAGGATAATGTCACGTGCACCGACATTAGCGAGGTCGCAATTATGAATAATACGAACTGTGCGTCCCGTTGCAGTATCGCTTTGAGAACGAGATCCTTTTGAGAGAGTATTTTAACGCCTACATTCTCTGACGCCTTTTGTTGCTCTACAGGTGAGCGTCTACACTTACCGTCTGCATACCCGCGTGCAGCAACTCCCACCCTCTCGTGCAAGCCACCCAACCGATGCAGTCTTTCCGCTCTGCAGCGAACAACACAAGCGCAGAGCCTACCACGAGTTCCGCTCATATCACAAATAACGTTTTAAGATAGAGCAACGTGTTAATACAGTTTTCGTTCATGCTGAAGGGCTTCAGGATAATGCCTAACATATGCCAGATACGTTGAAAGTTATCTTCCTAACGAGTATGGAGTGCGATTTCAACAGCTTCCGAACAAGTAGGATAGTTTCTATTATAAATATGTACTTGATACACTGCCCATTGCAAATCACGCACAATAGGATGGCTGCCTGAGAGAAGGAAGAAGTATTGGGAGAATAAGGCGGCGGGAATGTGACCACACAAGCGGTTTGTGCCGTCAAACACCCGCAGCTGGACACAGAACCTCGGCCAGATTACACTACACGTTCCTACAAGTTAGGCTGCAGTTACTTTCTTCTATTTCTGTTAACCAGTCTCAATTACGTGAGTTCATTTTTAACGATGTTGTAAATCAATATTTCTTCACCGATTACGTTTTAAAGAGAAAGAGAAATAAGATGTAAACTTACCCGTGTTAGTCTGCTTTATGTTAACTGAACACGTACGGAAAGTTCTCCTACTTTACCGTACTTTTTTCAACTACACGTAAAATAGTATTACGCTAGACTTAAGAGACAAGGCAATGAGTCGGATTCATTCGGCAAAATACAAGACGTCACAGTAGCGTGTATACTGCCGTCTCGGCTAGTTGCTGATTGGCTGCTGCTCCAGTGAGTAGCCAATAGCACGTCATTCCCTCCGTGTTTCCTTGCAGGCTTTCTATTCGCTCACAGTGGTCCATGGCGTGTGTGTGTGTGTGTGTCAGCTGGAAAGCCAAGTGCATATACATTTCAAATCTAGGTACATACAGCATCCCTCCGGCGTAAAGGCAAGCTGAGTTACGATTGCCCCGATCCAATCCAAGAGCAGTGGACAGAGCAGTGTAAAGCAGTTATTTATTGTCCTCTACTTTCTGGCTGCCATTCTCACACCTTTGTTCGGAGGATGTTTGCTGTACTCGTTTACCACTGCGATACTCGGACGATAAAACAAACGTATTGGTGAAATCGCCATGTGGAATAGCTACATTGCCGTTGTCAGAAAAAAAAAGGGGGGCACGCCAATACGATCAACAAAATGTCAACATTACGGAAATACTTGCTCTACAACATGTGCGAAGTAGAAAGTCACCATACACTACACTGTCAGTCATCAGAGCAAAATAGAGCGTGGCCATAAATGAGCACTAGGCTCATTTGCTGAAGTCTGCATGGAAGGTCAGGACTTAGATAAGAAAAGCCAAAAAAGGGACACGCCAAATAATGGTTTGCGCCAACTTTATGGACAAATATTTTGCCATGACGATCTATTTCTGCCAAGATGTTTCTTATACCAAGGACGTTTATTTGAGGCCCGAAAATAGTATGCAAAATGAATGTATACGAGCGATAACATGTTCAGAAAGAAGTGTGCACAGGCCGTTTGTGGTTTACTAGACTTACGAAAGTGATCATCTTCTCTGCCTTTTTTGTATGTCACCGAAAACTTAACGTCATCGATGTGATCAGAAAATTGATGGTACGTCAAGTTAAAGTGAAATATTCAGGAACATAAAACACGGTTCGTTGACAATTGCAGAGTCTTACACTTTATGCCACAAAACAAACAAAAACCAATAAATTCTATGCCCGCGATTGTAATGCCATGTGCATGGAACTACAATACTACCTCGCTGCCAACTTTAGGCAGCATGCCAAATAGTGCTGATTAAAATATATTTAATTGCATGCAAATAAATTATTTTCAAATACTTGGTTTCAAAAGTGTTTTACTGCCCGCAAACAAACTATATAGTATTATTGCTTGAAACTACATTCCACTGCAAACAGTAGAAGTGTTGACTTTTGTCAAAAATTAGCAGGAGTGGGCCACGTGCTATAAAAACATAACAATAATGCAGACTGGTGTTGTCTTCTGTGTATGTTTCCAACATTGACTCGGACTTCCCCAGTATAAGTAAGTGTCAGTCAAAAGCCAGTCAAGTGTCAGTCAACACTGATGCCATGGTTGTTTACACTGGAATTTTCTACATGCCTGCCCTTTTTCATTAACAAAAGTTAGTTTCTTTCGAAGTTGGTTAGACGAATTGTAAAAACACCTCAAAGGACTGGCTAACACAAAACGGGGTTATAATTGCCAATCCTATCAATGTTTGTTTTGATAGTGTTACTACTAATAGACGAGCAGTCCAAAGTTAGAGCGCTGAGAGAGAGTACTGTGCAGCTCGCATGCGCACTCAATCTCATCCTCTCTTTACGCATGACACACATCCCATGGCGACTTAAGTATGAACTACTTTAACTAACCCACCGCCAGCACTACTGCAGAGTATTGATGTCACACTCATGTTAAGATAAACACTGAGTTTTTAAAAAGAGTTTTGAAAACCGCTCGGTAGTAGAATAACAAGGGCAAGGACACATCAGCAAGAGCCGACGGCCTGCCATTTAATGACGTCACCCAACAACTCTATTAAATCTAAGTCAAACATAACCTTGACCAATCACCTTTACTTGAACCATGCGCCCATGACCTTGGATTATCTTATACCCTAAAAAAAATTGCAGAAAAAATAAAATACCCCAAAAAATTATAAAAATTTTTGAAAAAATAAACAAAATTATAACATTTTTTATAAATTATTTAAATATGTACATGTAGGAGGTGCGTGGTTCGATGGCAGGGGTATCGACTAGGCTCCCGACACGACCAGCCCTCGTCAGGTCAGCCAGTGTTCATCTCGTCAGCAATGTTAGATGTTTATGACCCTAACCTTGAAGCCAAAAAAATCTAAATGATCCCAAAAAAATTTGAAAAATTAAACAAATTAAAAACCTAGGTAAGAATTACATTGACATAACCCGACTGCCACCTTAGATCCAAGTCCATGACCTTGGATGACTTGAACACAAACAATTTGCAAAATTGTTTTTAAAATTTCCAATATATATATATATATATATATATATATAAAACTGCTAAAAAATAATTTTAAAAATATAACCATTTCATTTTAAAAATCTATTTTCAAGATTTATAAAAAATCAAATTTCAACCTTTCTGGCTCAGAGGATAGTAGGGACTGCAACTGACCAGCCACCATGATATGTCAACCAACCGCCATATTGAATCCAAGTGACATTGAACGGGACCTTTGACCTTGATCCCCGGGACCTTGTATGACCTTAAACCAAAAAATCACAAAATGATTTAAATAATTATAATTATTATAAACTTCCAAAATTAAAAAGATATTAAAAAGTTTATTTTAAAACTAAAATTTCCGAAGGTTCCCTCAGCACCACATCCAGCAGATGAATGTGCCTCGCCAATGTTTTTCATTAGTTAATTAGTCGACAGGCCTTCACCTCCCTCAACTTTGCTCATTCCGTCATATGCAGTGATCTTGTTTTTTTTTCCGTTTGCTATTAGTTTTAATTAATTGTCAACATATATGTGATGCTAGTGTATTAATTATCGGTTTCGTCGGCAGAGGAGCTGTCGAATTAGACACCATGTTATGTTGGGTGTCGAACTTGACCTTAACCCAATGACAAGGAACTCGAAAAATTGAAAGAAAAAACTCGCAGCCTTCTAAAAATGCCAAATACTATCTGGTCAGAACAAGGGACCATACCGGCTAACAATAATAACTAACAACTGACTGCACACATGACCGACTCCACCCAAGAAGAACTCCACACAATCAAAACTGCACCCAAGGCCGACTCCACCCAAGGCCAATTCCACCCAAGGCCAATTCCACCCAAGACCAACTATGCCGAAGACTGAACACTACCCAAGACTGAACACCACCCAAGACTGAACACCACCCAAGACAGACTCCACCCAAGACCGACTCCACCCAAGACCGACTCCACTCAAGACCGACTCCATTCAAGACCGACTCCACCCAAGACTAACTCCACCCAAGTCTATCTCCACCCAAGTCTAACTCTACTCAATATTAACACTGTCCAAAACTAACTCCGTCCAAGACTAGTTCTTGACGAGACTGACTGAGTCCAAGGCAAACTCCTGACGAGATCAGTTCCTTCAAGACTAATTAGACCGACAAGACTAATCTGCCATACCACTCACCTATACAATCAAACGATGATAGAAAATCTCGAAAAGTAAATGTCCCCAAAAAGAGTGTCATAGCTAACGTCTTCGCAGAAAATCACAGAATCTTCGCAAAACATTTCTACTAGAGCTGGCTGTACCAAAGGGTCATAATAACTTATCAGGCCAACTTACCAGACCAACTGCCCAAGCCAATCAACTAGTAGCGAAACATTCCTCAAAAATATTCCCTTAATTTCATTCGCTTGTCATATAGAACATATCCATTTTAAACGACCCTGGCAAGACATAATACTTCAGATCCAAACATAGCTCTCCTCCTGCATGCACTCTCATAAATGTTATCTAAAACAGACTCATTTGACTATATGCACCACTAGATAATAAGTATTTCAGAAAACCAAAAGGGGCTGTATAAGAGATTAAACACACTTTAATATGTATATATAAATGTAATATATGTACTTATTTTATGTATTCTATCTTTCTAATTATTTTGTGAATTCAATATTTACATTTCTCAGATATTTGCAGCTAATGGATAGAAGCCAGCTATCTTATTTGACATAACCCCGATCCTTGAGTTCATCGGTGATTGAAGATATCTCAACAATGCGCGATAGATCCCTGCGTTTTTGAAGGTCAATAAAAAATATCTGAGTTTGTGAAACAATTTTTAATTCGGGTCTTCGGGAAATATGTAACCAGCGTTCTTGACTCCTGCATACTTCAAGCCACTTTTCGAAGTAAATTCGTTAGTGAAATGTGTGGGAACGTCGAGAGAATCATCACCCTTATCAACACTGTCGTCTAAGTCGTTATCATCAATGCTGTCTTCATGATTGTCTTCACATCTTGTTTCATCCTCAATGTCAAGTTTACTTTTCTTTATAGGAGTGACATGGTCTTCATCAGTATACAGAGCTGACAACTATTTGTTGTGAAGTTCGTTGACTTCACGCGAACGTCTTGCAAGAGTACATTTCACACATACCGACTCTATCACGCATGCCTCGTAGGTCTCTTATACCATCTTTAGCAATAACTGTCTCGCCATAATCGTCTGCGGAAACAGCACCCATCGATGTAGCACGATGTATTGACAACATCACTTGCTGACTCCCAGTAGACGAACCGCTTGCAAATCTTGACGTGTTCCTTCAATGTATCACCTTGCATAAACTACATGTGGGCATTGTCATAATGCTTCATCATGCGAGTTCCGTCGTCGACTTCGAACACTTATGTAGTGTATTAACAAGAGGTTACGAAGTCATCACATGCAGTTTTTCGGTGGGCGAAAAAACACTATATTTATGAGCTTTGATGTGTTTATTTAAGTTACCACGTCGAGTGAATTGTCTGGAACATTGATAGCAGCCAAGAAAAGTGCGAGATGGGTTCTTCAAGCAGGTACTTATCTTATGTCGCCGTGCATTGAAACTTTAACTGATGGACTTGGCGCAATAACAACACTGTTGTCCATGTAATTTTTGGGCAGCCGTTGAAGGTATGCATATACTAATTCATGACATACTCGATTTCATATCGCCAGTGGCTTGCATCATCTTCAAGCATACATGAATCCATACTCTCTACTCCTGCAGACTGACTCCTGTTATACCTAGCAGGGCGCGCGTTGCTCCCGACCCTCGGTATCAGGTGTCACCGAGGTACTTGAAGAATGCTCTGCAAGTACTGACCTCGCTTCTCTCGCCTAGACTCGGGGTGCGGACCTCCAGGTCGGGCCTCCGAGCCTGCAGTTGTTGAATGGATGAGTTTCAGCGATAGACGACTAGCGAGAGCAGGAACTCGCGCCGAGAGAAGCGACTAGTGGAAGGAAAACCCACGACTGCGAACATCAGAGCAGCGATGAGTATGACTGCAGGCTGGACTTTTGGACTGGATGAGAAAGTGAAAGACGTTACAAATGATGGCAGCAGATAGAGTGAACGTGTGTTAATAATGAGTATGATTTAGTTGACAATAAGCAAATAGAAACATAAAGGACATTAATTAGAGTTGAAATCGACATTAAATATTGCGCTCACTGTGAAATAAAAAGTGTAATAGTGGAGACAGATAATCTAATAGTATAAATAAAAGCTGTGTGGATAAATTAAAAGTCCAATTTAGTTATTTTATATTTATTAAAACCTCCATCCCTCGTGAACTCATATACGCCATGCAGGCGCCCACGTAACAGTATTTTGTTTTAAATTATTAACACAATATCAGTAGGTTAATATGTAAAACTTTAGTGATTTAAATATAGATACTTTAAAATAAAAATTAATCAATAATTCACTGCGGATAGAAGAGGTGAGAGGAGAAAGGGAAGTGACTAGGCTCATATTAATAATGCCCCGTGATATTGATGGGAATTGACAAATCACATATATTGCATACAATGTGGTCGACTGAACGACGCTTATATAGACTTAGTGAACTCGCGGCGAGTTTCAGCAACGACAGAACGGTCAACACAACAATACGCGTAGGGTACCGAGGTCAAAACTACTAGTGCGGTGTGGTACCGAGGTCAAAACTACTAGCGCGGTGTGGTACCGAGGTCAAAACTACTAGTGCGGTGTGGTACCGAGGTCAAAACTACTAGTGCGGTGTGGTACCGAGGTCAAAACTACTAGTGCGGTGTGGTACCGAGGTCAAAACTACTAGCGCGGTGTGGTACCGAGGTCAAAACTACTAGTGCGGTGTGGTACCGAGGTCAAAACTACTAGTGCGGTGTGGTGCGATGGCTCACGCGCGGAATTGAACGACGCATTTAACACTGAACGTGTCAATTAGTCACGCGATTCTCGCCTCTCCGCACGACAGGTAGTAGATATTGTAAACACAATATGATCCTCCGCGAAGCTTCAGATCGATGCAAAATAAATTAAGCCTCGCAGCCGGCCCGTCTCGGCTCGACCCATCGATTTCTGATATCAGTGTTTTGATACGTTTAATTTGCTGGCGGCTCGCGCCACGAACCCCCCCCCCCTTTTTTTTTCTCACCCTCTTTCCACCAATCCTCCATCACAACACCCCAAACACCCGCCGCCCCAATCCCAATATTGCCGGGATACCGTCCTGGCCAAACAAAATCTTCGCATTTCAATGGGAGTAAACATTTCCACACGAAATTTGGTCGCTTTCCATTAAAGCGGTCGTGATTCCGAATTCATAATCTACACAGCATCGCCCATGCCACGCCACATCGTTGCTGTAGCCATTCACTCACTCACTCTGGCATGTGAGGACACACTGACTGACTGTGCATGAACCTAGCAACAGCCCTCGCTCCGGTGGCTGCTACTTACCACATTTTCTTGTAGCTACGAGTGTAATTACTATTTTACAAGCAGTTCTGTCACTGTACTCCACTGCTAAAAATGTCCGTATGTTATGGAAATTGTTACGGAAGTTTGCCATGAACGTACGGAAACGCGGCCTGCGATGACTACACACTGAACTGAGGTCGTTAAATAGAACATACGGGACGTTCCCGTAGCTTCGAGTTTCGAAGACGAATAATGCCGGGTGTACAGGAAGTAATCGTCCCAGCGACAGTTGAGATATCCACGCTACATACACCTACATATCCCTTCAAGTAGCGATAGGCACCTGTCACACTTACTAACTCTACTAGAATATAAAAATGTTACGTATATGACATTTCTCGAGATAACATATTTACTTCCCGATGCCAAGTGTAAATTATGAGCAGTAAGAAACACAGGCTTATACTTTTTATGAGTGTTCAAATCTCGCTCCAGAATAGATCCTTCTTTACTTATTATGAGTGTTCAAATCTCGCTGCAGAATAGATCCTTCTTTACTTTTTTATGAGTGTTCAAATCTCGCTCCAGAATAGATCCTTCTTTACTTTTTAAAATATATTTTCACATACAGTGAATCAACCCCCTGCATAATGAAAAGTTAATATTTCATCATAATATATTGTATTTTGTAACAGGAAGTAGAGCAAAACTAGCTAGCAAACATTCGGAAATGTTACGTTAATTCACAGAGACGTCTGTCAAACTTATGGAAAGTCCATCATTGAAAAAGAACGTGTATGTGATTTTAAGGAAATTTTTGGTTTAACCTGCACTTTTGTGTATAAATTAAGGAAATGCTTCTAACAGTGAATTCTGTTGTATGTGGTGCATACGTTTAGGATACATCAAACTGCACAATACACATATCGAATAGAGATAATTGATATACGACAGTAACTGGCTAACACTTGTCGGTGAGATATCTACAGAAGACAATGCATTTTCAGTTGTAGACAAATTTTTCCAGGGGGAACCAAAGATTTTACATTCTCGATTGGTTTGATAAATTTTATCATGCTTAAGTGATTGATTCAAAAGTCAGCGAATCAATTTGGAACGTGCAAAAATAAAATGTTCAATCATAATTTAATTCAAGGTAATCTGGCTCACGAGCACAGATGCTTAAGTAAGGAAAAATATTATCGGATTTAAGCAATGTTGGTGGTTTTATGTACGTTTATGACATGACGTAACAATGCAATATTAAGTTAACGAAAGGTTATTTATTACAATTCGTCGATCTAAAAACGGCGGCGGATGAATTGAAATGCCAAGGCAGGCGCTGCGACAGCACTGCGGAAAAGATGAGCTATCAATTGATAAAGAAGCGCGTGCAGGCGTGACAGCGACTACATAGCCGCAGGCAACTACTGTACGTCTCGCTTGGCGCACCTAGGTGGTGATTGTCGCCAACATTACACTGCTCTCATGTCGGTGCGCTCACCATTTGATAAAGAAGCCCGTGCAGTAGTGACAGCGACTAGATAGCCGCAGGCAACTACTGTACGTCTCGCTTGGCGCACCTAGGTGGTGATTGTCGAAAACATTACACTGCTCTCATGTCGGTGCGCTCATCCTTTGATAAAGAAGCCCGTGCAGGAGTGACAGCGACTAGATAGCCGCAGGCAACTACTGTACGTCTCGCTTGGCGCACCTAGGTGGTGATTGTCGCCAACATTACACTGCTCTCATGTCGGTGCGCTCATCCTTTGATAAAGAAGCGCGTGCAGGAGTGACTGCGACTAGATAGCCGCAGGCAACTACTGTACGTCTCGCTTGGCGCACCTAGGTGGTGTTTGTCGCCAACATTACACTGCTCTCATGTAGGTGCGCTCATCCTTTGATAAAGAAGCCCGTGCAGTAGTAGCAACGACTAGATAGCCGCAGGCAGCTACTGTACGTCTCGCTTGGCGCACCTAGGTGGTGATTGTCGCCAACATTACACTGCACTCATGTCGGTGCGCTCATCATTTGATAAAGAAGCGTGTGCAGGCGTGACAGCGACTACATAGCCGCAGGCAACTACTGTACGTCTCGCTTGGCGCACCTAGGTGGTGTTTGTCGCCAACATTACACTGCACTCATGTCGGTGCGCTCACCATTTGATAAAGAAGCGCGTGCAGGCGTGACAGCGACTACATAGCCGCAGGCAACTACTGTACGTCTCGCTTGGCGCACCTAGGTGGTGTTTGTCGCCAACATTACACTGCTCTCATGTAGGTGCGCTCATCCTTTGATAAAAAAGCCCGTGCAGTAGTAGCAACGACTAGATAGCCGCAGGCAGCTACTGTACGTCTCGCTTGGCGCACCTAGGTGGTGATTGTCGCCAACATTACACTGCACTCATGTCGGTGCGCTCATCATTTGATAAAGAAGCGCGTGCAGGCGTGACAGCGACTACATAGCCGCAGGCAACTACTGTACGTCTCGCTTGGCGCACCTAGGTGGTGTTTGTCGCCAACATTACACTGCACTCATGTCGGTGCGCTCATCCTTTGATAAAGAAGCGCGTGCAGTAGTGACAGCGACTAGATAGCCGCAGGCAGCTACTGT
This sequence comes from Dryococelus australis, assembly GCA_029891345.1. Lineage (NCBI taxonomy): Eukaryota > Metazoa > Arthropoda > Insecta > Phasmatodea > Phasmatidae > Dryococelus > Dryococelus australis. Next base: position 2,326,510 of record CM057004.1, read on the forward strand.
ACGTCTCGCTTGGCGCACCTAGGTAGTGTTTGTCGCCAACATTACACTGCTCTCATGTCGGTGCGCTCACCATTTGATAAAGAAGCGCGTGCATTAGTGACAGCGACTAGATAGCCGCAGGCAACTACTGTACGTCTCGCTTGGCGCACCTAGGTGGTGTTTGACGCCAACATTACACTGCTCTCATGTCGGTGCGCTCACCATTTGATAAAGAAGCGCGTGCATTAGTGACAGCGACAAGATAGCCGCAGGCAGATATTGTACGTCTCGCTTGGCGCACCTAGGTAGTGTTTGACGCCAACATTACACTGCTCTCATGTCCGTGCGCTCACCATTTGATAAAGAAGCGCGTGCAGTAGTGACAGCGACTAGATAGCCGCAGGCAACTACTGTACGTCTCGCTTGGCGCACCTAGGTGGTGTTTGTCGCCAACATTACACTGCTCTCATGTCGGTGCGCTCATCCTTTGATAAAGAAGCGCGTGCAGGCGTGACAGCGACTACATAGCCGCAGGCAACTACTGTACGTCTCGCTTGGCGCACCTAGGTGGTGTTTGTCGCCAACATTACACTGCTCTCATGTCGGTGCGCTCACCATTTGATAAAGAAGCGCGTGCAGGCGTGACAGCGACTAAATAGCCGCAGGCAACTACTGTACGTCTCGCTTGGCGCACCTAGGTGGTGTTTGTCGCCAACATTACACTGCACTCATGTCGGTGCGCTCACCATTTGATAAAGAAGCGCGTGCAGGCGTGACAGCGACTACATAGCCGCAGGCAACTACTGTACGTCTCGCTTGGCGCACCTAGGTGGTGTTTGTCGCCAACATTACACTGCTCTCATGTCGGTGCGCTCACCATTTGATAAAGAAGCGCGTGCATTAGTGACAGCGACTAGATAGCCGCAGGCAGCTATTGTACGTCTCGCTTGGCGCACCTAGGTAGTGTTTGACGCCAACATTACACTGCTCTCATGTCGGTGCGCTCATCCTTTGATAAAGAAGCGCGTGCAGTAGTGACAGCGACTAGATAGCCGCAGGCAACTACTGTACGTCTCGCTTGGCGCACCTAGGTGGTGTTTGTCGCCAACATTACACTGCACTCATGTCGGTGCGCTCACCATTTGATAAAGAAGCGCGTGCAGTAGTGACAGCGACTAGATAGCCGCAGGCAACTACTGTACGTCTCGCTTGGCGCACCTAGGTAGTGTTTGACGCCAACATTACACTGCTCTCATGTCGGTGCGCTCATCCTTTGATAAAGAAGCGCGTGCAGTAGTGACAGCGACTAGATAGCCGCAGGCAACTACTGTACGTCTCGCTTGGCGCACCTAGGTAGTGTTTGACGCCAACATTACACTGCTCTCATGTCGGTGCGCTCATCCTTTGATAAAGAAGCGCGTGCAGTAGTGACAGCGACTAGATAGCCGCAGGCAACTACTGTACGTCTCGCTTGGCGCACCTAGGTAGTGTTTGACGCCAACATTACACTGCTCTCATGTCGGTGCGCTCATCCTTTGATAAAGAAGCGCGTGCAGTAGTGACAGCGACTAGATAGCCGCAGGCAGCTACTGTACGTCTCGCTTGGCGCACCTAGGTGGTGATTGTCGCCAACATTACACTGCACTCATGTCGGTGCGCTCATCCTTTCGGAAAGCTGCTAACGACAGTAATTAAAATAAAGGCTATTTTCAAACAAAACGCTTGTTGTCGTTTTAGCGCAAGTGCCGACAGAAACATTCCAATAATGTTGCCAGTGAATTTTTACAAGTACGTTTCTGTATGTCTTGTGGTGGAGTCGTATTAACACGCTCAGCATAATACGGCGTGACGCCAGAATGTTATGATTATTTATTGTGTGTTCACAATAGCTCGACAATACGTATGCGACACGTGTAGCATGCTTTGCAGCTGGAATATCTTACAGTACTAAGTCGCTCATATAACATCCAATATTTACAGTATAACATTTGTTAAAAAGTGAATTACTCCTTGCTTTTGACAAGCTTTGAATGCATACGATAACGAGGCATTAAAAATAGACATGTGATTTCGGCACCCAAGCTAGTTCATTATATACTGCAGTAGGAAAATTCACAAGAAACTTCGTTCTGCAATACTGTATTTGTATTCTTTACACACTCCGACAAGCCCAGAGCACAAACTATTATAAACAGAATTTATTTCTGTTATATTGTCAGAACTGCTATTTTAGCTACCTCACATTATTTACTATTTGCTGTTACACATTGTCGGAGTTATCGTGTCTTATAACAGAAATTTGGACGTTTAGATGGGCAAACAAAGAAATTGTCCAAAAAAAACTAGTAAGAGTAATTATCGGCGCAACAGAAACATAGTTACCCGCGGACCTTCTCTCCTCCCAGAGCTCTTCACTAAGACATTGCCAAGCAGGCGGGGGATGAGTGACTGTGGAATCCAAAGGGGAAGAGATCGGCAGAAATCCACAAAGCGTCAGGCGAGTCGGGTAAGTCCAGTGCCGCTGTACGAAGGGGAGAGGCTGTTCAGTTCAGTAGTGACAGCAGCCGAGGAAAATTACCCGAGAGCTGCTCCACTTGTGAATGACACGACGTCTTTATTGAACAGCGTGGAAGTGAAGTGATGTTACCAGTTCGGTGTGTAGGTATAGTGTAGGTGCAGTTTCACCTCCCTCCAGTGCCAGGTGCTCAAAGTTCACAACAGTAGCTGTTTCCAAAATGCCTTGGCCAATATGCCGATGATGTGTATAGCTAGCCTGTCGGTCTCAGTATATACCCACTTCACCAGCCCATGTCACGGGCCATACCTCATTGGCTACACGCTGCAGATGACACTTCTAGCGAGTGATTATAATAATGTGATTCGACTGTGTATGAAACTAATTTAATTATTTATAAGCAACTAAGAACATTACTATAATTTATTTATATTTACTTAAGATCTCCATCCCGAAAACAACCTGGCCATGACCAAGAACTATGAAAAATCGCAACAATATTAATGGTCCAAGCAACTTAGTTGCGTCATTCGATGTCAAAAATAATGAACCAAGGGGCCACGGTGGTGGAGCGGTTAGCCCGCTCGCCTCCCACCAAGGGGGTCCAGGTTCAATCCCCGGTCAGGGGCACTCCGGATTTTCGCATGCGGGAATCGTGTTGGACGATTCTGTTGGTAGGCGGGTTTTCTCGGGGAACTCCCATTTCCCCCGCCCTTTCATTCCGGCGCTGGACCATGCTCACCTCAATCACCTCCATCGGCTCTCGAGAACTCGCTGTTAAAAGCCGTCCAAATCGCTTCACTCACTCATAATGAACCAAGCAGGGCCAGAGCTGTCAGAAATGTTCGATCAGCGGTTTCCTTCCTAAACAAAACTGTAATTCCACAGAACAAATGTGTACTGTTGTATTGCCGAACGTGATATTTAATAGACAAGGTATGGCTGTGGAAAATACTGAGAAGCGGCCAGGAAAGGAAAGTAACGAACTCCGCAGCACCTGGCTGCTCTATAGCAGCCCGCGGGCTCGTGCTAGCAGCACTCCGGCTGCTCTATAACAGCTCGTGGGCTCGTGCTAGCAGCACTACGGCTGCTCTATAGCAGCTCGTGGGCTCGTGCTAGTATCACTCCGGCTGCTCTATAGCAGCTCGTGGGCTCCTGCTAGCAGCACTCCGCCTGCTCCATAGCAGCTCGTGGGCTCGTGCTAGTAGCACTATGGCCCCTCCATAGCAGCTCGTGGGCTCGTGCTAGCAGCACTCCACCTGCTCCATAGCAGCTCGTGGGCTCGTGCTAGCAGCACTCCGGCTGCTCTATAGCAGCTCGTGGGCTCCTGCTAGCAGCACTCCGGCTGCTCTATAGCAGCTCGTGGGCTCGTGCTAGTATCACTCCGGCTGCTCTATAGCAGCTCGTGGGCTCGTGCTAGCAGCACTCCGGCTGCTCTATAACAGCTCGTGGGCTCGTGCTAGCAGCACTACGGCTGCTCTATAGCAGCTCGTGGGCTCGTGCTAGTATCACTCCGGCTGCTCTATAGCAGCTCGTGGGCTCCTGCTAGCAGCACTCCGCCTGCTCCATAGCAGCTCGTGGGCTCGTGCTAGCAGCACTCCGGCTGCTCTATAACAGCTCGTGGGCTCCTTCTAGCAGCACTCCGGCTCCTCCATAGCAACTCGTGGACTCGTGCTCGCAGCACTCCGCCTGCTCCATAGCAGCTCGTGGGCTCGTGCTAGTATCACTCTGGCTCCTCCATAACAGCCCGTGGGCTCGTGCTAGCAGCACTCCGGCTGCTCCATAGCAGCTCGTGGGCTCGTGCTAGTATTACTCTGGCTCCTCCATAGCAGCTCGTGGGCTCGTGCTAGCAGCACTCCGCCTGCTCCATAGCAGCTCGTGGGCTCGTGCTAGCAGCATTCCGGCTGCTCTATAGCAGCTCGTGGGCTCGTGCTAGCAGCACTCCGGCTGCTCCATAGCAGCTCGTGGGCTCGTGCTAGTAGCACTCTGGCCCCTCCATAGCAGCTCGTGGGCTCGTGCTAGCAGCACTCCACCTGCTCCATAGCAGCTCGTGGGCTCGTGCTAGCAGCACTCCGGCTGCTCTATAGCAGCTCGTGGGCTCCTTCTAGCAGCACTCCGGCTGCTCCATAGCAGCTCGTGGGCTCGTGCTAGCAGCACTCCGGCTGCTCTATAGCAGCTCGTGGGCTCCTGCTAGTAGCACTCCGGCTGCTCTATAACAGCCCGTGGGCTCGTGCTAGCAGCACTCCGGCTCCTCCATAGCAGCTCGTGGGCTCGTGCTAGCAGCACTCCGCCTGCTCCATAGCAGCTCGTGGGCTCGTGCTAGCAGCACTCCGGCTGCTCTATAGCAGCTCGTGGGCTCCTGCTAGCAGCACTCCGGCTGCTCTATAGCAGCTCGTGGGCTCGTGCTAGTATCACTCTGGCTCCTCCATAGCAGCTCGTGGGCTCCTGCTAGCAGCACTCCGGCTGCTCTATAGCAGCTCGTGGGCTCGTGCTAGCAGTACTCCGACTTATCTATGTGGGCTCATGCTAGCAGCACACCAGCTGCACTATAGCAGCTCCTGTGCTCGTGCTAGCAGCACTCCGGCTGCTCAATAGCAACTCGTGGACTCGTGCTCGCAGCACTCCGGCTCCTCCATAGCAACTCGTGGACTCGTGCTCGCAGCACTCCGGCTGCTCCATAGACAAGAAGAAGTGCTGCGTGCGAAGGAACGAGAACCTATACACTCTCCATTCCCAGGTGGCAGCTTCCTTGCATTACTCCATCTGTTTGTACGCATGCACTGTAAGCAATTAGCTGTTTAAATCATACCTGTCTATTTCATATTATTAAATATTCTTACTTATTTATACCATATGGAATTATTCAAACAAAGTGCCAAGTATACAAATAATTACTCTTTTCAGCCTACTTTGTAAAGGCTTCCATCTTTTGTTTTTCTATACATAGTGTTACTTCATTTCGACCCTCTGCATCTGTTATATTGCACATGTATTTACTCGGAAACAGAACAAATTAAAATATTTCCAAGCTCCATGAAAATATGACCGCATATGCGCATACAGCATTTTAATATAGAGAATATACGAATTAATCTAACAATTTTACTACTACGTTTGACCTTAAAATTTGCAAAATACCGTTAAAACAATTTTCTGCCGCCATCATACTGTGAAAATACTAGCCGGTCAGTGGCTCCGACATTGTAACTGGCAGTGTTTACATTCGCTGCCACCTTGGAAAATATTAAATATACATTCCGATCCATGACGTGTTGTCAGCGTCAGACTGGACGACGGCAACTTCTCAATAACAATGTCTAATTCTTGGTACCGACATGCACATAATAATTATTTAAAGGTTTTTTAAAAGGCTGGAAAGAGTGACGTACACACTTTGATACATTAATAAATTAAAAAATATTGGCCTACCGGATTCTTGAGTGCAATATATTGCACATGTAATAGCCCTTTAAAAATTAAGTTACCTTAATTTGAGGAATTAATTCAATCTTCTTTAATTTACTGTAATATTCATTTTCAATGCGAAACTTTCTGACAAAAGGAAACATTTTCTGTAAATGGCAGTTGTCAGTTTTTACTGTAGAACACATATATTTCATCAGCGAAGTCGGAACTGATCAGTAGCAATGGAACACAGGCCTCGTAAGCAAAGGATGTGAGGAATATCCCGAGTCCCCAGCCGCTCGTGGTTATAGCTTCCCCACAGCGAGAAAATAGGCAAGCCACCCTGTTGTAAAACTCAACTTCGCAGCTTTCCACGTCTTGCAGAGTGCAGTCGTCACCAAACAATACACATATAGGCTGTTCACGGTAAAGTGAGCACTTTAAGGCCCTCCCAACAGGCTTTTAAAACTAAAAAATATAACTTAATGCAATCTCAGGCATTAAATTTTGAAGGTGGTAAAATGTATACGCTATGTTTAATTCGTCACATTACAATGTTCATATAAAAAATCAGCAGGAAGATGGGAAAAAGGATGAAAGGAAAAATTTAGAAGGGCCTTAAAAAATTCTCACTTTACTGTGAACAGCATATACCACACTGGATGTGTTGCATCTATCTCTACTCCGAACTGACATCAACGGATTCCAAACATATACTGACACTTTTCTACATAAACTCCATGCCTTATAAATTACACACATTTCAATATGGCCACCTATGCTGTATAACATCATGGGGTGCAAGTGCACAATTAAATTATTACATTTATATATAGTTTAATTAATCGAATTATTTATTAAATGAAAAAATATATTACCTCAATTATATACACTTGCATTACCCACTCCACTCATCCTAATACTACATTTCCCTTATACCACCCGACCAGTCAACACCTCTGCAGAGCTCAATCGTCTGCAGACTTCGACCACGCAGATTCCCGCTGCTCCCAATCCGCTGCCCCTTCCCTTTCCTAACATCAAACATCGACCTTCCTCAAGACACCAAAGAAGCAAGACCTGTCCTGTTCCCAACACCCCCCCCCCCCCCACTCACACACCTTCAAAGCTCATTCCTCCGTCAGACTTCGAACAGGTAACACCTATGCTGCTCATGACCACCTCCTCCCTCCCCTCATACACCACCAGACATCAGTCGTGTTCTGGACTCCTAAGAACATCTACACTCCACAAATGCCCCTTGTGCCTTTCTTGCTCCAAGAACCAACCGACCAATTACAACACACACCTACAGCAAAGGAGAGGTAATACCTCTGCACGGAGAGCTGGCCCTGCCCACAGACACCACCAGGAAGGGGTAACAGCAACAGCCAATCACACCACACCTCATAGGGGCAGTAGGGGTGGGGGAGCGTGTGCAGCCAATAACAGCACACCTCTGGGGAGGGGAGGGGCGGGGATGACACCAGTTAGTGTGCTTACCTCCAAAAATATGTGGCACCAGTTTGCGTGCTCGCCCTCACACCCCCTCTTCAAGTTATTCTTAAGGGCACATAGGCCACTCTTGCACGAGTGGTCCAGAACCTCCCTGCCTTCACTTATTACGTGTAATATTTTAAGAACATTTACTTTTAGTCACAATAAAATAATGACATTTACTGGATTTCAGCAAGTCATGAAAGTTTTTTTAATCTTTTCTCATATTTTTTGTTGTTGGATCGAGACCCTTTTGGAAAAGACAGATTCGTTTTATTTACGTAATATAAAATTTAATTTGCAATTAACTTTAGTAAAAACAGGAAAAATAAGAGTTTTAGCAGAGCCTACTAGGAAATAGTTCTTGCACAAAATACTATTACACTAAGTGCACACGAAAGCGATGTGTTATCCCCTTGGATGGTTCTGTAAAATGGTTAATCTTTGTTTGCACGAGGCGGGAGAATTTTAAAAAATACATAAAGAATTAGAGTGTATACTCCAACCTCAGCTAGTTGCTGATTGGCTACTGTTCCAGTGAGTAGACACTTTTACACAACACGCCATTCGCTCTTCGTTTCCCTGCAGGCTTGTTATTACCCCAATGGCGTGTGTAACAAACTGTAATACAACTGCAAAGGAAGTTCACTTGTGCATGGGTCTGGAGTCTAACTTGTCCTCAAATGAATGTGCGAATTGTCAATGGCGGTCAAATGTCACTGGTATTTAGTTTCCACTGCACTATGGACAGTGTTCCTTTCGGCAGTCTCTCGCATCCTGACCATCCAGCAGTCACCGCCTCAGGTTTCATTTTATTACATGTGTTCACCAATCCGTGTAATATAAATGAATAAATTAAATCACCACGTATCAATAAAATGAAATTACAATTTTATTTATGCAGTAGTAATGCACGGAAAGAAATTCAATTCGCATGCTCGTAAAAAAAAATACGCCCAGGAAGAAAAATCGAATGTCCATAGTTTTACTTCCGCTATTGACTTTCGTTTGCGTGTGAAGCTATTTCCTAATTAGAATGAGCCAGCAGGAAGTGTGATAGAAATATTCAGGCCATATTAAAAATCCATCATTTAAAGATAAACGTACGAATACGCTAGAATGTTTTAGAAAGTAGCCTGTGTTGACACAAGACAGTATAGTAGTGCGAGATGGCCCGCTCTGCGGCTACGGAGAAATGAGAGTCCTCCCCACTCCCCACTCACCAATCTCCGATCCAGACAGGCAAGTGTATGAGACACGTGGCAATACCGCCGCCATGCCACGCGCAATAAAAAGAACAAGACTAAAAGAAAACTGCATTCCGAAAGCTCGGCCATAGGGACACGGTATGGCCGCGGGCCGCGCTCGTTTGCCAAATAAGACGAACCTCGACTGTACCAGTTCCCCGCGGCCCGTTAAACAGTTCTTTACGACGAAACTCCACACACGAGGATCTGGGTTCAAGTCCTGGCCAGGCCGCATTCACTTCACTTCCGGTTAATGTGTGTCCGCTACAGCCGAGCATGACAACAGCAGATGACGTATACGAGCTACTTGCAAACACGCAGCCATTATTCTGTTTGCCAAATAAGACTAACCTCGACTGTACCAGTTCCCCGCGGCCCGTTAAACAGTTCTTTACGACGAAACTCCACACACGAGGATCTGGGTTCAAGTCCTGGCCAGGCCGCATTCACTTCACTTCCGGTTAATGTGTGTCCGCTACAGCCGAGCATGACAACAGCAGATGACGTATACGAGCTACTTGCAAACACGCAGCCATTATTCTGTTTTGGAGGCCACAAGACGTTAACCAGGATGTCCACTGTAATTACACTTTGGAATTCCCCGACTTTTTCCAGTTTTCACGGACAGAATCTAACAATTTTATCTGATCTATTTTAAGAACCAAACCTATACTAATTATTTTTCCACCGCTAACTCAACAAATATGCTATTGTCAATTTCATATAAGTGGGGTAAATTTCGACAGTTCCCTTCCACCCCAGCTGTTTTGTCGCTGAAGAAAAAGAGGTTTGTAAACAAATGTTTTGAGTCCAATGCACACTTGTATTTTCTTTCTTCCTCCTGTTCCATGTAAAGGCAGGTACTTAAAGTCTGTCTGACGTAGACCATTTCCGTCCAGTAATTACTGTAGCATATTATAGATAGGTTGGCATTCCAACCTGTTTGTTTTAAATTACATAGTTACATTTGTTGGGATTCTGTTTATTATATTTGGAGGGAGAAAGGTAACAGTGAGCTCTGGTTATAGAAAAAAAAGGGGGGGGGGCGCTTAGTTTACAACTTTCGTGAGACTGCATTTTTTGATGTTCTTCCTACGAGAGTGTGTCATTCTGAGTTGCATAGTTTTTCGATGGAGCAATGGAAAATTTTGCTCGTATGGAAATATTAAAATTATTTAACTTGTGAAAAGTGCGGCATTTTTCAGGCCACGTGCATTTCAATAATGATATTAACGATTTACAAATACATTTACAAAACACGCAAACTTGCTGTTGTAACCTCTTGAACACGTGTTTTTCTATGGCAATCCTTGCGAGTTTACTTCACTAAATCACGTTAGTCCGTCATTAGCATAAAATAATTCATTTACAAAATCATTCCGTAAAATCAACACTGCGCAAGTTTCCTAATACAAACAAACTTAAACTTATATACGTAAATTATATTCGCGTCAGTTGATTGTGAAAGGCGGTTAGGAAAATGGCGGAACGAGCAGTTTTAACGACGTGCCAATTAATATTTCATTTCACTCAACAAAACGCACTACAACAGTACCTACAACCAACCATGTTTGGAGAAAGCAAATAAAAAATAATTAACTACCTATTAAATATTCCGACAACACCAATAATATATTCGTATAATAAACACGATGAGAAAAAACGCGCTCGCACAACGGCCTGCACCGGGCTGGAAACATAAACATGGCTATCCATTGGCTGGAAACGTTTACTGTTCGTATGTGTCGACATACTCTGACATAAATACTAAACATGTTTTTAAAGTCCAGTTTCTAATAGCCAAGAAAATTTAATATTGCTTTAGAAACATAATTCAATACATAAATGTTGTAAGTATAAATAAAATTTTAAATTACAACTTTTAGTTCCGAGTACTATTTTCTTCCAAAGACATCATCAAAATAGCTAACCTAACAACACGGATCCCGCAGCAGCTCCTCAGCTGATACAATACTGTAGGAGCGAGAGCATTTACTGTTTATATAGTGTGTAGGTTGGTCACATTGTCTGTCAGATGTAACCTCACTTATATGAAATGGACAATATCAGTGAAGTTGAAATAGAATACACTGTAATAGATCAAGCATGCAGAGCTAAAATTGTATTAATATCATAAATATTTCTCGTGATACAAGGCATTGATTTCACACGAGTGCATATACAAACACAACATTACTTTATTTTGCATGTGTAAGCCCTATGCCACTTGGCATAGATGTAATATTGTCGTTCACTAACTTAAAAGTTGAAATCTTGACATGCATATGCCCACTACTGCATTAATCTGTATTGACACAATTCACCACTTTTTCAGGGTAGCATTAATTTAAATTTTCTCTGACCCATATCCAATTTTTTTGACATTTCCTGGACTTTTTCCTGTCACATGAAATTACCTAACATTTATTTATTTTCCCTGTGGGTGGACATCCCGGTAACATTAACATATTACTACTATACAAAGAATTACAAACTAAAAATATTAATTATTTCCACAATATTCCAGCCTGGGAATAATAATAATTTCAGTTTGCTAACTATGCAAAACAACAAATTAGGCTAAGGCACAACGAGCACACATGTGCCAGATGACAGCATGGGTTCTGTGCTCGAGTGGATCTCGTAGCACCACTTCTAACATTCCTCTTTCGTTTTCACGAAACTTAAATACATGAATGAAGTAAACGACTAACGGCTTATTATTACCGGAGATTCTGTTATAGTCTACAAACGGTTTCCTCGCACTTTTTGAATCGAACCTTTGAAAAATCTCCCAATGCATGACGTGTTTCGTTATTTCATAATTATGGCGGCATGGATCGAAAGCGATTTATTGATCTGTTAACATAAAAATGCCTTTTTTAAAGCTGAATTATTCCTTGTATTTAATACACAAATTATAATAATTCATTTATAATTGATATGATATAATATGATATGATATAAGTGAGGAAACATGTGTTTTTGAAATTCCTTTAGGAAATAGATTTTATGCAAAACTATGCTAAATATTATTAGGTTCAGTGCGCACACAAACTATGCAAAATATTATTAGGTTCAGTGCGCACACAAACTATCCAAAATATCATTAGGTTCAATGTGCACACAAACTATGCAAAATATTATTAGGTTCAGTGCGCACACAAACTATGCAAAATATTATTAGGTTCAGTGCGCACAAAAACTATGCAAAATATTATTAGGTTCAGTGCGCACACAAACTATGCAAAATATTATTAGGTTCAATGCGCACACAAACTATCCAAAATACCATTAGGTTCAATGTGCACACAAACTATGCAAAATATTATTAGGTTCAGTGCGCACACAAACTATGCAAAATATTATTAGGTTCAGTGCGCACACAAACTATCCAAAATATCATTAGGTTCAATGTGCACACAAACTATGCAAAATATTATTAGGTTCAGTGCGCACACAAACTATGCAAAATATTATTAGGTTCAATGCGCACACAAACTATCCAAAATATCATTAGGTTCAATGTGCACACAAACTATGCAAAATATTATTAGGTTCAGTGCGCACACAAACTATGCAAAATATTATTAGGTTCAGTACGCACACAAACTATGCAAAATATTATTAGGTTCAGTGCGCACACAAACTATGCAAAATATTATTAGGTTCAATGCGCACACAAACTATGCAAAATATTATTAGGTTCAGTGCGCACACAAACTATCCTAAATATCATTAGGTTCAATGTGCACACAAACTATGCAAAATATTATTAGGTTCAGTGCGCACACAAACTATGCAAAATATTATTAGGTTCAGTACGCACACAAACTATGCAAAATATTATTAGGTTCAGTGCGCACACAAACTATGCAAAATATTATTAGGTTCAATGCGCACACAAACTATCCAAAATATCATTAGGGTCAGTGCGCACACAAACTATGCAAAATATTATTAGGTTCAGTACGCACACAAACTATGCAAAATATTATTAGGTTCAATGGGCACACAAACTATGCAAAATATTATTAGGTTCAGTGCGCACACAAACTATGCAAAATATTATTAGGTTCAATGCGCACACAAACTATCCAAAATATCATTAGGTTCAGTGCGCACACAAACTATGCAAAATATTATTAGGTTCAGTACGCACACAAACTATGCAAAATATTATTAGGTTCAATGTGCACACAAACTATGCAAAATATTATTAGGTTCAGTGCGCACACAAACTATCCAAAATATTATTAGGTTCAGTGCGCACACAAACTATGCTAAATATTATTAGGTTCAGTGCGCACACAAACTATGCAAAATATTATTAGGTTCAATGCGCACACAAACTATCCAAAATATCATTAGGTTCAATGTGCACACAAACTATGCAAAATATTATTAGGTTCAGTGCGCACACAAACTATGCAAAATATTATTAGGTTCAGTACGCACACAAACTATCCAAAATATTATTAGGTTCAGTGCGCACACAAACTATGCAAAATATTATTAGGTTCAGTACGCACACAAACTATCCAAAATATCATTAGGTTCAATGTGCACACAAACTATGCAAAATATTATTAGGTTCAATGCGCACACAAACTATGCAAAATATTATTAGGTTCAGTGCGCACACAAACTATGAAAAATATTATTAGGTTCTGTGCGCACACAAACTATCCAAAATATCATTAGGTTCAATGCGCACACAAACTATGCAAAATATTATTAGGTTCAGTGCGCACACAAACTATCCTAAATATCATTAGGTTCAATGCGCACACAAACTATGCAAAATATTATTAGGTTCAGTGCGCACACAAACTATGCAAAATAGTATTAGGTTCAGTGCGCACACAAACTATCAGTTGCCACATTGATATGCATTTGATGACTAAGTTATGCTTTGTTTGTGCGAGACGGTAGGATATCATGAAGAATTATAACACTGCATAAAACCAAATGCAATTAACTGCGAATAGAATATAATTGAAAATGGGTTTTCTTTCGCGGATGGCAAGTGGGAGAGCCACAATAACTTGCAAGTTCCAGCGACATCTGGACGACACTCCAGTGACCATGTGCACGTGGGTTCCTAGCAGATGAGCTGAGAGATTGGTATTGCCAGTCGGAGACGTCAGAACTGATCAGTAAAAGAATTACAGACCAGGGGAAAACAGCAGTCCCAGAGAAACTATACAGCAAAACTGCACCATCCGGATATTTTCCTCATACGAAAATTAGGGTAGCATCGCTCAGAGTCAAACAGACTCCCCTTGGTTTGAAGACAGTATTACGACTGCTAAGAGACAAACCCTCCTCGCATTGATGTGAGGAGAGTATCAAGACTGCTAAGAGTCGAACCCTGCTCGTATTGATATGAAGAGAGTATCACTACTGCAAAGACTCGAACCCTGCTCGTATTGATGTGAGGAGAGTACCACAACTGCTAAGAGACGAACCCTACTCACATTATTGTGATGACAGTATCACTACTGCAAAGAAACACACCCCGCTCGAACTGATGTGAGGAGAGTATCACGACTGCTAAGAGACGAAACCTGCAAGCAGTGATGTAAGGAGAGTATCGCGACTGCAAACAGTCGAATCCTGCTCGTATAGAAGTTAGGCGAGTATCACGACAGCTAAGAGTCGAACCTCGCTCGTATTGATGTGAGGAGAGTAACACGACGGCTAGAAGACGAATCCTTATCGCATTGATGTGAGGAGAGTATCACGACTGCTAAAAGACGAACCCTACTCTCATTAGTGTGAGGAGAGTATCAAGACTGCTAAGAATAGAACCCTGCTCGTATTGACGCGAGAAGAGAATCACGACTGCTAAGGAACGAAACCAGCAAGCAGTGATGTGAGGAGAGTATCGAGACTGCTAAGAGTCGAACCCTACTCGCATTGATGTGAGGAAAGAGTCACTACAGCAGAGAGTTGAACCCTGCTAGCAGTGATATGAGGAGAATATCGCGACTGCTAAGAGTCGAACCCTGCTCGCATTAATAAGAATAGAGTATCACGGCTGCTAAGAGTCGGACACTGCTCGTATTGATGTGAGGAGAGCATGACGACTGCCTAGAGCCGAACCCTGCTCGTATCGATGCGAAGAGATTAACACGACTGCAAAGAAAAGGAATCTTGCTCGCTTTGTGTGAGAAGAGTATCACGACTGCTAAAAGCCGTACACTACTCACATTGATGTGAGGAGAGTATTACTACTGCAAAGACTCGAACACTACTCGTATTGATGTGAGAAGAGTATGAATACTACTAAGAGTCGAACACAAACTCGAATTGAAAAGAGAAGAGTATCACTACTGCAAAGACTCGATCCCTGCTCGTATTGATGTGAGGGGAATATAACGACAGCTAAGAGACGAACCCTGCTAGCAGTGATGTAAGGAGAGTATCGCGCATGCCAAGAGTCGAACCCTGCACGTATTGATGTGAAGCGAGTATAACTACTGCAAAGACTTGAACCCTGCTCGTATTGATGTGAGGTGAGTATCGCGACTGATAAGAGTTAAACCCTGCTCTTATTGAAATGAGGAGAGTATCAATACTGAAAAAACTCGAACCCTGCTCGTATTGATGAAAAGAGAGTATCACGTCTGCTAAGAGACGAACCCTGCTCACATAGATATGAGGAAAGTGTCATGACTGCAAAGAGCCAAAACCTACTCACATTGATGTGAGGACAGTATAACTATTGCAAAGACTCGAACCCTGCTCGTATTGATGTAAGGAGAGTATCACAACTGATAAGAGACGAACCCTACTCACATTGGTGTGGGGACAGTATCAATACTGCAAAGAATCGCACCCCTATCGTATTGATGTAAGGAGAGTATCACGACAGCTAAGAGACTAACCCTACTCACATTGATGTGAGGAGAGTATCACGAATGCAAAAAATCTAACCCTGCTCGTATTGATGTGAGGAGAGAGCATCACGACTGCTAAGAGTCGATCACTACTCGCATTGATTAGAGGAGAGTCTCACGACTGTTAAGAGACGAAACCTGCTCGTATTGTTCTGAGGAGAGTATCACTACAGCAAAGACTTGAACCCTGCTCGTATTGATGTGAGGATATTCTCACTACGGCAAAGAGTCGAAACATTCTCGTATTATTGTTAGGAGGGTATCACGACTGCTAAGAGTTAAACCCTGCTCGTATTGATATGAGGTGAGTATCACTACTGCAAAGACTCGAACCCTGTTCGTATTGATGTAAAGAGAGTAATATGACTGCTAAGAGTCGAACACTTCTCGTATTGATGTAAAGAGAGTAACACGACTGCTAGGAGTAGATAATCCTTATCGTAGTAATGTGAGTAGAGTAACACGACTGCTAAGAGACGAATCCTGATTGCAATGATGCGAGGAGAGTAACACGACTATTAAGTATCTGACCCTCCTAGTTGTGATGTGAGGAGAGTAACACGACTGCAAATAGACGTATCCTGATCGCATTGAAGTGAGGAGAGTATCACGACTGCTGAGAGTCGAACGCTGCACACAATGAAGTGAGGAAAGTGTCACTACTGCTGAGAGTCGAACCCTACTCACATTGATGTGAGGAGAGTAACACTACTGCAAAAACTCGAACCTTGCTCATATTGATGTAAGTAGAGTATGGCGACTGCTAAGAGTCTAACCCTACTCACATTGATGAGAGGAGAGTATCACTATTGCAAAGACTCGAACCCTGCTCGTATTGATGTGAGGAGAGTATAATGACAATAAGAGACGAACCCTGCAAACATTGATTTAAGGAGAGTATCGCGACTGCTAAGAGTCGAACCCTGCTCGTATTGACCTGAGGAAAGTACTACGAATGCTCAGAGACGAAACCTGCAAGGAGTGATGTAAGGAGAGTATCGCGACTGCTAACAGACGAACCCCCGCTCGTATTGATGTTAGAAGAGTATGCAGCTAAGAGTCGAACCCTGCTCGTATTGAAGTCAGGAGAGTAACACGACTGCTAGGAGACGAATCCTTATCGTATTGATGTGAGGAGAGTAATACGACTGCTAAGAGAGGAATACTGCTAGCATTGATGTGAGGAGAGTATCACGACTGCTAAAAGTCGAACCTTACTCGCATTGATGTGAGAAGAGTGTCACGACTGCTAAGAGCTGGACCCTACTCACATTGATGTGAGGAGAGTATCACTACTGCAAAGACTCGAACAATGCTCGTATGGATGTGAGGAGAGTATCAATACTGCTAATAGTCGCACTCTACTCGCATTGATTATAGGAGAGTCTTACGACTGTTAAGAGTCGAAACCTGCTCGTATTGTTGTGGGGAGAGTATCACTACAGCAAAGACTTGAACCCTGCTCGTATTGATGTGAGGATATTCTCACTACGGCAAAGAGTCGAAACATGCTCGTATTGATGTTAGGAGGGTACACGACTGCTAAGAGTCGAATACAGCTCGTATTGATGTGAGGAGAGTATCGCGACTGCTGAGAGACGAATCCTACCCACATGATTGCCAGGAAAGTATCACGACTGCTAAGAGTCGAACCCTACTCGCATTGATGTGAGGAGAGTATCAATACTGCTAAGAGTCGAACATTTCTCGTATTGACTTGGGGAGAGTATCATTAGTGCTAAGAGTCGAACCCTACTAACATTGATGTGAGATGAGTATCACTACTGCAAATACACGAACCCTCCTCGTATTTATGTGAGGATAGTATAATGACAATAAGAGACGAACCCTGTTAACAGTGATGTAAGGAGAGTATCGCGACTGCTAAGAGTCAAACCCTTCTCGTATTGACGTGAGGAAAGTATCACGAATGCTAAGAGACGACACATGCAAGCAGTGATGTAAGGAGAGAATCGCGACTGCTAACAGTCGAACCCTGCTCGTATTGATGTTAGGAGAGTATCACGAAAGCTAAGAGTCGAACCCAGCTCGTATTGATGTGAGGAGAGTGTCACGACTGCTAGGAGACGAATTGTTATTGTATTGATGTGAGGAGAGTAACACGACTGCTAAGAGACGAATCCGGATCGCATTGATATGAGGAGAGTATCACCACTGCTAAAAGTCGAACCCTATTGGCATTGATGTGAGAGTGTCACGACTGCTAAAAGCAGAACCCTACTCACATTGATGTGATAAGACTATCACTACTGCAAAGACTCTAACCATACTCGGATTGATGCGAAAAGGGTATCAATACTACTAAGAGTCGAACCCTACTTGCATTGATGTGAGGAGAGTGTCAAGTCTGTTAAGAGTCGAATCCTACTCGTATTGATGTGAGGAGAGTGTCACGACTGCTAGGAGACGAATTATTATTGTATTGATGTGAGGAGAGTAACACGACTGCTAAGAGACGAATCCGGATCGCATTGATATGAGGAGGGTATCACCACTGCTAAAAGTCGAACCCTATTGGCATTGATGTGAGAGTGTCACGACTGCTAAGAGAAGAACCCTACTCACATTGATGTGAGGAGAGTATCACTACTGCAAAGACTCGAACCATGCTTGGATTGATGCGAAAAGAGTATCAATACTACTAAGAGTCGAACCCTACTTGTATTGATGTGAGGAGAGTTGTCAAGTCTGTTCAGAAAGTCGAATCCTACTCGTATTGATGTGTGGAGAGTGTCACATCTGCTAAGAGTCGAACCCTGCTTGTATAGATGTGAGACTGCTAATAGTCGAACCCTGCTCGTATTGATGTGAGGCTGCTAAGAGTCGAACACTGGTCGTATTGATGTGAGGAGTGTATCGCGACTGCTAAGAGTTAAACCCTGCTCGTATTGATTTGAGGAGATTATCAATACTGCAAAGACTCGAACCCGGCTCGTATAATTGTTAGGAGAGTATCACGACTGCTAAGAGTCGAACCCTGCTCACATTGATGCGAGGAAAGTATCACGACTAATAAGAGCCAAGACCTATTCACATTGATGTGAGGACAGTATCACTACTGCAAAGAAACGCACACCGCTCGTATTGTTGTGAGGAGAGTTCACAACTGCTAAGAGACGAACCCTGGTACCAATGATGAAAGGAGAGTATCGCGACAGCTTAGAGTTGTTCCCTGCATGTATTGATGTGAGGAGAGTAAAACAACATCTAAGAGTAGAACCCTACTCACATTGATGTGAAAAGAGTATCACTTATCCAGAGACTTGAACCCTGCTCGTATTGATGTGAGGAGAGTATATTTACTACTAAGAGACGAACTCTGCTAACAGTGATGTAAGGAGAGTAGCGCGACTGCTAACAGTCGAACCTTGCTCGTATTAATGTTAAGCGAGTATCACGACAGCTAAGAGTCCAACCCTGCTCGTATTGATGTGATGAGAGTAACACGACTACTAGGAGACGAATCCTTATCGTATTAATGTGAGGAGAGTAACACGACTGCTAAGAGACGAATCCTGATTGCATTGATGCGAGGAAAGTATAATGACTGCTAAGAATCTGACCCTCCTAGATGTGATGTGAGGAGAGTATCACGCCGGAAATAGACGTATCCTGATCGCATTGATGTGAGGAGAGTTTCGCGACTGCTGAGAGTCGAACCCTGTTCGCATTGATGTGAGGAGAGAGTCACTACTGCAGAAGGTCGAACCCTGCTAGCAATGATGTGAGGAGAATATCGCGACTGCTTAGAGTAGAAACCTATTCACATGAATGTAAGGAAAGAGTCGAACCCTGCTCGTATTTATTTGAGGAGAGTATCCCGACTGCTAAGAGTTTAACCCTGCTCGTATTGATATGAGAAGAGTATCACTTCTGCAAACACTCGAACCCTGCTCGTTTTGACGTGAGGAGTGTATTACGACTGCTAAGAGACGAAACCAGCAAGCAGTGATGTGAGGAGAGTATCGAGACTGCCATGAATCGCAACCCTAATCGCATTGATATGAGGTGAGTATGAATACTGCTATGAGTCGAACTCTACTCACATTGAAGAGAGAAGAGTATCACTACTGCAAAGACTCGAACCCTGCTCGTATTGATGTGAGGAGAATACAACGACAGCTAAGAGACGAACCCTACTCGTATTGTGTGAGGAGAGTATCACTACTGCAAAAACTTGAACCCTGCTCATATTGATGTGAGGAGAGTATGATTACTGCTATGAGTCGAACTCTACTCACATTGAAGAGAGAAGAGTATCACTACTGCAAAGACTCTAACTCAGCTCGTATTGATGTGCGGAGAATATAACGACAGCTAAGAGACGAACCCTGCTAGCAGTGATGTAAGGACAGTATCGCGCCTGATAACAGTCGATCCCTGCTCGTATTGATTTAGGAGAGTATCACGACAGCGCAAGAGTGGAACCATGCTCGTATTGATGTGAGGAGAGTAACACGACTGCTAGGAGACGAATCCTTATCGTATTGATGTGAGGAGAGTAATACGACTGCTAAGAGAGGAATCCTGCTACAATTGATGTGAGGAGACTGATAAAAGTTTGCTAAAAGTCGAAACCATACTCGCATTGATGTGAGGAGAGTGTTACGTCTGCCAAGAGCCGGACCCTACTCACATAGATGAAGGGAAAGTATTACTACTGCAAAGACTCGAACAATGCTAGTATTGATGTGCGGAGAGTATCAATACTGCTAATAGTCGAACTCTACTCGCATTGATTAGAGGAGAGTCTTACGACTGTTAAGAGTCGAAACGTGCTCGTATTGTTGTGAGGAGAGTATCACCACAGCTAAGACTTGAACCCTGCTCGTATTGATGTGAGGATATTCTCACTACTGAAAAAAGTCGAAACATGCTCGGATTGATGTTAGGAGGGTATCACGACTGCTAAGAGTCGAGTCTAGCACGTATTGATGTGAGGAGAGTATCGCGACTGCTAAGAGTTAAACCCTCCTCGTATTGATATGAGGAGAGTATCACTACTGCAAAGACTCGAACCCTACTCGTATTGTTGTTAGGAGAATATCACGTCTGCTAAGAGCAGAACCCTATTCAAATTGATGTGAGGAGAGTATCACTACTGCAAAGACTCGAACACTGCTCGTATTGATGTGAGGAGGGTATCAATACTGCTAAGTGTCGGACCCTACTTGCATTGATGTGAGGAGAGTGTCAAGTCTGCCAAGAGTCGAATCCTACTCGCATTGATGTGAGGAGTGTCACGTCTGCTAAGAGTTGAACCCTGCTCGTATTGATGTGAGGAGTGTATCACGACTGCTAAGAGTTAAACCCTTCTCGTATTGATTTAAGGAGATTATTACTACTGCAAAGACTCGAACCCGGCTCGTATTATTGTTAGGAGAGTATCACGACTGCTAAGAGTCGAACCCTACTCACATTGATGTGAAGAGAGTATCACTTCTCCAAAGACTTGATCCCTGCTCGTATTATTGTTAAAAGAGTATCACGACTGCTAGGCGGCGAATCCTTATCGTATTAATGTGAGGATAGTAACACGACTGCTTAGAGACGAATCCTGATTGCATTGATACGATGAGAGTATCACCACTGCTATGAATCTTACCCTCCTAGTTGTGATGTGAGGTGAGTATCACGACTGCAAATAGACGAATACTGATCTCATTGATGTGAGAAGAGTATCACGATTGCGAAGAGTCGAACGCTGCTCGCAATGAAGTGAGGAAAGTGTCACGACTGCTAAGAGGCGAACCCTACTCGCATTGATGTGAGAAGAGTATCACTACTGCAAAGACTCGAACCCACCTCGTATTGATGTGAGGAGAATATAACGACAGCTAAGAGACGAACCCTGCTAGCAGTGATGTAAGGAGAGTATCGCGAATGCTAAGAGACGAACCCTTCTCGTAATGATGTGAGGAGAGTATCACTACTGCTGAGAGTCGAACCCTACTCACATTGATGTGAGGAGAGTATCACTACTGCAAAGACTCGTACCCTTCTCGTATTGATGTGAGGAGAGTATAATGACAATAAGAGACGAACCCTGCTAACAGTGATTTAAGCAGAGTATCGCGACTGCTAAGAGTCGAACACTGCTCGTATTGATGTGAGGAGAGTATCAAGACTGCAAAGAATCGAATAGTACTCACATTGATGTGAGGAGAGTATCATGACTGCTAAGATTCGAAAACTGATCGCATTGATGTTAGGAGAGTATCACGACTTATAAGAGTCGAACCCTTCTCACGATACTGTGTGTAGATTTTCACGTTAGCTAAGAGTCGACCCCTACTCGTATTGATGTGAGGAGAGTATCAAGATGGGTAAACTCGAAACCTACTCACATTAATGTGAGGAGAGTATCACGACAGCTGACAGACGAACCCTGCCAGCAGTGATGTAAGGAGAGTGTCGCGAATGCCAAGAGTCGAACCATGCTCGCATTAATGAGAATAGAGTATCACGGCTGGAAAGTGTCGGACCCTACTCACATTGATGTGAGGAGAGTATCACAACTGCAAAAACTCGAACCCTTCCCATATTGATGTGAGGAGAGTATAATGACAATAAGAGACGAACCCTGAACACAGTGATTTAAGGAGAGTATCGCGACTGCTAAGAGTCGAACCCTGCTCGTATTGAAGTGAGGAGAGTATCACGACTGCTAAGAGACGAAACCAGCTAGCAGTGATGTGAGGAGAGTATCGAAACTCCTAAAAGTCGAACCCAGCTCGTATTGATGTAAGAAGAGTATCAAAACTGCAAAGACCCGAACCCTGTTCGTATTCACGTGAGGAGAGTATCACGACTGCTAAGAGATGAAACCAGCTAGCAGTGAAGTGAGGAAAGTATCGAGACTGCTAAAAGTCGAACCCTACTCGCATTGATGTGAGGAGAGTGTCACTACTGCAGAGAATCGAACCCTGCTAGCTGTGGTGTAAGGAGAATATCGCGACTGCTAAGAGTCGAACACTGCTCGCAATGATGAGAGGAGAGTAACACAGCTGGTAAGTGTCGGACCCTGCTCGTATTGATGTGAGGAGAGTATCACAACTGCTAAGAGTCGAACCCTACTCTTACTGAAGTGAGGAGAGTATCACTAATGCAACGACATGAACCCTGCTCGTTATGTTGTGAGGATATTCTCACTACGGCAAAGAGTCGAAACAAGCTCGTATTGATGTTAGGAGGGTATCACGATAGATAAGAGTCGAACCCTGCTCGTATTGATGTGAGGAGAGGATCGCGACTGCTAAGAGTTAAACACTGCTCGAATTGATATGAGGAGAGTATCTCTACTGCAAAGACTCGTACCCTGCTCATATTGATGTAAGTACAGTATCACTACTACAAAGAGACGAACCCTGCTCGTATTGATGTGAGGAGATTCTCACTACGGCAAAGAGTCGAAACATGTTCGAATTGATGTTAGGAGGGTATCAGGACTGCTAACAGTAGAACCATACTCCTATTGACGTGAGGTGAGTATCGCGACTGCTAAGAGTTAAACCCTGCTCGTATTGATATGAGGAGAGTATCACTACTGCAAAGACTCGAACAATGCACGTATTGATGTGCGGAGAGAATCACTACTGCATAGACTTGAACCCTGCTCGTATTGATGTGAGGAGATTTTCCCTATGGCAAAGAGTCGAAACATGCTCGTATTGATGTTAAGAGGGTATCACGACTACTAAGAGTCGAACCCTGCTCGTATTGATGTGACGAGAGTATCGCGACTGCTATGAGTTAAATTCTGCTCGTATTGATATGAGGAGAGTTTTACTACTGCAAAGATTCGAACTCTGCTCATATTCATGTGAGGAGATTCTCACTACGGCAAAGATTCGATACATGCTAGTATTGATGTTAGGAGGGTATCAGGTCTGCTAAGAGTTGAACACTGCCCGTATTGATGCGAGGAGAATATCACTACTACAAACACACTAACCCTGCTCGTATTGATGTGAGGAGAGTATAAAGACTGATAAGAGTCGAAACGGACTCACATTAATTTGAGGAGAGTATCACTACTGCAAAGACTCGAAAAATTCTCGTATTGATGTGAGGAGAGTATCAATACTGCTAAAAGTCGAACCCTACTCGCATTGATTAGAGGAAAGTGTCACGACTGCGAAGAGTCGAACACTACTCTTATTGATGTAAAAAGAGTATCACTACTGCAAATACTTGAACCCTACTCGTATTGATGTGGGGAGATAATCCCTTCCGCAAAGAGTCGAAACATGCTCGTATTGACGTTCAGAGGGTATCACGACTGCTAAGAGTTAAACCGCTTGTATTGATATGAGGGGGGTAATACTTCTGCAAAGACTCGAACTCTGCTTGTATTGATGTGAGGAGAGTATCAGTACGGCAAAGAGTCTAAACATGCTCGTATTGCTGTTAGGAGAGTATCACTACTGCTAAGAGACGAACCCTACTCGCATTGATGTGTGGAGAGAGTCACTTCTGCAGAGATTCGAACCCTGCTAGCAGCGATGTAAGAAGAGTATCACGACTGCTGAGAGTCGAACACTGCTCGCATTGAGGAGAATAGAGTATCACGGCTGGTAAGAGTCGGACCCTGCTCGTACTGATGTAAGGAGAATATCACAACTGCTATGAGTCGAACCCTGCTCGTATTGATGTAAGGAGAGTATGACGACTGCTAGGAGACAATCACTGCTAGCAGTGATGTGAGGAGAGTATCGCGACTGCTAAGAGTCGAACCATACTCACATTGTTGTGAGGAGAGAGTCACTACTGCAGAGAGTCGAGCCCTGCTAGCAGTGAAATGAAGAGAGTATCACAACTGCCAAGAGACTAACACTACTCGCATTGATGTGACGAGTTTATCGCAACTGATAAGAGTTGAACCCTGCTAGCAGTGATTTGAGGAGAGTATCACGACTGCTAATAGTCGAACATGCTCGTATTGATGTGAGGAGTGTATCAAGACTGCAAAGAGTCGTACAATACACACATTGGTTAGGAGAGTATCATGACTGCTAAGAGTCGAACACTACTCACTTTAGTGTGAGGAGAGTATCAGGACTGCTAATAGTCGATTCCTTGTAGCAGTGAAGTGATAAGAGTATCACGACTTCTAAGAGTCGAAGCCTGCTCGCATTGATGAGAGGAGAGTATCAATACTGTTAAGAGTCGAACCCTACTCGCATTGATTAGAGGAGAGTGTCACGACTGCGAAGAACCGAACCCTACTCACATTGATGTGAGGATAGTATCACTACTGCAAAGACTGGAACACTGCTCGTATTGATGTGAGAAGAGTATCAATACTGCTAAGAGTCGAACCCTACTCAAGTTTAAGAGAGAAGAGGATCACTACTGCAAAGACTCGAACCCTGTTCGTATTGATGTGAGGAGAGTATCAATACTGCAAATACTTGAACCCTGCTCGTATTGATGTGGGGAGGTTTTCCCTACCGCAAAGAGTCGAAACATGCTCGTATTGACGTTCAGAGGGTATCACGACTGCTAAGAGTTAAACCGCTTGTATTGATATGAGTGGAGTAATACTTCTGCAAAGACTCGAACGCTGCTTGTATTGATGCGAGGAGAGTATCACAACGGCAAAGAGTCGAAACATGCTCGTATTGACGTTTGGAGGGTATCAGGACTGCTAAGAGTGGAGCCCTACTCAAGTTTAAGAGAGAAGAGTATTACTACTGCAAAGACTTGAACCCTGCTCGTATTGTTGTTAGGAGAGTATCACGATTTCTAAGAGTCGAACCCTGCTCACATTGATGTGAGGAAAGTGTCACGACTACTAAGAGCCAAAACCTACTCACAGTGATGTGAGGAGCGTATCACTACTGCAAAGACTCGAACCCCGCTCGTATTGATGTGAGGAGAGTATCGAGACTGCTAAGAGTCGAACCCTACTTGTATTTATGTGAGGAGAGTATCAATACTGCAAATACTTGAACCCTGCTCGTATTGCTGTGAGGAGATTCTCACTAAGGCAAAGAGTCGAAACACGATCGTATTCATGTTAAGATAGTATCACCACTGCTAAGAGTCGAATCCTTTTCGTATTGATGTGAGGAGAGTATCGGGACTGCTAAGAGCCAAAACCTACTCACATTGATGTGAGGACATTATCATTACAGCAAAGACTCGAACCCTGCTCGTACTGATGTAATGAGAGTATCACGCCTGATAAGAGTCGTACACAGCTCGTATTAATGTGAGGAGAATATCACGACTGCTAGGAGACGAATCCTTATCGTATTAATGTGAGGAGAGTAACACGACTGCTAAGAGACGAATCCTGATTGCATTGATGCGAGGAGAGTATCACGACTACTAAGAATCTGACCCACCTAGCAGCGATGTGAGGAGAGTATCACGACTGCAAATAGACGAATCTTGATCGCATTGATGTGAGAAGAATATCACGACTGCAAAAGTAGAACGCTGCTCACAATTTTGAGAAGAAAGTGTCACGACGGCTAAGAGGCGAACACTACTCACATTGATGTGAGAGGAGAATCACTACTGCAAAGTCTCGAACCCTTCTCGTATTGATGGAAGAAGAGTATCACAACTTCAAAGACCCGATCCCTGCTCGTATTAATGTGAGGAGTGTTTCACTACTGCTAAAAGACAAAACCAGCTGGCTGAGATTAAAGGAGAGTATCGAGACTGCTAAGAGTCGAACCCTACTCGTATTGATGTGTGGAGAGAGTCACTACTGCAGAGATTCGAACCCTGCTAGCAGTGATGTAAGAAGAGTATCGCGACTGCTGAGAGTCGAACTCTGCTCGCATTGAGGAGAATAGTGTATCACGGCTGGTAAGAGTCGGACCCTGCTCGTATTGATGTAAGGAGAGTATCACAACTGCTATGAGTCGAACCCTGCTCGTATTGATGTAAGGAGAGTATGACGACTGCTAAGAGACAAGCA
The DNA here is from genome assembly GCA_029891345.1 of Dryococelus australis. Lineage (NCBI taxonomy): Eukaryota > Metazoa > Arthropoda > Insecta > Phasmatodea > Phasmatidae > Dryococelus > Dryococelus australis. The sequence continues at coordinate 2,353,015 of CM057004.1, forward strand.
CTGCTAGCAGTGATGTGAGGGGATAATCGCGACTGCTATGAGTCGAACCATACTCGCATTGTTGTGAGGAGAGAGTCACTACTGCAGAGAGTCGAACCCTGCTAGCAGTGAAATGAGGAGAGTATCACAACTGCGAAGAGATGAACCCTACTCGCATTGATGTGACGAGTTTATCACGACTGATAAGAGTCGCACCCTGCTAGCAGTGATTTGAGGAGAGTATCACGACTGCTAACAGTCGTGCCTTGCTCGTATTGATGTGAGGAGAGTATCAAGACTGCAAAGAGTCGTACAGTACTCACATTGGTGAGGAGAGTTTCATGACTGCTAAGAGTCAAACCCTACTCACTTTAGTGTGAGGAGAGTATCAGAACTGCTAATAGTCGATTCCTTGTAGCGGTGAAGTGATAAGAGTATCACGACTTCTAAGAGTCGAACCCTGCTCGCATTGATGAGAGGAGAGTATTACTACTGCTAAGAGACGAACCCTACTCACATTGATGAGAGGAAAGTGTCACGACAGCTAAGAGCCGAAGCCTACTCACATTGATGTGAGGAGAGTATCACGACTGCAAAGACTCGAACCTTGCTCATATTGATGTGAGGAGAATATAACGACTGCTAAGAGACGAACCCTGCTAGCAGTGATGTAAGGAGAGTATCGCGAATACCAGGAGTCGAACCCTGCTCGTATTGATGTGAGGAGAGTATCACTATTGCAAAGGTTTGAACCCTGCTAGTATTGATGTAAGGAGAGTATCACGACTGCTAAGAGACGAACCCTACTCACATTGATGTGAGGACAGTGTCACGACTGCTAAGAGCCGAACCATGCTAGCAGTGATGAAAGGTGAGTATCGCGAATGCTAAGAGTCGAATCCTGCTCGCATTGATGAGAGGAGAGTATCTCGGCTGCTAAGAGTCGGACCCTGCTCGTATTGATGTGAGGAGAGCATTACGACTGCTAAGATTCGAACCCTGCTCGTATCGATATGAGGAGAGTAACACGACTGCTAATAAAAGGATTCCTGCTCGTTTTGATGTGAGGAGAGTATCACGACTGCTAAGAGTCGAAACCTACTCACATCAATGTGAGGAAAGTATCACGACTGATAAGAGTCGAACTCTACTCAAATTAATGTGAGGAGAGTATTACGATTGCTAAGAGTCGAACCCTGCTTACCTTGACGTGAGGAGATTACTGCGACTGTTAGGTGTGGAACATGGCTCACATTCATATGTGGAGAATAATACGATTGCTTATAGTCGAACCTGGTTCGCTTTGATATGAGTACTGCTAGGAGTCGATGATGGCTCCCCTTGATATGTGGAGTATACTATTAATGCTAGGAGTCTGTCATGGCTCGCCTTGATGTAAGGAGAGTATTGCGTCTGCTCGGAGAAGAAACCTGCCCCACATTGATATGTGGAGAATACTACGATTGCTAGGATTCGAACCTGGGTCGCCTTGATGTGAGGAGAGTACTACGACTGCTAGGATTTTATAACTGACTGACCTTAGGGAGGAGAGTATTACGATTTGTGCGAGTCAAACTTGGCTCACCTTGATGTGAGGAGAGTACTACGACTGCTAGGATTTTATAACTGACTCACCTTAGGGAGGAGAGTATTACGATTTGTGCGAGTCAAACTTGGCTCACCTTGATCTGAGGAGAGTACTACGACTGCTAGGATTTTATAACTGACTCACCTTAGGGAGGAGAGTATTACGATTTGTGGAGTCGAACTTGGCTCACCTTGATGTGAGGAGAGTACTACGACTGCTAGGATTTTATAACTGACTCACCTTAGGAGGAGAGTATTACAATTTGTGCGAGTCGAACTTGGCTCACCTTGATGTGAGGAGAGTATCACGACTTCTGAACCATAGTCAAATATTTTCGTCAAACCTTTTTAAATATATAGTTAGTCTAAAATATCTTGGTAAGCTCTGTCATCACTAGAACATCACGACTAAGTTTGGCTGAAAAAAAAAAACTTTATATCGAGTAGCACTTATAATGTTCCTTAGATGTTTTACTGGACCAGTAAATTAGATATTGTCCATTGCAAAATGGTTATTTTGACATTACGAAACTGCGTGACGGTGAAAAAATTGCAAGAAAAATAAAGTTGAATTTATAGTTTCGGTAAATAGTTTTCACGATAGGTGTGCTACTGACTAAGTAGTAGTATAATTAAATATATCGCCGCCATTTAATTCTACTACATATCAAATAAACAAAATAAAATTTCACTTGAACGGGACAACAAATAATTGCACCTAGAGCAAGCCAGTAAACTAGGTCCTTCAGCAGTAATGGTGTACGAATTTTGAGAAAAATATTTCATTGATTCCGGAAATGTAACAAAATGTTCCATTTCCTCATCCTGGGACTATTTTAAAAATACGGGCAAACAAAATTCTCTGCACGCATAATTGATGCTTTTAGTAAATACCCTTAGGTAAAAAAATTCGATTGATTTTCATTAAATGGTTATATATATATATAGTATGGTAATCTAAAATATTTATAGTTACGAGTAGTGTTAGCGGCGGTGTCCTGGAGCAGGTGTAGAGTGCGATAGTGTATCGGGAAGCAAGGTGACAGACTCTCTGGCCTCCTGTAGGGCTATTTATTTTGTATGTCTTACGCCCTTCACCCAATCCCTCTCCCGATGCTAAGTTTCGTGGTTGGTTCAAGCAGGCCATCTATTATGAGTTAAGCAATTTTGTAAATGTAGTCATAATTTCCAAACCATTGAAACAAACAAATTCATAACATAGGCATATACCCAATATCGAGCATAATCGGCAATGGTTATTTTTAACTAAGCCCTTTTGTTAGTGTAGTCATAATTTTCGAACGTTGCCTTGTTCCTTATTCCTGTTCCACTAGCATGCCGCCCCCCCCCCCCAATTGGTGTGCTGTTATTATGTGAGGAATTAATTGGGTGCCGGCTGCAAGACCGCAGGCTTTCCAAACTCCTCTCGTATGGCTATCTGCACATGATGCACGGTACACTATCATCTCACCCTCCCGTCTGCTGTCCTGTGATTGCTTAAACCCTCCCCTATCCGCTCATTTTCCTACGAGATACACCATCTTCAGTTCCAGACTTGCTCGGTAGACAGCACTGCTGTCATCACAGGCCATCAGCCTAGTTGTAGAGTTGGCCGCTAGGAGTGGTGGAGTCTTTTGATATCATCGGCCGCTAGGTAGCACACCAGTTCGATGAATCGATTACATTGATTTCTGGCATCGTCTTCTAGTCTCGCTCCGTCACACACTAATGTTGGCATGAGCGCTGATATAGGCTAGAAACTTAAGACAATTTTATCCATACTTTATGTAATGCTTTAATACACTATAAAAATCTTTGGATTCTGGTGGACTTGAACCGCAGACCCACAGCTCGATAACCCAACGCCTTTAACCACTCGACCACGAGAGATTAGATTCCAATAGAACTTTTGATAATATATAAAAAAAAGGATCACCTATGTACTCGCACATTTAAAACGAGTATATAATGTATGAATAAAGCGTAATTTAGTAAAAAAAATTGTTATGTACTTTTATTAATATGTTTATTACTTTAAAATTCTCAAACAGAAATGTATGAAGCGACATGTTTACGAACTCATATTTTTAATGAGATTTAGTTTTTAGGTTCACAACAGCCAAATATTCGAAGTGTAATTTTTTAAAGAAAAGTTATGTGTTTAAATTAAAAACATATTTATTAGACTTTTACAAAACAATTTATATCGATTAAAGTATCAAAATAATTCGTATTTTAGACAGATTAGAATATGTCGTCATAAAAAAAATAATTATGTAACAATATTCATCGCCATATTAAATTTTAGTAAGCATACAAAGAATTTTTATTTTATTTTTTAATTAAATATGTAACCACTCCAAATATCAAATACATTACATTGCTTACCTTACAACAGGTCATTTAGGCTCTAAAAACTTCCTAACAAGATCAGCTATATGTAAAACCCTTTTGTAAATGTAGTCATAATTTCCTAACCATTGATGCTATAGGGATAAAATTCACAACATAGAAATTGCACTCAACATACACCATAATGGTAATGTCATTTAGGCCCGAAACCCTTTCTGGCACGGTCAATTATGCATGAAGCTCTTTTATAAGTATAGTTACTCATAATTCTTGTACAATTGAAGCTCTAGTCATTAAATTCATATCATACACATAAACCCCAACAACAAACAAGACTGGAAGGTTAAACACCTAAACCCCATTTATAAGCTAGTTACTCATAATTACCCACCAACCGAAGCTATACTCATCAAACTCAGACTAATGAATGGTGAGCAGATCGGTACTGAACTCGATTCTCATTCAGGATACTTACATTATATTCAGTTTTATTACTTTGAAATTTAAAAAGTGAACAAAGAGCAAGGCCTATGAAAGTAAATAGATTGGTGTAGTAAGCAATGGACAATTACACTAAGTAGTATCTACGTATTTGTTCGAACTCTTACTTTTCATTCCGAAACAAACTTTTTCGTACTGGTACATACACATACACACACACATATATATACACTTTCTTTCACCTATACCCCTACACCCTGCTGGCATACCCAAAAACTCAGTTAGTGTGCACCATGGCTCGGAGCGTTGACAGAACGGGATATACAACGAACAGTGAGTTGATTAACACAGATTTAGAGTCTCGAACAGAGTATTTGAAATTCCGTTTATTTTTCCTAGCTTTCGAACTCTTTAACATTTTCTTATATTCAACATATTCTACACTTTATTCCTTTCTATAGTTTAAACAGTTATACCCTTTAATATTTTTTATATTCTCGTATACCTTAACTTCTTCTTAGAGTTTAGTGGTTTCTTGAAGTTTATACATTTTTGAAAAGTATGCGTTTCGTCTGTTATTTAAATTGAATTCAGTACTAACTTATTTTTAATACTATCTATTTTAATTTGTTTGAAATTTTTTTAATAATGTTAAGTGCGCGAATTAAAGTGCTGTAAGGTGGGTCGCTTCAGTAGCTTAGTTGATTAAGTCACAGGTTATGATGCAACCCTGGTAGGTATTCGAACTCTTTCAGAGTAAAATTGATTAGATTCAAACTTATTACTTGAGAAATGTCACCAATATCCATTAATGGGGAATGTGAGTAATCTAAAGGTGTAGACTTTGCTTAATGGGGACATGTCTTAAATCATAAACTTAGAACACACACACACACACATACATACACATATGCACACACTAACACAAAAATAACCTAAAATATTCCAATTGGCAAACTCATTCCACGACTTGCTCCTAGTGAACCAAATTAACCCAAAATGACCCAAATCAACCCAGAATCAACCCAAAATGGCAAAAATCTACTCCAAAACAAACACATGAACACAAACACACACACACAGTATAACACACAAATACACACAGTATAACACACATACACATGCATACACTCACACATCTCATTTACACATACCATACCAGGCAATTGCAAAAGCTCACACCATCTAACTTTACAATCAAAACTAAATACTTGAAAACTATATCAACATATTATACAACCCAAATGAATAAAGCATACAAAACAGTCACGATCATATTATAAAACCACTTCAAACTATATAACAAACAACATACCACCCACTTGCAAAACCCCATTCGATAAAATTTTACAATCAAAACTAAATACTTATTACCTAAATAAAAATATCATACGACACAAATGAACACATCATAATCATCTGTCATACAAAAAACATTATCATAAATATTTATTTTAAAGTTTAATGATATACAAAAAAAGGGGGGGGGGAACCTTTTCAAGAGCCCCTGTTTCCAATTATCCAATAATCATTTAAAACAAAATTGCGATCCAAATAAAACACTCGTCTCACTCAAATCGTGTTATCCCATACTACATATAGCAATCAAAACATGGCTATTTCATAAAAAATTACTTAATGAAAGAATGTTGTTAAGATCTACTAATTGATTCGATCCTTCTAGATTAATTAGATCTTATCTGCATACACGTGTTTACACAATTAAACCTAGTTTTACTTCACAAGAAGCTTAAATGTTGTTTCAAAGTACCTAAATTTATCTATTTCGAAAATTGAAGCAAACGTATTGATTTGATCACTACTTCAATCTAAACATAAGCATTAACTGCTATACTAACATATTCTTTGTTTCAATTCCCAACTAGGTAAATACACGTATATGAATTACTATCTGCAACTGTTGTTTATACCCTCTCATGTTTAACATTAAATATTAAATAATTTCTTTAAATTAATATTCCTTTTATCTATCACTATGTTAAAGACATGCTAATTTAATATAGTGTAATATCACACATGCTAAGTACTCATTATGCAAAAAAATCTACTTACATAATGCAAGTCGATGCATTAACTAACATATCCTATCCTAATATTCATATCATTACACAAAACATTTCATCTTTATAAGTATTCTAGGAAGTATATTTTGTGAATGGCTGACAAGTTCACACAAGCTTCCGAAGAACACTTTCTTATATATACCGCATAAAATTTTGATACCCTAAACAATGTTCTAGGAGGAAAAAAAAGGATCGATCATGTACATCAGAAGAGTTGAGCACACAAGTTATCAATCATCACGAGTAAAATACTTACATTCGCACAACAAAAACACAAATTTAGCGAGACTACTTACATATAAGTAGTATATACATAGTGATTCAATGACCATACAGAGTAATTAGATATATTTTTATCCGCGTATCAAGTATTTAACCAAATTGCAAGTTGTATGTATGTAACAAGATCTACCCACCGACCGAAGAAAAACAACAAACAAGACAGGAATACAACTATAGGTTTGAGAACATACTCATTGCTTCATTGCAAGTCAAACTCAATTTTTAGCACTAGTATTTACATATTGAATAATTATCATAATTAAATTCACTTTAAGTACACATCTTACCATAACCAAAACTAACATCCGACTAAAATACGTTTGAAATTATGCATAAATTATATACATGCCATCTTGCAACACACACTACAGAACAAACACTTAGACAATATACCTTTCCGAACCCGAAAGCATTCTATATACAACTCCCATACAACATTTCATCTCTCTACACCACGCTATCACAGCTCATCGATAACAAATATACACACCCACCCAGGTCTCCATCAGTCCAACGTCATCTCTGGAAGGAGAAAAAATGTTCTCGCGGAAAAGTTGCTTAAGTGAGTGCTTTATCTAGGAAGGCTACACAATCACAAACTGCATAAGAGATATGTAATTAAAGCACACTGTATATAATTTAAAAAATATATAATACACTTTAGAAATGACGCATTGAACACAAACTTATACGAAATTACTACTGTACTTATCAATCTCCAATACTCAATCTTCAATCATCAGTCCCCAAAATCAGTCCCTATACCTCAAAAATCGTTCCTTATTCCTCAGAGAACATATCTAACAAGCTATCGCATTACAACAAAACATACGTAGTTCTATTCCAACACACACACACAGAATATCACACACTCCACGCAAAGAACCTATAATATTCCAACACACACACAGAATATCACACACTCCATGCAAAGAACCTATAATATTCCAACACACACACACAGAATATCACACAATCCACGCAAAGAACCTATAATATTCCAACACACACACACAGAATATCACACACTCCATGCAAAGAACCTATAATATTCCAACACACACACAGAATATCACACACTCCATGCAAAGAACCTATAATATTCCAACACACACACAGAATATCACACAATCCACGCAAAGAACCTATAATATTCCAACACACACACAGAATATCACACACTCCATGCAAAGAACCTATAATATTCCAATTGGCAAACACGCTCCATCAAAAAAATTGCTCCAAATGAACTAAACTGACCCAAAATAAGCCAAAGTAACGCAAATCAACCCCAAATTGACCCAAAATGACTAAAATCGAATCCGAACCACACAACCAAGAACAGTCCACACAAGCCTCCTCGCTCAGCCAATAGGGGAATACGTACGCCCACATCAAACGTACCGCCACATCATATCGTCTCTGTGCCTTGACCGCATCTGGCGTTGGGTGTCATCACTATAGGCTGAGAAGGCAAGGGCAAGGGCAACACATGCTATGTTCCCCACAGGATGTGATCCAAGCGTGTTTTTCCGGGGTTCAAACCAGCATCTCCACGACGGTGACACAACAAGAGCGTGACGTCACAGTAGTAAGTGTGATGTCAACAGAGAGGTAGGGAGGAAGGCGTGACGTGTCAGGAAGCCATGTGCAATCTAGAGTGCACAAGTAGTAAGTGTGATGTCAACAGAGAGGTAGGGAGGAAGGCGTGACGTGTCAGGAAGCCATGTGCAATCTAGAGTGCACAAGTAGTGTACGCAGTACACACACCACTTCTTCTCTGCCAATATAACTTTCCTAACGTAAACACAACTTGGGGTTACAAGAATTTTTTATAAGCAAGTGCTTTTAAATGTTTGTACACTCTTCTAACCTAGTTTTAATACAATTACAATATATTTAATTTAGTCGTAATATTTTAGAAGCCACGGTGGTATAGTGGTTAAATTACTCGCCTCCCACCAATGTGAACAGGGTTTGATTCCCGCCAGTGTCATCTTGGACTTTCGCACTTACGATTCGTGCCGGACGATGCCGCTGGTCGGCGGGTTTTTTAGGGATCCGTATTCTCCCCCGCCCTTGCATTTCGGCGCTGGTCCATACTCACCTCGCTTCACTCTCTTTGGCTATCAAGACGTCGAAGGTAAGAGCCGCTCAAATCTCTTCACTCGAAGTATTATATATAATACTTCAAGTGAAGAGATTTGATGTATAGAAGAGATCATATATATGTGTGTGTGTGCGCGCACTTTATATATATATATATATATATATATATATATATATATATATATATATATATATATATATATAAAGTGCCGGTTAGTTGAAAATTCAGATATAAACGAATATGTTAAGTGTTGACCACATGACTTGAACTGACGATGGGCGAGTCAATATTGATTACACATGTAGACGAACATCTCTCTGCATCATCTTCAGTCTCCGGGTGTAACGCTAGTCGAGTCTGGCGCATGGACCCCTCAACTAGGTTCCGTGTGGTGGAATGTAAGGGGTGGGGAGATGGGACCTGGCTAATGGAGGACGAACCTCTAGTGCGACGCTAATTACCAATTACGTCGGTAGGCGACACCAACCTCTTGAAGAAGCGCCAAGGAAACAAAGGCCACTCCCGGCCGTCAAGTAGAGGGAGCATGTGCGTTCTGCCGCACTACGCCCTACGACGGGTCCTCGTGTTTGGACCAGCAAGGTGGCACAATCATATACAAACGGACTCGACTCGACTCGCATTCGTGATCTCCCGGGTTTAATTTCCGGGTCTGGCCATTCTCATGGCTGTTTCAATGTCATCCTGAAATCAATCCATACGTATGTTGGGTTGGTTTCTTACTACAGGTCATGGCCGATATGGGCGACAATAACACGCACATCCAGCGTCATATCGCCCTTATGTGCAAGGCGCTGAACCGGCGTGCAGTGCTTCCGACGTTACTCTTTCCTGTGCAAACTATATATGTAACAGTGAGACTTCACTTGACGCAATAAAAACCCACATATATATCTATGAGTGTACGGTTTTATATTTATCCTGTCTCTTAAGGCAACTGCATGGGTACGCTCAAAAATGTGACTTTCTTTACAACCATTTCCACTATATTTATTTTCTTGAATACACTAAACATGATTAAAACAAAACCACACGGGCTTAGATAATGGGTTTTTTTTTTTTACTTTCCTGGCACAAAGTTTTATTCCCAGGAGGTTTATTTGCTGAGATACAAAAAACTCGCCGAAACAATGTACAGAAATTATATCCGGACTACAAACTCATTACATCATGTTTAGGCCATGGCTGGCTGCACCACGGCTGTATATCCTCAACAAATCCCCCGCATACATTCCATGAAGACGGTCCTGTCTTTCGTAATAATCATCTTTAGAATTCCTAACACATTATGTATAAACTCTGAATAGACTCGTTGCTTCAGAAGAAAATCACAACAGAAATTGATTGCGTCAAAAACTTAGCAAACGAGTGCTGTTTCAAGTGTTTTGGTATTTAAAAAAATGTATTATTTTCTATTTAAGTAACAATTTAAATGTTACTCTTATAGTGTTATGCATACGACTCACTTATAGAAACGATACATTGTATTTTAAAAAGTGTTTTAAGGAGTACCTCCAGGTATTTGTACAATAGTACAGAGAAAATCTTATTTTACGAAATTTTTCCATTTGTGGCTATCTCTACATTATTCGTGAATAAAAAAAAATCACGGGGAATCTATTCAAATTAATTAGAACAATATATTTAATATTCCTATATTTGTTTTACTCTTGTACATGAAAACAATGAAATCAAGACTGACGAGTAATATAGGAAAAGCTTTAAAACAAACCAATGTTTTAAAATCGGATACAACCAATTGATTATAATTCTATTTATTCGACAGTGTTTGAAACCAATAAAAAATAACTCATTATATTTGCCAATCAGAAACTTCTTTAAATCATTTCTTTGATACTTGTTTTCGTGTGTACCAAATCATCTTGGTGATCAGTTAGCAATGATGGGGTTTACTAACCTAAGATATTTACAGGGCTGTCTGTAATTTTGAAAATAAGTTACTGAACCACTTAAAACATACCAGTTTACACCACCTGCTACAGTACCAGTTGTTTGCCAAATATGGTAGGAATCTGTCAATTGTTCCCAAGATATGATATAAAACTTTATTTATTCGCTTGCAAAAAGGTGGAAAAAAGATGCTTCATGTAGATACAGTTGATACTGGTATTATCTGCTGCCAATTGCAATGTTAAGTTGGAAATGATTACATGCTTTCGACGATATAGCATTTTATGCTAAAAATATATATAGAGCCACAATTTTAAAAATAAGTGCCTGAAATACTTAAAACACATCATTTAACATCACCTGCGTCAATACTACTTGTTTGCCAAATATGGTAGGAATCGGTTAATTGTTTACAAAGACATGACAGAATACCTTTATTTATTCGTAAGGTGCTATATTGCAAAAGACCGACAAGTGTTTGTGTTATTATAAATTTTGCTTGTAACAAATAATTTCACTGTACAAAAAATTGTTCGAAATTGTTTAAATTGTATGGTGGAGATATCAAATAAACCTATAAAAAATTGCATGTCCGCTATTTTGAAAATAAGTACCTAATAAAGTTCAAATACTTACGTTTACTTGGCATATCACAATATCATAGTACCAGTTACCTGCCAAATCGAATGAGAATTATTCGGAAAGTTTTCAAGACATAATGTAAAAATCTTTATTTATTAATTTGGTGTTATTCTCCAATATGGCAGATCAAAAACAATATCCATCTTCAAATTTAATGCTACTTGATGCTTTGCCAGTACACAAAATTTGGTTAAAATCGGTTGAATGGTTTCCGTGATATGACATATCAACCCAAATTTTAAAATGACAGTCAATTTGAAAGTAAGTGCCCGGCGTGGTCGAAAACTATCAAATTAAATATTCTTTACTAAACATTATAGGTGCACGAAGTTTAGTGAAATTATTTTCACGAGTTCCAAACTTGCTCGCTGAAGAAAATTTGGGGGGGGGGGGGGAAGGGAAGCCAACACACAGATACCTACACAAGCAAACATACACAAAGGGGAAAATGATCTCATAAGACTTTGTTTCCTTTGGAAAGTAGGTTAATAAGAGGAGTGGATTGTAATTGTTATGTGTTTGTTCTAGGGACATTCGCTGAGAGTTCTACACAGGATGCACTTAAATATCTTATGTGCACTTATGCTCGGTTATTGGCTCGTGTCTTTGTAACAAGACATCTCGGCAGTAACTTCTTATTGCAGTTAGCATAAGGTTACTCTGGTGCTGAGTGTCTGGTACTCGTGAACTTGCATCCACGACACGTAGCAATTCAAATCACTCAATAGCAAAAGTGGATGTTAACTAGTTTATTTTGAAATACTAATTATTATACAGGAAGACTTGTTGCAGAAAATAGGACGTTCCTTGTTATAAGTAAATACATATCCTCCGCCCCCTGCAAAAAAAAGGCTTAATTTTTTCGCAGATAATATAATTTTGTCACAGTGGATCTGTGATATGTTTGTTGCTATAAATGTTACATCACATCGTTATTTAGCTGCTTTCCCACGCTCTCCACCTCCCCCCCTTTTTTTTCAACAGGGGGGTTCGGCCCTCACTTGTCAGCCAGCTTGATAATAGCGAATCACCCCCTGCTGAATGTGTCCTAACACAAACCAGTTTTAATAATTTATTGTTTTATTTTTTATTTAGCTAATCCCCTATTCCTTGCATGGCTCACTCCTTTGTTGCTGTGGTCCTGTTAACAAGGGTAACTTACGGATTTGAAACTACCAGAACTATTCAGGTTCCTCATTTAAGCTTATTCCTTATTTCATCCCAATAATATGCCGAGAGGATTCTGACGAGAGTTTCTAAAGTTAAGAGTTGTTCAACACGTGCCAAGAAAGAAGAGGACTTCGCGAGAGCCGAGGATTCAACTGTAAGCTAGACTGCTACCAGCCTTTAATGTTTCAATTTTACATATTTTTACTCAGCACTGATTTAAACGTACTACACAGTACGTAATGAATAAGTTGGACAGTCTTGTGTTCTGTTGTATCATTTCGAGTACCAGCGCTTGTAGTTACAATTTTGTTAGCAAACGTCTTCTGTGCATTTTCTGTATTAAAAAATCCTCACTTGTCCATTTTGTTTTCCCACCCAGCAGCTGATTGATTTATTTAATTTTCGAGACTTTAGGAAAGTTTAGCGTATGGACTACTCCTAATTCTATAGGCAGAAAGTAAATGTGAAATAAGCTCTTGCAGTTAGAACGTTTTTACATGGAATAAATATCGAAATTAATTTTTAATGATATAATTTGGAATTTTAGAATAGCGACATATATACACAATTAACATAGACATAGTCATTAGTAAAAATATCTGAAAAAATAACTGGGAGACTTCCCCACGAAAAAATATGCAATTTATTATTAATAAGTATCAAGTTAGCCATAGTATGTGCACGAGACAGAGGTGTTAGCCATAGTACGTGCACGAGACAGAGGTGTTAGCCATAGTACGTGCACGAGACAGAGGTGTTAGCCATAGTATGTGCACGAGACAGAGGTGTTAGCCATAGTACGTGCACGAGACAGAGGTGTTAGCAGTCAGTATACGACACACAGGTTTAATTAATTCACAGTACTTCAGGATGGGCATTCGATTTCGTCTATTGCTGTGTTCGCAGACCAACTCCATTACAGCCTTTGTTTCAAGATTCAAGTACCTCCATGGCTAAAATCAGATGCGTCAATTACAAATATTGCCGCACTTTTTGTTACTTTATAGGTCCTATCTATACTGGATTAAATGGATCTATATCAGGCCACGGTAAAGGTGACAATGCCATGAATTTACCGTCTGGGAACATCAAAGTGGGTTTAATACAGACCAGTAAGCAACACCCGGCAGATATTAGCCCATCCACATATGTCGACAGTCCCCAGCATTTTTCATTACTCCACAAGCTGCTAGTCCACTGTCGTGTAGAGAACGACGTGCTTGTACAATGTGAAAGAAGGGAGGCACACAGCGCTAACAGCTGGAGCTCACGGTAAACAGATGGAGCTCACGTACTGCAGCAATTGCACGGGCTCCTGGTGCACTCAATGAAGGGAGGCACACCGCACTAACAGCTTGGGGCTCACGGACTGTAGCTATTGCACGGACTCCGAGTGCACTCAACGTAGGGAGGCACATAGCACTAACATCTGGGGCTCACGGACTGCAGCTATTGCACGGACTCCGATTCCACTCAGCGAAAGGAGGGAGGCACACAGCGATAACAGCTGGGTATCACGGACTGCAGCTATTGCACGGACTCCTGGTGCACTCAATGAAGGGAGGCACATCGCACTAACAGCTTGGGGCTCACGGACTGTAGCTATTGCACGGACTCCTAGTGCACTCAACGTACGAAGGCACATAGCACTAACATCTGGGGCTCACGGACTGCAATAATTGAACGGGCTCCGATTGCACTCAGCGAAGGGAGGGAGGCACGCAGCGATAACAGCTGTGGCTCACGGACTGCAGCTATTGCACGGACTCCAAGTGCACTCAATGAAGAGAGGCACATCGCACTAACAGCTTGGGGCTCACGGACTGCAATAATTGTACGGACTCCGATTGCACTCAACGAAGAGAGGCATACAGCACTAACGGCTGGGGCTCACGGAATGCAGCTATTGCACGGACCACGAGTGCACTCAACGAAGGGAGGCACACTGTGCTAATAGCTAGGGCTCACGGACTGCAGCTATTACACGGTCTCCGAATACACTCACCTCACGAGACATGGGCTATCACTTACAGCATTTCACAATACTGACAGAAAGTTTTTGGCTACAGTTTGCAGAAAAATCTTTCGATATGACTTCACTAAATGCCAGAGGCTCTAGCGGTCACAATCTGCCAATGGGTGGCCACGAACTCTGCGCACTCCAGCGCCGTCACTAGCCAGCAAAATGGCGTCACTAGTCAGCAAAATGCAGTACTATTGCTCACCAACAATCATCGCCTGGTAACCTACTCGCCAGCCGACAGCCAATCAGACAAGGCCTATTCCCACAACCTCGCGATGCCAATCTGAGAACGGGCACGCTCACATCACAGGAACCAGCGTACAATTTCAACTCTGTGTGCTGCTGTGGCGTTACAAATTTCTCACTTCAACCACTGTTGCAAAAAATCTCTGAAACTAACCTGCAACATAATGGATAAAGATACCACCATGTAATCACCGGTAATCATACCCATTACAAGTTCCTAAGATAGCACCATGAGTTCACAATCACAGCTATGGCTTCTTCTTAACACTTCAAAGACTTTGTTGTTATCTCTGGCCCATAGAAAGGCAGCAAGCAAGCCGCGGTAATATCACAGGGAAGCCTTACCACACCCTCGACCTGCATTATCTCCGGCCCATAGAGAGGCAGCATGAAAACCGTGGAAATATCACAGGGAAGCCTTGCCACGCCCTCGACCTGCAATATCTACGGCCCATAGAAAGGCAGCATGCAAGCCGCGGTAATATCACAGGGTAGCCTTGCCACACCCTCGACCTGCAAAATCTCCGGCCCATAGCAAGACAGTAAGCTAGCCGCGGTAATATCATAGGGAATCTATACCACGCCCTCGACCTGCAATAACTCCGGCTCATAGCTAGGCAGCATGCAAGCCGCAGTAATATCACAGGGAAGCCTTGCCACGCCCTCGACCTGCATTATCTCAGGCCCATAGCAAGGCAGCAGGAAAGCCGTGGAAATATCACAGGGAAGCCTTGCCACGCCCTCGACCTGCAATATCTCCGGCCCATAGCAAGGCAGTAGCAAGCCACGGTAATATAATAGGGAAGCCTTGCCACACCCTCGACCTGCAATATCTTCGACGCATAGCAAGGCAGCAAGCAAGCCATTGTAATATCATAGGGAAGCCTTGCCACGCCCTCGACCTGCAATATCTCCGGCACATAGCAAGGCAGCAAGCAAGCCATGGTAATATCATAGGGAAGCCTTGCCACACCCTCGACCTGCAATATCTCCGTCCCATAGCAAGGCAGCAAGCAAGCCATGGTAATATCATAGTGAAGCCATGCCCTCGACCTGCAATATCTCCGCCCCATAGCAAGGCAGCAAGCAAGCCATGGTAATATCATAGGGAGCCTTGCCACGCCCTCGACCTGCAATATCTCCGGCCCATAGCAAGGCACCAAGCAAGCCACGGCAATATCATAGGGAAGCCTTGCCACACCCTCGACCTGCAATATCTCCGGCCCATAGCAAGGCAGCAAGCAAGCCATGGTAATATCATAGTGAAGCCATGCCCTCGACCTGCAATATCTCCGTCCCATAGCAAGGCAGCAAGCAAGCCACGGTAATATCATAGGGAAGCCTTGCCACGCCCTCGACCTGCAATATCTCAGGCCCATAGCAAGGCACCAAGCAAGCCACGGTAATATCATAGGGAAGCCTTGCCACGCCCTCGACCTGCAATATCTTCGACGCATAGCAAGGCAGCAAGCAAGCCATTGTAATATCATAGGGAAGCCTTGCCACGCCCTCGACCTGCAATATCTCCGGCCCATAGCAAGGCACCAAGCAAGCCACGGTAATATCATAGGGAAGCCTTGCCACGCCCTTAACCTGCAATATCTTCGACGCATAGCAAGGCAGCAAGCAAGCCATTGTAATATCATAGGGAAGCCTTGCCACGCTCTCGACCTGCAATATCTCCGGCCCATAGCAAGGCAGCAAGCAAGCCATGGTAATATCATAGTGAAGCCATGCCCTCGACCTGCAATATCTCCGTCCCATAGCAAGGCACCAAGCAAGCCACGGTAATATCATAGGGAAGCCTTGCCACGCCCTCGACCTGCAATATCTCCGGCCCATAGCAAGGCACCAAGCAAGCCACGGTAATATCATAGGGAAGCCTTGCCACGCCCTCGACCTGCAATATCTCCGGCACATAGCAAGGCAGCAAGCAAGCCATGGTAATATCATAGGGAAGCCTTGCCACACCCTCGACCTGCAATATCTCCGTCCCATAGCAAGGCAGCAAGCAAGCCATGGTAATATCATAGTGAAGCCATGCCCTCGACCTGCAATATCTCCGTCCCATAGCAAGGCAGCAAGCAAGCCATTGTAATATCATAGGGAAGCCTTGCCACACCCTCGACCTGCAATAGGAATAAACTGTGCCCTCAACACCGCCGAGAGAAATGATTACGAAAGTACAGCGGGCTCGTTGCGAGATTCCTATCAAGGGCGAAGATTGCGAGGCATGCTCGCTCGTATAGAGACTGGCGCCCTACCGCTAGCAGGTTATCATACTACATTTGCGTTAGCTCCTCAAAATACAGGCACAAAAAATAATTGTGTTTTAGTGTGTGTGTGCGGTTTTTTTTTTTACGAGAAGAGGGGGGCGGAGAATGTGCTTTTTCGAGTTTAGGATGTCGCATATGTACATATAAAATCTGTTTCATTTCCGCTACCGATATCAAACATCAGAGCGTTAAATGTAATTTTAATGTACAATTGCACATGTATTCAGATCAGATAAAACTTTGTCCCGATATCGGATTAGGTAAAAATCAGTCCGACCATTTTATGAAATCGGGACACTTTATTGGTCTGAATGACACGGAACATGGTACCAGACGTTCTTGTAATATGATATCAGGCGATAAGGTTGATCTGTCATTAGTTTAACTCCAGTCGCCGTATGTTACCGATCGAAAAATGACGTCGGGGAATTGGTATCGTTCTTTTATATGTTTCAGTTACCCTCCTCTCTGGAAATAATTTTATAAATGGTGTGCTAAATCTGATGCAGTTGGAGAACACGTAGTTTTTCAAAGAGGGAGTGTATAAAATGTTCCATCCACAAACTGCACTTGTAGTTTTGGGTGAATACACCACACCTCCTTTACGTTTTTAAAACCAGTATTTCCAACGCAGATAATGAAGTCACTGTCCCATGCTGAATGACAGAGTAGTGGCAGCTGGATGGTCCGAGCCCTCTTTGACCCATATTGAAGTTTTTCGAGGACACCACGGTGGTACATCCAACCTTCCTGCCCCGCCCTCCACCTGTGACGTACTTCCTTTGACGTAATTGTGCAGTCCGACTCCTGGAGTTTATTTATTGCTTTACGTCCTTCCGCCCCCTCCCTCCTTAGAGCCATAGTGCAAAACTGCTGGCTCCGGAATTTTAAGATGCACTTCCGGATGTACTTCTGGATGCACTTCCCCCCTCCTCCCACCAACCTTGTGTGTGCCGGATTATTTGAAGGGGTGATCTGGTGAACGTCATGGGGTTGGTGTCAGCAAGACTGGAGTTGCAACGTCAGGTTCTTGGCTAGTGAGGGTACTGATATTTTTTATTTATGCATTTACGCAATTAGCAATTACATACTGACAGTATACAAGTACATGCCTTGTCAGGTCGGAAGTTGTAGGCAGACTGAGCTATTAGCAATTACATACTGACAGTATACAAGTACGTGTCATGTCAGGTAGGAAGTTGTAGGCAGACTGAGCTATTAGCAATTACATACTGACAGTATACAAGTACGTGTCTTGTCAGGTAGGAAGTTGTAGGCAGACTGAGCTCTGACGAGGTTGGCTGCTGCACAGGTGTTGAGTGGTAGGGAGCTGGAAGGGAAATGCATTTAGCCGCGGAGTAGCATGATGATGGAAGAGGGAGGGGAGGGGTAAATGCATTTAGTTAGGTCATATAATTAGATTATTTAAATGTGCAATTACTTAATATGTAAATTGAATATTTATTCGTGCAAATAATTAGATAAATTATATTATACATTAGTGCAATAACTTATTACACGCACTTTAATGTGCACTGGGTATGTACATATTTGCATACGGAGTATTGAAGTACTTATTACAGCTACCGAGAGAGTACACATCACATTGAATAAATAACAAGTTAATTTTATTAGACTATTTCATTGTGCATTACATGCATTGAATATTTAATCGAACTCTTGCATGTACCAAAATTGAACATATCGCAATTACAAAGTCTGATTACACAAGTATGGATACCGAGACCCTGTTTCATAGGATTGAGGTAATAGATTATGGCATGGAATAAATTATTTGATTAATTAAATATATTCGTACACATGCGCCCTTGCATATGCAGCAATGAATTATCGAAATATGGATAATGACATATCACAATAAACAATTACTAAGTACAAAACCTCCGTAGACATCCGTTCACTAGAACAGCTCTCTCTCTCTCTCTCTCTCTTCTCTCTCTCTTCTCTCTCTCTCTCTCTTCTCTCTCCCTCTCTCTCCCTCTCCTCTCTCGCTCTCTCTCTCTCAACTGCGGATATTTCCGATAATATGCAATACAAATACCTCTGCCAACCAGTGGTCATATTGGGAAGAGTTATTTCAATATTTCTTTCACACACAGCAGTATTCCCTAGTAGCCACATTGGTTGACATTTACTATATAAAAGGCAGGAATTTATTTTAGAACATTATTAGTATATGTTTGTAAGTCTTAGACTTCGGATCGGATGGCCGCCAGGCATTGGCAGTGTGAGACAATCCTGTATAAACTACCTCGGATTTAATTATTTAAATTACGTTTAAAAATATTCCATTTTTATAAGAGCGTCGTGTCGGGTCCGCATGCTACGAGAGATGCGTACAATAATTCACATTAACTGAGTGACAAGCCCGTGTAATTTGATTAATTTAATTATATTATTAATTACCCACTTACATACTTAGCGAGAGACTATGTGTGCAGATGCATATCCAGTAATGAAATATTTAATCGAACACTTACCTCATTTACTGATCACGCGAAAATTATATATTTAACTGCAGGTATATAACAATAAATACGCACTTGCAATACTGCTTTTTCACAGGTGGAGAAATACACACATAATATTTATATTTTAACACAATCCAAAAATAAGACTTACATTTAAGTCGAAAACAATCAACATCAAAGACACGGGAAAATCGCAACGACTCGGATCGCAGGTCATTGTCCTCGTTAGTCAGTGGTCCGGGAAAGACTCGTAGGATCTCCAGGGACGCATGACATGCAGTATCCGGTTTCCCGTAAACCGAAAGCAGTAAATATGCAAGACACTACAAGACTTCATGTGGTGGAATGACATCAAAAAGCGTGACAATAGAAATTATCTCCCTCTCCCCCCTCCGCCATCAAATGCATCTTCCTGGAGTATACGCACGATGCCAGGAGACCCCTGGGCTCCTGGCCACAGGCCCTATGTAAACGATGGCTGGTCAAGCGAACACGTCTCTAGCAAAAAATTAGTTTGTACTAAAAGAAACGCATGGACGTTCTTACCTATTATATATATATATTAATAATTGCAATTATTTCACTTGCGTAATGATTCTATGAATTGCGTGACCAACACTTATTTTTATAATTTCTTAAATCTTGTATAAGGGTAATCAAATAATATATCGGCGTACGGACTTGACTGCAGTGAAAATTTGAATGCCCAAAACCGAGATTGGAAGGCTATAAAATGTAAAGTGGAAACATTTTATTTGAAATAAAATTTACTATTATAAGTTTTAAAACCAAACATCTTCACTTCGCGCGAGACTTGATTACTTGAATGTATTTGTGTATGGAGTAGAAACACATTTAACGAGAATGTAAGGTAAAGAATTTAGGAATGAGGAAAATTACTCTTGGTTAGTCTCCAATCAATGATACTTAGATTTTTGCAATCGCATAACAAATTTTCGAGAATATTTGCATATATACATATAGTATTTGTATCCTGAGGTGAGATTAAATAACCATCACCTGTAAAAACACATCTGCAGGGGTTGGAAGTGAATGTAGCCTCCTCAGTTCGTCTTCTGAAAAGATTAATTACATATGTACTATATGTATGTGATATGTTTTGCATAGAGGAATTTGTTTGTTGCCTGCTATGGCATCGCATGACATAATGTGGAAGATATGATGTGCCCATCTCGTTACTGGCGAGATATTTGAAGGCGTCTTTTAAGTATACACTTTTAGACTTTTATAGTCAACTAGTTCCCGTCAGGCAGGTGATAACCTAGTTGGTCATCGTCTTGATATGTTTTTATTTTTTTTATTTTTCTGCTTAGATTGGCCGAGAGGCGTAGGCACTGTAATACAGACTGCCCGACAAGGAGAAAATGTGCGGCACTGCAGAATGATTAATTAGTGTGTCTGTGTTACATACATGGGTGAGAAAATAAAGGCGCGGTATAACTACCGCGATATTACAAGTGCTACAGTAAGACTGTAGTGACATACGCCAGACCCCCGAGAACTTTGCGAAAGAAGTGATTAATTAGAATTACTAACGAGTGACAGACTGCTGAAGTATGTGTGTGTGTGTATATATATATATACACACACACACACACACACATACATTCGTTGAATTATGCATTGTTTCATTTCCCGGTGATGTAAATAAGTGTACATCGTTTTACTAATTTATGTATCAAAATCAAGACATCTACGCAGAATCGATCTAAAAAGCAATTATGTTTAAACCCAATGTAATTTTGAACACTAACTGAGACGTTTATATTTTAACATTTATACTGTAAGATCTGCATACCTTCTTCACGAAAGTGAGAAAGCACCTATCGCGCGATTGACTCATGAGGAGTTAAGGTAGCAGAAGTAGTTTCGCATAACCTCTCCATGCAGCCTCTCCATGCAGCCTCTCCACGCAACCTCTCCATGCAGCCGCTCCATGCAGCCTCTCCATGCAGACTCTCAATGCAGCCTCTCCATGCAGACTCTCCATGCAGCCTCTCCATGCAGCCTCTCCACGCAGCCTCTCCAAGCAGCCTCTCCACGCAGCCTCTCCACGCAGCCTCTCCACGCAGCCTCTCCATGCAGCCTCTCCATGCAGACTCTCCATGCAGCCTCTCCATGCAGCCTCTCCATGCAGCCTCTCCATGCAGCCTCTCCATGCAGACTCTACATGCAGCCTCTCCATGCAGCCTCTCCATGCAGACTCTCCATGCAGCCTTTTCATGATCGTTAACTAAACCTTACAAATTGAAGTTGTTTACGAAAATTAAAAAATAAATACTTTTTTCAAAATTAAATATATTTCCTGAATTGCTACATAATAAAGTAAAACCAATAAATTTTTCGTTAACGTCTGATCCAATATTTACATGTTATAAGTAAATATTTTATTCTCTCCTTATATTCAACAGGGTCCCATTTCAGAAAATTACATAAAATTCTGTAGCCGACAAATTTTCCATTAAATCAACAAGTGACCTGTTTTAAACGCGATCCGAGTCGTTACGATTTTTCCGTGTCTTGCGTGTTGATTGCTCTCGATTTACGGTAATGCCTTATATTGGATCGATAAAATATTTAATTGCACACAGTCATTGAGAACATGATTATATACTATGATCAAATTGTCTCATACATGGGTTTGTCAATCTTTTGATGTGAAATGATGTACACATCTGTCGTAGCACGCGGACCCGACACGATTCTTTTGTATTGAATAATATATTTTAAGTTAATTTTAATAATTAATAACCCAAAGCAATTTGTACAGGGTTGTTTCACACTGCAAAATCCTGATGCGCATGCGATCCTACATGTACAACTTACAAACATATACTAACGATTTTCTATTATCAATTCCCGCCCTTTATATATTAAACATCAGCCAATATGGCAACAAGGGCCAGGGAATACTACTGTGTTGGAGAGAAATACTGAAATAGCTCTTCTCAATATGGCCTAAGTTCGGCAGAGGTATTTGTATGACATATTATCGAAAATCTCCGCAGCTGAGAGAGAGAGCTGTGGTAGGGAATGTATGTGTACGGAGGTTATGTACTTAGTAATCGTTTATTGCGATATGTAATTATGCATGTTTCAATCATTCATTACTGCTTAGGCAAGGGTATAGTTTGCACGAATATATTTAATTACACAAATAATTTATTCCATGCATGAATCAATTCCCTCAATCCTATGCATAAGGGCCTCGGTACGCATACTTGTGTAATTAGACTTTGTAATTGCATAATTTACTCTCTCGGTACATGCAAGACTTCGATTAAGTAGTCAATGTGCATAACAATGCACAATTAAATATTCTAATTTAATTAATTAATTATTTAACCAATGTGATATGTACTCTGTAGCTGTAATAAGTACTGCAATGCTACATATGCAAGGATGTTCATACCCAGTGCACATGCAAGTGTGCATAATAAGTTATTGCACTATTATATATTTTAATTAATATTATTAATTCATTGCATTAATAAATATTAAATACATATAATTAGTAATTGCATGATTAAATAATCTAATTACAGGACCTAACCCTAACCAAGTGCATTTATCTCCCACTCCCTCATCAATAATTCAGCTGCTCCACACCTAAAGGCATTCCTCTTCCAGCTCCCGACAACTCAACACATCTGCAGCAGCCAACCTGCCAGAGCTCATCCTACCCACAGCTCCCGCCCTGACAAGATGTGTAATTTCTCTCTTTCTCTCTCTCTCTATCTCTCCACATGCATCAATAATTCAGCTGCTCCACACCTAAAGGCATTCCTCTTCCAGCTCCCGACAACTCAACACATCTGCAGCAGCCAACCTGCCAGAGCTCAGTCTACCCACAGCTCCCGCCCTGACAAGATGTGTAATTTCTCTCTTTCTCTCTCTCTCTATCTCTCCACATGCATCAATAATTCAGCTGCTCCACACCTAAAGGCATTCCTCTTCCAGCTCCCGACAACTCAACACATCTGCAGCAGCCAACCTGCCAGAGCTCAGTCTACCCACAGCTCCCGCCCTGACAAGATGTGTAATTTCTCTCTTTCTCTCTCTCTCTCTCTCTCTCTCTCTCCACATGCATTAATAATTACCACCAACAAGCATCCACCCACCGCTGCCAAGTCCAGTCTGCCAGCCACAGACACCACAAGGCCCGCCAGAACACCCCTTCAAATATCCGGCACACACAGAGGGTGTTTGGTGAGAGGGTGGGGGAGGGGTGTGGGAAGTACATGCGCAAATAAAATTAAAATTACACATGCACATGCAGTTGAAAGTGAACTGGAGGGTGGGGGAGGGGAACTGCAACTGCATCGGCGCCATTTTGTATAAATTAATTGAAATCGGAAGTCCACGCCCCCTCTACTGTAAGGGATGTGGTGGGGTGGTGATGGGGCAAGCAGATGGGGGGGAGGGTGAACCACTACCCCCTCCGGGATAACAACAAATGGTGGAGGGAGGGGCAGGGGGGAGAAAAACTGCATTTCAATTGCATCACGCCTTTATGTCGCGAGTCCATACGGGTCAAAGTGGGCCAGTACCATCCAGCTGCCCCTACTTGCTAGACACATGCTGCACTTGACCTCCGATGAAATAGGCGAGTGCGCGGCAGTCTATCCCGACACGACACAACTATAGTCTCGGATGGTCCGGCTGTGTGCTCTGCCAGTCCGATTTCGACACCAGCTTGGCCAGATCTGGATACGGATCGTGTGCCACCGCCATTAAGGTATGTTGTATGCTGTTCGGATCGTGTGCCACCGCCATTAAGGTATGTTGTATGCTGTTCGCTATAAAGTCACCCTTCCGATGTTTCGAATAAAAAACATTTTGAAGTGTACCGTACTTCAGTTGAATTCGTTATTGCAACTAATGGAGTTGGGTGACAGTGATATAAAAGTATACTTAATAGGTACAGAACAATAGCACGTTTTGAAAATCAGTTACTTATAGGAAAAATTACTGATCATTTATCCCTCCTGTGTGCAGTGCCAGTTGAAAATAACATTGTTGTACAACATATACAGGTTGGTGAACACACGGACTGCCAGCTTTATATACGTTGTCCTGTATGAGGATGGTTTGCGGAATAACTTTACTAAAAATAAAACTGAAAAAGACGCCGAATCTTTCGGTGTTAAAGACGAGTGCGCAAAGCGATAAAGTCGAATGCAGCAAATTTATTTCTCATTACAGAGCTGTTGTGAGCAAAATGAACCGTGTTGGCAACCCGCCAGTGAGGAGTGTGTTGTCTTGCAAGTTCAGAAAAAGGAAGCAACTTTAGGGGGGGAGGGGGAAGTAACTGCAGCAGGAAGTTAACTGGATTACAGATTGCAAGAGGAGATAATAATATTTCGCATCTCAGCTTGTGTGAGAGCGCAGTACTGGTAGTCGGGAAATCTGCAACAGTTAGCGGAACAAATCCAGTGGGCCTCTGCGTTCGGGGCTCGGCGGGTTGTCTTTGAGATGCAGCCGCAATACAACCACATGTCGCTCTCATGACAAGACTTGCCCCGGCTATCAGTCCACCGTCGACTAGCCAGGCAGGTCGTACACATATAACATAGAGAGCACGTTGTGCATAACTGTCTGCATGCAGTTTCTTTCCCGACGGGAATACATTTTTGTTGCTCCCGACATACGGCACAGCGTTATACTGAAACTAGTACAGTTACGAACACAAATGTGTTCTTTTCAACGCCTACAATAACATTTTTATACAGAAGAAGTACGTGAACAACACCCTTAAACTGAGGCAGTATATGACAAAACCATAACGTACCACATTTCTCTTAAGTTATTATTAAGGAGGCTATACGCCCCCGAAAGTAGTTTTGAAAAGCTTTTAGTTAAAAATAACATAAACTAGTAGAGGGATTTAGTAGATTCTGGCGCAGTATTCAAGATCGGAGGCAGGCTACGACCAAGCACCAACTTGTTTCCCGCCGCCATATTTTTATTCCGGATGCTATCTTGTCAACCATCTTGTTTCCGGCCGTCATCTATACCGACAATTTCTCAGCCCTGTTGTTTACGGCCATTTTGTTTCCAGCCACCATCATATATTTAATTTTTCTTAGTCACGTTTTGTCATGCTCTGTCTTGCCATTTCAGCCATCATGATATCATACTCTGTCATTCCTTTTCAACTTAGCCAAACTCTGATTACTCATTCAATCGCTTGTGCTCTACTCCCTTCAAATTGTTATTTTTACTTTTATGTACTGTAAGCAGCCATCTTTGTTGGACTTATAGATATTTCATTTAGTCACATTCGTTCCACCTTGTATTAGAATATTTTACAGGACTTGTAAAAATTTCCCCTTATTTAAGGGACTTAGATTATTTAATGTGTGTAGGGACTTTGAATAATTTACCATTCACACTGAACTTAGAAAAAAGGTATATCCTATGTTCAATATGGAATATTTCCAACTCCCTCTGTAAGACATACCACTCATGCCAGGACATGCAAATTTATTCCCAAACTCCTGTCCTATCGGAATAAAGCAATCACCTAGATCAAAATAAGAGTTCAGAATAATCTAACCTAACCTAACTTCACTTAACCCAACCTAACTTCACCTAACCTAAATTCACATAACCTAACTTCACATAACTTAACCTCAACATAACCTAACTGAACATAACCTAACACAACCTAACACAACCTAACCTAACCAACCTAACCTAACTCAACCTAACCTAGCACAACCTAACCTAGCACAACCTAGCCTAACTCAACATAACCTAACTCAACATAACCTAACTCAACATAACCTAACTCAATATAACCTAACTCAACATAACCTAACTCAACATAACCTAACTCAAATTATTCTAACTCAACCTAACCTAACTCAACCTAAACTAACTCAACCTAACCTAACTCAATATAACCTAACTGAACATAACCTAATTGAACATAACCAAACTCAACATAACCTAATTCAACATAACCTAACTCAATATAACCTAACTCAACATAACCTAACTCAAATTATTCTAACACAACCTAACCTAACTCAACCTAAACTAACTCAACCTAACCTAACTCAATATAACCTAACTGAACATAACCTAATTGAACATAACCAAACTCAACATAACCTAATTCAACATAACCTAACTCAACATAACCTAACTCAACATAATCTAACTCAACCTAAACTAACTCAACATAACCTAACATTAAACCTAAATAATAACCTAATAAAAAATAATAACCTAAAATTAAATAATCCAACCTAACCATCATAAAAGAACTCATTTCGACACCTGCCAAATACTTGCTCCCCTTGAACCACCATCTTGTTTCGTCTGTTGACAACTGCGTTTATTTTTAGCCCACTCATCTAGGATTTCATTTTTTCCTTAGCCACCAGGCATGCTCACTACAGGTCACAGTGTTAGTAGGATTTAACAACTTGTGTAATACCATAGGTATTTCACCTCATATAATACCTTTTTTCATTTATGTATTTCTTTTCACCTTGTCCATAGTACTTTACCACTTATATTGTCTATGAAAGCAGCTCGTACCACCACAAATTATTCAAAACTTCTTTCTTTCGTGTCGACAGGGCTTATAGTGAAAATGATGGCATGCTGTTCAAGTGGTCAGAAAATTAACCAGCTATAGTGACATATGGAAAACTTAGATCACTTTCAGTACTCGATAACGATGCTGAGTTACATTACTGCCTAAATAATTCCTTCTCGCATATGCACGAAACGAAATACAATCTATCTATAAACACCATCCTGAAATATTTTGGTTGGATGGTTGATACACTTGCCTGTATGGTTTTGCTGGTATTGTCTGTGCAAATGAGATATGTGGTGTGATATGGTCTGCGAGTATCGGTGATTAAGATGTTTTCTCCTGGAACATTTGATTTGTTGGTCTGGTGGTATGACCTATTGTTATGACATTTCGTTATGGCTGGTTCTCTGGCAAGTATATAACTTATGGAATTATGGTATTATCTGGCCAAGTTGTCACTATTACATGATGAAATGTTATATCAGAATTTGCTAGAATATTTCATAGGAATACCTGTACGGTGGCTTTGTTTTCACTGCTGGTATGAAGGGAACTATTAAGTATAACTGATATAACCTAATGGAATGGACCTTAGGTAGTGACTAATGTTATGGCCTGTTCATGTAGTCGGGGTATCACATGATTTTGACGAGAACAATCAATAGTAATAGCTGGTTGGCATGTTTGTGGCAGTGACTACCATATGACATCAAATATTATTACTTAGTTTAAAAAAAATTTATTAGGTGGTAAGAGATTCAGGGTATATAGTCTGTTGACATAAAATATTCTTATGTACTCAAAGAAAATTAATATTCCATATTTATGCTGAGTATTTATGAGAGGTTAATTACCACAAAAAAAACACATATTAAGGAATGCATGATTTTTAATTTACACTCAAGACAAAATTATGGTACACATAGTGTGGCATTCATTAAAAACAGATGTCGTTCAGTTTACTATGATAGTTTTGGTGATTTAAGACCGCCAATACAAATACGTAACTATTTAAATAACATACAAATCAATTACCATTACATAACTTAACAGTTATTAAACACAAAAAATTCTGGCCACTTATGTTTGTAATTTCTGACTATAAATAAGGTACACAATCCTTAAAACCTGTTAATAAAATTTCAATTATGTTGATTGTAGGTAATAACTCCTCGCAACTGCACTCAGTTTATTTCTCTCCATTGAATTTAGATGGTGACTGAAAATCAGTTTAATTGAATGTGTAATTTATAACAGTATTCCCAACGTTGATATGCAACCAATCGTTCACATAAATTATTGGCGACAAGAAATACAAGGAAGAGCTGGAAACATTAGAAGCTAGTGCATGTTGACTATAGGAGAGTTTACTTTAAACCATATGACGTACTGTTACAACAACAGGTATACGACGATCTTGAGCACTGGTGCTACAGCTTTGATAAATATCAGGGTTTCAAATTCGGGGAAGGTTTTTCTTGTGGAGGTTGCTTTCCCGAATAGTGTGCAGTGCAGTATTTAGAACAGGTAGATCCCTGCCTTGCGCGATACAAGACTTAATTGCAGCTACGTATGGTGAAGTGGTTGCGGAAGAAGAAGAAGACAAGTTGACAGCCATCTATAAACTCAATCGGCTACATCAAGGGATCACCATCTGGTGGAAGTAAGTGTGCAATGGAGATACACAGACTTTCATTTATCCACAAGGGACGCTCTCATTTCCCTCGTGAGCAACACCACTAGTGTGACATCGCCAACACTCTTCCAGAATGAACCTCCAACCCCACGGCAAGTACTCTCTAATAGAGCATGGACTATATTCTGAAATATATAAATTACCATTTTCATTTAAGGAGATGTGTGAAGACGAATATTCATATTAAATACATGTACAAACTTGGTTTCATGTAAACAAGTATTAAGCCATTGAGTCAAGTGTAACTGAATGTGACAGTTCAAAGTGTTATGTTATATTCCATATATGAGTGAGAAAAAACTATGTTGAAGCTACGGGTGAGCATGTTAACACAAGTTAATGTAGTGAGAGTTTGAAACATGTTATTTAAAGATCAGGCCAAGCACTTCAATTGTAATACTTTGAATGCTGTAGAGGAGTTATTTTGAAGCAGTGAATGAGTATTTATTGGATACTGGATGACTAAATTGTTTTGTGCATACGAAATAAGGAAGTGCAAGGTTCAACCCTCATACTTATACAGTTTAAGATGGTAGAGAGAAATAGTGATGAAGTCATTTTATCACGTATTTGTATATAAAAATCCAAGTATAAAACCAATATTAGCAACTTCGTTAGATGCTGCTTATCGCATTCTAAACTAATTTGTTGTTGTTTGTGGGAAAAATAGTGCTTGCATCTTTGTATCAAGTTGACTTTCGTACAGTAAGTATGGCGTTCTTCCACCCTGTCAACCCGTATGTCCCCATAACTCCTGAAAAATCTACAGTGGAGTATTCTTATTGGTCTAGTGGAACATTGCATCAGTTTGGCGAGTCTTGGGAATCGATGTTTCATTTTCAGAAAACTCATTTTCCATTGGGAAATGAGATAACACATAAATTAATTCAATGTTTGGATGTAAATAATTGTCTGGTAGAGTTTATGGCTCCAACTACTTTATTGCCAGGAACAGTGGATGAAGTCTTCATGCACTATCAAGAAACATTCCCAGACTTGATATATAATATATTTTACAAGCTCCAAACTG
Organism: Dryococelus australis; assembly: GCA_029891345.1. NCBI lineage: Eukaryota > Metazoa > Arthropoda > Insecta > Phasmatodea > Phasmatidae > Dryococelus > Dryococelus australis. Next base: position 2,382,930 of record CM057004.1, read on the forward strand.
TTCTAAAGACATGAGTACTAAGACAACTGCTGAAAAATGTAAAGGAAGTATGCGCAAACGTATGCATTTTGAAATTTCACAAGAGCAGGATTTTAAGGGGAATGTAAAAAAAATTTGCCAAGTCAATATTTAGTGAAATTACAAACATGCTAAAAAAAATTGTATGACAAAATGTCTCTCAAATTGTTTAATGTGTGATGTTTCTCAAATTGTTTAATGTCAAATTGTTTGTAAAAGTGTGTATGTCAGTGTGCGTAATCAAAATATTTATTGTCAAAACCGTATTGTTAAAAGAGATATTTATGTATGTCAACTTGTAAAAATGATGTAATTTTTGTCTTTAACAAATATTGTGTGAAAACTTAAGTCCGTGTTTGATTGACCTAAAATTGCTATCCGCTTACATGATGTGTAAACAATGTGGTACATGAAAGTGTGTAATTTAATGATACATTAAAAGTTTGTGGAGTTAACATTGCAAATTAAGTGTAATATGTAATCTGCATATAAAAAATTTAAAGTGTTATTAGTTCAAAATTATATTTGAATTGTAACATAATTTTCTGTCAAAACTAATAACGTAACATTTATACCATATTATAATTTTTAAACGATAAAGTATTTAAAGATAACATTTTAAAAATTTGGGTTTTTAGTATAATCGACATTGAAAACATATTAAATTTAATACTAAAAACTAATATAAGACATTAATTTTAACCTTCAAAAACAAGTGCTTTGTAAATTGAAACCAATAACATAAATTTGGAAAACGAAGTCGTAATACTGCACAGACCCCCATTTACATTCCCACTCAATCCCACCTCATGCATGACTAAACAAATACCAACCGCCCTTTACATTCTAAAGCCCGCATTCTGCATGGCGCCTTTGTAAACTGTGAACCCATGCATGGACAAAGATTTAACGAGATGCCATCGCACCTTTGTAAAAGAACAAGTCCACTCACATTATTCTTAAATTTAAACCCTCGAACAATGAATTCCTCCACTCTTATTTAAAACTGTGATATGGGGTTCACACATTTTCTCTCGAAGGGATGGGGTTGTCAGTTATAACTTACATGGATGGTGTCTGCCAGAGTTGTCCTAAAACTGTGATATGGGGTTAACACATTTTCTCCCGAAGGGATGGGGCTGTCAGTTATAACTTACATGGATGGTGTCTGCCAGAATTGTCCTAAAACTGTGATATGGGGTTAACACATTTTCTCCCGAAGGGATGGGGCTGTCAGTTATAACTTACATGGATGGTGTCTGCCAGAATTGTCCTAAAACTGTGATATGGGGTTAACACATTTTCTCCCGAAGGGATGGGGCTGTCAGTTATAACTTACATGGATGGTGTCTGCCAGAATTGTCCTAAAACTGTGATATGGGGTTGACACATTTTCTCCCGAAGGGATGGGGCTGTCAGTTATAACTTACATGGATGGTGTCTGCCAGAATTGTCCTAAAACTGTGAGATGGGATTAACACATTTTCTCCCGAAGGGATGGGGTTGTCAGTTATAACTTACATGGATGGTGTCTGCCAGAGTTGTCCTAAAACTGTGATATGGGGTTAACACATTTTCTCCCGAAGGGATGGGGCTGTCAGTTATAACTTACATGGATGGTGTCTGCCAGAATTGTCCTAAAACTGTGATATGGGGTTAACACATTTTCTCCCGAAGGGATGGGGTTGTCAGTCATAACTTACATGGATGGTGTCTGCCAGAGTTGTCCTAAATGCACGGTGCTCCAAATGGTTCACTTTGTCATTCGTGTTCCCTTTGTATGCATACGAGGTAGTGGCATAATGTGTAATGGCAAAATATTTTCTGAAATTCTTTTGAAAGTCTTTATTCCCGAACAAATAGCTTTTATCTTTGCGCGTTTTTGAAGAAATAAGTGTGCCTGTTCCGTCTCCGTTTTTATCTGTTAAAAGCAAAATTTATCAACGTTAGTGAGGCATAGTTAATAGGGTTCGGCTAGTGTATATTTTGTATGGGCCGTCCGGTTGTGAAGATCGATTGGCAGAGAACTATGTACCGCCCCTCTGTTATAAGGATATAACAGCGACTATCCGTGATAACCTGCGACTATCCGTGACAACCTGCGACAGGTTGTCATGGATAGTCGCAAGTTATCACGGATAGTCGCAGATAGTCACAGGTAGTCGCAGATAGTCACAGGTAGTCGCAAGTAGACATGAGTAGTCGCAGGTAGTCATGGGTAGTCATGGGTAGTCACAGGTAGTCACGGATAGTCATGGGTAGTCCATAAAACCTGAGCGAAGCATTGGCGGCCTGCTACTGTTTTAATTAGTGGATTGCTTTTAACTCAAATGTTAAATAGTTTTTATCTACAAGCCCTAAATATAGAATTATCAATTAGCAAATTGAAAATATTTATAGGGTTCCCAGAACAAAATTTCAAAAAAGAATTCTTGATTTAATAACCACAGATCAGAAAAAAATAACTAATTTGCTGACTAATTTTCTATAATTCTAGCGAGAAGTTTCGATATTTCCTCCAAAAACTTGTAGTAGTGAAAAATTGGTGAATATACGTAATAAATAAGTGCACCATTTCCCTTAAATAGTTACAGTTTTCGCGCGGAATTCTAAATTTAGATATACATATAATCCAAACTTTTAACAGAATGGCCAATCTTGAAACTATCGTTATTTCCTCGAAATGTGAGAGACTATAGTCCACTAAAATCGATGAAATCTGCCTTGCGGATGAGCAATATAAAAAAGCCGGTTCTGGCACACCTGGCTGCTGGCTGAGGACTGGAGGACTGCAATTAGCATACTACCAGGCTGCAAGCTGAGGACTCCAGGAGCAAGAAATTCCCTTTTTCCACTTTTCCCTTCCAAAACGGTCGATTTCGCGTACAAAAACGTCACCTTTTTCCCTTAAAAATTTTCCGAATTTCACTTCCGCCTCTGGTGGCCATCTTGGCAGCCATTGCGAATTAGCATAATCCGGCCAGTTTTCCCTATGCGATGGAGGTTTGCCCAATGCGGCGGAATTGGTAGGAGCTTCTCCCAAATTCGGAACATTTAATTCCCGGTGGCTATCTTGGTATCGACGACCTATGTCTACCAAGGGCAACTGTCGACCAGCTGAGGATGTCCATCATTTTGGCGGCCAGCACCTCGCCAATGGTGGTGGTGGTGTATCAAAGCATCGCGAATGATCGGATCTTGTCTACCACAGCAGCTTCCTAAAGTGTGTGTGTGCATAACACTTATAAGCATAGTTGGCTGTAATTTCCGAACTGTTTAAGTTATAGTTGTCAAATACATAACATAGGCATCCACAACGACTAGGAGAAGGAAATATGCCCCATGTCAATTTATAAGCAAAGGTGGCTGTATTATACAAATTGTTTAATTTATAGTTCAAGAATTCATACCATAGACATCAACCATGACAAGGAGAAAGGTCGCAGGATTAAGTATGCCCTATGCAAACTTATAAATATAAACATAGTTGGCTGTAATTTCCGAACCATTTGAGTTATAGTCGCCAAATTCATAACATAGACATCAACCACGACAATGATTATGACTGTAATTGACAAAGTGTTTGAGATACAACTACCAAAATCATAGTACATGCATACACCCCCCCCTCAACAACAAGAAGAGATGTGCAGACATATGTCGGGCTGCATGTCTTCCTGTTCATACTCACCTCTGTCTCTCCTGTCCCCTCAGCACCACTGCCTCACCACACACACACACACACACACTTCCTTGTGCGCTCCCCCCCTCCGCACCCCGACCAGAACGTTCCTCGCACTCTATATCTATCCCTTGGCCTCCCCCTCTGCCAGTCTACATCACCCCCTGATCATATATCCTCGCACGCTCACCACTACCCAGTCAGCGAATCGCTGTGCGCCGACCTCCGAGCACTCGTCTAACAGAGAGCAGCCACCCTTTCCGACCCTGGTTCTCAGGATTACCATCCGCATGTGATCAAGTACAACCTATGTCTACATCCCTGCGTCCCCAGCATAAGGCCAGGTGAGCCAGAAACCATTTTTGGTATACAAGCACACTGCCTTCTTTCAGCGGCCTGTTAGACATCATAAAATACAAATTATACTAACACACCATGTCGCTGGCATCCATGTTGCGACAGACCGCCAAAATACCATGCACTCACCGATGACCTCGGAATCCGACTACGACTGAAGGTCAAATCACCACTGACCATCCCGTGGGTCCACACGACATAGCCACCCCACTGCCAGACAACCATTTTGGCCATCAAATGCATATCCTTACAAGCATGCTACTACTATAAGTCGTCCTAGGTGTCTACCATATTGTAACCCTACTGGCTGCCCAGCGTACATGGGCCTTCAACGGTCGGTCAGTACTACCAGCAGTGCACTCGTGAGCTGTGTACCGAAACATCAATGTATGTATGTAATGAGATGTCACTCCCAATGCATACATATTCATCGATAGACAGTTGAGTCCCCACACACACAACACATGCTAGAACGATAAGCTTCCTATTATGAAACGAAGTATCCTCCACCATAACAAATGTAGAAGAGAATACTTGTAGGCCACGAGCGCATTTCGTCGCCATCGTCGTCGTTGTCGTCTTTGTCGTCGATGTGACCTCGCTTGAAGGGAGACCACAATGACCAGTCCTGCATTTCCGTGCACGATAGATAGTGACCAAGTACTACATTCCCACCTCCTCCCCCTTGACATTGTACTTACCGATGTACTTTTGATAGGAACCAATGCATGTACCCTGAACAATCCTCGAGGTAATGCAGATTCGATTCCCGTAAAAATGTATCGCTCTGTGTGCTTTCTCATGTCGTCCGTTACAGTGCACAAAAGGAAAAAATCTCTAACAACCCATATGTGTATATTGGACAAGAAATGACTAGCCAAGACCATACATCGTATGGCATTCGACAAAAGCCATGTAAGCCCATCAATAATACAAATTATCAGGTTGGCTGAGCAGCCTAAGGCAGCTGATATAAGCTCTGGTTCCTGTAAAAGGGAGCATGGGTTCGAATTCCTGCACCTGACAATTTTTATTTGTATTTATGTTTTTTTCTCCCGTACGCTACTCAAATAAATATGGTATCGTAGGTAAAATTCCCGTTGAGTGTACATGCAGACATTCGTTGGTCCCACTGCCCATAAAGAGACCAGCATCACAGTCATACTCTGTCTCTGACCTGCACTTGTGTATAAACCCTTTTGAAATTTTTTTGCAGTTACAAACAATAATACGTCACACAGTTCGCTGTAAATTCCGAACAGTTTGAGATACTCACTAGTATCTCCAACCTGCACTCGTATAGCGAAGCAGGTAATAATAATAATAATAATAACAGGCAGGGGTCACCCTGCCCTGTAATACAAGCCCCACACAGACAATGTAAATGATGCGAGACCACTCTGGTCAAACAAACCCCTTACGAACCGCATGAAACGAAACTATCCTCCACCCATGACCAGACCGCGAGCTACACACTTGTGTACTGAAGCTTGTAATTACAGTCAGTCATAACCCGTATCGAACCTTCAATGTACAACAATCATACTCCAACCCACACACACACGTACTGAACCTTCAATGCTTACAGCTAGTTTGTACACCCCCCCCCCCAATAAAAAACAACTGAGGACCGGCCTGCACTTATCGTGTACCTAGACTACAATATTAATTACATACTCAACAATCAACGATTCTAGAAAACTGAGTACAGTCGCATTTTACATGGTAGGGAAAGAGCTATGGCACACACTGCGATGCACGTACTTTAAAGTAACTATTGCATGTAGCCTAACGACAGTGGTGTATAAACCTTAAAAAATTAATAAGCTAACGAAGGTTCGATTCTAGTTGAGAGTGTATGCTGACACGTCTGCAAACAATTGTTCGTCTTCGGTCCCACTGGTCATGAACACAAGCATGTAGTGATCATGACAGTCATACTCTGTCCCCGATATGCACTCATGTACCAAACCGTTCCAATTACAGACAGTAATACTCTGTCCCCGATATGCACTCATGTACCAAACCGTTCCAATTACAGACAGTCATACTCTGTCCCCGATATGCACTCATGTACCAAACCGTTCCAATTACAGACAGTCATACTCTGTCCCCGATATGCACTCATGTACAAATCCGTTCCAATTACAGACAGTCATACTCTGTCCCCGATATGCACTCATTTACCAAACCGTTCCAATTGCAGACAGTCATACTCTGTCCCCGATATGCACTCATGTACAAAACCGTTCCAATTACAGACAGTCATACTCAGACGACCTTACCAGCACTTGTGTGCCGACAGAACCTTTTTACACTTATAGGAAGCCATACTCAGCCAGCCCTGCACGAAACTTCAATGCATGTACCAAGCCTCTGCAATTACAAGCAGTCCTACTTTGCCGATACTTCTCGAAACCTCATAGCATGTACTTACACAATATATCAAGCATTTGAAATTACAAGCATGTGATCCTTCCCAAACCTTTAATACAATCACTTAGATGGTTTCCGCCCAGCTTTACATGTTCAGACACTCCAATAAGATAACCATCATGACGTGTTTACCCATTGGGACAAGTCTCGAACCCACGTCCCTGCAGACAGCTGCTTGCCTTCAACAGTCGAGTTTCGCCCGCTAGAATGCACGAAAGGAAAAAAAAATAGCTATAAACAAAACGACTAGTAACGAGCACATCGTGCAATGTATGTTCATCACAAATACATGCAGTCATAGGTCACACACACACGTGCAGTGAAAACCTGAGACACGAACCGAATTAGGAGGTATCACAATGCACACATACACACATGTCAACTATGTATGTACTCTGATCATAGATAATGCAGAGCAGAGGATTTACCTTATCGAGTGTAGCTGTTTCAAAAGACCTTGATAAGCCCTTCTCCCAAAAGCACATCAAAGGGTCAGTAGAACCACTGACCAAAAGATAATCAATCAACTAATTCCAAAATTATTCAAAAGTAACCTTTTGCAAGTAACTAAGGGCTGAAAATCAATATTGGCCCAATCGTTCCCCAATTTATAACACATAAGATTGCACTTTATTTTTCTTTATTTTTTTTCTATTTTTGTATGCTTTGGTTTAAAGTAAAACTCACCTTTTCTTTGTACATTGTGGAAAAGACCACACTTTAAAATATACATTATTATGCACACATGGCATTTCTATAAACTCTAAATTGCCTCAATTAAAATTATTAAAGATGGCGAACAAAACATCAATATACCATCATATAAAGCTTTACCTTGGCAACATACAAAGAAAATAAGGCCAATTATGGATAATTTTAATTTTATGGCCATATTCACAAACAAAGACCATCATAATAAATAACTCACAAATATAAATAGATGAGAATAGAATATATTACTGGCTGTTCTCTCATACCCAAGTCAAAAATGGATTATTTACAACATTCATGGCAATTCAAAATAATAAGGCCAAGTGAAGAAATATTCACTGCCATGTAAAAATGTATTAATTTACTACAAAAGCCAAATAAGAAATGGCTTGGAAAATAATTAATTAGGCTAAATATTTTATGGCCATATACACAAACAAAGGCCAAAAAAAAATTATTTACTCACAATGGTTTTGACCATACTACAAAAAGGTAAATTTATGAAAATTATTACGCCTTGAGAAGGGATAAATATTGTATTATTTTAAGCAATTACAAAAGCCATTTGGAGAAATTATTCTATCTAAAAAAAATGGCTAAGTTTTTACTATCTTAATCACAATATATAAGGCCATTCAGAACATACTAAGGCTATATTTTTAGATTTACAAGGTACTTCGACTTTATACAGTACTCACTCTCATGGTCACATAACAAGACCAAGAACATTTATGACTTCAATTATAAAATTGGCTAAAATTTTATAAAAGTTACCACAGAAAAATATACTCAATTCTTACATTTCTCCTTCAAGGAAACTACTTGCCAAAATTTACCCTAAAATAACATTGAAAAGTTCAAGTTCTGCCAGATGGCCTGCCATTATGACTTATGTAATTTCATTATTATTTTTTGGTCATACTTAACTCAAGGCAGGAAGGGTCTGCTGAACCTTGGAGCCACCTTCTCTCTCGAAGCAGGGAAATCCAAGGTGTATATACCCAGTCAAAATTTCACTGCAGGAGGGGAGTGAGAACCGTGGGCCAATCAGGTGTCCCAGAACTCCCAACCCCGCACTGCTTGGGAAGGTGAAAAAAATATACATTTTTGTAACACTTTCGCTTGGAAACACTTTTTTAAACCAACCAATCATAGTTCACCTTGGAAATTATTTCCGCCTAGCAACAGCTGAACGAGGCGAAGCATTGCCTCGTAACGTCAAACTGCAGGTAGAAATTCTGGGATATCAGGAGGGGGCGTGGATGCAGGGGTAAATTCTAGGAAGCGGCGAGTGTGAGAAGTAACGGAAATGAGGCGTCCCGCTGCCGGATCGCCGACGACGCGCATTTACTGATTTGCTGGTGGCCACGCCACACATTCACGATGCGCTGCTGTGCCGAGAATACGTAGCCGACATTTGGCTACGTTCAAAAACTTCCAACGTTCCAAGATAATTGCAGGTTGGTGCCAAGATAGAGTAAAATTATAATATAGTTAGCAGAAATCTTGACTCCGCGATGCCGAAAATGCGTGCTCCACACGCACGCACTGATTTTATTTTCCCAAAATAGTGTCATTAGTCGGTTACAGAAAGACGTAAATTGCTATTTCACGCGCTCGGCGTCTGAACCTACAGGGCACGAGTAATTGTCATCGTCGTGAACTCACTGGAAGCAATGACTGCCCTGCCTTTCCGTTCACACAATACATTGCCGATTATATGTTCGCCAGTAAACAATCGTTCGTCGGAGAGGTAAGAAAGGTCCCACTGCCAAAAATGTTACGAAGCGACATAATCTACAATCCCTAACCATACGATGCAAGCGAAGTGTACGTACCTTGTATGTACACAGCAGGAAGTGTTCGAAGGAAGACAAAGTTGATCGTGTATGAGTGTAAAGAGGCCAACTTCACAGCCAGCAGTCGAGACATCGCAAACTAACATTCCGTGTTCGTAATTATAGTCATACTCTCTCTCTCTCTCTCTAACCTACACTCATGTGCTGAGCCTTTGCAATTGCAGACAGTCATACAACGATGACCCTGTCTTTGCTCGAACCTTCGATGCATGTACCAAGCCTGTCCAAGTAACCGCTGTCATACTCTGACGACCCTTCAGCTGTGGCAAGTCGCGATCTCAGGTCCCTACAGACACCTGCTTGCACACTCACTTAAAATCACCTTGCTTGTTCGTGTGTTACCCATGTTAGATAAGGATGTTGTGTGTACATAAAACGAGGGTATATACGCAGTCACACGAGTTCTCTTGACACATTCGCAGATAGTCTCTCTTTCGAACACGGACATACCTGAGAGTGTATCATTTCAGGTCAGCTGTTTGTACCATAGCTACACCAAAAACTTGTCATGGATCATAAAGTGAAAATAATGGCATGTTGTTCTAGTGGTCAGAAGATTCTATCAGCTATTGTGGCATATGGAAAGAATAACTCACTTGCAGCACTCAACAAAGACACTGAGCTCGCATACTTACCTAAAGAATTCCTTCTGTCATATTGGTGCGGTCACCATTACCCAGGACTGGCAGGCGATGCTCGAGTGTCCAGGATGGCGCGACCTCGACGGGTCAAATCAGATGTTTGTAAAACATCCCCCACCAAGGAAAGTAGTAAGGACAGGCGGGGCACTATATAAAACTGGAGCGATGGCGGCCATCTTGATTCCGAGACGACTTCAGAGAGGACCGCTAGGCCAGTAGTCCCTACTTTGACCCCAGCCGACGCCACTGTCGAGGAGGTCTGCCCGACGATGAGACAGATACAGGGTACATAGTACATATACTCCCAGTAGAGCGCCCTAGGTCGTGCAGTATTTGAATCATCGTATAAACCTTAAGACTCACTCTGGGTCACAAGCACCTTAATTATAGTTGTCGCAATAGGTCAGCAGGGCCTCTTAACTATATTTGGTAACTGCGGAGCAGAATTATTGACTAATTGTAAAGTAATAACAAGTGCAATCTACATGTTATATTGTATATAAGCTGTGAGTTAATAAATAGTTTTTTGTATATTGAGTGCTATATTGTCTACTAACAAATATCCCCCTTCCTCGTGTGGTCTGATTCATTCTCAGGACAGGTCACAGCAATATACTCGACATGAAATACGGTATGTCTACAAACATCTACCCACATATCTACAACATGACGAAGACATACGCGACTGTCTCCCATATACAGAATGTTTGTAAGGATGTACTACTGTTATGGACACACCACATTCCAAGGGTTGGTGTAATGCATGTCGGAAGAGTGTTGAAGGAGCATCCAACTCTGATACCTTCCCTATGGAACTCATGAAGGACAGAGAGAGCTGTGTACCTGAGGCAGCTGAAGAGGTCGTCGACGTCGTTCCGACCTAGGGCGCTCTAATGGGAGTATAATGTACTCTGTATCTGCCTCGTCGTCGCCGTCGTCGTCGGGCAGACCTCCTCGACAGTGGCGTCGGCTGGGGTCAAAGTAGGGACTACTGGCCTAGCGGTCCTCTCTGAAGTCGTCTCGGAATCAAGATGGCCGCCATCGCTCCAGTTTTATATAGTGCCCCGCCTGTCCTTACTACTTTCCTTGGTGGGGGATGTTTTACAAACATCTGGTTTGACCCGTCGAGGTCGCGCCATCCTGGACTCTCGAGCATCGTCTGCCAGTCCTGGGTAATGGTGACCGCACCACTATGACAGAAGGAATTCTTTAGGTAAGTATCCGAGCTCAGTTTCTTTGTTGAGTGCTGCAGGTGAGTTATTCTTTCCATATGCCACAATAGCTGATAGAATCTTCTGACCACTAGAACAACATGCCATTATTTTCACTTTATGATCCATGACAAGTTTTTGGTGTAGCTATGGTACAAACAGCTGACCTGAAATGATACACTCTCAGGTATGTCCGTGTTCGAAAGAGAGACTATCTGCGTATGTGTCAAGAGAACTCGTGTGACTGCGTATATACCCTCGTTTTATGTACACACAACATCCTTATCTAACATGGGTAACACACGAACAAGCAAGGTGATTTTAAGTGAGTGTGCAAGCAGGTGTCTGTAGGGACCTGAGATCGCGACTTGCCACAGCTGAAGGGTCGTCAGAGTATGACAGCGGTTACTTGGACAGGCTTGGTACATGCATCGAAGGTTCGAGCAAGGGCAGGGTCGGCGTTGTATGACTGTCTGCAATTGCAAAGGCTCAGCACATGAGTGTAGGTTAGAGAGAGAGAGAGAGAGTATGACTATAATTACGAACACGGAATGTTAGTTTGCGATGTCTCGACTGCTGGCTGTGAAGTTGGCCTCTTTACACTCATACACGATCAACTTTGTCTTCCTTCGAACACTTCCTGCTGTGTACATACAAGGTACGTACACTTCGCTTGCATCGTATGGTTAGGGATTGTAGATTATGTCGCTTCGTAACATTTTTGGCAGTGGGACCTTTCTTACCCTTCCGACGGACGATTGTCTGCTGGCGAAAATATAATCGGTAATATATTGTGTGGACGGAAAGGCAGGGCGGCCATTGCTTCCCGTGAGTGCACTACGATGATATGTGTTTGCGCCCAGCAGGTCTTCTGAAACAGCTACACTCATTATGGTAAAACCTCTGTTCTGCATCATCTACGAGCAGAGTACATACATAGTTGACATGTGTATATGTGCGTGTGATAACCTCCTTACTCGGTTTGTGTCTAGAGCTGTCACAGTGTTTGTATGTGTGTGACTTATGACTGCAGGTATTTGTGATGATCATATATTGCACGATGTGCTCGTTACTAGTCGTTTTGTTTATAGCTATTTTTTTTTCCTTTCGTGCATTCTAGCGGGCGAAACTCGACTGTTGAAGGCAAGCAGCTGTCTGCAGGGACCTGGGTTCGAGACTTGTTACTATGGGTAAACACATCATCACAGTTATCAAAGTGGAACGGCTGAACATGTTATGCTGAACGGAATCCGTCTAAGTGCACACATTAAAGGTTCGGGAAGGATCAACTGCCTGTAATTTCAAAGGCTTGGTATATTATGTAAGTACATACATTGAAGGTTCGGGCAGGGTGGGCAGAATATGCCTGCTTGTAATTGCAGAGGCTTGGTACATGCATTGAAGTTTCGTGCAGGGCTGGCTGAGTATGGCTTCCTATAAGTGTAAAAAGGCTCTGTCGGCACACAAGTGCTGGTAAGGTTGTCTGAGTATGACTGTCTGTAATTGGAACGGTTTGGTACATGAGTGCATATCGGGGACAGAGTATGACTGTCTGTAATTGGAACGGTTTGGTACATGAGTGCATATCGGGGAAAGAGTATGACTGTCTGTAATTGGAACGGTTTTGTACATGAGTGCATATCGGGGACAGAGTATGACTGTCTGTAATTGGAACGGTTTGGTACATGAGTGCATATCGGGGACAGAGTATGACTGTCTGTAATTGGAACGGTTTGGTACATGAGTGCATATCGGGGACAGAGTATGACTGTCTGTAATTGGAACGGTTTGGTACATGAGTGCATATCGGGGACAGAGTATGACTGTCTGTAATTGGAACGGTTTGGTACATGAGTGCATATCGGGGAAAGAGTATGACTGTCTGTAATTGGAACGGTTTGGTACATGAGTGCATATCGGGGACAGAGTATGACTGTTATGATCACTACATGCTTGTGTTCATGACCAGTGGGACCGACGACGAACAATTGTTTGCAGACGTGTCAGCATACACTCTCAACTAGAATCGAACCTTCGTTAGCTTATTAATTTTTTAAGGATCATACACCATCGACGTCAGGCTACATGCAATAGTTACTTTCAAGTACATGCGTTTTGAAACAGACCGGTTGTGATCTATCTTCTTGTTTGGTACATGGAAAGACAGAGCAATCATTGTGTTCTGAGCTTCCAGTGAGTTCACGTCGCGACCTACGTGTCTTCTGCTCTACAGACAGAGTGCGTATGTAGTTGCAATGTGTGTGTGTGTGTGTGTGTGTGATCTCCTGGCTCACCATGTCTAATTTGATTATACTCAGATGTCTAGAATCTTCGATGGTTGAGTATGTGATGTACATTGTAGTCTAGGTACAGGACAAGTGCAGATCAGTCATCAGTTGTAGTTTAGGAGGACCGGAAGGGGGGGGGGGGGCAGACTAGCTGTGAGCATTGAAGATTCAGTACGTGTGTGTGTGGGTTGGAGTATGATTGTTGTACATTGAAGATTCGATACGGGGTATGACTGACTGTAATTACAGGCCTCGGTACACGAGTTTGTAGGTCGCGGTCTGGTCGTGAGTGATGGTTTCGTTTCAGTCAGATCGTAAGTGGGTTGTTTAACCACACCGGTCTCGCATCATTTACTTTGAATTGTTTACAATGCTTTCTTTTGATGACTGACTGTATTTCAAAGTACGTTATGTACAGTGAATTAACTTCTGTTATCTGTGCCTCAACAGTTTTTTTGTCAAAATTAGTAACTTTGCATGACAAAGCTGCATAAAAACGGATCTAGTGAACTGCCTTTAAAAAAAGTAACTTTTAGTAACATTTGGTGACTTGATCTGAGTTCTGTATTTTTTTATTCCGATTTAGAGGGATAGCTATTATTTAAAACATATTTAAAAAATAACGTAACATTAAAAAAAAAAAACATAATACGTCGTTTTTACATCCACAAAAGCAGCTACATCATGTTATTTCTTGCACAAGAGTTGTAATTTTTGCAGATCCTACTAGGTTCCTCACTGAACTCCTGTAAGTAAAGTTCAATCAACAAGAAAAAAATGTATTACAGAATTTAACTCACGAAGATGCATTTACTGTTACTATAATTTTAATCCCACCTTAGAAAAATGCCAAAAGATAACTTATTGGAGAAACTGAACTGTCCAACTTTCTTCTTGCTGTATGCTAAATCCTTGTATTGCAAGTTTTTCTGAGAAGAATAATTCCTTTGATGGACTCGCGATACGTTGAAAAACAATTGCGCAGGCTAATGCTGCAATGTATGTAAACCCGGCATAAATATACTTAGCAAATGCACGCATGCGCACTTTCAAGCATAAAACATAAAATATTTTCCGAACACTTAACAGTGTTCTGAAACGTAGTCTCTTGTCAGAAGTATTTGCTTTAACACACAATAGTGAGAAATGAGGCCATATGAATTCTACAACAAAATGCTAACTTTAAATAATATCATCAGTGCACATTAATTTATCTCATATTTAAAAAAATATGAAAATACATCATATTATCTTTACAGGTTAGCAGAGAGACAGCAGTTACACTTGACTGTCTTCTTTCTCAACAATAAATAAATATCGGCAAAATTCATAGTATTCAGCATCACAATATGTCAGTGGGTAATGTTGTCCCACAATTCACCACTAGGTGTCCGGCCTAGCGCAGTTGTCTACGACAATCAGGCCCTAGGCGTGATCCCGCCTACCAGGGTTTCACTAGCTTGAAAATACAATTTTCGTTGGACGGCAGGTAGTCGATAGGCGTGAGTCACGCAAAAGTGAAACAATCCATCTCAGAATCGCAGCCCAGCACCTCTCGTCAGTGTCTCATCAGCATCATCAGTAAATAAATGAACACTCGTCAGTAATCTCAGCCGCTGACAGTAAACAAAGGGACATGGACTTTGTCAAGCAAGTGATCTACATTTCCAAAGGAACGAGAAAAAAGTAATTGTGTCCTTGGGGCCTGGATTACTTTCTATGGAACGATACTCACTGTGCAGTACGCTCATGCACGCCTTTACACTGTCAATACTTAACTTTGATGCATATAAAACAATTAGAGGCAGATTCTACAAATATTGTAATTTTCCTTACACTTTAAATACGTTAAAAAGTATGGGCGTAACAACTTTTTATAATCTAATGCCAACGTTATTCCTACTCATTGTGTTCATTACATTATATCCAGTTATGACCAGAGATATTTGGTATCAGTAGTGATTAATTATCGCTGAAACAGCAATATGTTGGTTCCTACATGAAAATTAATTGTTTTGCATTACTCTCCCTCCCTCTCTCTCTCTCTCTCTCTCTCACTTTCTACTACTACTACTATTACTACTACTGCTACTACTACCAGGACTGTCAGAGTCATTTTCCAGATCGCTGTACTATCACGCCTTTACAGTGTTAGCACATCCGCCAGTATAGAAAATGAGAACTTTAAAAAAATAAGTTTTCGAATGTAATGTCTTCGGTAACCGAGCATGACAATGCTACATTTTGTCTGTCCAGTTAACCAGTTACAATTCGCGGACAAATTATATTACGACTTCGCTATTTCTAAAGTGTTCTTAATATTCAGTTGGCTTGCCAACAAATCTGAACCAATCGCCGCACATATTCACATGAGTACGGGCAGAGGGTCGACGAAAGGAATACCGCATCACTTACTTGAAAAAACTGTCGTAACTGGCCGTTACCTCAATTTTATTCAACGCAAAGAAATTTTTCTGTAGCAAATTGTAGATGCCGCGTTAACGTCTTGCGGTCGCTAAAGGCGAAAATTGCTTAGCTGGTGATTCATGCACCGCTCGTTCACTTAAATGCAGACTTCTACACCATAACTGTACGTAAGGTCGTATGCATAGCTCCATGAATTCGTGTTAGAGCGAGAATTTAAATTAGTTATAAGATATTTATACATATTTCTATGCTCATGAATCTGTTCATATAATGTTGTGTCAGACATGGAAGTATTTTAAGTTGCAGGCCAATTTAGACAAAATAAAAATCGACTATGCATATGGCCCATAAAGCTAGTCATTGTGCTTTGTCTCTCCAACAGAATAAACTTACTGTTCGCGTCAGACGTAGTGGCACTTGAGCTAACAATAACGACAAGGTCACTCCATACTCTTAAATAAAAACAGTTTAAATGTTTTCGATCCTTGATTTCATACTCAAAGCCTGGTTCGCAATTATAAATATCATTATGAACAAAGATATTCAAACGAAAGCAAATATACTGCGTTACATTTGATACACAGTTGAAAGGTCAGTTTACGATCACATTGGTTTGTCCGTTATTTAAAATGAAGATCCTGATCTATATACAGGAAAATAAGCTACATGCTACAGATATATTCACTTTATTTTTAATAATTTGAAACATTTTTTGTAATTTGTAAGATTCTCTTTGAGGTACGTTGCTGAAAGAAACACAGTACACTAGTTCAATGACATCCACATTTATAGGGATGTCTGTGATGCACATGAGTGAGTAAACTTGGTTCTCCGCCGCTTTAACACTTTGGACACGTTAGTAGAAATGCGCATGTGGGACGATGTTATCATCTAGGGTGATATGCACACAGTTGTTTACTTATGATTAGCAAACACCCTCGCCAACGACCAAAAAAAGTGCCATCAACGCAGTCTGGTGGAGATGGTTCGTGCCACTAAGGCATACTATTCCCTGGTAACGACAAATACCTTCTCCACCTCCCAAACAAGTGCCCTCCACCAAGTCTGGCGCAGACAGTACTTGCCACTAAGGCATGCTAGTCCCTGGTTACGACAAATACCCACTCCCCCTGCCAAACAAGTGCCCTCCACCAAGTCTGGCGCAGACAGTACGTGCTACTAAGGCATGCTAGTCCCTGGTTACACAAACACACTCACCACCGCCCAAACAAGTGCCCTCCACCAAGTCTGGCGCAGACAGTACGTGCTACTAAGGCATGCTAGTCCCTGGTTACGACAAACCCACTCCACCTCCCAAACAAGTGCCCTCCACCAAGACTGGCACAGACAGTACGTGCCACTAAGGCATGCTAGTCCCTGGTTACGACAAACCCACTCCACCTGCCAAACAAGTGCCCTCCACCGGGTCTGGCGCAGACAGTACGTGCTACTACGGCGTGTCAGTCTTTGGTTACACAAACACACTCACCACCGCCCAAACAGGTGTCCTCCTTCAAGTCTGGCGCATACAGTTCGTGCCACTAAGGCTTACCATTCCCTAGTTACGACAAACACATACACCTCAGCCAAAACAAGTGCCATCTAAGAAGTCTGGCGCAGAGAGAGTGTCTTACTAAGGCATGCCAGTCCAATATTACGACAAACACCCTCACAAATGCCCAAACAAACACACTCCCAGAAGTCTGGCATAAACAGTACGTGCGACTATTGCAAGCCAGAATCTGGTTATGACAAACACGCTCACAACAGCCCAAACAAGATCCATCCTCGAAGTCTGGCACATATAGTACGTGCCACTAAGGAAAGCAGTACCTGGTTACGACAAACACAATCACCACCACACAAACAAGTGCCATCCACAAATTCTGGCGCAGACAGTACGTGCCACTAAGGCATGCTAGTCCCTGGTTACGACAAACCCACTCCACCTGCCAAACAAGTGCCCTCCACCGGGTCTGGCGCAGACAGTACGTGCCACTAAGGCATGCTAGTCCCTGGTTACGACAAACCCACTCCACCTGCCAAACATGTGCCCTCCACCGGGTCTGGCGCAGACAGTACGTGCCACTAAGTAATGCCATTCCCTGGTTACGACAAATACCCACTCCACCTGCCAAACAGTTGCCCTCCTCCAAGTCTGGCGCAGAAAGTACGTGCCACTAAGGAATGCCATTCCCTGGTTACGACAAACCCACTCCTCCTGCCAAACAAGTGCCCTCCACCGGGTCTGGCGCAGACAGTACGTGCCACTAAGTAATGCCATTCCCTGGTTACGACAAATACCCACTCCACCTGCCAAACAGTTGCCCTCCCCCAAGTCTGGCGCAGAAAGTACGTGCCACTAAGGAATGCCATTCCCTGGTTACGACAAACCCACTCCACCTGCCAAACAAGTGCCCTCCACCTAGTCTGGCGCAGACAGTACGTGCCACTAAGGCATGCTAGTCCCTGGTTACGACAAAAACCCACTCCACCTGCCAAACAAGTGCCCTCCACCGGGTCTGGCGCAGACAGTACGTGCCACTAAGGAATGCCATTTCCTGGTTACGACAGACCCACACAACCAGCCAAACAAGTGCCCTCCACCGAGTCTGGCGCAGACAGTACGTGCCACTAAGGGATGCTAGTCCCTGGTTACGACAAACATGCCCTCCACCGAGTCTGGCAGACAGTAGGTGCCACTAAGGCATGCTAGTCCCTGGTTACGACAATCCCACTCCATCTGCCAAACAAGTGCCTCCACCGAGTCTGGCGCAGACAGTACGTACCACTAAGGCATGCTAGTCCCTGGTTACGACAAACCCACTCTACCTGCCAAACAAGTGCCCTCCACCGAGTCTGGCGCAGACAGTACGTGCCACTAAGGCATGCTAGTCCCTGGTTACGACAAACCACTCTACCTGCCAAACAAGTGCCCTCCACCGAGTCTGCCGCAGACAGTACGTGCCACTAAGGCATGCTAGTCCCTGGTTACGACAAAACCCACTCTACCTGCCAAACAAGTGCCCTCCACCGAGTCTGGCGCAGACAGTACGTGCCACTAAGGCATGCTAGTCCCTGGTTACGACAAACCCACTCCACCTGCCAAACAAGTGCCCTCCACCGGGTCTGGCGCAGACAGTACGTGCCACTAAGGAATGCCATTCCTTGGTTACGACAAATACCCACTCTACCTGCCAAACAAGTGCCCTCCACCGAGTCTGGCGCAGACAGTACGTGCCACTAAGGCATGCTAGTCCCTGGTTACGACAAATACCCATCTCACCTGCCAAACAAGTGCCCTCCACCGAGTCTGGCGCAGACAGTACGTGCCACTAAGGAACGCCATTCCTTGGTTACGACAAATACCCACTCTACCTGCCAAACAAGTGCCCTCCACCGAGTCTGGCGCAGACAGTACGTGCCACTAAGGCATGCTAGTCCCTGGTTACGACAAACCACTCTACCTGCCAAACAAATGCCCTCCACCGAGTCTGGCGCAGAAAGTACGTTCCACTAAGGCATGCTAGTCCCTGGTTACGACAAATACCCACTCCACCTGCCAAACAAGTGCCCTCCACCGGGTCTGGCGCAGACAGTACGTGCCACTAAGGAATGCCATTCCCTGGTTACGACAAATACCCACTCCACCTGCCAAACAAGTGCCCTCCACCGGGTCTGGCGCAGACAGTACGTGCCACTAATCAATGCCATTCCTTGGTTACGACAAATACCCACTCTACCTGCCAAACAAGTGCCCTCCACCGAGTCTGGCGCAGACAGTACGTGCCACTAAGGCATGCTAGACCCTGGTTACGACAAATACCCACTCCACCTGCCAAACAAGTGCCTCCTCCGAGTCTGGCGCAGACAGTACGTGCCACTAAGGCATGCTAGTCCCTGGTTACGACAAACCCACTCCAACTGCCAAACAAGTGCCCTCCACCGAGTCTGGCGCAGACAGTACGTGCCACTAAAGCATGCTAGTCCCTGGTTACGACAAACCCACTCTACCTGCCAAACAAGTGCCCTCCTCCAAGTCTGGGGCAGACAGTACGTGCCACTAAGGCATGCTAGTCCCTGGTTACGACAAACCGACTCTACCTGCCAAACAAGTGCCCTCCACCGAGTCTGGCGCAGACAGTACGTGCCACTAAGGAATGCCATTCCTTGGTTACGACAAATACCCACTCTACCTGCCAAACAAGTGCCCTCCTCCAAGTCTGGCGCAGACAGTACGTGCCACTAAGGCATGCTAGTCCCTGGTTACGACAAACCCACTCTACCTGCCAAACAAGTGCCCTCCTCCAAGTCTGGCGCAGACAGTACGTGCCACTAAAGCATGCTAGTCCCTGGTTACGACAAATACAAACTCCACCTGCCAAACAAGTGCCCTCCTTCAAGTCTGACGCAGACAATACGTGCCACTAAGGCATGCTAGTCCCTGGTTACGACAAACCTTTTTGCAATGTGACGGCAACGACATGGTGGCATCACATGTTAATCGAACATTTTCTTTGTTGATGTATTTTCTCATGCATGTTGGGGTAGTTATAGTATGCTGCCTTCCGGGTATAATAGTTAAGGTTTAAAGACCGGGAGGAAAGGAAATTAACAGTTTCGCTGGATGTGTACGACAGGGTCGACAACTTTAATTCCAGAAATACCCTAAAATACATAAGCGAAACTACTAATCTATATCTGTTGCCTCTTGTCCCTTCGTTCGTACGCGGATGGCGCTATACATTGCTACCTCTACCTATATCACTTTGAACGACGATCTTATCATTTGATATGTGGGAAGTGTGTAGCAGTGTTGTATGTACGTCTCTATAATAGTTTCTCAGGTTTTTGACCAGTATATTATGAGATACAGCTGTGTGAGAAATCAGTTTTAGCTATGTTAGAGAGTTCGGAATAAGCATTTTTAATGTGTATGATGTATTAAGAGTATATAGGTACTTTGTGTGAAGTGTTTTTTTTCTTCTCCATACGTTGGTTTAATGGGAACATGTTTAGTGGTTTAGTAACAAAAACATGGGTTTCAAACTGCACACTGCAACGCAACTGAAGCGACAGATAGGCGTCGCTCTAATGATACGTCACGTTGTTTGGAAAGAAGGAAAACTCTCGCGCAGAATGCATTCTCAAAGCACGATAATAAATAAGTTGGCGGGCTGTCCTTGGACTAGACTTAAATAGTTTGTTGTTTTATCCTTTTAACCTTGTCTTTCTATACGTGTTTACGTTCGTTCTCCAGATGTAAACTGCAGAAGTATGCACGTTCTCAGTGTAAGCCAACACCGTACAACATATATCAGTTGGACTGAAAAGAAAAATCCTACTTGATTATTACAAAACCATTAACAGAATTGTCACCCATACACAGGCGCCTACAGCGTGGAGTGAAATTGAACCGACAAACTTCACGAGGTTATTCCTTAAGGACATTACAACCACTGTTATTCCGGTAGACAGCGCAGCGCGGCGTAACGAATTTGCTGCTCGAGAGTGGCGGGCCGCTGTGTCGTGTCACTTGATCAGTGCTGTACAGCAGCATTGTCGTGTCACTTGATCAGTGCTGTACAGCAGCATTGTCGTGTCACTTGATCAGTGCTGTACAGCAGCATTGCCACGTCGGCTATCGGGCAGATAGAACAATACACGCCACTTGTATCTCAAATAGCGCTGATGATAAACTGTTGTGAACGTTACGTTTTTATATTATCTTTGATTACATCCCAACACGAACCCTTGGCTGAGGGAACAGTTATTTCCGAAACTGACAGTTATAAAAAAAAAAAAAAAGGGACTGGACACAGTTATAGGCTGTTAACGATAAAGTGAGGACTTTTGAAACACTACTTACTTTTTTATTTCAGCAATTTGTTATCCTTTCAACAAACATTTAAAATAAATGAAATGCAAGTGATAAACACAGTGTGTAAATTCCATCGCACTAGGAAATTAAAGTCTGAGACTAAAATAAATTATATTCATTGACTATTATTCCACATGATAGGGTTTTTAAGACGTGCTCGCTTAACCGTGAATATCCAACATACACAAATACTACAGAACTGTAGACTACAATAGTTTGCAACTTCAATACCGACATGTGACTATAGTTTTTTCTTTAGTTGCTATATTTAAAATGTAGGACAACAAAAGCGGTCGTTTTTCACCTTGCAAAAGTAATTGTAATTGTTAAAAACATATCCATAAACTATCAAGACTACAAATCAGTGTGTTCAAATTGTTTTTTTTTTGTGTATACGATTCTAAGTAAATAAAGTACACCTGTGCAATGATAGCTTAGTTTCATTATTGAAGGATATAAGAGCCCTTGAAAATCGAGTTTTGTATTTGCGTCAAATATCGGAAACATAGTAAAATTGAATAATAATTTTCCGAACGCTGGTTTATGATATCGACAAATTCAACGTATGAGCAAATAACTCGCACTGTAGTAGAAATAACAAGTGTCACTGCCCACTTATATCAGACATTATTTTACCGCCAGGATTTATGAATGTTTGATGCTGGTTAATTGAGTAGCATGATCTAATTAACAAAAATGGCCCACATGAACTTTCCAGGACCTGCCGCTTACATGCAAGCCGCACATAACAATTTCGGCGAAAGCGACACAGTTCCAGGCAATAATACATAAGTAATACCGAAATGTC
This sequence comes from Dryococelus australis, assembly GCA_029891345.1. Lineage (NCBI taxonomy): Eukaryota > Metazoa > Arthropoda > Insecta > Phasmatodea > Phasmatidae > Dryococelus > Dryococelus australis. Next base: position 2,405,249 of record CM057004.1, read on the forward strand.
GTGGACGATATGTAACACTGACTTTCGCCAGGGAAAAAACGGCAGCTTCAGTATAGAAGTTAGAGTGAAGAGATTTGACAGTTGTTAAGAGCGAGATATCGACAGCCGATATTCAGTACTGTAAGGTTATTATGTTTACAGGAAAGTGTTAAAAATGTGTGCCGCCATCTTCTGCACGAAGGCCACACCACACACGTAGTTCAGGTGATAAGTATCCCGTATATTTCTCACTTTATTTGACATAAGGAAACTGCCACGAGGCGATTGTAGGTCAAATTCAGTCCCATTCTGTGTATATAAGTGATGATGCCTAAACCATAGATAATGTTGGCACTCTTCAAACGTTTGTGCATTAACTTTCTACACAGACTTCTCATTAGGAAGTTCGAGAATATTCCGCGGACACTCGAACATCTTTACTGAACTATAAGCGAGATTCGTTACAGCTGAAAGGCTCAGAAACAAAGAGAGAAAGAGAGGAGAATGAATGGAGGTGGGAGAGAGAGAGAGAGAAGTCACTTGCTATCATAAGGAAGCCGGCTCTCGTCTTGCCAACTGTTTGAACCCACTTGTCCTTAGCGCCGGTTTTTTTTCTTATTTCCCTAGCTCCTTGACTCGTCGCCTTGTGCTTACAGAGTTCTTGATGAGGTTACTAAATCCATCCCGGCCTCCTTCAGCACCCGCCGCCAACTTTGTTCTTACCAGACCGCATTATTTGATTTGTAGTTGGACCACGAACACCTTTACAGCTAATACTACGAGCAGAATAAATGCGTGAACTCGGTGTCAGTGGACGAGTGGTTTGCAACTCGCTATTATCACGGAAGTTGCATTGCATCGCATCGCCTTCACTCTCTGTGCATATCCGTCACACTCTAAACCTATTACCTAACATTCAATTTAATATTTAATGTTTAAAACAATACGCTTGTGAAGTATAGTTTATTCGCTGTTTCATCAAACTTTTTGAATTAATCCTTTGAAAAATCTCCCCACATACGACGTGCTTGGTTATTTCCAAAATAATCGTGAATTATCATAAGCATTGTGAACTTATGTTAATATAAATATGAAATGTATCACAAGCATTGTGTACTTATGTTAATATAAATATGTAATTTATCACAAGCATTGTGTACTTATGTTAATATGAATATAAAATGTATCGCAAGCATTGCATACTTATGTTAACATAAAAGTACGCAATTGTTGGTTGAAATAAAATTTTACTTGTGTATAAGAATGAGAAATGTTATTTATAACATTTATAAAAGTTATTTAATTAATACTTAGAATGAAACAGGGAGAAAATAGGTGTGTAAGTAAGAACGTGTGCATAGTAAGAAATAGTTCTTATGCAAAGTTGTATTACAATGAGTGCACACGAATGTGGCGTGTTGTCCTTTTGGTGTAATTTTCTAGACATGGGTAAGTTTCATTTAAGTGAGGCGGAGAAATATCCTGGAAGTAGAATATTAGCAGATATTAGCAGCATATTCTCAATTACTAGTGTTTGTGGCTGACCTGACAGTAGGAGCTACTGCAGCAGGCATGGGTGTTCTCAAGGACTAGTGTTTGTGGTTTAGCTGGGAGTAGAAGCCACTGCAAGAGATATGGGTATTCTCAAGGACTACTGTTTGTGGTCTACCTGGGAGTAGAAGCCACTGCAGGAGATATGGGCATTCTCAAGGACTAGTGTTTGTGGTTGACCTGGGAGTAGAGAGCCACTACAGGAGACATAGACGTTCTCAAGGACTAGTGTTTGTGGTTTACCTGGGAGTAGAAGCCACTGCAGGAGACATAGGCGTTCTCAAGGGCTAGTGTTTGTGGTTTACCTGGGAGTAGAAGCCACTACAGGAGACATAGGCGTTCTCAAGGACTAGTGTTTGTGGTTTACCTGGGAGTAGAAGCCACTGCAGGAGACATAGGCATTCTCAAGGACTAGTGTTTGTGGTTTACCTGGGAGTAGAAGCCACTGCAGGAGATATGGGTATTCTCAAGGACTACTGTTTGTGGTCTACCTACGAGTAGGAGCTACTGCAGCAGGCATGGGTGTTCTCAAGGACTAGTGTTTGTGGTTTACCTGGGAGTAGAAGCCACTGCAGGAGACATAGGCATTCTCAAGGACTAGTGTTTGTGGTTTACCTGGGAGTAGAAGTCACTGCAGGAGATATGGGCATTCTCAAGGACTACTGTTTGTAGTTGACCTACGAGTAGGAGCTACTGCAGCAGGCATGGGTGTTCTCAAGGGCTAGTGTTTGTGGTTTACCTGGGAGTAGAAGCCACTACAGGAGACATAGGCGTTCTCAAGGACTAGTGTTTGTGGTTTACCTGGGAGTAGAAGCCACTGCAGGAGACATAGGCGTTCTCAAGGACTAGTGTTTGTGGTTTACCTGGGAGTAGAAGCCACTGCAGGAGACATAGGCGTTCTCAAGGACTAGTGTTTGTGGTTTACCTGGGAGTAGAAGCCACTGCAGGAGACATAGGCGTTCTCAAGGACTAGTGTTTGTGGTTTACCTGGGAGTAGAAGCCACTGCAGGAGATATGGGCATTCTCAAGGACTAGTGTTTGTGGTTGACCTGACAGTAGGAGCTACTGCAGCAGGCATAGGTGTTCTCAAGGACTAGTGTTTGTGGTTTACCTGGGAGTAGAAGCCACTGCAGGAGATATGGGCATTCTCAAGGACTACTGTTTGTAGTTGACCTACGAGTAGGAGCTACTGCAGCAGGCATGGGTGTTCTCAAGGACTTGTGTTTGTTGTTGACCTAGGACTAGGAGCAATTGCAGGAGAGTAGTATAGTAAAGGGGAGTCTGGCTCACTACAGCCTGCAGCAGGGCTGTAGGGCGGCCCTCTAGGATGACATAGTGCGGAAATTCATGCTCTATTATTCCTGTTGGGCCATGTTGTCAGCCAGTATGTAGGCGGCCGCCATCTTGTCAGTCAGTACCTTGGCGGCCATCTTGTCATATTTTAATGTAGTCGGCTATCTTGTCATCTAGTACACTATCCCTTCCTGCTCTTACATTCGTCTCCAACAGCATCCATCGGTTTTTCAATTCCTGTTCTTGCATTACATTGTTGAGGGTTTCCTCGGTGTCCTCCCATGTTTTTTGTATTCCCCCTTTTTTTCTCTTCTCATTCTGTCTTCCTTTGTTCTCTCTCTTCCTTCGTTCTCTCTCTTACTGTCTTCCTCTCTTCCTTCGTTCACTTTCAATTTGGGAGGGGTTTTCTCATATTTCCTCCATCGTCCTCATCGTCCATCTCGTTTGTCGTCTGCTGGTGTCGGCCATCTTGTTTGACGTCCATCGTGTTCCATGCCATGAGCTGGAGGCCGCCATTTAATTTTTTTAGCCTTCTTCTGGGTGCGTATATTTTGTTTGTAGAACATATTTGATTCCCACATTGGCTGCAAGAGTGTGTACTTGTGGCTACTTTGATTCTCGCAGTCACCACCAGAGTGAAGTTTTACTGGTAGCAGCTAGGAACGCTGGTGGCCATCTTGTGTTTACTCATCGACTGCCAGGACGGCTGGTAATTTATTTTATGTGTGAACTCAAAAAATGGCGGAGTTTCGTTCTGGCCACCCTTTTGTCGCCAGTACAGTGTGCTAACCACAAGACTATCATCGCATGTGGACCAATAGCAGTTGAAATAAGGCAGATACGAGAGCATGCGTTTGTCAGACAGACTTATAATTGTGAAAAAACTATACGCCTGGCACCCATCTTGTTAGACGTCGTCTGCTGGTGGCATCCATCTTGATCTACTTATAAGCATAGTTGGCTGTGGGATTGAGGACTGGAGGACAGCCCGACTGCCATCTTGGATGACATTACAGGCAGAAAATTACCTATGACTACTTATAAGCATAGATGGCTGTGGTATTGGGGCTGAAGACTGGAGGACAGGCCGACCACCATCTTGATTAATGACACAGGCAGTAAATTACCTATGTCTACTTATAAGCATAGTTAGTTTTAATTTCTGAGCTTTTTAAGATATAGTTGCCAAATTCATAATATAGGCATCACCCCATACTACGAAAAAAGGATCGCAGGGTTAGGTATGTCCTATTTATGCTTACAAGAATAGTTGGTCGTAATTTCCGAACCATTTAAGATAAAGTTGCCAAATGCATAACATAGCCATAACATTACGATGGTGAAATGGTTGTAGGGTCAAGAATATCATATGTCTACTTATAGCCATAGTTAGCTGTAATTCCCGAACTGTTTAATATATAGACTCCAAATTCATAACATAGTGATCACCTAAGATTGTGAGAAGGATTGTAGAGCCAAGTATATCATATGTCTCCTTATAAGCTTAGTGGTCTGTAACTTCGGATCCATTTAAAATATTGACACTAAATTCATAATAGTCATCACCCGAGAAGGCGAGAGGGACATAGGTTCATGAATGTTATATGTTTGCGCATAAGCATAGTTGGCTGGAATTTCTGAACTGTTAAAGATATAGTTGCCAAATTCATAACATTTGCATCACCCTCATCAATGGAAAGAGGTGCAGGGCCAAGTATGTCCCATCTCTACTTATAAGCATATTTGGCTGTATTTCCGAACTGTTTCTAAGATACAGCTAACAACACCTCCTGTTGTTAAAGGTCTCCTGACTCCTCGAGCACTTGGTGGTGCCTGGCAGTAGAGGCTCATTCATGTCTAGTACAGGGAAGGGTATGAGTTAGGCTGGAAAAGGATGGGTTAACTTGAGTAATATTTTTCAGGTATTTTCCACACCACTAATATCTTCACTAATATCTGGCCACATTCTTTTGCTAACATTTTTTAATAATCAAGAAGCACTATTAATAAAATACAGGCTAGTATTTTTCACTTAACTTAGTTATAAATTTAATGTGAACCAAACATTTTTTTTAACACACATAGTTACATCGATACATGGCTGCAAGCAGGAAGCGATCAAATTCCAGTTAAACAACTTTGCCTATACTTCAGTGACAATTTAGGTTATTTACATAATTTACAGCAACGTTGTTCAGCACTCGTTTGGCCCAATTCACCTGGTGTACGGTATCGTTCATATCAGGCCACACAGTGAGTGTTATAAAACAATTTTAAAACAGTTCATTGATCATTCACATAGTTATTAAGGATCGTTCATATATATTGTCGCTTTTTATGACATCATTAACAGGGACGGGAATTAAACTCTTCAGGCAGGCAGGACAGTTTTTTTTTTGCAGGAAAAAGGAATAAACACAAAATGTCCTTGATGTAGAGATGAGGTCACATGTGTGTCAGATATAAAGCAAGACTTTAATCCTCCCACACTGCAGATGATGCATGGAGAATCAGCTGTCTCTACCCCTGAGATGAAACTACTGAGGACAGAAGATGGAGTGACCAGGTACTCCCACATATCTTCTACTCTTGTGCTCCAGCACCTCTAGCAGGGATGGAAGGAATACATAATAAGGAATAGCAGGGAAAGTCCCCCTAAACTAACCTACCACCGAATCGCACCCTCTTGTGTTTCTTCACATTGAATTTAAAAAAGTGAGGTAGTTTTTCTGCTACTTTTAAAACAGTTACTGATTGTTCTTTAAACATAAGATAAGATAATAAGAATAAAATATGTAAGGCAAACCTTTAAATTATGTACTATAGTACTTTACCATAAAACACCCCCAGTGGTGACAGTCCTCCTATTCGAGATATGAAGGCTGACGAGGATGGCGCGACTTCCGGGGGGCTGAAGAAAACTCTCGACATTTGAAATATGGCTTTTTAAAAACCTATTCGTACCTGGCTGCTACTACAACACTGACATAGGTGTAAGGAAACTAATAACTGAATATGGGTCATCATACTTTAGACCTAATTTTGATATCAAGAAATCCACTTTCCTTGATAGGTGGTGAGTATTTACCAATCCAAGATCTCCAACAGCAAACGAAACAGAATTGTATTTCTCATATTGAGCGTTACACATATGTCGGTAGTATTCCATCAGATGTTTGGTAGCTTCTTCCCAAAACTCATCTTGCTCCCCTACATCCACATCGAAATTTAGCCCCCAAGCATTAAGAAGGAGATGAAGCAGTTTCTGACCGAAAAACAGCTCTTGTGGGATCAAACCTGTGGCAGTGTTAACACAAGAATTCAAAGCCAACATTATCACATGCATCTCTTTGTCCCACTCAATGTTGCAGAAGTGGTCTTCCTTCAAAGAGTAATTTCCCAAAGTTAATGCCAAAGAACTGTACATAGAAGAAAAGTGAGGTATATAGCTTAAGCATATAAATTAATATTGAAAGACTGAACCAGTTTTATTTGTTTGTGTAACTAATATGTTTTGTGGTTGAAGGATAGTAAGAACGTAGTTAACTTTTATTGTTTTTATTTCTTTTTGCCTTACCTTAACTTCATGCAACAGAGGGGTTACACCTAAAATTCTAACCATCAGTAACACAATGTGTTGGGGTTAAGTATGTACTAAAACAGTATTTTTACATAATAATAATATTAATAAATAATCATTTTTAATATATCAACAAAATATATTTTTTGAATTTGAAAACATGCATCCGCCACAGTTCAATATGGCAGCAGAGCTAAAACCCTTTGGCAATAGTGATTGGACTTCAGTTGAGAGTTAAATTTCTTAGGGAGAGGATGTGTATGGAGTTTGTGATTATGCAAGTATGAAGATTACACAAGTGTGTACTTAGTAAATATTAATTGCACTATTATATAATTCATTACATGATATACTTATATAACCTGATTATATGTAAACATTCGCTCCATTACGTAACTGCATTTTCCCCTCCTAATTCCTTCACTTGTGAACCAGCACCCGATGGACCCACATGTCAGTCTCTCTCCAGCTGCTGAAGAATTAACATGTGTAATTGCACACGTGCACAAAAATTCATTTCCCCTCCCCTACGCAAGTGTATTTCCCCTTCCAAAATCACCAGTTGGCCAGCTCCACACATCAGTCTCTCTACAGCTGCCGAAGAGTTAACAAGAATTATGTAATTGTGCAAGTGTTCAAAAAACGAAGTACCTTGTACGGGAAGCGAACCCAGTACGAATTCACCCACCGGTCGTCAGAGCCACCCACTATGGCGGCTCCTCAGCCAACTATGCTAGAAAAACAACTGCCCACATCTCCAGACAGGGGATGGGGATAATAGGGAGGATGTTGGGGGTGAGAAGGGGGATAGAGGGAGGGGGATGTGCAAGTGCAACTGCATGTGCATGTGCAAGGGGTCAACAGAGGTCATTTTGATCCAGTAGTCGGGTGCACCTACTACTAACAGACCATCATATCATCACCAATGCATTCATTCTTTAATTTGCCAAAGAAATAATTGTTTTAGTCTCACACAATGTCTCAGAAAGTACGGTATTCGACCGACTACCATCAACTCTGGTAGAAAATAGGTTTTGGTAACACATGTATACAAGATGTCCCAGGAGGATGTGACTGTTTTCAAACCTTCGTAGCGAGATAGAATTTTGCATGACAAACGAAAATAATACCATAATAGGAAGCTGTTTACTTAAATTTTGTATACAGGTGTCACTTTAAAAAAAATGGCATAATTTAAGTGGCCCTCTCCAGACGTCGATCTGTTTAATATGTTCTGCGCATAAATTATCCATGACACAATCCCTTAAATTACCGTCCATTTTCCACGCTTCAGCTACAATTCACTCCTCTGGCTGTTTTATATTTCAGGCGTTTGTAAGGTGCTGTTTTGACTTCAATTACCACAAAGGGAAAAGTCGGGTGCTGTTAGGTTCGGCGACCTCGCAGACCAGCTGATGTCTCAAAACAGTAAAATTACAAGCCCTGGAAAAAAATCCTCGCACTATTGCCATTGACTGTGGATTAACGTGCGTGCTTGCTACTATATTCCACAGATATGACGTTCCTTGAAAGGACAGACAGAACCATTCCGCGCAATACGAAAGGGTAATCTAAATGGTCGCTGCACTTGCATAACGCTCTTGCACTCAGAAAACGTACTCCCAGCAAAGACGGGATATCCCAGCGACCAGTTCGCCATGTTGACTTCAGCACACTGAAATGCCTAATTGTAAACAAGGCTCCTCCCCATGATGTACTCGTCCACACTTGGTCTCGCACGCTGTCAATAGCGTGCAATAAAATTCATCACATATTTACTTCATTTTTATAACATACATAACCTTCCTATACACTAGTCTGAGTATGTCATCAAATTACTTGCATATAAGCGTAAAGGAATGTAGACTAATTAGTTACATCGGTAACTGCTGTTTTCATTTAGAATGTACACTCAGTTACTCCAAAATTTGTACATCCTGTAAAACATTGAGTAAACGTGAAGTTTATTGTAAACATGTTTGTGTTGAACAGTAGGTATAGCAGCTGTGAGACAGTTCATTATGGGAAATGTTCGAAAATCATAATATGAAGGGAAAATACGCTCATGAAAACTTGGGAATTTATAGTAGTTATTGCAGACTGTCAGAAATTATGTGAGACGAAGAAACAATCTCGAGAACAGTGTCCGCCTGTTTTGTGTACCTTTAATTATTAATAATTGTTACGTCTTAACTATCGATAAACACTTGAAGGTGACACGCTGTTGTTGGTTAATAACATGGCGCCCCGCCTCCTAACTTCTTAACGATGGCCGATGTTATCCACATGAGCTAAATATTCAGCTATGGCAGACATCGCCTCAGGTTAGATACAGGTTGTCCACAGTATACTAAGCATTGTTTGAAAGTCCTACGTAGGTTATACTTCTCTGCCAATTTTGTATCCTCTCGCCATACGTAAATTTAACATAGCCATGACCATATAATCAATTCCCGGTTTATTATGCTTTTTTGAAACAAAAATTTGAATAATCAGCCTAGGAGTAACATGTCAACCTGTTTTTTTTTCCAATTACTTGTCCATCAGAAATATGTAACACTGTAATTAACTTTAAAGTACTGTATTATTGAATAATTGGAACTTCATCTTAGTGTCTTCTATAACTTTTTATAATAATTTCGTAATAAATCAGAATCAAAATAAGTTATGTTGGCAATGGCTAGTAAGAATTATTTCACAGATAAATATTGTTTTAACCTAGTTTTTGGTGTGCCATATGTAAATATTGTTTTAACCTAGTTTTTGGTATGCCATATGTATATATTGTTTTAATCTAGTTTTTGGTATGCCATATGTAAATATTGTTTTAACCTAGATTTTGGTATGCCATATGTAAATATTGTTTTAACCTAGTTTTTGGTATGCCATATGTAAATATTGTTTTAACCTAGTTTTTGGTATGCCATATGTAAATTAAATATTGCCATTTGATATATTTTGAATTGTTAGGTAGCACTGAGGTAAACATATTTCATTGTTATAGTTAAAAGTATCAGCTCTGATTTCCGTGCATATAATCTAGTGACAAAGTGTTTTTTTTTTTCTTCCAAGGAAGGGAATTCAATGGGCGGGGCTGAGCTTGTCGCTCTATCTCTCTTTCTTTCTCTATCTCTTTCTCTCTCTCGGGAAGTTTCGCAACACCTGTAGTGTGTGTGGTGTGTGTGTGTGTGTGTACATGCGCGTGATTGCAAATTGTGGGATGTGTTAAATTTATGTATTACAGTCATGAACTATTTTAATACGAAATTAAGTGTTTCAAAGTTATTCGGTTTATTACAACATTGTAACATTGTCCTTGGTGTTTGAAACACAATTCCGTCACGTGCTTACATTTCTGTGTTTTGAAAGTTTGCCACCATCCCAACATAATATTAAGCCCAGCCAGATAAACTTAAATAAATAATTAAATAAACATAGAAAACAATAAGTACGAATGAATCGAAATATGAGCGGGATAAAAGTTACGGTAGGCTTAATTGCGTACACGTTCACCACTATCTTTTTAATTTGTCGTTTTTATGTACAAAAACTTAGCCCCGAGTTGCGTGCTGGAATTTACTGTGTCTTTTCGTTGGACTGCATGTCTCTTCGTTTTAATTTTTATTCCGACTAAGGCCGTCCTCTTAACAAAATACCCCAACATATATCAATAACAAGAGGTTACATACTACAGTTCTTTCCCCCGCAGTTATAATAGGGCAAAACATGTATTATGTCTGATATGCTACATCGCATATAATAAATATGTTAAAAGTGTAAAATAATAACCGTAAGAACTATCGTCAACATAGATATTGTTAACAATTCATAAAGCTGGCCTAGATATGGTTATAGACCTTAATTGTGAACATTAGAACGAAACTGTTTTTTAAATATGACTAAATACTTTGAACAGATTAAAACAGTAAAAAATCATTTGACAGTAAAAATACAGAAGTCACATTGCAATGTTTATGTTTATCTGTAGTGGAAAGATACATAATCGGCACCTAACTAAAGTAGAACATTAGCAGGCGGGGCTTCGGGAAAGTGGAAAGATACATAATCGCACCTAACTAAAGTAGAACATTAGCAGGCGGGGCTTCAGGAAAGTGGAAAGATACATAATCGGCACCTAACTAAAGTAGAACATTAGCAGGCGGGGCTTCAGGAAAGTGGAAAGATACATAATCGGCACCTAACTAAAGTAGAACATTAGCAGGCGGGGCTTCAGGAAAGTGTAAAGTAATCGTAAATGGCATACAGTCACTTTACACATGCCCCAGCCAAGTTAAAATGTGAAAAATTTAGGAACATTAGTGTGTTAATAATAAACAAATATGAATTCAAATATGCATAACTTCAGTGGTCATAAATGTATACATCACACTTTAAATACATCGAGTGTTAGGAGAAGTTAATGTTAATTAATTTACTGCCAACATAACTAGTAGCTTGTACATGCCCGTGTTTATAGTGGCATATATGTAGTTATGGGCAGCGAAATTTTTCACAGGTTAAAACCACTATTCAAGAATTAATTATAAGAGTGTAGTGGAGGGCAACTCACTGAGCGATGCGTTGTTGAGCTTGTTGTGGTCGACCTGCCCCCGCAGCGCACGCAACTTGCGCAATTTCAACTCCTGGGCCTCGACACGGTCCCGCAGTCTCCTCAGACGCTCGTTCTCAGCAGCGACCTGCTGGTGTCGCGCCTCCTGCTGCTTGAGGTAGCGCAGTCGCTGCTCCTTGGCGGCTAGGAGCTGCTGCTGCGAGTCTATCTGGTGCTGCTGGCGTGTTGCCATCTCTTGCAGCTCGCCTACAGTCAGCTCCACTCCGTCCGGCAGCTGCAAAAACAACCATCACCATGTCGGTCAGATCCACTCAGCACAGCAGCTACAAAAACCACCACCTCTGTCAGCTCCACTCCGCCAAGCAGCTGCAACAACCACCAACATCTCTGTCAGCTCTACTTCGCACAGCAGCTGCAACAATCACCACCATCTCTGTCAGCTCCACTCCTCATTGCAGTTCCAACAACAACCACCACCACTTCTGTCAGCTCCACTCTGACCAGCAGCTGCAACCACATCCATTACCACCTCTGTCAGCTCCGCTCTGCCCAGCAGCAGCAAAAACCTTCACCACCTCTGTCAGCTCCATTCCGCCCAGCAGCTGCAAAACCAACCATCACCGCCTCTGTCACTTCCACTTCGCACAGCAGCTGAAACAACCACCACCACCTCGGTCAGCTCCACTCCGCACAGCAGCTGCAAAAACCGCCAGATCCACTCCGCCCAGCAGCTCCAACAACAAACTCCACCGCCTCTGTCAGCTCCACTCCATCCAGCAGCTGCAACAACCACCAGCTCCATTCCACCCAGCATCTCCAACAACAAACTACACCATCTCTGTCAGCTCCACTCTGCCCAGCAGCTGCAACAACAACCACCACTACCACCTCTGTCAGCTCCACTCTGCCCAGCAGCTGCAACAAAAACCACCACTACCACCTCTGTCAGCTCCACTCTGTCCCGCAGCTGCAAAAACAATCACCGCCTGTCTCAACTCCACTCCATCCCGCAGCTGCAACAACAATCACCGTCTGTCTGCTCCACTCCGCCCAGCAGCTGCTACAACAACCGCCAACACCTGTCAGCAAAAACAACCAACACCAACTCTGTCAGCTCCACTTCACCCAGCAGATGCAAAACCACCGCCAGCACTGTCAGCTCCACTCCGCCCAGCAGCTGCAACAACAATCACCACCACCTCTGTAAGCTCCACTCTGCCCAGCAACTGCAAAAACTACCACCACCACCATCTCTGTCAGCTTCACTCCACTCAGCAGCTGCAACAACAACTACAACAACCTCTGTCAACTTCACTACATCTGGTAGCTGCAACAACAACCACCACCACATCTGTCAACATCTCTACATCTGGTAGCTGCAACAACCAGAACAGCCACTCATCATTGTCCCACTTCACTCACTCCACCGCAGGCAAAACACTATCTTCCAACTACCAACATGTCTAAACGTATAAGTCGAGTAGCTTCCTTTGCACCCGACTGTACAGAATGCAGACATGAGTACAAGCACTTCCAATACTATCAGATAATACGACTTATGTTAAGCATAAAAGAAGAACATGAATAAAAGTTTTTGAACTCTAAAATATTTAGCCAGTATTAATTTATTTAATTGTAAAAACGATTAAAAATAGTTTATTTTCAAATAAAATGTAAACATATTTATGGATGCTTTAGAAAGTTTATTTTCAGAAATTGGAAAGTTAAGTATGGTTCATAATAATAATAACTGTAATTGTATGTAACAAAGAATTAGTATTGATGGTAGAATTTATTTATATGAATTAATATGTATATTTATTTCAGTTAGTAAAACTATAACATTCGTGGCTGAAATGGATTGCATAATGTAAATTGTTAAAAATATCTGTTAACAGAATTACTATTTTTTCCCAAAACCCAAGATAATTATTTTGACGGTTTGCTTTATAAAAGATTATTTGAAGCATCCTGGATGTAAATACGTTTTCGCGAATTTCTAAACAGCAGGGATGTGCTCGAATTGTCAATGTGCGGGATGTTGATTTGGAGAGATGTTTTTTAACGACCTCAACTGAATATCAGAAAAATTAATATTCGGTGGTTCACACGATAACTTGTATTGAAATTTTTCCCCTCTCTTCAGTGCCTCGCGCAAGTCAAATAAAGTATATTTAGCGAGAAGAAGGCAGCGTGACAACTTTACACGAAGGTGCTACGACTCTGCAATGTAACTGACTGCGAATGTTGATGAGCCGAGTGGCGCCGCCTTCAGACCACGCAGTTTCACTGTGTGTGTGCGTCGCTCTCCTCAAGTTAGTTGCTCTGTAAGTCGCACCTTCACCTGCCTTCAACACGAAACAAAGACACTTGTAAGAATAACAATAAAAATAATTGCTCACATCTCCCCTCTTCCTTCCGCAGTTGTGACACTTTCACACTGGCCTGTAATACAAACCCCTTCGCAAACACAATCAGGAATGTAATTAATTGCACTGCGTGCAACATTATAATGTAAATTAGCTAGTCAGGGTTATGTCAGCGGTCGTGTCGTTCGTAGACGAATGTAACTATACAGACAACAAACATACTCGCAAGACATATGTGGGCCTTGAAGTGTGGAAGTATAACTGGCCTCCAGGTTGTTCCTCAGACACAGAACTACCAGCCGTTCAGCCAAAGGAAGATGTTTTCATTTATACATATTCTTCTTGCTTCCGGCCAGATTTTCCGAGGCATTTAATAATGTCACGTTTATATTCATTTCACACAGATAGTATAAATGGAGGTACACTGTAATTATTTTTTTGGTAATTTTACAACCAATTATTTGGAAACTAGTTGCGAAGAAAATTTCTGTAACATTACACAAGAATATTAGAGAAAATGTATGCACAAGACTGTGGGATGTAAAAAAAATTAAACAAATAGAAGTGGAAGCGTGGGGGTTCTGGACCAATTGTGATTATCGGATTAATTGATGGATTATTGGATTCATTAATTAGATTATCGGATCAATTGGATTAATTCATCGTTAAAAATGTTTGTGTTCTATGTAGCCTACATGAGATAAATTAAGTATCAAATCAATAAATGATATATGTACTAACCACACACAACAAAGTAAAAATGAAACCTAATCGCATTCAAAGAGATGTAAAATTCCAACCACAGACCACACGGGACGAGTGAAATATTAAGCGTACACAAAGTGAGTTTGCAGCCCCGCCATGTTTCCCAGCAATTAAAACACTGTAACAACAAATATGATGAATGACAAACACGACACATTGACTAATTACACACAAGGAATTAAACAAATGTAGATTGAATTACAACTACGACACATTTTCTAACCACAAGAAACGAGACTATATCCATTTAAATACAAGCAAGGAATGAAACATGCAAACGACTTACTTTGAAATGCAATTCCACGAAACACGTACGATGCACAGTCAACATAACGCAATGTTACAACAACTAAACATACGCCACAAAGTAAAAATTAAACCTACTTGCATGCAATGAGACGTAAAATACAGACCACACGTAAAGAATGAAACACAAATAGGCAGACCAAATGAAATATTAAACACAGTAACAGTCAGACTACTGCCCCCCTCCCCCTTGTTACCCTAGTAATATAAACATTCTTTGTAAAACAAAAGGTAACATCTGTATCACAGAAGCCTTGCATGCCGGTTGTCATATTCTCACTACCGTGTACCATGCCGGCGGACCCCGTTCGCAATGTCTCGGGCGGGCTCCGCCGCACTGTTACACACACACACACACCTTGTATCACCTTATCCGCTCTCATTTCAGCGCTATGTCACAACTTTCACGCTAATACAAGTTTCGCTTAATAAATGTACGAAATTCATTTTCCATTCCCCATTGTTACACGTGCAAGTATGACTGTAACGTGTGAAAAGGAGCTCAGCAGGGTATATAAGTCCACTCTGTTCAGCGATCACTGGCCAGCCCGCCCACCCATGAGTAAGTGAGCTGAAGCGTTACAGTGCCCTGTGGTAGGGAGCACCTCCCCCCATCGCTCCCTCCTTCCCCATCCACTTAGGGTGTTGGCTAACCTGTTGAAAATTTCAAATAATACATCCAAACTGATATTTAAAACGAAATTACAGTCGAACAACCTTTAACCAATACAATTCCAGGAAATATATCATTACAATAAAGAAATACCATTATTCGTACATTATATATCTGGACAAACGCTCCGCAATGTTTTACCCTTTGGTAAACTATAGCTAGTGTAACTATAGCTAGTGTAACTATAGCTAGTGTAACTATAGCTAGTGTGACTATAGCTGGTGTAATGATAGCTAGTGTGACTATAGCTGGTGTAATGATAGCTGGTGTAATGATAGCTGGTGTAACTATAGCTAGTGAAACTATAGCTGGTGTAACCATAGATGGTGTAACTATAGCTAGTGAAACTATAGCTAGGGTAACTATAGCTGGTGTGATTATAGCTGGTGTAACTATAGCTGGTGTAACTATAGCTGGTGTAACTATAGCTGGTGTAACTATAGCTGGTGTAACTATAGCTAGTGTAACTATAGCTGGTGTAACTATAGCTAGTGTAACTATAGATGGTGAAATGATAGCTGGTGTAACTATAGCTAGTGAAACTATAGCTGGTGTAACCATAGATGGTGTAACTATAGCTAGTGAAACTATAGCTAGGGTAACTATAGCTGGTGTGACTATAGCTGGTGTAACTATAGCTGGTGTAACTATAGCTGGTGTAACTATAGCTGGTGTAACTATAGCTGGTGTAACTATAGCTAGTGTAACTATAGCTGGTGTAACTATAGCTGATGTCACTATAGCTGGTGTAACTATAGCTGGTGTAACTATAGCTGGTGTAACTATAGCTGGTGTAACTATAGCTAGTGTAACTATAGCTAGTGTAACTATAGCTGGTGTAACTATAGCTAGTGTAACTATAGCTGGTGTAACTATAGCTAGTGTAACTATAGCTGGTGTAACTATAGTTGGTGTAACTATAGCTGGTGTAACTATAGCTGGTGTAACTATAGCTAGTGTAACTATAGCTAGTGTAACTATAGCTAGTGTAACTATAGCTAGTGTAACTATAGCTGGTGTAACTATAGCTGGTGTAATATTAGCTGGTGTAACTATGGCTGGTGTAACTATGGCTGGTGTAACTATGGCTGGTGTAACTATGGCTGGTGTAACTATAGCTGGTGTAACTATAGCTGGTGTAACTATATTAAATATTGCACAATCCGAATTTCACTCTCAACACTCCTACCTATACATTGCGTTTTAAAATACGTAATTGCCGTTGTTCTAGTATAACTGTAGAAGTATTTAATGTAATATAGACTGGATGACATTAAAAATATATTTCCAACGGCAAGAGCATATGGTGTTACTTATCCTTTCCCACTTTCACACGGAGCAATCGTTAAATGCTCATTTAAAACATTTGCAACTGCTACATAACATACATATAACATTTAATCAATATGACAAATTGTACTACATAACTCGTATATTTGACAAACATTTAAGATATCCAACTGACATCACTAAACTGTGTGTTACAATCATGGCAGTTTCAAAGTATGCTACAAAAATGATGGTACATGACAAGTTTTTACCATAGAATGTCATCACTTAAGTCATAAAATATGTTTGGATATTCGTACAGTCAGCATAACATGTACAAAGTATCGTAAATATTTTTTTATTCAATTATGTGTGTTACACAGAGTATCACCAAACTATGTATAGCATCTCGAAACTCTGCTATGTGTTCAGTCATTTAATGGACAACACTCGATGTGGCGAGTGATTTACTATAGTTGATTAGTACATTTGCAAAAGAGCTTATTATTGCAGAGAGACTTTTTTGTTAAATACGCAGCATTTTAAAATGTGATTTGTAAAATTAGGTTGATACCTATTTATATAAACCGTAAATATTTTTTAGGTAACGGAAATTTTTGTAAAATAAATTTACTTTTTAATGTCATGTATACAAATCTTGGGATTTGATATAAACAATTATTTGAATTTTTAACTCCCATCTCGTCAAAGCCCTAAGCGGTTAATGTGAGAGTGGAAGAGATGGCGAGGAACAAGAGTGCACCGAGAACTACACAGATAGCTCTGTGTATGCTTGCAAGCTGGAGAGGTTGAAAGACAGATGAGAATATGTGGTTCGCTTATTCGGAACTTTACATGCATATACATATAATAAAGTATTATATTTTCTTGGTTATACGGTGCTAAAGCACATGTTTTATTAATGTTAGTTGGGTATCTTAAGTCTACGAGTTACGTAACACAATGTGTGAAATTAAATAAATTTGAAATATATTTTACTTAGCAGACGCATATAATGTTTTAAATGAGCATTTAACGATTTCTCCGCATGAAATCAGAAAAGGATACATAACACAGCAGACTCTGGCAGTTAGAAAGCACTTTTTGAATATCATTCATGTGCTCACATGTGGCCTATATTTAAAACGTAACATTACATGAAACTGATTTTAAATGGTTAACAACACACGCATATGCTAGAATAATGGCAATTATGTATTTTAAAACACAATGTATAGGTCATGGCAATGGGGTGTTGAGGGTGAACAGCGAATTGCACAATATTTAATTTAGTTACACTAGCTATATTTTACCAAAGGAGACAAGTTGTGGAGTATTTGTTCTGGGATATAGTTTGAGATTAACTATATTTATTTACTGTAATGACATATTTCCTGGAATTGTGTTGGTTAAAGTTATTTGGAATGTAATTCAATTTTTAATATCAGTTGGGATGTGTTATTTGAAATGTTCAACACAGGTTAGCCAGCACCCTAAGTGGACGTGCTGTGATAGAGAGCAAGAGAGAGAGAGAGAGAGAGAGAGAGAGAGAGAGAGAGAGAGAGAGGGTGACACTGTCTATCGTAAGGTGCTGTAATAGTTCAGATCAGTTACTCATGTGTGGACGAACTGTTCAGTGCTCGCTGAAGAGAGCGGACATAGCCACCCTGCTGAGTTTCTTTTCGCACATCATTTATACTCGCACATGTAACAATTAGGAACATAAATTAAGTTTGTACATTTATTAAACAAAATGTGTATTAGCGGGAAATGTGTGACATAGAACTGAAGTGAGAGCAGATAAGGTGACGCGAGGTGTAACAGTGTGGAAGGACCTGCCCAAGACACTGCGGACGGGGTCCGCCAGCACGTGACACGTTAATGAGAGTCAATGAGGGAGCCTGATGCATTACGCTTGTATGATATAGATGTAAGCTTTGTTTTACAGAAAAAAAAAAGTTTATAATGGTAGGGAAACAGGGCGGGGCAATAATCTGACTTTTTGTGAGTTTAAGATTTCATTTGATGTGCGTATTTATGTTTCAATTTTTAGGTGTGGTCCATAGTTGAAATGTTGCATCTCGTTGCATGTAAGTAGGTTTCATTTTTACTGCATGGCTTGTGTTTAGTGGTTGAAGCGCTGCATTGTGTTGCCTGTGCATTATTGGTGTTTCATGGAATTGTATTTAAAAGTAAGTAATTTTTAAGTTTAATTCCTTGCTCGTATTTAAATGGAAGTCGTCTCATGGTTTGCAGTTAGTAAATGTGTCGTAGTTGTAATTCAATATTTTTTTGTTTGATTCATTGAGTGTAATTAATAATTGTGTCGTCTTTGTCATTCAATAGCTTTTTGTTATGACATTTATATTGCTGGGAAACAGGGCAGGGTTGTAAACTCACTTTATGCATGCTTAATATTTCATTCGTCATGTGTGTTCCATAGTTGGATTTTTACACCTCATTGTGTGTGATTAGGTTTCATATTTACTTCATTGCATTTGGTTAGTAAATATGTAATTAATTGATTTTCTACTTAATTTCTCTTGTGTGAATAGAACGCAAAAAATTTTAATGTCATGTAGATGTAAAAATTTAAATTCGAGTGATTGGTAATAATTTCATGTCATGGGATTTATACTTATTTCATGTTTCGGTGCTATTTCCTAAATGCACATTTCCGAACTCTGTCGATATCCATTTCACATATGCAGAACTCAGTATGATGGCAAACTATTCTGTCTTGGTGCTTCTAACAGCCCCTTTAGCCCCTCTCCCAGCATCTAAGCTCATTCCTCCACTGACCTATGAAGTGATCAAACATATCTTGGTGCTTCTCTGATGTTCCCGACATCCCCTCCCTCCTGTCGGCTTCCATCCTAGCTCGTTCCTTTACTGACCTCAGAAGTTAACAGACCTCTGATGCTCCCAACATCACCTCCTTGCCCTCGCCCAGTCGCCGACCTCAGCGCACACTCGAATTCCGCCGACGATGGACATAAATTTACTCTTATGCCACTCTTTCCCCCAAACAACCCTTATGACATTTTTGCACCCAGGGCAACACATATGCTGCTACCCACATACCTCAGAGCTCATTTGACTGCCAGACGTCCAAGGGTGAAGACATGTACTGATCTCCCAAAATAAACCATATTGTCACTTTCAACACCAATTAAACAGCTAACCATTACAAAAACTTAAATTTAAAAAATATAAAATTAAAATATTGGATTAAGCGATTATCCTTCCATACACTTAATCAATTACATCGGATTAGTCTACATTTAATACACATACATTAATCAAATTAATTAATCTGATAAACTAATAAATTAATCCAATAATCCATCATTAATCCTAATTAATCACGTCGTCCAGAACCCCTTCGCTCCCACTCCTACGAATCTCAACAAGCAAGTATTGTGGACTACAAATCTCAACAAGCAAGTATTGTAGACTACAAATCTCAACAAGCAAGTATTGTAGACTACAAATTTAAATACACGATTAGGTATGTTTAATAAAATAGAAAATGCTTTATGTAAAGAGGCAATACTTGACTGGTATTGATACAACTAGTTGGCAAATAACTGCAGATAAGTTGAATTGTTCTACTTGTATCAATAATATTATAATGACAATTTTAGTTATTGATTGTAGGTGATTGATTGCTAGTAAGTTGCACTGACTCGCCTGGCAGTAACCCCTCAATGCGTCACTCTGATACGCCAGCCCATCAACTGATGAACAAAACTGCGGGCACTGTGTGCATATAGCGATGTAATTGTATTTTGTGATAAATACGGCAGTTTGAAATTATTTGTTGCTGTTCAGAAACCTTTCAACACTTTTTATCTTTATTCCTTATGATTTTAAAAAGTTATTGTTTTCAATAACCCTATTATTAGATCAAATAATAAAAATGTACTTTTATATAGAATCTTTCAGTTTATTTAGCAGTATTTAGTGTAAGATTGCATTGTTATAGTGTTTATGTTGAATTAGAGGTAACTAATGAGACACCGAGTGACGGCCAGCTCGTATACGAAACCGAAATGAAGGTTGGACAAGTGAGATTTGTACGAGCGAGTCAACACTGCTGCGATCAAGACCCAGCAATACGTTCACTTAGCTCTCGCACTTACACCAAAACTAGTTATAGTCTATTCGCGGTGTCTTCAAAGTTTTTTAATCAAACTTTTGAAAAATCTTCCTTTTGTTGTTTCCTAAATATGGCATGTTTCACAAGCGCCTTATATTTATGTTAACATAAAAGTATCTTATTTTTGGTTAAATGGGACTTTTACTAATATGTTATCTATAATTATAAAACGTCGTTTATAATGAATAGGAATAAAAACAGAGAGATAATATGTGTGATGGTAAAGCCTAGTAAGATACAGTCGTACAAAATGTTATTAAAAGGAGTGCGCGCGACTATAATACTCTACGCTGTTCACTTGGAGTAATTTTCTACACTTAGTTGAGCTTCGTTTGCATGGGGACAGCTCGAAAGTAGATCTTTAGCAGGCGGAAAGTTTCAGAGAGTTGGAAGTAGCCATAAATTGACTGTACACAATTTATTTTCACGGTCAAAAAATTGCACAGAAATTTTATAACGCAAAAAAAAAAAAAACACATAGAGACCACAAAAGTTAATTTTGTTGATTAAAAAAAGTAACATTTTGTACTCAGTAATAAACAGTTCAGTGCGCAAAAGAAAATAATTCTGCAGCTAGCATAACAAATTTGTAAAAGCAAAGTTTTTTAAACACAATATTCTGAAGCATGCGAATGTATGTGGGTGTATATATATATGTATATATATATATATATGCATATATATGTTCGTAACTATGCAAGCGTCGCTTAGAACAAACGCAAGAAAGAAAAAAGTTTTAAGATCATTATTCGAAATTAATATTGTTACAATACACACACGAGTAGTCACGTTAGCTACTAGTATCTTACGTAGTCACGTTAGCTACTAGTATCTTACGTAGTCGCGTTAGCTACTAGTATCTTACGTAGTTGACTATCGCAATGATTCGATTCCTGGCTGGTCCTTAGAGGAATGGAGCTAGTACGGGGGCGACCTCATGAGGACAACTGGGAAGCTACCTAGAGCAAAGTTTCTGAGAACTACACCTCATGAAGGATTTGCCAAGCTGAAACTTTTGCTATCATGGCTATACAAAACTAAATTAAACTTTGTTCAGGTTATTATAGTTTATGACTAAGCACCGCGTTGTTCTCATTCAAATATTAATTAGTAATAAAATTTGTGTTTACAATTGAGCTCTTCATATATTTTTATTTACTGACTGCCCCACTTAACATGTACAAATATTTAACGAATGTATATGGTAATACGTGTAAAACCGATAACTTGGCATTCCTTCTATGGTTCCCTGCTGAGCTCATCTGTATAGTACGTTGCAGTATATCAATATTTGCTGGTTATTTTTTTTCCTCCAAATGACGTCATTAAATTAATTCAATGATACAATTTTTTATTTTATGTTGAATAATATTAATTATACATTTTGATGACCACACTGGGATATTTCAATGAATAATAATTTATTTTAAAATTTTCGTTTGAGGAAACTACACTAGGCTAAAAGATTTCAGTAATTACTATGTAAATTATTACTTTAGAAACATGAAAATTTATATACAAGTAAATTTGTTGCTAATTGGTCCTAGAAAAAAAAAAAAAAAAAAAAAAGAAATAACCGGACCGCAATCTCGCAAAGGTTGAGAAGTCACTCGAATGGCTTGGGAGGATGCACATCTAAGCCACCGGGGTTTACTGAGAAAATAATATGGTCCTGTTCTAAGTAGTTACCATGTGAATATTGCT
Organism: Dryococelus australis; assembly: GCA_029891345.1. NCBI lineage: Eukaryota > Metazoa > Arthropoda > Insecta > Phasmatodea > Phasmatidae > Dryococelus > Dryococelus australis. The sequence continues at coordinate 2,427,470 of CM057004.1, forward strand.
AGCATAGATTGTAATACCAACAGAACTGACCGTTGTATTGTTTTCTGTGATTGTATGTGCAACTGTAAACTGTTGCTACAACAGGGCACTGCTACGAAACAGATATAACCTCGTACAGAACAACTCCAACCATATTTAGTATGCTCCCATAAAAATCAGAATAGTAATAACTGACCAGAATGTTCTGTAGCTAATACAGAATAGTAATAACTTACAGAACGTTCTGTAGCTAATACAGAATAGTAATAACTTACCAGAATTTTCTGTAGCTAATACAGAATAGTAATAACTTTCCAGAATGTTCTATAGCTAATATAGAATTGTAATAACTTACCAGAATGTTCTGTAGCTAATACAGAATAGTAATAACTTTCCAGAATGTTCTATAGCTAATATAGAATAGTAATAACTTACCAGAATGTTCTGTAGCTAATACAGAATAGTAATAACTTTCCAGAATGTTCTATAGCTAATATAGAATAGTAATAACTTACCAGAATGTTCTGTAGCTAATACAGAATAGTAATAACTTACCAGAATGTTCTATAGCTAATATAGAATAGTAATAACTTACCAGAATGTTCTGTAGCTAATACAGAATAGTAATAACTTACCAGAATGTTCTGTAGCTAATATAGAATAGTAATAACTTACCAGAATGTTCTGTAGCTAATACTGAACAGTTGCATGACCGGGTTTGAGAGTAGCTGCAACAAAATATTCCGTGTGAACTATCCATATAGTTTATGTTAATTTTTTGGAGATAATATATGTGTTTTTACGAGGAACGAAGCGTTCTGCTGTAGCAACAATATGTACAGTAGCAAACGCATTTATACAGGAATACAAGAAACAGTTCTTCGGGCTTTACTATTAATGTGAACAATATTCAGATGATACCATCAACCCATAAGTTCGCTATACATATCTTAACAGTCTATGAAGATGGTTCCTACAACCATATATTTTTCTCAGTGTTATAGCATAAGGGTTTCTTGACAACACGGATGTAGTGCCAATACACTCCTGTACTGTCAGCCTTAGGTTGTCGTACCAACACACCCCTGTACTGTCAGCCTGAGGGTGTCGTGACAACACCCCCCCTGTACTGTCTTTGCAGTATTTCCACAGTAATCCTGTAGGCGATCGTTGCCCATGGTTAGCACACAACCACATTGATACGCTACTATGTTTTAAAATCCAAAAGCATGAAATAAACATGCTAACGAAAAGATGGAACTGGGCCAAGAAATGTAAAAACACCGCGGGTTGACAGGCACCTCACCGGCATAACACCGCGGGTTGACAGGCACCTCACCCGCATAACACCGCGGGTTGACAGGCACCTCACCCGCATAACACCGCGGGTCGACAGGCACCTCACCCGCATAACACCGCGGGTCGACAGGCACCTCACCCGCATAACACCGCGGGTTGACAGACACCTTACCCGCGTAACACCGCGGGTCGACAGGCACCTCACCCGCATAACACCGCGGGTTGACAGGCACCTCACCCGCATAACACCGCGGGTTGACAGGCACCTCACCCGCATAACACCGCGGGTTGACAGGCACCTCACCCGCATAACAGCGACGGTCCATTCAGCTCGGTCTCGAATGTTAGCAGAACGTTGGAACACTGCAACAGGTTGAACATTGTCTGCTTCCATGCTTCGATGTCGTCTGCTTAACAGAGGACTGCATTCCTTTGTAGAGGATATCTTTGTGCTTGAACCATCGACGCCTTAGGGTACAATGAACTTCCGAACTCACCCACGTGCATGCACAGTGACAACATGTCGCGTTTTCTGATGACTCCCGCTTCAACTAGGTGACGACGACAGCCGCTAACGCATTCTATGATATCAATGCAAGTGCCATTTTCCAGAATGCACGGTGCAGCGTCATACTGCACAAACGATGGGCCTGACATTTTGGGGAACATTTAGGAATGAAAGACGATCTCGGCTGCTACGAAATTTGGACATTGTCAACAGCAACTACATAAGGAAAGTTGTGGAAACTGAAGTCATACCCTTCCTTCAGAAAACTCCTGAAGTCATAACAACATCGGCCATATGTTGGCAGAAATGTCGAGTCCAGATACCACTTCTCCCTGGCCTGCGTGTTCGCATATTCTAGAATGACTGGACCGTCAATCTTATCCAGCGGCCAATACACATGAACTGTAGAGGCAGCCTGACAAGCGATACCCCAGAAATACATCCAAGTCCTGTTCCACTTCACGGCGTATAGCAACTCTTACTGCAGCCCGAGGAGGTTTCATTAACAACATACTGATTTCTTACAAGTGATTTTGTTCCACTGCTCATTATAAGGATTCCGTTAAGCATTTTTTTTTATTTTTACAAATATGAGGCTATTATATTGTCTTTACTGCGTTGGTCTCCCTGTTCGAGCGTGGCCCTGCATCTCCTCTCACATTCTCATTTAAAGATAGACACATAACGTACTAGAAATATCATACGACCTATTTTTGTATTTCGTTTTCTTGTTTGATTGACAGCTGTTCCCCAGCGAAAAAATCACAAAAGTTCGTCAATCTGACTGCAATTTATATTCGCACCTTGTTCACGCGCAAAAGGAAAGTGATGTGCCTATAATAAATCTATCTTATTCACCGTTCGCGCGCACCCTTCCATAGCAGTAATGGAATTATCTCGACATGAATAATTTATTGAGGATAAAAGCGCGTGTCCCATAAAGCCGTGACGTATGGAAATGGCGCGCAAGAAAAAAAACCCAGTGAACATACACCCGTCTGAATGCGTAAAATCTTCATTAATAAAATCACATCTATAGACATGTCGGAACGAAATGTCATGTTTAAACTAATGCCTGAAAACGAGCGAGCATTTATTTTTTCGCCCTCTTTGACTCCTCTTGGGACCAGATTCTCTTTTGAAGGCATGCATAAAATATGGCAGAGAGGTTAAAGAGAATAAAAAAACGGAAAAACACGTTTGTAACGTGCCTATAAAGCGCGTGACACAGTGGGCAGAAAACCAGCTTCCAAAGCTCCATACAAGCGAAGAGGGACAAAATATGCACACTAGTGAGTTTCTTCTTCTTTCTGCCAAAGAAAAAAGGGGGGGGGGGGAGGAGCGGCCTGTGGCAGAGGAGGAATGCTGGCCTCACAAGATTGAGGAGAAACATCGTTAAAACTTTTTAAAACGCGAGAATGCAAACAGGAAACAGAACAGTAAAACCACAGGCGGAAAACTCCTAACTTGACGCAAGAATGGAGAGCTGTGGAAATTACCTCCAGGGTACAGTGCCGTCAAACAAACTACACAATAACAATTTGCTTACACATTTTTCTTATGTGTTCCGAAATAATGCTGCATTTAATTTTTAAATATTTACTGTATTATTTACGTAAAGAAGTTGAGAGAGTCTCCAACAAGGGCCAATCCTTCACCTCAAAAACAATTATCTGCAGTAACGTAGAAATAGTGATAAATGTCTGTACAGAAACTTAGCAATTATCTACAGTAAAATAAACACGATATCTCTGCAACGGAACTGTATAAAAACCGCTATGCAACAAGAAGTAATCTTCTCAATCCCGCCATACCGAAACGTATGAGTCTGGGGAAGTTAATGTATCATGGGCAAAACCATAGCGCTTACCATTGGTTATAATGTACAAAAAATATTAGAACCGTCCTCGACAGAATCCCTTGAGAAATCCTTACAATTTAGTATGTAAAGAATATAACAGCACATAGTTCATACATAAGTTGCATTAACAAATGCACTTAAATGACACAGAATTATACTGCAATTTCTACGTAACATTGTTTAGTTGAAAGTGGAAAGGCCGTAAGTTAATAAAAAGTAGATGGGTAGGCCTACTCAATTATTTAATTATTTAACGAAATGCATTTTAATGGGATGAAAACATCTGGTTAACTGTTCATATCATATTTAAACGCCGGAAATAAGGGGTACGCATATATTCCAATCACGTAAATATTATGAAACAAGTATGAAAAGGACAAATACAATTATATTATTTTCAGTTCTTCAATCAGGCCCGTGTTTTTGTCCGTATCTGTGTTGGTAATTAATGACTTGACGATAGTGTTACTGATATTTGGAAGGCATTTTTCATGAAGAGCTGCGCCGAATATAAGTGTGTGAAGCATCGTCACTTTTAATCCCTAAACGCACACATTACTTTTCATTTCAAGTCTCTCAAAAGTTAAAATTTGGGGTAAAAAATTTCTTACGAATTTCTTATAACAAGTGACACTTTGCAAGCTATAGAAATGGTTTTAGTAGAGGCCCAGCAAGAAAAGCAACCAGTTATTAATTAGCTGATGTGTCAGGTGAGGTCTGTGTAGACCTTGCAGAGCAAGCAGCGACTGTAGACTCGCTCGTTCTGCAACACGCCAGATGTGAACGAGTGTAATACACGGCGCTTTAACTTCTCTGCACTGTGTTTGTAGTACAAGTTTTTATTATTATTATAGAAACCATAAAATGTACGCCTAAAGTACCGATCTACGAAACGAACACACTTCAGACTATGTTTACATGTTTCTTTCTAGACATCACACGCATTAGAAACATCATTTCGGAACACTCTGGAACAGCTAAAAACGGCTTTTCAAAGCATACTCTCTCAAAATATTTCAGTTACACAGTACGCTAGTAGATCATTTTAATCTTTCCTTTGACATACGCATGTTTCTCAACGCATGTTTCTCATTTGATTAGAAACAATGATGTACCATCGTCGATTAGTGTCGGTGTACCTGAGTATCTGGTCCCGTTGTAAATCATTACATGCAAATTATCTTTTAGCAGTAGCTAATTTGTGTTCATTTGAACCGAATGTCTTACCTCGGAAATAAGTGAAGAGATTTGGGCGGCTCTTAACAGCGAGGTCGTGAGAGCAAATAAGGGTGATTAAAGTGAATATGGAGCGGCGCCGGAATGAAGAAGGGGCGGGGGAAACGGGAGATCCCCGAGAAAACCCCCCGACCAACGCCATCGTCCGGCACGATTCCCACTTGCGAAAATCCGGTGACACTGCTGAGGACTTCGGAAATAAGATACGATTCAAATATTTGCTGCGATGTTGTCAACATACTTATGTTCTTCAGATTGTACATATCGTGATAATTCTGTTTTCCGTCATTAGTTATTAAAAACAATTTATAACTTACTTCAAGCAGCTTTCAAATTCTAATGTTTCAATACGGTAATTATTTTAACTTCGAAGAAAAACCTACAATAAATTGTACCAGCACTACGGGCATGCCAAATTATATAAAAATTCAGTGATTGTTCAAGTGTAAATGGAGTACTTTTCAAGGAACACGTAGTCAATACTAAAGATCTTCATTCCACGGAGGACTGACTGCGAAAATGAGGACGTCTGGTTAAGAGTGAGCGGGAATCAGCAATAACATGATACAAAGGTAGATGATACGATGTTGCACTAAAGTACACCTTTGTTGACGACACAGGATTAGCATCTCGGACCTTTTACCACTTGGGAAAAGAAGAAGAGAGGCTGGTAACACGGCGTTACTGATAACTAATGAGCCTATATTACTCTACATGTGTGTAAATAAATTTTAGAAAAACTCTTAAAAGCTTAGATGGCAGGTAGGCGCCCATGTCACATTGACCGCAATATCATTGGAGATGATGTGAAACAGTACAAAGACAACTAAAACACACGAGCGACTTACCCAGGATCTAAATTCAGAAAAAAATTGTAAAATTAAGCTAGCATGCAATCAACTGCATCACAATGTAATTAGTAGACATGAAAAATTTGCGTTATTATTTGGGGACATGTTAAACTTCAAACAAATGTACCCTTGCAATAGATTTGTTATTGGGCCAAACTTGATTTGACACGCCTCGGGTAACTTTGCGCCAATAAATGAACAGTTCACATTTGTGAAGTCTAATAGCGTGCATTCCAGCCAGAAAGGGAGTGGCTTCACATGTGCCGCAGCCAATAAGAAGGGACGCCGGCTCCAGTATATACAGCACTGTGGAGTTCGGCCTAATGCCAAATAACTTTGCGAGTCTCTAGTAATTAGTCTAATGTTTTGACTGCTAGGGTTCACTAACCTGAAATAATTACTCGGTCATCATTTTGGAAAAAGTGGCTGAGCCACTACCACAAATGGCTTACCATAACGCTGCTGTTGTGACAAATCTGTGGAAATCGGTTGATTGGTCTCCGAGAAATGGCATAAAACTTTATTTTTCAAACAGGGCTATTTTATATAAACTGCCAAAAAGAGCTTATGTATAAGATATTTCTAACAGATACTATCGCCATTAAATGTATGATAGAATTTCGTTGAATTGTTAAATAGATATGCCAAACATAATCTAAAAATTTATATGGCCGCCATTTCGAAAATCGATGTCTGGCCTCATTTAAATCATGAAACTTTTCAAGGCCTTCTGTAGAAGTGAAAATTAGATGTAAATTACTTGAATTGTCTCGGAAATGTGGCAAAATGTTCAATTCACTCACCTGGCACTATTTTACAAAATAATTAGGCAAAAGACGATTTCTGTATACATAAATGATGCTTCTAATTAATACTAGTTGTGTTGTACTGTACCAATGCGTACAAATTCGGTTGAATTTTGTTGAAATGGTTCAGATATATAACAAATTAATCTAAATTAATGATATAAACCCCATTAAAACATGCCTGCCGCACATAACACATGTTCATTTACATGCCCTACTGTCGCAATAATTGTGAGAAATTTTGGTATGAACCGGTTGATAGATTCTCGCTATATGGCATGACACCTCCACTGTTCATGTGACGATCTTCATAAATGGAGAACAAAAAGATTATGTATTAGCAAATTCGATGATTGTCATAAGATACAATATACACAGTTAAATCAAAATCTGTTGCATAGTTTCGCCAGAATGTTCGTATAGGCGCCATTCGAAAAAAAGAACTTACACATTTTAAACGAATAAATTAATGTAGCAAACCGCAGTACAGCTTATTCGTCAAATTTGAAAGAAATAGGTTGATTGTTTCCCGAGATAAGACAAAATTGGTATTATGTCATGTGGGGCTATCTTACAAAATGGATCAAATATGTGGTTTTGCAGATACCATTTTGATAGATATAATTGGTACTGTAAGCATACACAGTTAAGTTTAAATTTGTTTTGTAGTTTCGTAGATAAACATTTCTAAACTAAAATTGTTTTATGACCTCCATTTTGAAAATGTGCGTCCGTCCCTCTCAAAGTTGATCAGTTTACATGTCCACCTATAGTGATATTTGTTTGCCTAATTTGGTACAAATTGTTTGTTTTTTTCTCGGAGATATCACGACATTTTAATTTGCCATGCCATACTATTTTACAAAATAGCGGACAAAAGAGATTCTGTTGGACACATTTGATGTTTGTAATATAAACAGTTAGAATACAAAGTTCCATTGGAATTAATTACATGGTTTAGAATTTAGATGATGAATCTTACAAAACTAAAATTGCCATATGGCTGCCATTTTGAAAGTAAGGTTCTGACATACCTAAAACATATCAGTTAACATCACCTACTTCAGTACTACTTCTTTGCCGTATTTGGTACGAATCGTTAGATTGTTTCCTGAAATATTACATAAAAACTTCATTTATTCCTGTGGCACTATCTTACAAATTGGATAACAAAAGAGGCTCAATGTAGTCACATTTGATGTTTGTAATATAAACAGTCACTTCATACAAAGTTAAGTAGCAATTAATTGCAAAGTTTCGAAGACATAGCATAATATGCTAAAATGGCTAGATGGCAGCCATTTCGAAAATAAGTGTCTGAAATTCTTGAAACATATTTGTACACATTAATTGCCGCAGTGATACTTGATTGGTAAATTTGGTAGTAATTTGGTAGTAATTTGAGAATTGTTTCCCGAGATATTATACAATAAATTCATTAATTCATGTAATGCTAACTCACAAGACGGCTAACTTACAAAGGCGCTTTTTTTGCTTATGTGAAGTCTGTAGTAGATATTGTCGGCATACAAGATCTTATTGAAGATTAGCAAATGCTTTGGTAGCTATACCACAAAAACCTAACATATTTGCATACCCGTAATTTTGAAAAAGTACGTAATTAAGTTCAATTACTTGGCCAATCATGGCATTACATACGTGCCGAAATTGGCGAAAATTGGTTGAGTAGTTTTCGAGGTATAATGTAAAAGATTTATTTTTTCATGTAACGCTATCCTCCAAAAATGGTGGACCAACAACAAACATTCCCTTTGAATTCAATGCTTACAACTTGCGCTGTCAGCTTAAAAAGTTTGCTTAAAATCGGTTGAATAATGGTTTTAAAAATGCCGCCATTTTGCAAGTAATTGCCCGACGTATTCGTATACAATAAAATTCGTATACAATAAAATTCAGGTGTCCATATGTGTACCGAGTTCGGTTAAATTCGGTCCACGTGTAAAAAAAAAAAAAAAAAAAAAAAAAAAGAGGGGGGGGGGGGACGCACAGGCAGGCACACCTACACCTACACAAACGCGCACACACACTCACCTACTCATGCGTACACATACACACAGACACACACACATACCTACTCATGTGTACACATACACACAGAAACACACACACACATACCTACTCATGCGTACACATACACACATACACACACCTACTCATGCGTACACATACACACAGGCACACACACATACCTACTCATGCGTACACATACACACAGACTCACACACACACCTACTCATGCGTACACATACACACAGACACACACACACACACCTACTCATGCGTACACATACAAACAGACACACACACACCTACTCATGCGTACACATACACACAGACACACACACACCTACTCATGCGTACACATACACACAGACACACACACACATACACCTACTCATGCGTACACATACACACAGACACATACACACATACATGGCGTAGCAATCATAGCTAATCCTTCGCTATTTGCAAGGCTTGAAAGGGCAGCATCGTAATGTTGGGCCAATCGCACGGGCCTGGTCAGATGCAATGGGATCCCCTAGAAACACAGTAAACAGCCAATCGAAGCATATTCTTGAAAAAGATGTTCCTGTTA